>CM057450.1:1196559692-1197188026 GCA_016271365.2 Neoceratodus forsteri | reverse complement strand
GCTCCAGCGCAAGTGCAGTTGTGCTAGGTGCATCAACCACGATATTCAGCACTGGGCATGCAAATGAGGACATTATGCATGCAAGACATAAATTGGGCCATTTGCATGTCATTATGGCCCCATTTGCATGTGGTGCACCGATCCCCAGCGACTTGCACCTGGTGCCCTGCCAGGCTACAGCTGTCAGGGACCGACGCCCCCCTGCCCCTCGGCAGGCTCTGTGCCCCTTCACTGGATTGCAGGCATGTGACAGTAGAAGCCCTGGTGGTCCAGTGGACCAATCCCCTTTGCCCAGTCATGGGCATGAAATGAAAAACCTGCCCCCTGTCACCCGATCGCAGGCATAAAATGAAAACCCCCCTGGTGGTCCAGTGGGCTGCAATCCCTTGCCCGATTGTGGGCATGTAATGAAGTAAACCCTGGTGGTTCAGTGGACCGGAATCCCTTGCCCAATCATGGGCACGTAATGAAGTAATCCCTAGTGGTCCAGCGGACTGATCTCCTTTGCCTGCTCATGGGCATTTGTCAAACTCCTTGGTGATCCAGTGGTACCTCCCTCCCCACCCACCCACTTAGGCCCCCACCACCCTGCACCCCCCCGATCAGGTGGCAGCTCCCCGCTCGCTGACTGACAGCATACAGTAGGGGTACGCCTATTGGTCCACTGCATGGGCCAATGGGCATGCAGACCATACTGTACTACACAGTCCCAAACTGTGAATTAATGCTGTGATGATAGAATACCCAAAAGGGATATTTGAAGCCATTTAATTGTATCAAAATGCTCAGGGAAGGGAGTCATGTGATAATCAACTCAGAATAGCAGCGTCTCCACAGTGCTTCATTCTATTTAGCTTTATTTTCCTCTTTTTAAAAACAAATAGATGACAGTTTTCTACTAGGAGACAAACTATAGTATCACCAAGCAGGAAGATTTGTTTATATGTGCTGCAAATAATGAAATATGGATATAGAGATGAAAAACCCACCTGCAAAACACACACCACTGTTGACTCCAGACTGAGCGGGTGGGCCTAAATGATCTAAACGGGCCCCTGCAAAACAACCAACTGCTAACGTATCTACTGCCATTTTAATGGAAGAGAAATTCCTTGAAGAACTAAGCTCATGAAAAGAAGCCATACTTACTCTTCTCAATGACAGCAAAGCCATTAGAGCCAGAGCGGATGAACTTTTCAGGAAAATTGGTGATGCACAAGCTAGAATATCTTCTATCGAGGACTGGTGTAATCGCACTGAACCTGAACTTCCAGCCATCGGACAACATATTGTTAAACTTGAGCAAAAATTAGAAGATCTTGAAGGCAGAAGCCAAAGCAATGATATTATTGCACTTGGTCTACCTGAAACTACAGAGGGCTCAAATGTGATCCACTTTGCTCAGGTACTCTGTGAGAATCCAGCCAGTCCCTCTCCCAATGACCAGGCAAAAATAATTGAAAGGGCACACTGCTCCTTGAGACCAATGCCCTAGAAGGGAGAACAACCCAGGCCCTTTATCATAAAATTTTTAAATTACTTTGATAGGCAACATGTCCTCAATAAATTCAGAGCAGCTCACAACCCTTGCTGGGATGGTAATAAGATATGCATTACCCAGGACCTACTTCAGTCAGTTTGTATCCAACAGAGAGAATTTGCACCTATGGTTGCCAAATTGATTGCAACGGGCATAAAATTCAGAATGGCTTATCTGACTACACAAACAGTAAGCAAAGGCAATAAATCATATACTTATGACTTGCCAGATCAAGCACACAAATCGCTGCTCGATCTCTTTCCAGACCTATACAAATCAAGCTGAACTCCTTATACTATACCTTTTGTTCACTGACTAGGAGGCTGTTTTTGTGCAGAGTTTCCATATCTTCAGTCCTCGGATATCTCAAAAAATGTCAATGAGATGCTCTGAGATATTCATAACCTACCTATTCAGATTTAGCTGCATGCTCCCTGATCCTTGGAATAATGTTTCCTCCGGTAGTACTAATACCCTATAATTAATGTTTGATGTTCTGTGTTGTGATCCTGGCTTCTGGCTTTTGTTCTGTACAGTTCTTCAATGATTTCTTTTAGTTTTGGGGAATTAAGACTCATATTCTCTTCTAATATTGCCACAATATTACAGACTTAATTTCTTGCATGCATAAATGATGTTTATGTGCAGCAGTTCGACTGAGAAATTTTACGTGGAGTGGTTTCTAACAGGTCTTGGTCAGATAATAATCCTGCACCCAGTTTTATGATAAACTACTTATTATTTGAGATGTGAGTCCTACCATTTTTTGGATGTTTTGACTCATTTTTCTCTTTTGGGCATTATTCTGCAACTGACATCTTTCCATAGATCGAAGTCTTGTTTTTCAGACCCAATCTGTGCGTGTCACAGAACGGGGATTCATTGACTTCTGGGAAGGACTGCAATAAGTAACAAGGATTATAATCAGGGAGGACTTAAAATACTACACTGTCATTACTTGGTTACTTGGTAGCTGTAGACAGAAGAAGGCATAGCCCATCATGTCTGCCTTCCACTCCTAGTGGACTCAAAATTAGAAACCCAAGTGTTGGTCAATCTGGTGTTTAAATTGTTGGAACTCCTCAATCTCAACAATGGTTTGTTGAAGATTATTCCAGGATTGGGGACCCCGATGGTAAAAAAGTTTTGTATTTTGAATGTTTTAACTCTTTAGATTTCAATCTGTTATGAGATCTAAGATGTAAAGGCCTAGTTCATGGTTAGACATGGATAGGTTGTTTGTGACATCATACCCGATGGCTTGGCTTAGTACCATCAGAATCTGGTTTCTTTTTACTGAATAGTTCTTTACAACCTACACTTCGGCGGCATAAGAAATAGGAAAAGACTATGCTCATTCTGTTTCAATACTTTGGCTAAACTGTCTCTCCTTCCAGTATATATAATATTAAACCAGTCTGATATAGTATTTTCCTAACTAATTTTTTCCATTGGTAAAATTGTGAGGAGTTTTATGCTGCTGACTGGGAATGAAAGGCAGAACTTCTACATTTTCAGGTCTCATATATTATAAAATGAATTAGTTGTCATAGCATAAAAAATTCACAAGATGTCTCTTCAGGTCTCATACCAGTTTGCCAAATTTTCTGACAACGTTCCTTTTAATCATTTCAGCAGTTTAAATACCACTGATTGCTGTTTGATCATACAGTCCATAGCATTTGTCTTTCAGTCCATCCTGTTTACAATACATATCTTTAGTGATTTTCTAGTTTTAGATTAATTTATGAACACTTTTTCAGATTAATGTTTTGAGAACTATTCAGATTTAATGCCTTTCATGCACAAATGTTTTCCATATGCAGCAACCGTGCGGAGAAGTTCACTATGCTGCAGTTGTGGAATTTTGAGTTTTGGGCTGATGTTAAGTTAATTTCCAGCTGAATGATTAAAGTTTTTTTTTTAAATTCAAGAGCAGTGATTTACGATCTCTATATATAACAGCCGTATGTATGTATGTAAGTACATGTCTTTGTATTTTATGCATTTTTATGTTTGTCCTCAGTGAAAGAAATTGTAAACGAGAGATCTCTCTCAATTTGATTTCAATAAAATGATGATTAAGATATCTTCACTGAAGGCTCAGTGTAGTATCATTGGTAATATGTTGCTGCTTGCTGAATACAGAGTTTGACTTGGGCTCTCTGGAAATAATTGAGGGGACAAAGTTGTTTCATATTTTGATTTAATGTTGTGTTTATATAGTCTGTAGATTACAGCTTATATAAAATTAATCATAACTGTTTAATTATTTCTGCTTATTAATTAGTAAACATTGAGACATGTTTGCATTGCTCCTCGATACTCTGGAAGCATATGGGTTCCACTGTTATTTCATTGTTTTTTTTACACCCTTTTTTAATGGCAGGATTTCTTTGGTTAAATATGAGGAGCTTTATCATAATTGTCATCTTCTTTTCATATTTTCAATACTCATGAGGCTAATTCAGGAAGCCCTGTGAGGGATCTAAGGAGATGCTTAAATTTAATATCAGGTCAGTCTTTAGGACTGGGGAGTTTTAACAAGGGATACTGATATTAATGGTCATTTGTATTCTTTTGCATTGACTGTTTCTTCTGATTTTTGATAGTTTTTTTTAGGCTAAACTGGGTGGGTTTTGAAGGCCATTCCTTTTCTTTCAGATTACCAAAGATTCATAGTTCATGTTGTTTTTTTCCCCAATAGGTTCATAGGTGTAATATGAGTTTGGAGTGAATTCCCATTATGAATTTGTTGCCTACTGGCGAAATTTAAATTTCTTCTCACCCATGTATTTATCCAATTCAAATTTAAATTGTTCCAAATCCTTACTGGCGACAACTTCTGTTGGTAAAGAGTTCCATAAGGGCAGTAATCTCTGTGTAAAAAATGTATTTCTTTTGGATGTATTATTTATTTCAATACTAAACTTTAAATTGTACAATCTTGCATCATACCGTATTGAAGATCTCTGAAGACCAAGAGCCTCACATAAAGCCTGATCATGAATTGATCTATATGCTAGGCACATATCACCTCTGTATGCCCTATAGTCTAATGAAAAGAGACCCAGAGATTTCAACCTTGTAGTATAATCATGTTCTGTTAAACCGCTGATGTTTTTAGTACTTTGCCTTTGTACCTTTTCTACTGAAGCAATTCCCCCCACAGATGATGGTGCACAGAAAGGAGCACAGTAATCAATTTGTGATCTTACTAGGCTCAAATACAAGGGGATTAATACTTCAGGTTTCCTACTCTTAGTATGTTTAAGAATACAAGACAGGGTACTGTGGTATTTTTTAATAGTATTGTTATTATGAGAAATGAATTTTAGGTCCTGCGTTATTGTAATTTCCCAGATCTTTTTCTGATGTAATATATTCTAAATTATGACTATTAATCCTATAAGATGCAAGCATATTATTTTTCCCTAAGTGCATCACTTTATTTTTATTTATTTTTTTTATTTATTTAGTTGTTTAACCAGGTATAGCACACTAAGCTGAAAGCTTTTTTACAGGAGCGACCTGGGAGCACAAGGAGGTTAAGTGACTTGCTCAGGGTCACACAGTATGCAGGTGGAAGCTGTGGGATTCAAACCCAGGTCTGGTCTGCTGGATGTCACCAGATTTGCAGCTCAGAGCCTTAGACCACTGCGCTATACTGCCTCACTTGCGCTATACTGCCTTTACACTTTATAGGGTTAAAGGTCATTTTATTCTCAATGGACCCCTTAACCAGGTGATCAAGATTGGCCTGTAAAATACTAACCGAGACTGAATTTTCAACAATACTACCAAGTTTACTATCGTCAGCATAATTTATGTAACCAAACTTCATTTGATGTTTGCATACTTGCGATTAGTAAATTAAATAACAAAGGGCCAAGCACAGAACCCTGAGGTACTCCATTGCTATTTCTCCCCATTCAGGAAAATGCCCTTTAATACAAACCCGTTGTTTTCTGTTATTGAGCCAAGAATATACTCAATTAACTATATTAGTACTGAAACCATATTTAACCAGTTCCTTAATCAGTATACCATGGGGCATGGAATCAAAGGCCTTTTCAAAATCCAAGAAGATGATATATACCGGAAGGTCCTGATCGAGTGCTAAGCTTACTGGTTCAAAACAATTGTCAAGGTTAAGTTGGCATGATCTACCTTGCACAAAACCATACTGACTTATATCACTAAATTTTTATCTTTTGTAAATGGCCTAACATTTTTTCCTTTAAAATTCTCTCCATTAATTTTCCTATACACGAGGTTAAGCTAATTGGTCTAAAATTACTAGCAAGTTGTTTATTTCCTTTTTTGTGTACAGGAACCATGGTAGCTAGTGTCCATTTTCTTAAAGCATAGCCTTCATCAAGAGATACATTGAATAATAAAGTAAGTAATTCCACTAGTTCAGAGGTCAATTCTTTAATAAATTTAGTAGGAATTCCATCTGCACCTGCTGATGAGTTTACTTTAGTGGCATGAATTGCCCTTATAATTTCTTCAGTAGTAATCAAGGGAACGTCTTGTTTATTACTCATATTATCTAAATGAACTACGTCTTTGCTTTTAAAAACGTTAAGAAAGTACTCATTAAATTCTTGGGACATTTCAGATTCATTAACAAACATTCTATTATCTTTAGTTAATGGGCCAATGATAGGTTGTTTACCCCTCACTGAATCAACAGAATTATAACATTTCTTTTTATTGTCCTTTGTTACAGTTGCTAGTTTTAATTCAAAATTTTTCTTAGCACTTCTAGTGGTTTTTTTACAAAAGTTTGATATTTTTGTAAATGTTTGCTTTTCTCATTTGTAGGATTTTTTTAAAATTTTGTATATACTTTCTTCTTTTTCCTTACTAATTTTTTAACTTTACCATTTAGCCATGGTGGAACTCTAATTTTGTTTTTGGTATATTTTGTGAATTCAGGAACCAAGGTCTCAATACAATAATCAATTTTATTTTTAATAGCTGCCCAAATCTGCTCACTATTTTTATTTAATAATTCTAACTGCCAATTCCAGTTTTTGAGTTAATGTTTTATTGCTATGTAATTAGCTTTATAGAAATTGTTAATCCTAGTAGCACCACAGTTAGTAAAGGTGAAGTTACTAATACACCAAAAGACCATATTATGGTCACTATCCCCCCAATGGTTCAATCACTTTAGGTAATTCCACTATATTGGTGATATTTGTAAGGATTAAGTCAAGAATATTTTCTTTGCTAGTTGGTTCCAGGACAAGTTGATCTAGGTTATGCAAGAGGGTTACATCTATGAATTTATTCTGTAAGTTTGTTTTCCCAGTAAGTGTAGGCCAGGAAATATTTGGAAAATTGAAATCCTCCATTAAAATTAAGTTTTCATAACCCTCCAGATGTTCAATTGTTTGTAAAAATATGTCATTTTTATTGTTATCCAAATTTGGTGATCTATAACATAGCCCAATTGTTAATACTTTATCAGTGTCTATCTGTACTAGGATAATTTCAAAATCATTTTTAGTATTCATGTGTATTGGAATTTGCCTACTTTTTAACCAATCATTTATAAATAAAGCTACTCCACCTCATTTGGAATTTTGAAGGTTTTTAAAATATACTGTATAGCTGGGGATATCCATACCCCAGGCTGAATCATTAAACCAAGTCTCTGTAATGCCACATATATCTATGCTATCCCTGTGTAGAACACATTTTAATTCATCTAATTTATTATTTAAACTTCTGGTGTTAAACATTAGTATATTCAGACTATTACTCATATTATTTGAGAAATCTTTTTTTAAACTATCATGTATTGTGGGAGTAACTGTAACTGTATTTATACCTGAAATGGATCTTGCTAGGGGTGACTGTTACCCCCACCCCTATATCTAGTTTAAATTCCACTCAATGTAATTATAGATTTATTTACTTAGCAATTTGTTACCAAATTTGTATAAATGTAGGCCATCCTTACATATTAAATTGAAATTTCCTACACATTCCTCCCAGTGGGTAATACAATGTATGTCTTGTTTAAGACAACAGGTATGGAGCCAGTTATTTATAAATCTTATCTTTTCGTTTATATAATTGGCAGCCCTAGGAACTGGGAGAATTTCAGAGAAAGCTATTTGACAACCAAGATCTGTTAAAAGATTATACATTCCCACAATTTCTTCTTTTATATTCTGCACATCTTATTTGAACACATTATTTACCCTGGCATGAATAATAACCAGAGTTTTTTTCCCCTGATGATTTTAATATATTCCTTGTCATTTTAGTAATATTTAAAATTTTAGCTCCTCTGAAACTAGAAACAGTTTGATTTGTTTTGTCATGTTTACATATAGCTCTATCCAGATTTTTAATAATTGAATCTCCTAGTAGAAATATTTGTCTGTTTTCATCAGATTGATTCCCATTAATATCCATGAGACTTTCAAACTCTACTTCATTGCTAATTGGTAAATCTATTACATTTTCTGTGTTCCCAACTAACAAATTGGTTGTTATATAATCATGGCCGGATGTAACTGGGGTTCCAAAATTACTACCAGTAGTAGAGGGACTATCTTGGTCTTGTAGATTTATTAGGGGGTCAAAACTATTCTGAAGTTGAATATCATATTGGGCTGCCTTCCTTCCTTTTTTGGCCACTTTCTTACTCTGCACCAAAAACCACGTATCCTCATTCTGCAATGGGTCCTCCTCTACCCTGGCTCATTTTCTATTAGGGGTATCAATTGTATGTGAACTTTCTAAACTGTATGGTTTTCCACCTAAAGTATCCTCAGACACTATAGATTTAGTGTCAGCACAGTTTCCTGTTGCAGATGATACATTTTGTGAACTGGATCTATTTAATTGGGCCATGGTATCAGCATAGCTTTTCTCTAAGGCTGTTAATCTCTTATTAAACAGAGTAATTTCATGAGTCAGTTCTTCATTTTGTATACATTTATTGCATTTAAGATTTTGTGCTGGGCCCACAATTGGTAGTGTGCTATACATATTACACATAACACACATATACATAACCTTCCCATCACATGATGTTAGTATTCCATCTATTATAACAAACTGTTTCCCCTGCTAAGTACCAATGTGATACTTAAAACCCTCAATTAATTTCCCATTACCTGTACTTGTATATGCAATCTTTACTACTGTCCTCCGCACCTTTCAAACATGCAAAACACTCATAGACACGCGTGTCTTTGCATGCAATGATGCATACTCGCCCTGCACGAGCTCACCCTGCTCGCTACTGGCCATGCTTTTCAATGTATGTGTGACCCGGAAGTGCTGGTCTCGGGTCACAGCAACCCTCCGAAAGTAGAAACTGAGCAAATAGCTCAAAAACAGATGTTTGATGTTATAATTAAAGTTAAAAACAGTATAAACTGTTCCTGGGAAGGTTTCTGAGTCAAACCCCCTCAGAATCAAGCATTTGTAGTTCACGATGTAACTGCTAAAAAAACTACAGCTTCTCTTCCAGTTCCTGTTAGGGACTACAGGGCTCACAACGTGGTAACACACAAGGAGATTTAAAATAGTAAAAACAGCACAATTACATCAACACACAAGGAGATTTCAAATAGTAAAAACAGCACAATTACATCAAGTTGCATTAAGCACACGCTCAGTATTCACATCTAGTGTGTTTTGGAAGCAGCAATGAATGTGCTCACTACAGGCCATGCTTTTCAAGGTAAGCGTGACCCGGAAGTGCTGATCTCAGGTCACGGCTGCCCTCCGAAAATAGAAACTGAGCAAATAGCTCAAACACAGATGTTTGATGTTATAATTAAAGTTAAAAACAGTATAAACTGTTCCTGGGAAGGCTTCTGAGTCAAACACCCTCAGAATCAAGTGTTTGTAGTTCATGATGTAACCACTAAAAAAACAACAGCTTCTCTTCCTGTTCCTGTTAGGGATTACAGGGCTCACAACGTGGTAACACACAAGGAGATTTAAAATAGTAAAAACAGCACAATTACATCAAGTTGCATAAAGCACACACTCAGTATTCACATCTAGTGTGTTTTGGAAGCAGCAATCAAGGGTGCTAAAATGTTTGTCACCCATTATATGCCATTATAAAATAAATAACATTCTTTAATATGCTTCGTGGAATAGTAAAGGGGCTTGCTTCAAAACTAAATGAGGGTTTTAAAAAACACTATATCCTTAGGTTGTAACTTTATTTTTCTTCAAGAGACTTATCTCTTAACCACTGAAATTAACCAATTAAAGAAATTTGACTATAACATGGTTTATGGTGCCAGAAACTCAATGGCCAAAAGAGGCATAGCCATATTATTGAAAAAAGGGGTTGATTTCAAACCATAGCTGACCCTGAAGGAAGGTACCTTTTAGTAGCAGGGACACGAAATAACACACCTATGCTACTGGGCTCTATTTATGGACCAAGTACTGATTCAGTAACCTTTTGACTAAACTAGCTGGAATTTTGTCTTCTTTCTCCTCACACTAAATAATTTGGGGGGGGGGGATATTCTACTAGATCCAGTTATGGATAAATCTAGTACTCCAAGAAATAATTATAATCCAGATAATAGGGCACTACGGGAACTCATGGATATATATGCTTTGGCTGACCCCTAGAGAACACTTAATCCAACATTAAGATTGTATTCCTTTTTTTTCCACAGGTACATAACTCTTTCTCGAGGATCGACTATGTCATAATTAGTATAGCTGTTATTTCAGACATCATAGACACTCAAATAACGCCAAGGATCCCTTCAGTTCACTCTCTAATATGGTTTAATCTAAAAATGATTTCTTCTGTTAATAGACAATCTATTTGGCACTTAAATAACCAGTTACTCAAAGATGAGTTTATTATAAAACCCATAAACCAATTAGTCATCAATTTTATGGAGGCTAACTCTAATTCGCTGGATAAAATTGATTTACTTTTGTAAGCATGCAAATGTTTCCTTAGAGAGGACCTCATTAGAATTTCCTTGAACAGAAAAAAACAAACAAAATCAAGCTAAAACAGATGCCTTGCATAAAAAAAAATAGATTTATTGGAAAACCAATATAACTTATCTCCTTCAGATTCAAATTTTCAAGAATTACAACAATGTAAATATGAATACATTTCTCTAACAAAGGACAAAGCTGAATACCTTATACTTAGGACCAAAACAAAATATATAGACATTGGCGAAAATTCAAGTAACTTTCTAGCCAGTAGACTTAAACACTTAGAAACTTCAAGAAATATAGTTTTTTATAATATCTGAGAAAGATGGTTTGATCAAAGAGGATCCTAAAGATATCTTGATAGAATTTAAAGACTTTTATAGGCAGGTATATGGACCTATACTTAACGCTCCTTCTAAAATTAAATATATAATTATTTAATTAAGTTCCACTGTCAGCAAATAAATCCCCTCCAGGCCTCAGACCTGATTAAGCATATTAACAGCCAATAGATTTCAGAGGCCATTAATAATTTAAAACCAGACAAATCACCCTGCCCGATGGATTTTCAGCCAATTTTTATAAAACATTCCAAAAAACTTTGGAACCTTTTTTGTTATCCACATTTAATTATATTTTGAAATCTGGCTTCAATGACCACACTCTTTTAGAAGCTGTAATAATTCTCATTCCTAAGCCAGACAAACCCAAAGAAAAAGTTAGTAGTTATCAACCGATTTCCCTTATAAATTATGATATAAAAATATTGACTTTATATTGTCCCAGACAATTAAAAAATATTTTGAACTCCATGATTTCTAGAGAACAAATTGACTTTATGCCTTCAAGACAGGCCTCTGATCATATATGAAAGCTGCCCCATATCTTCTCTTCCTCCAGAGATTCCATGACTCCTGGAGCGTTGGTCTCTCTGGATGCAGAGAAGGCTTTTGATAGGGTCAACGTAGAATTACTAATTGCTACTCTCAATAAATTTGGTTTCCCAACTCAGTTTACCAACTGGCTACAAATCCTATACTCCTATCCCACAGCAAAAATCTTCTGCAATGGTATCTTTTTTCCCCTCAATAAAACTTTTTTGTGGTACTCATCAGGGTTGTCCTCTGTCCCCTGTTCTATTTAACTTTTATTTGGAACCCATCTTATACTTTCTGAATAATAACCCCAGACATCAAAGGTATTAGACTAGGCCCTTTCCATCTAAAACTTTCTGCTTATGTGGATGATATACTCTTACACATTTCCAATTCCAAAGATTCTATCTTGGCAGCCTTAGACACAATTCAATCTTTTTTAACTTTCACAAGATAATACTCAAACTATTAATCTACATTTTAACAATTTAATTACTAAAATTAAACAAGATGTTAATAGATGGGAAAAGCTTCCCATTTCTCTTTGGGGCAGGATTATAATAATAAAAATTAATATTTTCCCAAGGCTTTTCGATGCTCTTAATATGTTGAACTTATACTTCCCATAAATAAACTCATGCTATCAAAATCTCAAAGGGGTATTACAATTCCCAGATTTTATACTCTACTATATGTCTACTCATATGAATAAATATTACAAATGGTTTGCCCCTTTTTATAATGAGAATGCTTATATACTGATCTGGTTTGACATAGAGTTATATCTTTTCAAAAAATTCAAAATTTCCCCATTGGCTGTGCTTTATATGAAAAATGCCAATCTACCTCCAGCACTTAAAAATACAACAAAAGATATTTCATCCAAAGTTCACAGTCAAATAGAAAACTTCCAAATATTACCTTTCACTATGATACTAATCAATCTCTCCTTAATAATTACAATTTTAAACTAACCAAGAAAGTTCTAGGATCATCGTGGCTCCTGGTTGCCAAAGAGTTAACTGTAGCTTCTTTACTAAAAGACGGATATCTGTTGTCTTTAAGTGAAATAATGACTCATTATCATATCAGCAAAAAATACATTCTAAATGTATCCTCTTTAAATATAGCCCTCAAGTCACATTTAGGCCCTCCTTCTTGGAACAATGACTATCAGGAGTTCAATTTTAAACTCAAAACTGCTTGCCACCACACACATCCCATTTCAAATATTTATAAAATTCTTTTACTGACAAAATTCTCTGAAGATCCACTTCAACCCAAATACTGAAAAGTGGAACTTGCTAATTCTTTTCAAAACTGGCCACAACTTTAGACTAACATTTATAACTATATTCCTCTTGATAATCTAAGAATAATGCAATTTAAGATTTTACATAATGCCTATATGACTCCCTGCAAATTATTCAAATACAACATTTTGGATTCCAAAAACTGCACCTGTTGTAATTCTGATATAGTTCCTCTTAGCCTTATATGATAGAAATGTCCCTTAATGACCTCTTTATGAGCTGATATTAAGGATATGGTTATTACCAAACTACATCTACAACAGGCATTTAACTTTGAGGGCTGTATGCTTGGATTGTATGGAAACCTACAAAATAAATCAGATAACGGTATGATAGTTCTTATTGCAATATCTACAAAACAGACAATTTTGAGGCACTGGTTAGATAAGGATATCCCCACTTTCAAAGAGTGAAAACTAACTATTCTACATAATTTGTAATTAGGGAATTAGGGAAATTAATTGGCAGTGTTAATAATAGGTCTCACAGATTCCAGATATGTTTGGGGAAACGTTATAACTTAGTATTAAATTAATTCCTTTGAATGTGTTTCCCCTCTTTATATGAAAATCAAATCAATGTATGTACATTAGCTCATAGTCTAATAAGTCCTCATTTCTTATGTCTACAAGTACTGACTGTTATATATATTCATATGTTCATAGGTTTTCACTCTAAAAGTGCCCATATATTAGCAGACTCTAAAGTATTGCAAGTTGAATCTATTGTACATTTGTATTTTTTACTTATCTATTTAATGTGTTTTCTGGAGGAGCTCCTATCAATTATTTTTGCCTTCACCTTTTTATAGATTACTAAGTCCTTAAATCACCCTCAAATAAGCTATATATATGTATCATGAACTTCTGTATAGTTTGACCTTCTTGTTTGGGGGGGGGTGGAGACTATTATGTTTGGTGATAGAGGTTTTTTTGTGATCTTTTGTTTTGTTTTGGCTGTTTCTTTTATTAGAAATCCTTATTTATACTTGTTATTATTACCCTGTTGAAAGTGTAACTTTCTCTTAGTGTAATAATCTTTTGAAAATTAATAAAGAATAAAGAATTAAAAAAAGAAATGCTCCAGGAGTATGAATGTGTAACACAAGTATGGGGTAGGAACAATATATTGATATATGTACTAATAATGAACACAGATAATCAATTGCATGACTTAGACTCAAAATAACTCCTATAACATTTAAGAACTTTACCTTAAAAATTATGTCTCCTGTTGTTGTGGTGAAAACATTAACCCAACTATTTACCGCATTACATGTACCATTGCCATTTGCCAATACTTTGATTCCATTCAAAAGAAGTGGATTTCACAACTTGTAAGCAAATATGGTATGTCTATGAACAAATGTTTGTTGTATAAGCTTTTGACTGTTAATACTGACTTTGTTATATTTGCAGTAGGATCCTTTTTATCTGTAGCATGAGGAAATCCCTATACATTGTAAATCATTGATGTACTTGCGTCCATGTTTTTAAACCTGTTTTTATAGTCAATATTTTTTGTATGACAATAAACTTTACTTATCTACCTATAAGTTACTTGAGGATGTTATGATGCCAGTCCCTCCAGTCAGATCAAAAAGCAATAGTTACCAAGTTTTTTTTAAACCATCCTTTCAAGTTGTGGTGCCACTGGATTAAACAGTTTTACTAGAGTAGGTGGATTCACTGGGTTTGATGTACTCCTTCCTTGCTGTATCAAATCTCTGTCTGTACTGCTGGCATTTCTGAAGGCCTCTTTTATTAATCTCTTAGGGTAACTACGGTCTATAAAACTATCCATCATTCTTTCACTTTTTCTAGTAAAAGTGGCATTTTTAGTACAGGTCAGTCTTACCTGTAAAAAACTGTCCTTTTGGGACATTAATTACCAGCCTCAATGGATGGCAAATATCATGCATTAATAAAACATTCCTCTTCAACAGCTTTCTGTAAAGTCTTGCATGATGTTCAGTTCCAGACCTGAAAATCAAAAGGTCAAATACATGCACATTTTGGAGGCTCATTTCATAAGTAAATTTAAGGTGGCTGTTAAATGAATTTATATAAGCCATTAACTTATGGAGTTCATCAACATCTCCTTGCTAGATTAAGATGCAATCATCAATGTAGCATCTCTATAACCTTACATGTTGGTGAAATATATTGATGTTGCTGTGAAAAATGAAAGTTTCTTCTCAGGAACCAATGCATAGTTCACTAGATTAGGAATGAACCTGGTGCCCATTGCAGTTCCTTTGAACTGCACGAAATAGTGGCCTTCAAATAAAAATAATTACCCTCTGGGACAAAGCATGTAACATCCAATATATAGTTGATAGGTGGTATACTACTTTCTAGAAGGGGAGAGAGCCTTTTTGAGACACTACAATCCACCCTCACGTGTGGTATTAAAGTACATTATTATAATGCAAAGAAATATGAATACTTCTGATTGGGTGGCAAAATTCCAACAGGGCAACATTAACTCATGTTAACCTACCATGTACAACTGAATAGCAAAGTGTAGTAAAAATGAGAAACTTGAAAACGTGAAAAAGTGCCAGCAACTGAATGAAAACACACAGCATTAAATGGCTGCCTGCATACGGTCTCCAATAAGTTCAAAACGCCGGCCCCACAACCATGTTTCTTGAATTCTAAAAATGAATGACATCCACAAGCTAGCAATCAGTTTAAATAGTAAAGTAAATCATCAAAAGAAGCATCACAGAGCAAGCGTCAAATGCCACGTCTCTCCGTAGTATAAGAATGTCACATCCACAATCAACTGCCTGCCTGTTTACATGCTACCCTCAGCAAACGTACAAAACAAGGACATATTTAAACATTGTGAATGCTAAGGACACAGAAACCATATTATTAATCGCACAACCAATAGTAAAAAATCGACCCCGTAAAAGAAAGCGCTGTTAAAATAGCATGTCCCCATAGCAAGAGTTCAGTATTAACATTAAAAACCCCAGTACCTTCAGAAGGGTAATTTCTCCATCGTAGGATCGAAGAGCCTCCCGCCATTGTAAAGCAGATCTTCCGTCATCCTGTAGCTCATTGACATTGCCAAACCAGTCACAATTAAGCCGCTATGGGGAAAAAGTGAAATAATGAATTATTGCTGCATTTCTTCCAGTTCTTGCAAGCACATTGCCCCCCCCCCACAATAAGCACACATGCGACACAGAATCACCATGTAAATCATTTAAAATAGAATCTTAAAACAGCAGTTATGTTAACAGCAAATGACGACCTGGCTGCCTGAACCATTTAAAAGGGAAATACTTAAATACGTAAAAGCCACTCAACTATGACCCTTGAAACGAATTTCAGCCTGTTCGGAAATATGTCGGTTCCAGAGTGGGTAAATGGTACCCCTGATTTCATCACCGCCCACACAAGCACGACTCCAGCATACTCCGATATCCATGAGGCAAGAATGTCACCACATAGGATACAAAATGTGAACTCATTTGACATCCTTAATGACAGCTTAGACGATGACGAGGTTACAGCTGTCATTCTGACAGCATCTCAGCTCAACAACCAGCCATTTCAACAGAATCCATCACAAGTGGTAACCACAATAGATGAAAATCAGACTACTACCAGCAATCACACACCAGATGCAGAGCCAGAGGCAACTGACACAGAGGCTACCAATGCACCAGCATACACAGCTGGCAATGAAGAAACAACATTTGTGACGCTTTTCCTAACAGAGGTCACAGAACCAGAACATGAGAATACCATAGTACCTGATCAAAAGGTATAAATATTTCAGGAAATTCATAATAACATAGCTCAACAGACATGTAAATAAAAGTAATCCATACTGCTTACATGGGCCATTGAATGCATCCATTTAGTGTGTGTGTGTCTGTGTGTGTCTGTGTGTGTGTGTGTGTGTGTGTGTGTGTCTGTGTGTGTGTCTCTCTCTCTGTGTGCTCATGTGTGTCTGTTTGTTAGTGGTGGATGCAATAGAGGTTCAACCTGGCGTGTATAGTTCAGTGTAAATGTCATAGATCATGTCTTAGTAGAACACAATGGCAACCAAATGTAAACATAACAAAATCTGCATAAATCCATACCCCACCCAGTTCATAACTACATGTAAACAAAATAAACCCCAGAAAGCAGCAGTCTCCAAACAAATGTATAAGACAGTACAAAGTCTGCTATATTAATAATATCAACAAGGTATTTCCAGTGGTTCTCTCAATGATCAGTAGAACAACCACTAGGGGCATGCAATACTCAGCTATGTCTCATGCCACACTTCTCCCTTACTGGGTGATAAACACACCATTTACAAAATCCCTTGAAATACCTCTTTTAAGCAACAAGGCATCACAAAGACTTATGTAAATGATCTGTTAATCACCTTCCAGAAGTGTACTGTAAGACAAGGCTTAGCCGAGTGCCAGATGCCCCTAGAGTGTGATAAATCTTCAATGATGCCAAACCTCGACATGCATGAGTGCTCCCCCCCCGCACACATGGGATACCCAAGGTAAACATCACAGTACTTAGTGTCATACCCATGTAATTAACCAACAAATGAACTCACTCCCCCATTAAAATCTTAACCCCCTACCCATACCTATTACTATACACTCTCCCCACTATTTTCTTGATGTTGAGTAACCCAATCCACATCAGCAACACCTCTCTCCTCTAAACTGTCATAATGTGACGTGCAATCCCACCCCCAATGTTACAATGTTTCTAATCCCCCACTTCTTGTCACCTGCATCCCCCTAATCACCAACACCCCTCCCCACAATGTAGTTGACACATTGCTAGCCCATCCCAGTACAACAAACACATTACTTTTGTGAAAAAGCAACTGGCCTTGATGTTGTATTTTGTTTTTGTGAACTGAAAAAGAAAACAAAATTAATGGTCCCTGTGTTCTCTTCTAACCCCACCCAACCTGCACCCATCCTCCACATACCCTTCCGACATATAAATATGTATATAACAATATATATATATAATAGATAATAAAAAGAGTCTTACAAATGGAGCTTTCTGTTTGGCTTTAAGCACAATGAAACAGTAATGTAGATGAGTTATTAACATAATCCATTGCAATTCCTTATCCAAAACAACTCACAATACACCTCTCCACTACGAGGTTTTGTCCTCAACCACTTCTCCTCTCCCACACTTATTGCTCTCCTGGTCACCCTAGTCCCCACCCTCAAGCTCTTCCTGGCCCCACCTTCCCTCCAGACACCATATTTTCCCTCTCTCAACTGTCAGGGCTCCCTACCCTTCTAGCTCCTCCTAGGGGTGCCCAAAGTCCTCTTGCTATCTCTGACCCGCGACTGTGGACAGACACTGTATTGGTCAGTACTCCACCTGCAGTTGATGCCTCCTCTGCTGTGATGGTCCTCCAGATTGGATTCCTCAGCCACTAGCTGTATACCATCCACTGCAAAGTTCGTTCTACCACCTTTCTCTTTCCCAACCACCACATGGGTGTCTGCCCATTCAGCCCCCCAATACAGCCACCTGCAACTGTTGTTCTCCTACCCTTGCACAAGGTGGGCTTATCATAGTGAGCTTGTAGCCGTACTCATGTTTGTTAGCTGTAACTCTGTACTTTGTCTATTTACCGAATTGCCCCACCTGTGTCTGTCTGAGATCGCTATTTCTGCATGCACCATGCCTGAATTGTACTGGCTACTGTGTTCTCTCTCCCACATGTAGTTGTGGCCCTGTATAGCACCCTGAA
Organism: Neoceratodus forsteri; assembly: GCA_016271365.2. Classification (NCBI taxonomy): domain Eukaryota; kingdom Metazoa; phylum Chordata; order Ceratodontiformes; family Ceratodontidae; genus Neoceratodus; species Neoceratodus forsteri. Next base: position 1,197,169,577 of record CM057450.1, on the reverse strand, counting down.
TATTGAACCATTTTTTTCTCTGTATCATAACCTCCTGGGTCACACCTGAAAATAGTGACTTGTTGCCTAGTGTGCTTACCTGGTTAATAAAAAAATAATACTATAAAAATGGTCTGAGAAATGGAGCTTTCTGATTGGCTGCAAACATTCTAAGAGCCTTATGTTAATCTTTTATTAACATACATGTACACCTTAGCCATATGATGCACTGAGTATTAACCCTCATCCTGACCAATAAAGTAACAGAATTTGGTACACAAAACAGGCACCAACAGTGATATATTTTTCTGTTTCTTATCTCAAAAATACAGGTTGAAATACCGAAGCAAGAGCAACCATTGCCAGACTCAGAAAGATAAGTAACTCCAGACAGGTACAAGTCACAGAAGAACATCTAGACGTACTCGAGGAAAACAGAAATGAAAAAAGCACAAGAAAAGCAGCACAATGGTCTGTGAAACTCTTTAGAGAATGGTTAACTGAAAACAAAAAAAGTGCAGAGTTTGAATACTTGCCAGTGCCTGACCTATGTAATACACTAAGACAATTTTACGCATCAGTTCGCAATAAACAGAGCAAACATTATAGTCTTGGAAGTTATGTCAGCATAAGAGCAGGGTTAAATCGTCATCTTAATGATCCACCTTTCAGTCGAAAATTAATATAATGCATGGGAGTGATTTCAAACAGCCAATAATGTTTTCCTTGGCCTAATAAAACACTCCACAAAAAGGTGAGGACAAAACATCACATTATCCCCGAATAACAGACAGCGATCTATTAAAGCTGCGAGCCTCACCACTGATGGACACAAACACAGCAACTGCCTAGTCCACAATGTATGGTTCAACATACAGCTACACTTTGCCAGACGTGGTCGGAAAGGGTTAAGAGACCTGACACCAGCTTCATTTGTATTAAACACAGATGAAATGGGCTAGAGTATGTAACACTGTCTTTAACAAGATACAAAACCACCACCAAATGCATGAGTCCAACAAAGAAAGGCTAAGAGGTCATATGTACCAGATCCCAGGTGACCCACATGTTCCTCCAATCTTTAAAAATATGTCTCTAAATTACCCAAAGATGCACATGCATTTTACTTGCATCCAAAGCGTCTATCCCAGCAGTTGCTGAATGCACAAGCCACATGGTACAGCCAAACACCCATGGGTGCATCATACTTAGGTGGAATGATGTCGCGTCTCAGCAAATTGTCTGGCCTAAGCCAGAGATACATGAATCATTCAATTCGTACAACTGCGGTGCATCTACTGCACACTGCAGGGCTTGATACTAAATCAATAATGTCAGTAACAGGGCATAGATGCGAGTCATCCATAAAGAGTTACTGGACTGCAAGTAGTGAAGAACGTAAATCCTGGTCATTAATACTGTCTGGCAAACCACACAAAAAAATCAAACTAAGTGCAACACAACCTAACCAACAGTCCCCCACTAAATTAGTCTGCAATAACAACGTATTAACAACTGACATAAACAAATATCTCCCATCTTCCAACCAGTACCTTCCGAACTGCACAATAAATGGTGGTGTGCACATATATGTGCAAAACCAGTAAACAACACCGCCATGAACAATACAAACCATGAAACTTGTAGAATAAACAAATATCAGCCATGTCAAAAAGAATGTAACAATGTAAACCATTACTGCATTGTTTAAAAAAATTAACCAATGAGTACTGAAACTAAGTAGTTAAAGCATTGTAGTATTATTTCTGTTGTATGAAATCTGTGCAGAGCAGTAAAATAATAAAACAGTAATATTACAGTATTAGAATGTCAACAGTCAATGAAAACTGCATATCTCAGAACGTTGTTATTATAATAGTAAATAAGTTAACCTGCCTATGTAAAAAAAAGTCAAACATGAAAGACAAAATACTGTAATACTGTCAAATAAGTTGTAATAAAAAATGTGTTGTTTCTTAAGAATGCCACTGTGTTTTTTTATCATCTAAACCAACAATGCATATACCTATACTAATGCGTATTTGTGTTTCACATAAATAATTGCATAATAAGATCAGAAAGCAATGATGGTTAAATAAAAACACCACAAGATTTTCTCTCAAACATAACAACAAAAGTTAGCAGTTGTGTCACTGTGTGTGTGTCTCTCTATACATATGTGTGTGTCTGTCTCTATCTCAGTGTGTGTGACTCTATGTACATGTGTGTGTGTCTGTGTGTGTGTGTGTGTGTGTCTGTCTGTCTCAAGGATTAGCGTGTGCTGAGCATGGTGGGGGGTGTAACATAATAGCCAATAAATAAAGATAATGCTTGAGATAAAAGTGTATAAATCACCCCCCCCAGATTCAAATGTGGGATGACATGTAGCTGAGCACCACACTGTCCCTACGATTCTGATAAAATAACTGATAAGCAAACTCTTGGGACTCTGTATTTAAAAAAAAAAAACAGATCTGAGTTAAAACATGGTATCTTATCAATATCAAATAAAGCCCGAGGTATAAAAAAAATCACTTGACAGGCATTATCTGTCCCCCAACCTAAATCTCTCCCCAGATGCCCTTTGCATCCTGCTCTACTTCCTAAAGCCTGACTTCACACACCCTACGTCAGTCATAAACTCTTCGCAGAACCATCATGTACGCCCCCCTCACCCTAAACCAGATGACCATAACTGCCCTGATGCATAACACTATGCAATGCCCCCCAACACCTGGAAAGATGCCTTGAAACCTCCCTATAAGCCTCAACCGCCCACCCCCCCACACACACAAAAAAACAGTAGCCCAAAAAGAGCACAGATGCAACCACTGTGAATCCCACCAACTAAATAACCCCCAAGTGTCATCCCACAACTCTTCCCAGACTCACCACACCACCCACCCACCACCTCTGAGCAGGTACATATGAACCCACCCACAGTAGCTCTACACAGTTCTCTGTGGAGATCTCTAAATGTCTATAAACAGCTACGTTGATCTGCTCTCATGTATTCCCCACAAATACCCAAACAGTACACGGTTACCGTACTCCACTAACACCTCAATTAATCTAAAACATTTACCAGATTCACTGTTTACTACCTCTGCAAAACTCCAACCATCCGCTTTAAAAACAAAGTGTTTCATCACACCTATCTATCCACCTAAAAAGGCATCCTGATTAATCCTGCACATCCCAGGCAGGCATCCAAAAATCAACATGCAACAACCCTCATCTGACTACCCACACACAGACATTTTCCTAACACTCCCCCCCCAGTTGAACAATGCATCATTTACCTCCTCCTGACAGTAAAATCAGACCATTGTACACCCATAGTTAACTTAACAAAACATCTCCCAGAACATAATAAGCTAACTAGCCCACGCATGTACCCTCGATAAATGTATTCATGCCCTTCGACGCCTCACTTACTTTACGACCTACTGATTGTTCTAACATGACACACTTTTAATCTCGAGCGATACCTCGCCAGTGCATTTCCATCAAAAAAAAACATTTCTTACAGCCACCAGTAACAGACAGATTCTCACAAGAGCAAATGGCTAATAACGACACAAAAATGGGTTAATGTATCGTACACGTAAAAAAATCACTACACAATTCACGATTGCCACACATCAACCTAAGACTCATCGTTGAACAACAGTGACAAAATACTACCAAGAAAAGAAATATTTCCACACATTTCGACTAAATAGTGTCCCAAAAAATTATACACAACCTGCACTAGTCCCAACTGAGCAGTAGATGTAAAAAATAAATATTCGACGTAGACCGCCAGTCAAAGTTCATCTGTTCACGCAGTGCTGCGCATGCTCAGTTGAAAGACCTCCACGGCAAAAAAAAAAACAGATTAAAACAGTTAAAATTGATGAAAGCATGAAAATAATTGTACGGTGCTGAACACCTAATAAACTATCACTACACAAAAGATAAGTGGCACCATATTACGGTAACATTCACTTTCACATTTTACCAGCTGACATAACCAAATCGCAGGTTAGACACGACGGTTTGGTGATTCTCATAGACAACAGCTATTTTGTGAAAAAAAATACTCAATTTTAAAACAGACCAAATCTTTGTACAAACTGCCCACACATACTTCCAGTTTTCCTAAGAAACACCACCAGCAATATATTGACTGCCACCACTCGTTCTGATGTTTAAATTACTCTAATTATCCACGGAAGGACTATTTTACATTCAAACCAACATAGATTTAAAAATAAAATGCAATTATATAAACGTAAATGAATTAAATACCACATGCACTTGTAATAATAGCAATAAGGTATGACCAGAGGTTAGATTAACAGTCAGTTAATCACCCCCTTTGTGGCAATATGGCACTTGGCTGCGCCTCGTGCCATATTACACCACAGGGGGGTGATTAACAGACTGTTAATCTAACCTCTGGTCATACTTTATTGCTTAAGACTCTCTACATCAATGACTACTAACAAGTCATTAGGCACAACAGTCACATCTTTGAGGAGGCTCATGATATCATTACTGTCCTGTTCATAAGCGGCAAGTCCCTAGTACTAATTACGTAATGTATATATATATATATATATATACACAAATATACAATTCTTCATTTGTTTTTTTTAATTGAAAGCAGCATTTGATCATGGCTGCATTTGTTTAGGACTTGCTTTCATTCTCTCAGATATTATTCATCACCCCCCACCCCAAAAGAAGGAGGCTTCTGAATCCTTATGCCACTAGGAATGCACTTATCATGCCAATACTGAGATACAGAAACTGCATGTAATTTGAAACAAATTTATTTTTTGCGTAGGTTTTCAAATATTTATATTTAGTTTTTGTTGACCAGGAAAGGAGGACTAGGCAATTCTGCCTATTTTCAGCCTCACCCTGGGTGAATACAGATGAAAACTGACATACAGAACCAGATTAAGCTGTTGGTGGTATTTTAGTGGATGGGGAGACATTTGGCCAGGACACCAGGGAAATTCCCTTGCTTTTCCTGCAGGGGGTGTAACTCTCTGTTGGGAGGATGAAGCAGTCCACTGTCGGTCAGACAGTGGAAGGAGTAAGAGGTGTCTCAGGGGATACATGGCCAGATTGTGAAATGATACCATATGGACCAACGAAAAGACCCACAGAAATGGATACTACAGAGGAGGTCCCAGAGCAAGGTATAATCCGTCCCTCTGGTACCAGGCACTCAACTGATTCAGGAAAAAGCTCACCAGATTATCATCAGAGATGTACCAGAGGAAGAATTACTTTTGCAGGAAAAATTAGATACAAAAAACCTCCAGCTACTTGCTATGATGACAGAAGCCGAAACTGAATATTTGCAACATAAAAAGAAACTGGATGATGAGCATAAGAGAAAATGCTCTGTTGATAGCCCAAACACTCTAAGAGGCAAAAAAATAATTTTGGGTATGACACACTACTTACCGGATAGTCCAGAGTGAGACACCACAGCACTAGTCCCAGAAACTTCAAGCCAGGCATCAAAATCAAGTGGGATTTCAACCTCTGAGGAATGGACCCCTGAAAAAACTTAAAAACAGGCAGGATGGATCTTTGTGAATGACAAATGGGTTCCAGACCCAAAAATCCCAATTCCAAGCACACTGGAAAGAGCACAGACTAGTAAGGCATTAGCATCGGAGATACCTGAGCCGGCCGAATACCACAGTGACACACCACCATCTGCTAGCTGCTACAGCTGATGCAGCTGCGTGTGTAGGATTTGAGTCAGAGAAGTTTACTGTTGTGCCAGATGCTGTAACAGTAGGACAATGCTCAGCGATGGAAAACAGCTCCAATGTGACTTCATGGATTTCAAATGAACCCCAAGCTAAGAGTATGGCCATACCAGATGCTACACATCAGAAACAGACTTTGGATTTGGGAGCAAGGGCACAAGCCACCAAAGGAGCTGTAATTACCCAAACCAAGGCACCAAATAATAGGCAGCCTGTTCCAGATCAGGCTGCAGTTTCACCAAGAAGAACAACTTCACATCAAGACCGTGCAGCACGATACAGCGTCTGGCAACACCCAACTATTTTTCTTGCACTTAGCAGGGTGCTTCACCCCCCGCACTCCCCACACCCCCCAGAACTGTTATAATCAACTTTGAGGGGGTGTGGAACAGGGACAAGAAATATAATAAAAAAAAAAAAAAGATTCTCTAGAAGGGAATCAAGCCACTTCCCCCAACCCCATCCACTGCTGTGTTGAGTACTCTAGCCACTCTACCATGGGAGCAACTCGACTGAGCACCCGACCAGCAGTGACTGCATTCACTTCCTTTTTGCTGGTGATCATCAGGGGGTAGCAATACTTTCTATCACTGTAATTCCCCTGTCACTGTAAAGCCACATGTGGTAGTAGCAGCATGGTCTTCCTGTGCATGGTATCATCCGCGATATTATGACCCGGTAAGCAAGTGGGGTTGGATCAGTTCCCAGATTGAAATTATGTGGGTAAAACTTTAATCATAGACTCAGTGCATTTCGCTCCAGCAGAAGTCTGTGCATTTATCCATGCTCCTGGAGACTTTAATTTTGATATTAGTTTTTGCACAGCAGCTCTACTAGATAAGTTTTGGACCACATTTTACACAGTTAAAGAGACCCCTTTATGGGCAGCATTTACAGCCATTCTATTACTAAACCAATGATTAAAACTGTCCCTATCCTCTTTTGTAATGAGGTAGTGAGTGTAAATTACATTATTTTCTGGTTAGAGAAGAGGTGTGACTTACAGGGGACTCCTGACCTTATCATAGATGAAAATGGCTTTTGGACCGGGGGGGGTGGTGGAAATTTCGGGTATGCCTGAAACAAGCTGATCAAGGTATCAGCAATTTACCAAATTGTTTTTCCTTAGGGAGGGACTGTGGCATTTTATTCTATCCAGGCCAGCCAAAGTCTTGCTACTGGTGTGGCTCCTAGTCCCATTTAAACACTGACTGTGATCGTATGAAATGCTTCCATTGTGGAGCCCTTGGACATTCTGCCAACATGTGCACAGTTACGCCAACATGTAATTTGTGTGGCGATGATGAACATACCTTTGGGGCATGCCCATGGGCAGCCCATAACTCAGCAGAATCAGTAGAACAAGATTTTTATCGACACCACGCTAGGAAGCCCTTTAGGACCCCCAGGCCTACATTTTAGCCATCCTTTCCACCTCATGTAATGAGGGAAACAGTTAGGTCTCAGAATTTATAAGCAGCTGTAACCCCTCCAATACTTCAATATTGAAGGTAGTAAGGTAAACACTGAGGTACAGTGCTCAACAGAGGGCAGAACAGGGGTAAATGGAAAAATAGACAAGGACAATAAGAGCAGGGATGGGGGAAAAAAGGATAAAGCCAACATTAAATGGAGGGCAATCAGTACCAATGCCCGTAGTCTGGGAAACAAGCTTCCTGAGCTAGTAGCCCTGATGGAAGATGGACAATTAGATATTGTGGTAGTCACAGAAACATGGTACATGGGGAACCATGACTGGGATGTCAACATACCAGGGTACACACTCTACAGAAGGGACAGGGAAGGTAAAAGAGAAGGTGGAGTAGCTCTATACATAAGGGAAGGGATCAAAGCTACGTAACTAAAAAGTAAAGGGGGAGGACAAGAGGCACGCTGGGTCACCTTGGAGACAGGGAATGGCATCACAATCCGCACAGGGGTTGTATACAGACCCCTGTCTCAAGGGGAGGAAATGGACAAGAAAATGATAGAGGACATTCTCAAAATGGCTGAAAAAGGGGAGTTACTGTTGATGGGGGACCTGAATATGCCATATGTTAACTGGATAACATGTACTGCAGCCACATCCAAGAGCAGGGTCATTCTTGATGCCCTGCAGGGGGCAGGCCTTAGACAGCTAGTGTTGGAACCCACTCAGGAGGGAGCAATACTAGACCTGGTACTCTCAAATGGAGAGAGGATCACAAATTTAGAAGTCAGTAGACATCTGGGAACAAGTGACCACTGCACAGTGTGCTTCACAATGAGCACAACCATGGTGATAAGCCATACAAAAACAAGGATACTGGACTTTAGAAGGGCTGACTTTGGCAAATGGGTGAATACTTGAAAATGCACTAGCAAATGACCAAAAGGAGGGTGGAAGAACAATGGAGAAAATCAAACTGCCATCATAGAGGCAACAAGCTTGTGTGAAACAAATAAAAGAAAACAAAGCGGAGTAAAAAAACACTATGGTTCTCAAAAGAGGTGGCAGGGAAGGTTAAGGAGAAAAAGGCTGCACTCAAAAAGTATAAGGAATCACAGAAGGAGCACGACAGGGAACTGTATCAATTAAAGCAGAAAGAAGTGGGGAAGGCAGTCAGACTAGCAAAGGCCCAAACCGGGGAAAAAATAGCCAACTCATTTAAGAAGGGGGATAAAACCTTTTATAGGTACATTAGGGAGTATAGAAAGGTTAAGAGAGGGATAGTGAAGATTAATAAAGGAGAGGGGAGGTGGGCAGAGGGAGACAGTGAAAAGGCAGAGATACTAAATGAATACTTTTGCTCAGTATTCACAAAAGAAGATGAGGAGGCGTTACCTTAACCAGACAATAGAAGCACTCTGGGTAGGGGGGTTGACACCAGTCCATTCACAGAAGAAAGAGTCCTGAAAGAACTCCTAAAACTCAAGGTGGGCAAAGCAATGGGGCCTGATGGGATTCACCCCAGAATCCTAAAAGAACTGAGGGAGGACCTAGTGACATCACTGACCACGCTTTTTAACAAATCATGGCAGGATGGGGCGGTACCTGAGGACTGGAGGAGGGCAGATGTGATTCCCCTTCACAAAAGTGGGAGCAAGGCAGAAGCAGGAAACTACAGACCTGTAAGTTTGACCTCAGTGGTAGGGAAAATGATGGAATCACTTCTGAAAGAAAGAATTGTTGAGTACCTAGAGGCCAGTGGGGCACAGGACCCAAAGCAGCATGGATTTACAGCAGGAAGGTCATGTCAGATGAATCTAATTGATTTCTTTGACTGGGTGACCAAAGTAATAGACCACGGAGGGGATGTGGATATGGCCTACCTAGACTTTAGCAAGGCATTTGACACAGTCCCGCACAAAAGATTAATAATCAAGTTAGCCAGCCTGGGAGTGGGTCCCAGGGTGGTAGCCTGGGTAGAAAACTGGCTGCACAACAGGACACAGAAGGTAATAGTGAATGGAACACATTCCGAAGAAAGGGGTTACTAGTGGAGTACCTCAGGGCTCAGTACTGGGTCCAGTCCTCTTTAACATCTTTATAGGTGACATTGCAGAGGGTCTGGAGGGAAAGGTATGCCTCTTTGCAGATGCCACAAAGATCTGTAGCAGAGTTGATACACAAGAGGGGGTAGAAAATATGAGAAGGGACTTGGCAAGTTTGGAGGAATGGTCAGACATATAACAACTTAGATTCAATGCAAAGAAGTGCAGAGTAATGCACCTGGGAAACAAAAACCCAGGAGAAGAGTACACAATAGCAGGGGAGGTACTGACAACAACAAAAATGGAAAGGGACCTGGGAGTAGTCATATCAGATGACCTAAAGGTGGGTAAGCAATGTGAAAAGTCAGTAAGGAGAGCCAGGGGGATACTGGGATGCATAGGAAGGGGGATCACAAGTAGAAAAAGGGAAGTGGTTATCCTTCTATACAGACAGTTGGTGAGACCCCATCTGGAGTACTGTGTGCAGTTTTGGAGACCTCATCTATGCAAGGACATAGACAGGATAGAAGCAGTCCAGAGGAGGGCAACTAAAATGGTGCAGGGTCTGCAGCAGAAACCATATGAAGAGAGACTGAGAGAGCTTAATGTGTATACTCTTGATGAAAGGAGGGACAGGGGGGACATTATAGAAACGTTCAAGTACCTCAAGGGAATCAACAAAGTCCAGGAGGGTAGCATCTTTCAGAAAAAGAGACATGTAAGTACAAGGGGGCACAATTTAAAGATAGAGGGGGGAACGGTTCAGGGGTAATGTGAGGAAATTTTTTTTAACGGAGAGAGTGGTGGATACATGGAACAGCCTTCCTGAGGAGGTCGTTGGGTCTAAAACAGTGGGGGAATTCAAACATGCATGGGACAGACACAAGGCAATTATAGTGGGGGGTTTCAGGAAGTAGGCTGTTGGTTTACTAGAATCTGTAGCTTATCCAGTAGGTAGGGAAATGGGCAGACTGGGTGGGCCAAGTGGTCCTTATCTGCTGTCAAAGTCTATGTTTCTATGTTTCTATGTTTCTCCACCGGTACCTCCTGATCAAGCCTGTAGCCATCCAGCCACAGAACCAGTGGTAACATTAGTAGCAGGGGTGGAGATCCCCCCTCCACCTCCTCACCCTCTACAGCAGCCGGCACAAACAGATTCAGACATTTTTCAAACAGTCACTAAAGGCTCCAAATCTAAAACTGCATTACAGTCATCGACCTCATCCTCTGAACCAGTGGTTCTAGAAAATAGGTATGAGGTTTTGCAGAGTTGGAGTGATGTCATGAATGATGCAAACTCTGATGCCTCAGTACAATTTGCACAGAGCAAATCTTCTGTAGATGCACCCACCAAATCTATTAAGGTCCCAGTCTGGGAGAAAAGGATTACTCAATCTAGTGCAAAAAAAAAAACTGTTTAATTTGTAAAACATAATTTACTACCAACATTACGGCTAGCTAGCCTAAATGTGAACGGTATTAAATCTAGTATTAAAAGATGAACCAGTTTTTCTGTGTTACAACAACTAGATTATGATATGTTTCTATTACAGGATACTAGATTGCCTTCTTTACAGGAAGTTTCGACAGCTCAGAATGAGTGGTTAGGTGGGGTCTCACTTTGGTCTATGGGCGAAGACCAATGCAGCAGTTTGAGGGTACGTTTTACGAATCCAAATGTCCTTGTAAAAAAAAAACTTATTGATGTGTCTCCAGGTAGGGCTATAATCTCAGATATTGAATTAGAAGGTATGGCCTATAGGCACATCAACCTTTATGCCCCACAGACTAAAACCCTTCACACTGACTTATTAAAAATGGTGCAGCCCTACCTCTACACCAGTAAACAGGTTTTATTTGGGAGGGGGACTTTAATATCAGTCTGCTGTAAACAGATAAAAGTATTAAAACCACCAAAGCTTATTGTGACAGTAATGTTTTACTTTCCCTACTGAAACAATCAGGACTAAAAGATTATCATGCCACCAAGTTGCCCATGCCACCCACACATATTTTAAGGGGAAATTATCTACCCACATCAATTTTTGCTTCATAACAAACATGCTGCCCATTTCTCACACAGAAACAGTCCTAGCAGAAACATTGGATCATGCCCTAATAGACATTAATGTCTCCACATCCCCTCTGAGAGTGTCAGGTCATGTGGTTTGGAGGATGAATGCCAGTCTACTGCAGGACCCTGATATTTTACAAGAATTTGCTGCAATTATTGAAGACAGTCTGTTTATTTTTTATATAATGCCCAAATACAATGGTGGGAGGACAGTAAACATTGTTTTTCAGCCTTTTTTAAGACAGTGGCAGCCAGGAAAGAATACCTTAAGTATGATAAGTACATACAATTAAGAACATGATTTTATTAGTTAATTTCTACGTAAACCACACAAGGAATGGATTGGTCTTCTCAGACTGAGGAGGTTAAAACTGATATGTTTTCTCTTCAATATGACAGGCAACATACTTTAAACAAGCATTTGTCAATGCCGAATGTTGCTTGCTTCTATGTGCTGTTTAGGTATTTGGAAGTCATTGGAGTGTAAATATTGAAAATTTGCGAACTTACGAGCGTGCGTAGGAACTGCGCAACGCACGCTCGTAAAACAGTCATTTTTAGGATTTTTTTCACCAGATTTTCAACATAGCCATTTTAAGACCTCTGGTCATGAACAGTGTCACTGTGATTTTGTTAATGTGTCCCATACATTGAGTTTGCACACCGACTGCGCCATTGTGCGCTACATGGGCAAAAACACATTTTGGGCAGGATGTGAAAAATGACAGCTGTACTGCTCATAAGGAGGTGTGGTAAAATGACAATGTTGAAAATCTGGAGTGGAAATATTGAAAATTCGCAAACCTACGGCGGTGTGGGAACTGTGCAACGACACTCATAAAACAGTCATTTTAGGAATTTTTTCACCAAATTTTCAACATAGCCATTTTAAGACTGCTGCTCTGAACAGTGTCACTGTGATTTTCTTAATTTGTCCCGTACATTAATTTGCACACTGACTGTGCCATTCTGCTACATGGCGGAAACACATTTTGGGTGAGATGTGAAAATGACAGCTGTACTGCTCATAAGAAGGTGTGGTAAAATGGCAATGTTGAAAATCTGGGTGAATATTGAAATTACATGAACTTTTGAGCCTGCGTAGGAACTGTACAGCATGCGCTTTAAAACAGTCATTTTTGGAATTTGGCACCAAATTTTTCAACTTGGGGGTTTAATTTACCTTCTCATGAATGATGTCACTGTCATGGTGGTATTCAGGCCCAAAGGGTGATTTCACAGTCACTGCACAAAATCACCTTCGGGCCGAATAACGCCATGACAGTGACATCATTCATGAGAAGGGTCCCAAAAACCCCATGTTGAAAATTTGGTGCAAAACTTCCAAAAATGGCTGAGATATGTACAAAAGTTGAAACCTCCTATCTAGCCCATTATACAGCTACCGGCATTTCCTCAGTTGTGATTCGGCTTTGAAGAGTGCAGAGCGTGTTCCAGTCCACGAAGATCGTCGTGCGGAATCCGGAGGTAAGTATAGGTTGAGGAGGTGGTGTGGGGAGGCTGGAGTGCGCCAGTGGGTGAGTCAAAGGTTGTGGGAGGGTCAGGAGCGCGCAGCGGACCATTTGTCTTACCTGTAAAAAAAAAAAAAAAAAGCGTTGTGGGACCGTTTGCCATGCTGGGTGAGCTCCCAGCATGGCACAAGAATATTGAGGGCGTTCAGCCGATGGAGAGTTAGGGCACCCCATGGCAAGAGACTGATTGCCCGTTAGGGTGGGCTCCAGCGTGGCACCAGCTGCTGGGGGGAGGCGACACAGCTCAGCCCGGCGAGGGATTGGGCACCCCGCCCTTACAGTCGCGTCGCGGGGCACGCCTGCTGGAGTGGGGAGCTGCTGGCGTGAGCAGCTTCGTCGCTGCTCACTCAAGCGTAGCTCCCCTTTCAACTGTATGCCACTGCATTTTGGAGCATGTCATAGACAGCTCCAAAATGCATTGGCTTACAGGGGCCGCGCCTGCCAGCACACTGCCTGAATTGGAGGAGGAGGTGACACACCTCCGAAATCTCCGATGATGGCACTATGTTTCTTGATCATGCGTGCAAGCAACATAAAAATGGAACACAGGTTTGGCACACAGGGAACCAAAAGTAGGACAAACCCATTTGAGTACTGCTCATCCAGACTTCTTAAAAGAAACATAACAGAACTTAGAGATGCTTCGGGGAATGTGACAGCAGACAATCAAAGTATATTAATGGAATTGGAACATCATTTTGATTTTCATCAAGAGACCCCCGTCACAATGAATATACAATTTGCCCAAATTTTACAAGTAGCAGCTTTACCCCAATTAAGTTCAGATCAAGTACAACTATTAGTAAGCCCAGTTACTTCTTCTGAATTGTCAGCGGTGATTTCACAATTAAAACAAGGAGTGGCCCCTGGCTCCAATGGATTACCAGGAGAATTCTATATGGCACTATGGGAACTGATGCCCACTGAATTTGTAGAGGTCTACCAAGTGTTCTTAACCAACTGTCAACTAAATACCCAGATGTATGAAGGCTTGCTGACTTTTATATTTAAAAAAAGGAGATAAGAGAAATTTAGAGAATTAGCGACAGATCATTCTTAAATTCAGATTTTAAAATTCTAACCAAATTACTGGGGAATAGACTCTCAAATCTTTTAGATAGTATAGTTCACCCTGCTGAATTTTGCTCCATTAATGGATGTAAAATAACAGATGCTTTGTTTCTCATTTGTAAGATTATTGATAAAGGAAAACAAAATTTAGTTGATGGTTACCTGATTTCCCTGGATCAAACTCTGGCTTTTGACAGAGTGTTCCATAAATTTCTATGGCAATGTTTAAATGCATATGGGTTTCCTCTTAAGTTTGTTCAATGGATTCAATTATGTTATGCATATACTTTTGTTAGACCAATGACAACAAATGGTTGGGAAATAAGGGTATAATAAGAAATGGAGTCAGACAAGGTTGTCCCCTTAGCCCCCTCCTATATATTTTGACCCTCGACCCGTTAAGGATTTTGTATTCCTCCCTGAAACTTTTTGGTATCTCCTTGGGTCTGCAGCCCCCATAAAAGCCTTAGCTTATGTGGATGATTTAATTTTGGTGGTTAAAGATACAGATTCAGGTACATGGGCTTGCCACTTGGTACATTCCCTTGCACAGGTCATGGGGGGGGGGTCGCAGTTACTACAACAAAAAGCAGTTGTATACCAGTGAGAGAGGCCACGACCCCACATCAACACATAGCTGACATCCCAGTGATGAATATACCATGTAAGCTTTTAGGCATTTTGTTTTTGGCCCAGGAGATATGGCTACTTGCAACTGGAACATAAAGATAACAAAAGGGAACCAACAGGTTGCTAGATGGAATTAATGGCCACATGGGAAAACTGAAATGGGTATATTTAATTAAAACATTTTTGATCCCAGTATTTTTGTACTTGAGTTATGTCTTCCCCCCACCTAAGCACATGGAAACTGCTGTATATTATTGCTTTTTTCCTTGTTTATAGGGTAGTCGGTTAAATTCAATTAAGAGACTGGTAATTTATTTGCCACAGAAAGAAGGAGGGTGGAGATGCCCAACCCAATACTCTTTGTCTGGAGTATTTTCCTCTATGCAAACCTATTGCCTATTTTAAAGAAAGAAAGTAGATTATGGATACCATGGGCTACTCCTGCTTTACGGGGATACTACAAGAATGGAATACAAACGTATTTTGTCATAAGAATAAGCGGGTCCAGAAACTTAATCCCACCTGGACTAACTGTCTTGACTACATTAACAATGGCAAGTTTCCATACAGCAGGTAACCACTACCCCCAGGAAAATGGTGTATAAAACAATTTTGATGAATCACTTTTCAGAACCCCTTTTTACAGTTCTCTAGCTCTGTAAAACAAAGCATTGGTTTAGTATTAACAGACCCATGTCTTCCCCCCCAAAAAATATGGGATGTGGTATGGTTTGGAACACATGGTAAAATCATTACAAAGGGAAATCAAAAACAAAAAGGAATAGCTGACCTATTTGTTCCCCGAACCACATGTACTACTGAGATAGAAGCAATGGACCATTTATACTTTGCCTGTCCATTTGTAGTACAATTTTGGAATATACTAGCTGATAAATGGCAGACTAACTTAGTTTTACCTATTGCTCCCAATTTACTGTTTAGAGGCTATACTCCATCTGCTTGGCTTGGTCATGATGATATTAGTATTCATATTTTGATGGCTATCCTTTTGTATTAGATCTGGCAAATCTGCTTTAAAGTAGTTCTACAGCAACAGCAGGTATCCCCCCTTGAACTTTTTTATATGGTTCATAAGGAATTATTATTCATTAAACAGGCAGAACAGAAAAACTTTACATTAGCCCATTGGCATGACTTATGGGACTCTTTTTATTGGATGGTCTAGTTTCAGTACTCCTTTAGAGTATACGCTGAGTTTTTTTATTTTTTAATCAATGCTAAATCAGGGGTACATAGGGTAATATTACATTTGGTATATATGAGAAGTGTATATACTGTATACTTCATTCGCCAACCCTTGAGAAGTAGGAGGGTAGGCTTAAGTCTTTGTACTGTAGTTGTGCATTAACACCTTATCATTTGGTTTCAGGTTTTATTGTATATAGTATATTTTTGACTCTTCTCTTACAAAATTAAAATGTCCTCTTTAGAGTTGTTTATATAAATTTAATGTTTTCTTTACAGCTATATGGTACGCAGCCTAATACCTCATCGTATGGCATCACTACAGTGACAATTTTACTGCAACTGACACTACAGCGACAACAGCGACAATTTGCTGTAGTGTTGGCGCAGGACCCTGGCACTGCTTTGTGGGGGTCTTGCACCCCCTCCCCAAATTAAATCCAGCTCAGAGTTGATTACTTTAGTTATAGGGGGGTGTGGGATCAGAACCCCCACAAGGAAACACAGTCCAAAGTGACCAGCTTTATGCTGACTACAAATGTGGTTGACATAAAGGTGTCACTGTAACGTCGGTCTACAACGAATTTGCTGACCAACAGTCATGGATCCATACCTCATTATGTTAATTTCCGGATTTTGAAGTGGTATTATTAAGAGAGATTTGCAGATTCATTTTCTTTCTGTATATATGCATTACTTTCATAGGTTTCATAGGTTTACAGAGTTTATAAAGACTATAGTCCGTATACTCGCCATTTTTTTTATGTATATCCACGAATATTATTTTTGATCATATATTGATCAATTTGCAACTTAAAGGATTCCATCGTTCTGCTAACTATTATTTCAATTGGAAGCTTATTCCAGATCTTGACCACTCTTACAGTTAACCAGTACTTTCTCCTGAGTGTTTTAAACCTATTTGATTTAATCTGCAGTGGATGAGCTCTAGTACCATAGGGTTGATCCCTTAATACAAGATTTAGCTGTTCCCAGAGTGTGGGGTCGTTAAGTGCCCTATATATTAAACATAGGTCACCTCGCACTCTTCGATACTCCAAAGTATACAGGCCCAAAGCTGACAGTCTCTGTTCAAACTCCTGCCCCCGAACCCCAGCTATCCTCCTTGCCACTCTCCTCTGCACCCTCTCCAAAGATCTTATATCACCCCTGCCCCCTGGAGCCCAAAACTGGGCGCAGTATTCCATATGAGGATGCACCAAAGATGTGTAAAGTGGTAAGAGAACTTCTTTTTTATTGCTCTTTATGTGTTTATTTATGCAATATTGTATGTTGCTAGCCTTTTTTATTATTTGATTATAATGTGGCCTGAAACTTAAGTTATTACATATTTTAACTCCCAGGTCACTTTCTTCAGTGACGACCCTTAATATCTCATTTCCCAACCTATACTGAAACATTATATTATTCTTGCCAATATGCATAACTGTAGATTTTGTTACATTAAATGTTGACCCTTGCTTTTGTGCCCATTCTTCCAAATTATTTAGGGTGGTCTGGAGTATAATAGCATCTTCTTTATCTTTTATCACCTTACCCACTCTGGTATCATCGGCAAATTTTGAAAGCCATATGTTCCGTGCAGAACACATAGACCCGATATAAATGCTGAACAGACAGGGCCCCAACACGGAGCCCTGTGGGACGCCGCTGGTCACATCTGTCCATCTTGAATACTCCCCCTTTACACAAACCCTCTGCTGTCTACCCATAAGCCATGATCTAATCCAGTGAACAATATCAGAATGTATCCCCAATGTACTGAGTGCATCAATCAGTTTATCATGCAGCACTTTATCAAAGGCCTTGGCGAAGTCCAAGAAAATCACATCCACTGAACTCCCATCGTCCAAGGCCTTAGTTACTTTACCATAAAATTCTAGGAGATTTGTCTGACATGATCTGCCCTTTATGAAACCATGCTGTGTATTATCTATTTTCCCAGTTTGCTGTTGAAAGTCTGTAATATAATCTTTTACAATACCCTCCAGTACTTTGCCCAAAACCGAAGTCAGGCTAATTGGCCTGTAATTTTCCACGTTCTGCATAGATCCCTTTTTATGTATAGGGACAACCACTGCCTGTTTCCATACTTCTGGTACATCACCCTCTCTTATGGATTGTTGAAAGAGGCTGGTAATAGGACCTGCCAGTTGGTCTGCCAATTCCTTTAATATCCTAGGGTGCAATTCATCGGGACCTTGAGCTTTGTTCTGGTTTAGTAACTTTAGTTTTTTTACCACATCACATTCCATTAGAGTAATAATTGTCTTACAAAATGCCATACTGCTTTGGGGTATAGTAATTGTAGGGTGATTTAAAGCTGAAGCAAAGTAGTTATCGTAATGTTCTGCCATTAACTGGTTGTCCATTATAACAGTTCCGTCTTGATTTCTTAAAGGGCCTATATTCTTTATATTACCTTTTTTATTATTTATGTATGAATAAAATGATTTATAATTATCCTTCACCCTGGTTGCCGGCGTATATTCGTAATTCCTTTTTGCTTGCTCGATGTGTTTTTTTGTGACCCTTAAACATTCTTTATATTTCACCCAACTTCCCTCATCACCACTTAATTTTGCTGTTCTATACATTCTATTTTTTTTTTAATTTCCTTTTAAATTTTTGATGTCATCCATGCAGGGAGAGGTTGTTTTTTATTTACTGACTCATATTTTTTACAAGATGGAACATGAGACTTTACTAGGCCATGCAGTTTTGTTTGTAATTTGTCCCTCATGACAGAAAGTGAGGCATCCTTAAATTCATTCTTCCAGATTCCAATTTAGTAAATCGGTTCTCATGCCCTCAAAATTTGCTCTATCGTACCTAAAAATGGAAGTTTTACCTATATTAACACTTGTCTGTTGCATATACTTAAACTTAACTATTGAATGGTCACTAGCACCTAGTGGTAGCAAAACTGAACAGTCCTGTATCTTATCATTTAAATTACTCAAGACCAGGTCCAAGATGTGATTTCCCCTGGTATTTGTTGTGATATACTGTTCTAAGGCAGCTAGATTAATTATTTCTAAATATTGCTCTTCTATGTCTGTATTTACTTGCAGGCCCAGATATTCAAAAGGGTTGCGCCATGGGCAATAGGGTTGCGCCTTCACAAGTCCGAACTTGCTCCATTCTGCGATATTCAGCAGGAGGCAGTTGCGCCACAGAAAACATGCTGAGCAACAGCGCAATGCAAATGAATGCATGCTGAACTGGAGGGGGAGGAACCATGCATAAACTGCACAGCCTGATATTCAGCCAGGCTGTGCAGGGGATGTGAGCACAACCCCAACCTGTGCCTGCACAACTTTGAGCTAAAAAAGCTTGAAGTCGAGGGCCACCCACAGGTGAGCTGCTGCATTGCAGGCGCAACACAGCAGCTGCCACCTGTGGCTGGCTAACCCTCCCTGTGCCCTCCTGCAGCCCGATCACCGGCATCTGATTGTAGATCCCACCGCCCCCACTGGCCCGATTGCGGGCATAGTTTAATCCCCTCCACCAGCCCGATCGCGGGCAACAGTAGCTCCCCAAACATATCCCGGTGGTCCAGTGGACCATAAATCCCGATCGCGGGCAGTAGAGGCTT
The DNA here is from genome assembly GCA_016271365.2 of Neoceratodus forsteri. Lineage (NCBI taxonomy): Eukaryota > Metazoa > Chordata > Ceratodontiformes > Ceratodontidae > Neoceratodus > Neoceratodus forsteri. The sequence goes on along the minus strand of CM057450.1, from coordinate 1,197,150,212 downwards.
AAAACAAACTCCCCCTCCTCTCGAACACATCCCTGGTGGTCCAGTGGACGAAAAGCCCGATCGCGGGCGTGGTGGTTAAACCCCCTCCTGAATTCATTCCTGGTGGTCCAGTGGACCGAAAAGCCCGATCGCGGGCAGTAGTGGTTAATAACCCCCTCGAATTCATCCCTGGTGGTCAGTGGCAAATCCCGATCGCGGGATGTAAAGTTAAACAACCCCGAACGCATAGCCCTGGTGGCTGGTGTCCCCCACCCCGACGCCCACCACCCCTCCCCCGGCCAGGCGGTAGACTGTATGCCACCCACCTGCTGCCCGCCCGCCCGCCGACGCCGTGCCTGGTAGGGCTGCCGCCCACTGGTGCAGGCAAGAGCCAATGGGCGTGCAGCCCATACCGTACAAGACAGTCCAGTTTTATAAATGAATAGAATGTATTCATTCACAAATCTGACTGTCATGTATGGTATGGGCTGCATGCCCATTAGCTCTTGCTCTGCGCAATGGGCTCACAGCCCCGAACGATCGTCGGCGGCAGCAGCGTGGCGGGTGAGATGCTGCGCCACAACTTTACTGAGAAAGCCAGTGGTGGGGCGTAAAGGAGTAAGTGGTGAGGGGACACTAAGCCACCAGGGCTATGTTCGGGGGGTTTGTTCAACTTTATCCTACAATTGGGATTTGCCACTGGACCACCAGGGATGAATTTGGGAGGGGGTTTATTAACCACTACTGCCCGCGATCGCGCTTTCGAATCCCACTAACTCAGGGATAATTCTGGAGGAGGGGTTTATTAAACCACTACTGCCCGCGATCGGGCTTTTCAGTCCACTGGACCACCAGGGATGAATTCGGGAGGGGCGGTTTATTAAACCACTACTGCCTGCGATAGGGCTTTTCGGTCCACTGGACCACCAGGGATGAATTCGGGAAGGGGGTTTATTAAACCACTACTGCCCGCGATCGGGCTTTTCGGTCCACTGGACCACCAGGGATATGTTTGGGGGGGCCACATTGCTACCCACTATCGGGCTGGTGGGGGGGGGGATTAAACTATGCCCGCGATCGGGCCAGTGGGGGGTGGTGGGGGGATTCTACACTGTTGTGCCCGTGATCGGGCTATAGGGGGGCGTCGGTCCCCGAAGGGCGCCAGGCACAAGTCCTCGGGGATCGGTGCACCTGCATGCTAATGGAATGCAAATGGGGCCATAATCAAATGCAAATGGCCCCCCCCCACCTTACATGAATTATGGCCCCATTTGCATGTCACCTTTTGAATATGGGGATTTTGCGCATGGCGCAATGGTACTTGTGCCACCGCAAGTTGAATGCTCCACTCTGACAACTTGCGGTATGCTAAATCCATTGGCCATGCGCACAGCGGCTGTGGTTGGGTGATATTCAAAGGAGTTGCTCAAGGGCGCAACTCCTTTGAATATCGCTCTGGACACACCCCTGCGCAACTATTTTGTGCAGCGCAAGGGCTTGCGCCACAAAATAGCGCAGTTTGAATATCCGGACCGCAGTGTATTCCAGTTTATGCCTGGTAAATTGAAATCACCTAGTAACATGACATCATTTGAATTTGCCAACTGCTTGACAAAGTCAGACAGTGTATTATCTTCCAATGTGGTAAGCAAGGGAGATCTGTAAATTACCCCAATATTTAACCTGATATTCTGTTTAAAAGAAACGTTTACCCATAATACCTCACTATTTTCACATTTTGAGGTATCCAAGCCCTCTGATACAATATTCTCAGATATATATAAGGCCACCCCCCCACCTCTCGTCGATTTTCTGTCCTTAAAATATAGGGTATAGCCTTGAATGTTCCTATCCCAAGTATCATCTGGTTTCCACCATGTCTCAGTGATTGTGCAAATGTGGATATCGTGGGTATATAAGATGACTTGAAACTCATCCATCTTATTGTTCAAACTTCTTGCATTTAATGAAATAAAGTTGATTTTGGATTCTGAATGGTTGTTTTTGGGTACTATGTTATGTGTAGTTACTTGATCCCCCCCCAATTTTTAGTTTAAATGTATGTCAATTTTCTGTTTCAGTTTGTAGGAAAAAATACGCTTTCCCTGTTTATTCAGGTGTAACCCGTCCTGGGAAAACAAATAATGTCCCTTGAAGTCTTCTCTCTGACACCATCGCTTCATCCAACCATTTAGCCCAAGTATTTCTTTTGTTAGTGCTGCATTTGCTTTTGGTACAGGCAATATTCCAAAAATTATTAGGTCACACCCCTGAGTCTTTAAGGACTTGCCTACCTCCTCAAAATCTCTTTGAATCTCTGTAATATTTCTTTTGGCAACATCATTTACACCTACATGGTGAAGTGTGACTGGTGTGATAGTATTTTCAGTGAGTCCAGGAAGTAATCTTTTTATATCTCCAATTCCTGCACCAGGGAGTGTACTAACCGTTGTATATTCTTTTCTATGTCTACTGATCACAGAATCTGTGTATCTTATCATTGAATCCCCAACAACCAGCATGTCTTTTGTACCCACATTATTAGATCCAGTACTATTACATGTGTCAACTCCTTTATTATCTGTCACATTGGGGGGATTTCCTACTACTGCGTCTTGGTTTTTTGATATAGCTGGGACCTTCTCGCTCATACTTTATATTGCTAATGTTTTTTTTTCCTTATTTCTATATAAATGTTTACACTCTATATATAAATAAAATAATCTCCTACTCTTTTTGAGAAGTGCCATGGGATCTTTAACGTCCACCTAACAACCACCAGAATAGGCAGACAGGACCTCGGTGTAACGTCACATCCAAAAGACCGAATTACCTAATATTAATCGTATCTAGGTTTCTAGAAGTAGATTGCCCAGAGAAAAATAGCTCTATTTGTTCTGCAGGTAGTGCTATCTGTTAACCTGCCTCATCAGATATTGAGAGGCAATCAAAAAGAGGGCAAACTAGTCACCATATTGAAGGTAACCAGAGCAAAAAAACTTTAATAGAGGAACATTCCTAATCCTCTAACAATGGACAAGTAGCAGAAAAGTGAAAAGGTGTTCAGGACCAGTTGATCAGGATTGATAATAATGGATACAGATGCACAATACTCTGGAATGTTTAAAATATTTACCAAAACGCAGTATCTGAAGGGGAGCTACCCTTCCAAAAATGATTCAGCAGCCAAATGACAATAAACCAGAGAGAAAATGTCTTACCAGACTTTGAAGGCGATATTTTTATTTGAAATGCCACCTACTGGCAAAATCAGAACACATATATGGCAAAGATTAAATTCTCTGTAGCCCCTGTGTATCAAGACTTTGGCTGGGGAGGAGGAATCAGAATTTCTGTATTCAAGGTCAAAAATCCAAATTCAACATCTAAATACATCTAAATACATGTCAAACCTCCCCTCACCCAGTACAAACCCAAAGGTGCCTGTTGGTGGGTCAGAAATAAAGCCCTCCTCCTCCGCAACCTTATCTCCCCTTCCATGCTCCTGACCTTAATTTAGTGAGGGTCATGCCTGGCCCAGTGACTTCGAATTACTTGCACTGTCAGGTTATAAGCTGCTATACAGTATATGTTTTCCACCTTCTTTTCCAATCCAGAAATGAACCCTCTTCCCAACACAGTACAAAAGCATGAAGAAGTTAAGCAGCCACCATCATCACACGCCTGCCACCAAGCTCACCCCCCAACCCCAGCTCCAAGTCCCAAACATAAAAGGTCAACCTGAGCTGCCAGACTCCAGTCCAGACCTCCTCACTGCTGTCTCTGGCCTGATCCAATGCTGTAGATATGCTGATCCCCATCAAGCACATGACTCACCCAGCTCCATCCACTGATTGACCGCTCCATCAGAAATTAAATTCTATCCTCTGATCCTGACTTTTACCTGGTAAATAGCCCATCTGCCTTCAAGTTTTCCTGAGTGAACTAGGTAGAGGAGAACTGATCAACAAAAAGTAAACCCTTAGTAGCCTATACCAGATGCCTTGTTCATTGTATGGCATCTGGCATAAGCTGCCCAGGGTTTTCTTTTGGTCGACCAGCTACCTTCTACCCAAGTCCCTCAAGGAGGCCCGGGGCTGTTAGACTATTTACCAGATCAGAGTCAGGACCAGAGGATGAAGATTTAATTTGACTGATTGATGGAATGGTGGGGTGTACCAGAATGGGCACCATGGGCCCACAGAACTGGAGCAAGTGTGTGTGTGTGGGGGGGGGGGATCAGACCAGAGTCTGGGGGGCTCAATTTAATCTTCTAAGTTTGGAACCAGGGGCTATGATTACAGGGGCCTGACCATGGGCAAGTGATGATGGCAGTTGCTTTCAGCATGCACTTGCACTGTGCTGAGGAGGGGAATTAGTCTTTGGATTAGAAAAGAAGATGAAAACATACATGCTAGTTTAGAGCCATACACTGCATGGAGTCACCAGGGCCAGAGAGAACTCTCAATGAATTGGTAGGAAGCATTGGAGGGGAGACAATGGTTGGGGAAGTGGAAGGCTTTATTTATTACCCACTGTGGGCTCCTATGAGTTGGTGCTCAGTAGAGGGGAGGTTTTTGGATGTGGAGTTGAAAGCAGAATCTGGACTTCTGATTCTGACTCTGACTTGATGCCTTATCTGGCATCAGAATGGAATCAGAAGCTGGAATCAAAAGTTCTGATTATCTGGCATATGCCCAACAGGTTCTACAATGTCGGTTCGACAATACTTTTGTCGACTGGCATCACAGCAATAGGATTTATGTCGACCACAAGTTGCAGTAGACATAAATCCCTTATATCTCCCTGTCCTGTGTTTCTATGCTCTGCCCCCACAACCCCCCCCCGTACTACAGATTGTCAACTCTGAGTCGGAGTTGATTCAGGGAGGGGGTGCAGGACCAGGAGACAGCGTGCCCCTGTCTGAGGCGCACCAACGCAGCTACCTGTCGGCAAAGTGTCGAATTTGCCGACAGCGAGGTTTGACACTGTGTTGGTGTCTCCGTCTGGTCGGCATACCTGCCCAACACCACAGAATCAGCAGATTCTGAGCATCCCTTGCCTATACACTCATTTGTGCTGATGTTGGAATGCTGTAAAAGTTGTGATATATAATTAAGAGTAACACTTACCTGGGTTTGGATGAGCAGAGTGTAGCAATCTCAGAGGACTCAGACAGGGGCCTAGGAAATAAGACTAAGGAGAGGAGTCACAAAGAATTCCTGGTTCTTTGGAAAAGATAAGACAGATAGATATATAGCACTTTTCTGATAGATTGTAGGGGGCTCAGTAGACCTGTAAAGCAAAGGGTAAAAAATAGGTTAGTGTCAAAAGTTGACAGAGTAAGAATATAAACGGGGTTCTGTAGAGTTAAGAAAAGGGAAGAGTATAAATAAGCCAATACAGTGAAAAGGGTAGTATGGATGAAATGTAAAGTTTGAAAGTGAAAGTGGGAGAAAAAGTGAAACTAAAAAGAGAATGTTATTGAAACATAGAATGTGTCGGCAGAAGCGGTCCATGTGGACATCTAGTCTACCCATGTATACTACCCCCCCATTTAGGTCACTGTGCTAAGTTCTCCACAATGCCTGTCTCACAACAGTTTAAACTCCCTGACCATCTCTGACCCCACCACCTGTGGCGGGAGGATATTCCAAGGCTCCACCACCCTTTCTGTAAAGAATAACTTTCTTGTGTTGCTGCTGAATGTGCCCCCCCTTAGGCACATATCTTGGCCCCTGGTCCAGATGCGGTTTTTTACCTAGAGGAGATCTTGTACCTGTACCTTGTTGATCCCCTTCAGGTATTTAAATGTCTCTATCCTATCCCCCCTGTTCCTTCTCTGTTCTAGGGAGTACATGTTAAGATGTTTTAGCCTTACCTTGTATGGCTCATGGTGCAAACCTTACACCATTTTTGTTGACCTTCTTTGTATCGTCTCTAGTCTAGCTTTGTCTTTGTTCAGGTGAGGCCTCCAGAACTGGACACAGTACTCAAGGTGAGGCCTCACCAGGGACCTATACAGTGGCATAATTACCTCCCTCTCTCTACTGTTAATGCCCCTTCCTTTGCATCCCAAGATGCTGCTGGCTTTCTGTGCTGCCTTTTTGTATTGCTTGCTGAGTTTCAGATCGTCTGCAATGATCACCCCAAGATCACGTTTGTGTTTTGTTATGGCTAGTTGTACCCCATCTATTTATTTATTTATTTATTTATTGGGTCTAGGATTACAATACCATTATGCCAGGGCTCTTTTACAAAGGTTTCACATCAGGTTACAATTCAAAACATAAGACGTAAGTCAGATTACAAATTCAATACATAGGACAAGGTTACAAAAGTGTAAGCTAAACAGAGTAACAAAGCATCTGAGAAACAAAACAAGTTTTGGAGGCTAGGTTACAAGGAGATAGTGGATGAGGTGCAGAGAGGATAGAGGACAAGAGAGAGGAAGAGTAGAGGGGGGTGGAGAGCTATAGAGGAGGAGTACAGCCAGAGGCATTGTCGTAGACATAACATGGGGAAATGCGTGCTAAGGGGTAACCAAGTGTTAATAGGAGAGAGAACTGCATAAGGTTAGGGAAATATTCATGGGTCAGCTAGTGGAGGCAGTCACAGGAGCTAGAGGCAGGGAAGTAATTTGTCCCTGGATTGAGTCTTCCTAGGTGCATGACCTTGCATTTCTTGGCGTTGAACTTCAACTGCCAAGTTCTGGACCATTCCTCCAGTTTCTTCAGGTCAGACTCCATCCTTGCGGCCCCTTCATGTGTGTCTACCCTGATGTAGAGCTTTGTGTCATTTGTGAACAGGCATGTTTTCCCTTCTACTCCATCTGCAATATTGCCGATGAATATGTTAAAGAGTACGGGTCCCAGTACTGAGCCCTGAAGTACTCCACTGTTCACCTTTCCCTCCCTTGATAGTACATCATTTACTTGCACTTTCTGAGTCCTCCTCTGAAGCCAGTTTTCTACCCAGTTTACTAACTTGCTCCCCACCCCTGTGTTCTCCAATTTGTTGATGAGCCTTCTATGTGGGATGGCGTCAAAGTCCTTACTGAAACCTAGATATACAATATCCATGGCTCCATTCTGGTCCACGACTTTGATGACCCAGTCAAAAAATTCATTCATGTTAAGTTTGGCAGAACCATCCAGTAGTGATGCCATGTTGTTTGGGGTCTAACTGTCTGCTGCCCTTCAGGGATGCTAACATCCTTTCCTTCAGTATTGTTTCCATGATTTTTCCCACAGTTGAGGTGAGGCTGACAGGGCAGTATTTCCCTGCCTCCTCCCTGCAGCCACTCTTGTGTACGGGTAGCACAGTGGCTTTCTTCCAGTCCTCTGGTACCTGTCTGCTTTCCAGTGATTTTTTGAAAAGTGTGGCCAGAGGGGCAGAGAGTTCTATCCTGAGTTCTTTTAGGATCTGTGGATGAATTCCATCTGGGCCCATGGCTTTGTCTTCTTAGTTTCTCGAGTTCCTGTAGGACTTTTTCTTTTAAAATGGGGGTCATGTCTGCCTCCTGGTTTTGGTGTTGTTTCTTGCTATGTGATGGACCATTTCCATTATCTGCTGATGCCACTTCCTTTGTGAACCACAGTGGATTCTACCTCAATTTTGCTTTCATGATTACCTTTGAGTAATATTGTATTCAATATTGTAACCCAAAAATTTACTGAAACAATCAGATGGTACCACAAATAATTGAATGATTTGTTGCAGGGAGCTTCCCTGGACTTACTCACTCTACCAGTCGATTGCAAACAATGACCTGGCAAAATGAAGACCTGGTGCTGGAAGCTGATGCACATAGGTAAGCTGGGCCGACACGACTCACCTCCACTTTACAACCTTTCCCCGAAGGTGGCCACAACCTGCAATGGCTTTCTGCGCAGGGGCTGGATCCCAGAAGCTGGTTTCTCCCAGGTGATGCTGAGGCTGGCACAAGAACAGGTGGTGTGGGCCAGTTTGAGCAGAGGCCTAAGGCTGGATCAACACTTTTGGCAACATTCAGTTTAATTGCTGGTGATCTTTCCAGGTGGCAGACAGTTCAATCACTTGTGAATGAGGACTTTCTTCTGGCAATTAGGAGTCCCTGGGCAGCGGGCTTTGATCTGCAATAAACATTCAGCACATTTAAGGAAAACAGCATTTAAGTCTCTACCATCAGTTCAGTTTTAGGCTGGTGTGCAATTTCAGTTGATTCACTGAGAAAAACCTTCAAAACTGCAGGCAGGCAATTCCTGGCTAGTAATTTCCACCTCGAGAACACAAGAAGCACACTGAAAAAAACTAGATCTCTTGCAGGTTCGATCTCCACAGAGCCTGCTCGGTAGTTCAAGCTGGAGTTCCAACACAGGTCTGCCCTGGACTGCAGGCTGCTCTCCAGTCTTTTCAATCTGTCTTCCTGCAGAACTGCCTGGAATTCAAACTGCCCCTCTTAAATAAAGGCAGAAATCCTTGGATTCTAATAGGTTGTTTAGGCTGCCTACAATTTAAGTCCTTTAACTGGCTACAGTTTAGGCGCCCAAACTTTGTCCCAGATTATCTCCCAAAAGTCTATGTTATACCCCCTAGAGTCTCTGGTTGGGAGTTCCTGCTCGTGATTGGCTGAGGCACTCCCAAAACGGTGGCAGCAGTTTATCTACTGTCTCATTTATGTAGTCCCAACAGGTTTCAAAGTCTGGTGCAGCCAGAATAATTACTTTTATTCTAAAATGTCCCCACACATATGTAGCCCCAACACTTTGCTATTAAATGAGCCCATTTATATTAAAATATCTTTTATACTTTTTCTGTCACTGCCACTGATATACTGACCTCCTAGGTGACAGGCAGCTACTCATGAATATTCATAAAGGGGCTCATCCATATTAACTAGCCCCGAAAATGCTTTTCGATTAACCTTTATTTAAAATCTTTCAAGTGGCTTCTGAGCCACATTACCAAGATCACCGACCCCTTTTTAACTTACCAAGGTGCTGGGACCACCAGAAAACTCTCTGGTTTGACCGCAAAATGAGCATTTGGCACATGAAATGCACAGCCTGTGCAGTCGCTGGCAGAACCAGAAACATGCCAGCGACTCGCGGTTAAGAAATTCAGCCCAAACTGGGCTTAAATAACAGAATGGGCCATATGGGGACTTGAGGGGAATACAAAGGGGCACCAGAGGAGGACACAAGGAGTCTGGGGGACAGCAACAACAGCGGGAGAGAAATGGGAGGAAAGAGGACATGGGTAATTAAAGGTAAGCCCTCAAGGGGGGGTTACATCTCTCTCCTGCCTGAAATACTTGGCGTCCACGCCAAGACTATAATAAACTAGGATCTATAACAACCCTTTACTATATACACTATTTATACTGTTAGGCCTAACATGTAACATCTACAATGCATAGCATGTTATGACTTTAATTAGTACCTTTAAACACTCCACTTAATTCAATATTTTTAGCATTTTGTCATGACATTCTACATATAATTACCACACTGTTTTGTATTGGTTTACCATAGACACATTTGACCTTAGCATTACTTTCTGATATTAAATCTTAATCTTACTATATTTCAATCTTTTTGTATTTCCCTTTTAGCATTTTATCTTCCATTTCTATACCATTTTACATAGTTAGTCATATGCATTACACTTGTCTCTCTCACTTTTTGTACACAACCTCTTTGTATACGAACCCACATAGCTGATAACCTGACTTTGTTAACTGACCTTGGGCTTTTTATAAAATGACCCTGGGCATATTGGTTGGAGGGTTTTATCACTAACTTTGAAGCTACTGTGTAATCTATTTTGGGAAGGGAATTAGCTGTAATATACACTCCTTTATGGACCACATTCATAGGAAGGTCTACAGGTGTTCCTGGTGCATCAAACATAAGGTGTACTACTGGTTTGACATCTGTTTCAGATCTTCTAGGTGGAAGGGGCACAGGCACAATCCTTTCAACATCTGCATTTGGGTTGATCAGTCACTGGTTATTGTCCGCCAATAACACAGCTTCTGAAGAAAGGGGCACTTCTGTACTCTCTGGTTGTTCAGAGTTGGAAGTATTACTTGCAACTGTAGTAGCACTTACATCTCCCTGTTCTATAGACTCTGGTTCATCATTAAGGGGGAATCCCATAGAGTGTAAATTATGTAACACATTGCTGAGACTCTCAGAATTAACATTTGAATTAGCACTATTGTCCAACATGATATCAGGTTCACTAGACCCAGGTGATTCAGCTTCACCTGAAGATTCACCAGTAAGGTTTTCACGTTCTTGGTCAGGACTGGTTATTTCAGTTTCAGACAGTTCCACAATGGCTAAAGTGTCAGCTACTTCTGAAGTTATACTTGGTACTTCACTAGCAGGTGGCATTGGAGTGGTTGAGAGTGCACTATTATCTGATATTTTGTGATTGTCAGCACTGTCTCCCATATTACACAAAGAGTTTCCTTGGAACAGCTAGGCTAGTTCGAAAGAAGGGTAATACCTAATTCTATATTGACTGCCATCTGATTCAGAATGATTGTCATCATTAACTGCAACAGGACATGTCAGAGGCTCTGGTTGTGAAACAGCAGAGGGCTGATTTGATTGTTTCTATTAAGCAGTAGATCTGGCATCAGGCCCAGTGGGGGCACTAGTTTGAGGTGCAGTCTATAATAATTTGTCCAATGGGTAAAAGGTGATTTCAGTGTATTGTTTTACAGCTTTTGGATCATTTTCTGGACGTACTTTGTAGACTGACAAGTCATCCAGCTTGCTGATGACAATGTACGGGATGTGACTCCACCAGTCAGCTATTTTATGATTTCCTTGCAACCACAAATTTCTCATTAATATACTGTCTCCAGGCTATAACTCTTGAGCTTTAACATCTTTGTCATGTCTTTCCTTATTGGCTAGGTTTTTCTTAGCGGCCATTGTATGTGCAAATTGATAGGCGACATTAAGCTCTGCTTTGAGTTTCTGGACATACTGTAAATACTGTAATCTGCTTGAATTCCATCTGGTGACACCCCAAAACAAATATCTACAGGTAAGCGTGCTTCTCGACAAAACATCAGGTTATACGGTGAAAATCCAGTTGTATTATTACAAGTGCAATTATAAGCATGCACCAAAGTACTTATTTGCTGACTCCATCTTGGCTTGTCTTTGGGGTGAAGTGTGCCAAGCATGTCCAGCAATGTGTTATTAAATCTTTCAGGCTGTGGATCTCCTTGTGGGTGATATGGAGTGGTTCTTGACTTTCTTACACTCCAGAGTGAGAGCATCACTTTGATTAAACAGCTTTCAAAGTCCCTTCCCTGATCAGAATGGATCCGCTGCAGGGCATCATTGTGGATGAAATATTTTTCAACAAGCACTTTGCCTATGGTGGCTGCTTTCTGGTCCTTGGTTAGATAGGCTTGTGCATAACGAGTGACGTGATCTATTATAACAAGTACATTGCTAATGTTTTTGTTATCAGGCTCTAAGCTTAAAAAGTCAATACATAGAAGCTCCATGGGTGCACTAGTGGCAATGTTAACCAAGGATGTTGCTCTCTGTGGCTGGGCCTTTCTTTGGAGGTATCTGATACAAGTTTTGATATATTAGTCAATGTCTGCACCCATCTTGGGCCAGTAAAGGCAGCTATGGGCTAAGTCCAAAGTTCTCTCATAACCCAAATGTCCCTCAGGTCTGGCTCAACAGGCCTTAGGTTTTGGCTTGACTCTCAGCCCTTTGGTCTGGCTATTGAGCTTCCCTCCTGCATTGAGGACACTCACCCGCCAGCAGCATAGGTGGCTGGCACTACTCAGTCCCCAAGCTAAGAGGCTTACTCTCTGTCGGTGGAGAACTACGGTGGTACCCATTATCTCAGAAATATATAACGCCCTTTCCAAGGTAGTTGTGTTAGATCGTCTATCTCACTTAGTCACAAATATTCTCTCACAATACCACCTTACCTGGGCCCCTTACCTGGCCTACCTCTCTCCACATGCAGAGATTGGCTGAACCCTCCAATAGAGTGATTTGGATTAATACAAGATGCTTTACCTTTATACATAGGGTTTTGATCCCCTCTGCTACCCCCGAAAGTATTTACTGACTATTTTCCTTTTCCTAGACAAAATATGTGATCTGGACTTATGTGTTTGTAATTGTGTTATATATCTTCTGCTTTTTCATCTGTTTTCCTTAGGCTTTACCCAGGTACCAGGAGACTCCTTCTGCTACTTTTGTATACATTAACTTCCTTAATCAACCTCTATGCAGCTGGCAATCATGGACTTTTGCAATCTTCTCCCCTCTCCTCGAAATTATTTTCATGGCAGAATATGTCAGCATAGTACTTTTAAGTGTTTATTTACACATCAACCTGTTTTTCTGCTGGAGCTTTGCTCATTGTATAGTTGCAGTGCCAAGCGCTATACACTCATATTGTCATGTTGTACTGTATGTACCTGGTTTTGTCTGATACTACGTTTTAAAAATTCAATAACAATTATTAACTAAAAAAAAAATTAAAAATAACCCAAATGTCCCATCTGGTTGTGGAGGGCTTTTAAAAACACATTTTAAACTTTGACAGTGTTGATGTGGATACCAGGGCCTCCTCTCTTGAGAGCTGGCAGAAGCTTGTTAAAATCAGGCTGCAGCTATCTAAATTGCAAGCCAAGGGCAAAGATTTAGAGGGAAGGAGCAAGAGAAATAACATTCTAATCTTTGAATTACCAAATCTGAGGAAGGGTCTAACATGGTCTCTTTCATACAGAAACTGCTAGTTAAATCAGTTGGGCCCTCTCCTTTCAATCCCGGATTTCAAATTGAAAGAGCGCATAGGTCCTTGAGACCACGACCTCCAGAAGGTGCCGTGCCAAGGCCTATTATTTTAAAATTCCTCAGCTATATAGAGAAACTACACATCTTGGCTAAAGCATGAGAGCTCCAGAGCATTCTTTGGGAGGGCAAGCCTTTGTGATTCTCTTAGGATCTACCTTTGGAAACTCATCAAAAATGGTCAGCGTTCCACCCTATAGTTTCCAAGATAATTGCTGCTGGTATGAAGTTCAGAATGTCTTACCCTGCACGTCTCTAGATCTGTATTAATGACACATGGCACTCCTATTACACTCCCAAAACCGCCAAGCAAGATTTAAACCACAGACTTCCTGAACTCTTTACTGCTACTTGATGTGTCTGCTTATATAATATAACTTTTGTACCTGTTGTTGTTGGTTGTGGTGGTGGGATTTTGTTTTTCTCCTTTGGGGTGATCGAGCTGGATTCCTTTCTTCTGGGCTGGCAGTCGATGAGGGACTGTGGTTCAGGGGAAGGCTTGGGCAGGGGGCAATGCTGGGAATCCTGGCTAGAACCGCTGGCTGTGCTATTCCTTCATGGGTGTGGTGTGGGGGTGCAGTTTGTCTCATCGGCCTGGTGCATCCTGGCTTGACTGGAACCATGGGGGTGAGATCAGTTCCCAGGGGACCGCATTATGTGGAGGCTCACCCTGCTGTGATTAGGTTCCCTCTACAGATCGGACCTCCCAAATAGCTACTTCTATGGGGGGAGCTATTTAGCATTCATCCTGTTGGTCTCACTTGATGTTTACTGTTGGATGAAGGTATAATAGCTTGCTGCTCACTGTGACCCTTACTGTGGTTCCTCCAATAGTCTGTTACTCCCGCTCTCTAGGAGTGGTTTACATGCCCTGAATTTTCCCCGCTTAGCATAGTTGGTGCCTCTCACCCTTTTGCTGGCTGGTGAGTGTACCAATAATGGACAGGCCCAGCATGAGTCACTAATGCTCAGGCGGAATCGGCTGGGGGCTGACAAGGATTGCTCTCGTTTGGCATGGAGAGTGAGTTATATCCTCGGGTCATTTTCTCTTTTGGGCTTTTAACAGATTTTTCATTCGGGATTGGGGGGAGGGCTCGGGGAGGATTTGCTGACATTCTGCTGGTCACCACACACACTGGATGATGGGGGGTTGGTGTCTGCTCCTTGTCACCTGGTGCCTTCAACTATCCATCTTTAATCTTATATCTTTTCAAAATGACTGGAGCTAGACACACAGGGATTTATCCTCACCAGTATCTGTTCTTTTTTGGCCGCTACAGAACTGGATTATCAGGGGAGGATATTGTAAATAGTTTTTTTGAAGGGGACATGTTGGTAGCTAAGGGAGGTTGTCATTTTATTTGGTAAACTTTCCTGGTTACATTACATGTTTGGATGGGGGAAGGTAGTTGGTTAAGTAGGGGGTGGGATGTTTGGACAGAAAGGAGTCTGCATAGGCTCCCTTTCGGATTATCACCTTTGTTACCTGCATTTTGGTTTGGGGGTGGGAGGGGGGAGGTATGGAGTTTGCTTTTTGGGGTTTATTTAGATCATGTTACCTTGTTTCCCTATGTTCTTCTGATTCCTGTTAGTGATGAGTAATGTTGTTAAATTTGTCACATGGAATGTATGGGGAGCACGTGACCCCTCTAAGAGATATCAAGTATTGAAACACTGCATATTACTTAAAGCTAATACTATTTTCCTGCAGGAAACGCATCTTCTGTAAAAAGAGGCCATCTGGCTCCACAGGCAGGAGATCTCACTAGTTTTTGCTTCTGGGGATTCTTCATCTAGTAGAGGGGTAGCTGTCCTAATCATAGGTAATATTCCCTTTCAATCCACCTCCACCATTACTGACTCTAAATGTCGGTATATTTTAATTGAGGGCTTTCTCCTCTGCACTGAGGTGGTCTTGGGGTACATCTATGGTCCGGTGGGGGTGACCCTTCATTCCTTATGGACCTGGCTAATAAGATTGCTTCTCTATTGCCTGCCTCCTTAATCTTTGGGGGGGATTGGAACATTCCACCTGCGCAAGACATGGACAGAACATACCTTCCTCTAAAACCCCCCTTCCTGTCCAAAGAGCCTTATGGGATTTTATTGACATGTTAGGCCTCTGTGATCCATGGCACATCCTCAACCTCTCCCAGCGCCTGCACTCCTTTTTCTCTTATGTCCACCAATCTTGGTCCAGAATAGACTATATATTAACTAGTTTTTCCCTCTTAAAGGGCCTATGCCACGCCGAGCTGGAACCCATGGTCTTATCTGACCATTCCGTGGCCTGGACATCCCTCACTCCAGAACCACATATCCAGAGAGACACGGCACGGAAGCTGAATGCCCAGCTGTTGAAGGATGATTGCATTGCTACCAGGATGCAAGCGCTCATTCAGTCCCTTATAGAACTCAACAGAGGTTCTGTTGCCAGGGTGAATCTTGAATGGTGCGAACTCAAATGTTGTCTCAGAGGTGAATTTATCAAAATAGCCTCAAGAAGGGAAGGACAAAGGGAGACTGAAGCTTTATCCCTTTTAACACAGACTAGGTCAGCAGAACTAGCATTTTCCTCGTCAACCTCAGTAGACATATTAGAGCAACTGCTTTCCCTGAGGAACAAATACGCAGACTTACTGAGGGAAAAAGTTAAATATGCCATCTTAAAAACATGCTCAAAGTATGTTGAGCAGGGAGAGAAAGCAGGCAGATTGCTGGCCCTACGGCTACGCAAAATAGAGGGTTCTTGGCTTATTTCCTCTATTGTTGCCTAAGATGGCTCTACAAAGAGTTCCCCTCAGGATATTGCCCTGGTATTTGAAAACTTCTACCATAATCTCTATGAGAAATCTCCCTCCCCCCACAACCACAGGAAATTGAAGCTTATTTAGATGCTCTCCATCTTCCCTGTCTTCTCGATCACCACTGGTTCTTTTTTTCCTCTCCTATCTCTCTTCAAGAAGTGGTCAATGCCATCAATGAATTGTCTTCTGATACGTCACCTGGGCCAGATGGGTTTCCTGCCAACTTTTACAAAATCTTTTCTAAAGATATTTCTCCTTCATTACTCAGATTGTATAACTATATGTTCAGTGCTGATACCCTTGATCCTTCTTTATTAGAAGCAACTATTGTTCTCTTTCTTAAGCCCAACAAACCACCTTCTGACCCTGCCAGTTATCATCTGATTTCTCTTCTAAATTGTGATATTAAAATTCTAACCAAGATTCTTTCTTCCCGGATTCAGATGGTCTAGACCGGTCTTCTGAGTCCAGAACAGGTGGGGTTTGTGCCTGGGAGATCTTCCTAGGACCATCTCAGGAAACTACAACACATCTTTCAATCCACCCAATCTTCCCAATCACCTATGGCACTGATATCATTAGATGCTGAGAAGGCTTTCGATAGAGTGGACTGGGAGTTTCTCTGGCAGACCCTAAAGAAAATGGGCTTCCCCTCTGTTTCCATTCAATGGATTTGAACCATATATGCTTGTCTTTCTGCAAAGATCTATTGTAATGGCATCTTCTCCCCTCGTTTTTCCCTTTCTACGGGTATGAGGCAGGGTTGCCCACTTCCGCCCTTCCTTTTTAACTTATATTTGGAGCCCCTTTTGAGACACATTAAGATGTTGCCCAAGATACAAGGTATTCTGGTCTATGATTCTTCTCTCACTCTCTCTGCGTATGCTGATGATATTGTCCTTCACCTAGAGCACCCTGTAGTTTCGCTTGAACAGGCACTTAATGTAATATCTCAGTTTAGTCATTTTTCCAATTATAAGTTGAACATCAGTAAAACTGAGATCTTTCCTCTTAACCATTACACTAATAAAGCTGATTTTCTCCGATTTGGCATGAAGTGGTCACCCCAATCCATTCAATATTTGGGTTTGTTTCTCACTTCTGATCCTTCTCTTACCAAGAAGTTAAACTTAGATGCTCTGGTTGTTAACATCCAACAGGATCTCCTGAGATTGGAGTCTGTCCCGATCTCTCTCTATGGAGTCAAATTAATATCATTAAAATGAACGTTCTCCCTAGACTCTTCTATCCTCTGCATATGTTGGATCTTTGTCTTTCTCTTTCTTTCTTTCAGCATGTGCACTCTTTTATTTCTAGCTTTATCTTGGCTCACAAGCACCCTAGATGTTCTTTCCTTAAACTGAGTCTCCCCAAGGACTATGGAGGTCTCCGCCTTCCTAACTTCCTTGTTTACTACTGGGCAAGTCGTATATCTAAATGTGGTAAGTGGTGTTCTCATCCCGAGGGGGACTATACTCCTCCATGGTTGCAATTAGAGAATCAGATTCTAAGGCTCTACCATTTATCCATTCCCCAGATATTCTTCCTACCAGTGAACTCTCTTCTGATCCCGATCAGAGACTCCGCTACTGGTACCTCACTTAAGGTTTTCTCCCAGGTCTGTTCATTTCACAAAATTTTCCCTCATAAAGACTTTGGCCAACCTATTGTCCTAAATCCTAACATTAGGATTGGGGTACCCCTCTATTTTCAGACTGGTTACCCCATCTTAATGATGCCACTGTAGCTGATTTGTATTCTCCGGCTTCTCTCCTTTCTTCTCCTGACATTATCTCGAAATTTGGCTTGAGTCAAGTGCATATTTTTAAAGTATTCCAACTTCAGTATGTTTTGGTCCAGTCATTTGGTACATCTCCTACACCCTCACTATTACTTCCTATGCTAGAACAGCTTATAGGGTTAGCTCTCAAGCCACATGCCGTGCTCCTCTTGTATACCTGTCTTCTGGCTAAAAGCTATCCTGAACCATTACGGAGTTCCAGGGTCTGGGGGTTCCTTGCTACCAGATGTACCCCTTAATTGGTCACAGATTTGGAAAGACCTCTATGTCTACAACTCGAAAGACAGATTCAGACTTACCCAATTTCATAACCTGAATGATATGTACTATACCCCGGTTCGGCTAGCCAAAATAGGTCGCCTCCCCTCTGCTACCTGTACCAGGTGTGATAAATCAGAGGGGACTATCCTACATGTACTCTGGTATTGTGAAAAGGTTGCCCCATTATGGTGATCAACCCAAGAAAGGATAGATCCCCTGCTTGGACTAGATGGTCTCTTCACAGTAGAAATTTGCATTCTGGGGTGCTATACCAATATAGAGGTTAAGGAAAGAAGATTTCACATTGCTTTAATTTCAATGGTTGTTAAGAGACTGGTGCTCAGGCATTGGATGGACCACATTTTGATTACTTACTCTGAATGGCTGAATGAGCTTTCATTGTGTTTTAAGATGGAGCATTTGATTGTTAGCTCCAGGAACTGGCTCTTGCTTTTTGATAAAAAATGGGGCAAATTATATGGGTTATACTTGCATTAACTGTCTGTTGGCTCTGTACTCTCCAAAGTATACATTTTCGACTCACATTGTGGTAGACAAGGTATTGATAATGGGCACACTCCAGGGGTGGAATGGGAGGGGGGTGGGAGGTTGATGTGGGGGGATTAAGTAGTAGTTGTTCTGTTAATTATGGTTCTTTCTGCTTACACTTATGTACACAGCCTTTATTGTAAAATCAATAAAGAAAGTGAATTTAAAAAAAAAAAATGGTGACACCAGTTGTTTTCTTATGACTGTTCCTTGGCTATCGGTTAGTTCTTGGTATAACAGTTTCTCTCAGAGTCTGAGTTTGGGACCCTCTCTATACAGTAATGCAGTTTTCTGTTCATTAGATCGTAACTTTGAAACATCTTCTCCTTTGGACAAGGCATTCAAGACTGGTCTAATCATGGGGTCCTGATACTGTTCTTTGTGAATGTCAGCTGGGGTGAGCTGCAGTAAGACACTTAGGTCTAGTGCTGTGAAATTACAGAAAGCTACAGGCACACAGGTTTCTGGAGGCCACAGGCAATCAACTAGATAATCTACAGTTTCAGTTGACCGGTGTTCATCCCTGTCCAGCTTGTGGCACAGGGCCTTCACAGATTGTTCTGACATTCTCACCCACTCAGGATTTGATGCAGGCCTTCTGGATAGAGCATTGACACCGATGTGATTGAGGCCTGGATGGTGCTCCATTGAATAATAAGTTGATAGCGCTGTCAACCACCTGTGCCCAGTGGCATCCAACTTGGCTGAAGTTTAGACATACGTGAGGAGGTTATATTGTCTGTTTTTACCAGTATTTTGGCACTATAAAGATATTCATGAAACTGGTCGACTAGTGCCCATTTCAATGCAAGAAATTCAAGTTTATGTACAGGATAGTTTTTTTCAGATGGTGTCAAGTTTCTACTAGCAAATGCCACTGGGCATAATCCTTCCTCATACTCCTGATAAAGCACGGCTCCATGTCCACTCAGGTTGGCATCTTTTTTTTTTTTTAAATTCTCTTTTTATTAAATTTCAATAACAGCAAAATCAAACTGACAAACACAGAAATTATACAACAAAGTAACAATATTCAATAGGAGAGACATAGGGTAATGAACACAGGATAAACTAAAAACCTCCCCTTCCCCCACCCTAGAAGGTGTCACCACTGAGGAAGAGAAAGGAACAGAGAGAGTTAATAAATAGGGGAAAAGGAGATTACCAAGTCAAAAAAGATAAGATAACCGCCTACCCTTTAAGCATCGAGAAAAGGAAAAATACAACTCCACTGCTGGTTGTGACATGAGTAGAGAAGGGGTGCATCAGGGAACCCCTAAGGGGGGGTATTTTCAGCATTCATCAGGTTGGCATCTGTGTATAATACATATGGTTTAGTTGGATCTGCATAGGCGAGAATGGGCGCATGTGTGAGCTGGTAAATGATGTTGTAGAATGCTGTGACACTCAGGGGTCCACCTGGCTCTGAATGGTTCATTAGGCTTGAAGTAGACTTTATCACCTTCTTTTACAGCATTTTTTCTATACTTTTGATTGATAGGTGGACATCCTTGGGTCAGATTTAGCAGAGGGCGAATTACTTGGGTGTAATCCTTTACAAAACGCCGATTGTATCCACTGAAACCTAGGCATCTTTGGAGTTCTTTAAGGTTGTTAGGCCTAGGCCAAGTAGTTAAGGCTTCTACTTTGCTCAGGCCGGTTTGGATAACTTCAGAAGATATGATGTGGCCCACATACTTTACAGATTTCTGGAAAAACTGACAATTGCCAATGGACAATTTTAATCCAAATTCTTCTAACCGATCCAGGACCATGAACAGATGAGCCTCATGCTCTTCAAGCATTTTGTCAAACACGATGACATCATCCAAATAAACTAGGCACTCAAGGAGGTTCATGTCTCCTACAGTTCACTCCATTAATTTTTGAAAGGTTGCTGGTGCTCCAGATATGCTTTGGGGTATGCGTAAGAATTATTAGAAGCCCAAAGGACAGATAAATGGAGTCTTCTATCTTCTGGCACCATCAGAATTTGGTAGTACCCACTCCTGAGATCTAAGATCGAAAACCATTAAGACAATCAAGGGCATTCTGGATGCGAGGCATTGTATACTGGTCAGGTATGGTCTTTTAGTTAAGGGTCCTGTAGTCCACACACATCCTCACTGAACCATTTTTCTTTTGGACTGTCACAATGGGGGATGCATAAGGGCTGTAGGACTCCTGGATGTTTCCAGCTGCTAACGTATCTTGGAGGTGGTGTCGAACATCGTCAATGTCCGCTGGTGCCAATCTGCATGACCTTTTGTGAAATGGCCTCTTGTCATAATATGGCATTCAGCACCAGTGATGCATCCAATGTCCCATTCTTTTAATGAAACTAGTTTACTTTGTTGTGCTAGCTTGCAGCTGATTCTGTCCTTCCACTCACCAGGGAGAGGAGACTCTCCAAAGTTGAACATGTCTGGGGATATGTCATTATCTTCCTCTCAGCGGCACTTGGTTGGCAGCACTGCAGTATCCGCACAGTATACTGTGACCAAGGTATAGCCCCGGGGACTTCAAGATCTCTGTCACTCAAATTGCAGAGTTGCACTACTATTATCCTAGCATAGGCATGGGCTTTAACAGGTAGCACACTGGGTTTAACCAAAAGTCCTCTAGGCAACCTTCTCTTTTCTGGGGCATCCAACATAAGAATCTTATTTATGATGTCTTTCTTGATACGTACCTCCCCACTGATGTAACGTTGTGCATTTGGGGCAAGACAAGATGTGAGGGGTCTTTTTCACAGATATAACCCACTGGCTCATCCTTTTCATTCCCTTGGTTCTGCAGGTGCCCCTCATAAGCTTTGCATACCATTGCATCAATAGGTGAAGCTTGTCTGGTCTTCTGAGATCACTTTTCTTGACATATCTGGACTACGCAGTCAAACATGTGTGCATTAGTGCTGATTAATATAGGATTTTCATTATATAGTCCAGTTGAGGGGCATACCAAAGCCAGCGTTTCCATGGATTCATTCATGCCAGCCACGGTAGAAGGAAAAGATAGCCATATTCATAAGAAACCAAGGTAAGGGTAAGATTTATCACTTAAACCCCATACATCCAGTCCTTCTAAAGGTTGTAGATGATGGTCAGACAAGTGCTGGTCATACCAATCCTTGACTATTATAGAGAACTGAGATCCACTCTCCAATATGGCTCTTGTTGGGATACCGTCAATGTGCACTGTGGTTTCCATGGAAGGACCTACCAATTCGGACCAATTAGGGAAAGTGTCTGCATGGGCATTGACAGACAATTTGCCCTCAAAGGACCGGGCTGAAGGCTTGCCAGAGGATTTGGGATGGCTTTGCTTAACTTGATTCAACAGCTTAGCGTTCACCTTTCTTAAATCTTCAGGGGACTGGCATGTTCTCTTAGTATGACCATCCTCACCACAGTGGTAACAGAACACACTATCCCTAGGCTGTCTGGGCTGTGATGAATAATTGAGATTTGCCTGAATTTCATGGGTAATGGGTAGTAGAGAATACATATTAGAGGTTGGTGCCGGGGCACTAGTAACAGTAGGCCCTTGGTAGGTTTGCACTCGTTTTGTTTACTATGGCATACAATTTGTTCATCTGGGCCTCTAGATCTCCACCCCTCTGTGGGAGCCTGGGCATGCACTCCCAACCCCATAGCAGATGCTTTCTTGCAGGTCTCTTGGTTATTATTAGAGGAGGCAACCTTAGTGGTGGAACCAATTTTTAGTTCTCTAATCTCTTTAAGTATCTCTGCCCATGGTGGGGCATCCTTTACATCCTCTTTGTGCTCATCTGGTGCTATGTTCAGCCATCAAACTTCACCTGCCTGACCACCATCAGTAACCTGGGTGCCAGCAGCAGATACGTGAGGGGGAACCCCAGGGTGGCCTCCTTTGTTTGACCTCCCGGACATCTCTCATCAACTCGTCATAGCAGGGAAGGAAATCCAGCCAGTCTGCCAGCTGTAACTTAAGCAACAATAGTTCAGAATATGAAGCAGACTTAAGTATCTGGTCCAGCCTAATTTGATATAGCTCTCCTGGAGCCACACTGCCTTTCCTAAGACATTTCTGTAGGGTCTTCTCAAGCTGAGGTACATACACAGACAAGGGCTCCCCTTGACATTGATGGGTGGTTCTAAACCTCTAGAAAAGATCCTCGCCTGAGTCTGGGCTCCCAAATACATTTTCCAAAGTAGCCAAATAGTCTTGTGCAGTTGCCCCTGGATTTTTAGCCGGCCTTGCATGGATAGTATCTAGAGCAGGACCTCGGAGACTTTCACTCAACCTTTTTCTCTTTTCTGCCTCGGAACATTGCCATTCGGGCACTGGGGGGCAACATAGTCTAGCCATGTCTCCCAGTTATCTTCCTCATTAGGTGTAGGCAAGATGCCAGAAAACACTTTCAACTTGTGGTAATAGTCATGACCACCCGAGGGCACAGGCATAGGCGCCGGTACTGGTGTGGACACAGGAGTTGGTGCAGGGGCAGGTACCTGAACTGGTGTAGATGCTGGGGAAGGGATACTCACAGGCAGCTGGAATAACTGTTTAAAGTCCTTAAGGGTTTGGCCTTTCTCCAGTAACCACTTGGCAAGCACCTCCTCTAAACTCTCAGATAAGGGTGGGGGTTCTGGTTCTGAGAGATCCTCATTATCCTCAGTTACCTCCCTTCGGGTGGCCAGGGGCCCATCAACAGCAATAGTTTTGGGCACCTTAGCACTGTCCATGAGGTTGTTACATTCCACTAAAGCTGTTAAAGTTTGGGCAGTTAGGTTAGCTTGTTGACCTACTACTACAACCTTCCCAAGACATTCAGTTTTTGATAAAGCTCCCTCGATAGTGTCCTTACTAGTGCCCAGGGGTATATCTAGTAATAACATAGCATTCTGGGGGTCAATTTCACTCCCTGTACACAGACTAACTGATGCACAACCATTTCTTCAGTGGTACCCATAGAAATTCTAGTTGCAGTGTGTATTTTCACCACAGGGTGGCATTAATCCCAGTTGTGCCTCCAAGCTGTAACCCGTAGGTGGCACTGTCCCTAAGGTTACTACCCCTGCCTGTGTAACCCTCTTGTTACCCGGGGTTACTAGAATCCCAGTAAGACCTAGTGGTAGGCAGGGAAGGCAGCTTGTGAAACTCTAGTTAAATGGATTTCACACTGTCTCACTCTGTTCTCAGTCTCAGCTGAGACTGAGGGATGACATCACCATAGAACTGTCGCAGCTGCATGAGCCACAATGGAATCTGCAGCAGGGAGTTGGAGTAGAATGTTGGGAGGTTTGAACAGTAGTCTGTAAGTCAGTTGGAGTTTGGAGCTTGCTGAGAGAGGAGCACAGCAGCTCTGTGGTAGGCTCGTGGAGCCTCAGCCCTGACATAGGGCTACATTTAGGAAAAAGGTGTGTGTTTCCACCTAAAAGAGAGACACAGAAGATAGTTTTAAAGTGGTGGAGACCACTGCATTGGGTCTCAGTGCCCCATCCCTCAGGGGATGGGGCAGGAAAGGTTGTCCTGCATATTCCAGGGGCAACCCCCTATTTTTTCTGTTAGTGAAGAAGCTGCCTTATTTGTTCAAGAGTTTTGGGAAACAAGAAGAGTCTGTGAAGTGCCTGTGGGGCACCTGCAACTGGAGGGTGAGTTTCTGCTCTTTCTAAAGGGCCCATGTTTTCACCCTGGGACTTGTGTGATAGTGGGGATTGGACTACTGAAGTAGTGGGAGGCCTAGAGTAATAGGCTTAGCCAAAAGTAAAAGTATGTTCAAGTCCAACACTTATGGGAAGTCAAAACATGTAGAGAAGATGTGACATACGTCTACCCAGTAATCTACATTGCCAAGCTTTCAGAAAAGAGTTGTTTAGTTTCCAGAGAAATGGCCGGGTATGGATTGTGGGAGCTGGAGGTGTGAGACCCCCCATCTTTAGTGACCAGGTCCACCTCTACGGATTTGCTCTGTGGATTTCTACTTTGCCTCATGCACTTGGCCAGTGATGAGGGAAGCACCCAGACGTGGGATTGGAAGGAAAATTCCCTCTAGAAGTCGAAGGCTCTAAGGTGGTTTGGGGAGCCACAACAGGAAAACTGGTTCATTCCCATAATGGACCACAGATCAAGTGGCCAGCGGGGGAGCCGGGCCAGTGGGGAAAATCCAAGTAGTATACAAGTCGGACTGTGTACCCAAAGCTGCATGCAAGTCCGGGCTGTGTGCCTGGTGGGTTCAAAGCCTGAGGGCTGGAAATGTGAAGAAGTGTTCTTCTGTTGTCTCTAATCTGCATTACCAGGAATGTAGCCCCGTGGGGATCTGTCTATGCTTTGTTTGTTCAGTTTGGATGTGAATAAAAGCCACACTGTAGAATCCCATTCCTGGTTTTGGTCATTACAGTTATTGCTTCCTGTGTTCGGATTTTCTTGGGTGCCCCTGTGCAGAGTAGCCAAACCTAGGCCCCCTGTACCGAATAACCTTATCCTCCCCAAACCCAGTCCCCACCAGGTACTGCTGTCAGCTTCAACAGCATGCCACCTGTCATTTTGCAAAAAGGCAGGGGTCCGGGGGTTACAAAAATGGAGGCACCGCTTTGGATTTAACTCAGAAAGGAAGGTGCTTGGGCAAGGGGGCTAGCGTTTTGGCTATCTGGCAGTGGGTAGCCAAAAAAGCTGAAGCAATTTAATTAGTGTGTCGCTGTGTGCTGTGGATCTTATGCTGCTGTTCAAAATGCCAACTGTTTACCAAGGAGCAGTAAAACTAAAAGAGTGTGCCCTTGTCCTGCATCAATTGTTTACAGCGTTTTGGCCTGCTTTTTAAAAGAACTGTGGTAAAGAAAAGTGTGGAAGACTAGGGGTAGCAACAGGAAAATTGTGCCCTGGATGTTGGAAATGCTTTTTAAATGAACTGAGAGACTTGCAGTGTAAATGGCTATGTTAAATGGCTGAAATGGACTCCCGCTGTGGAGTCAGTTGAAAAAAAAAAATTGCATTCTGCAGTTTAAATTTGCCTGCTCGATGATCGCAGTGAGGAGAAGAGCACTCGTGAGGAAGAAGAGGCTCATTTGCATGGCGTTGTGTGATTGGTAAGGCTGCAATCAGTCCTGCCCCTCAGCCAGCTCTACAGTAACTGCCCCAGCATTCGAGAGGGAGTGTGAGTGGAGTGCGTGTACTGGCTTGTGGAGGAGCGTTGTGGAGTTTTAAAAGAGCTGAAAACGTTTAAAAATAGACTTGTTTTGTTCAAAATCAGGCTCAACCCACTTATCGATCGTCTGAATTGCAAGTGTGGTGGTCAAGGAGACGATCGGCAGGACTGCCCACCTGTTTCTGTTCTGAGGCCTCCAAGACTGGCTGCAGGCTGTTTTTCCGCGTTGCAGCTAACAGCTACTGATAACAGTAAGTACCAACAGTGAAATTTCTCAAACAGTGATTTTCTGCCCAATGCTAGGAAAATATGTGTGCAGCAGTGTAGTCGCTTTGCAAGTAACGACTGTGTCAAGTTCTACCAGCAAATGCAAGTTTGTTATGCCATTGACTGTGTGCATAGTAATGAGTTCAGCATCAGTTTAAAGTTTAAAGCCAGAGACAGACTGTGAGTTGTAGCCAAATGTGCAGCACTAGTTTACAGGCAATCCTGTGCTTAAAAACCTGAAGCTTTAAGGGACTGTGAGTTAAAGAAATGTTTCCAGCATGTGAAAAGTCAGTGGAAAATCATGTAAATGTGCTTAGAACAAGAACAGAGCAAGTTTGTGCAGTTTGAGCAAAAGTTATCAGTAATGTGTGTAAATCGGGTGCGCAGTGGCTTGACCCAATTTCTGAATGTTGATGCACAGGAGTGCTGCCGCCGCCATTACAGGGTGGGGTAGTAAAGTAAACACAGCAGCAGAGGAGCCATTTTATAAATAAAGAAGGTGTTCAGTAAAGTGGGACTTTCAGTTACAGTGAGATTTTGTTTGTTTTTTCTGCAGTTATGGCCTCAGGACCAGCTCGTTACCCAGATCATGCCCGGGCTGCAGTAACAGCAGCAGTAAATAGACTGAGGGACATTGAAAAGTGGTGCTATGGAGGACAACTGCCTCCTCATGTGGCAATTCCTGGTTTTCCAGTGCATTTGTGTCAAATATGGTTGAAAGCTGGAAGGGACGTCTTCATGATTCCTCACTGTGCTGGATGCCTGGAAAAATATGGCTTGTATAAAGTGCCTCAAATTCATTTGGCTCCCACATAGACAAAGGTTCGGGAATCTGCAGTTGGCAGCACACAGCACCAGGCGGAGCCTGTGGAAGAAGGCCCCTTGGGGGAGTGTGGCACAAAGCTAGAGGGTGCAGAGTTAGAGACAGAACCAGAAGTTGAAGTTTCGGATGCTGGATCCCAGAAGGAAAGTTCGGATAAAGCATTAGTAGACCTCTGGGGGGTGCGCCTAGCCCAAGTCACTTAGAAGATGATGAGATGCAGGAGGCCTTTGAATGGGAGGTGTCGACCTCCGCACCTAGTGATGAGTGGATAGTCTCAGAAGTGAGGACGACTGCTCATTCCTGGGCTTAGATCCTTAGTGAGGAAGAAGATGAGGGGGAACCTATGTGGCCTTGTGAAAAAGGAATGGGTACACAGCCTCAAGATCTTGCCTTGGGGGAATGCATGGAAGAGAGGGTGATGCCACTGCCCTGGCCATGCAAGAAGAAGAAGTCAGGGATCTGTTTTTAATTTAGTTAAGGATGTGTAGCTGGCAGAACCAGGACTGGCCACCCCCAAGCCAGGCCAGCGGTCTCAGGTTGACCAAAGCTAGTAAAGAGGAGAGACTGGTTCGTAGAAAGGCAAATGAGATCTATGGTATGACCTTTCCTACCTTTCCTCGGAAAGTCTGGGAGGAGATTGAGAACAGCAGGAATCCTGGATCTGGGCCGAAGCAATGAAAGGTGTGCCTCCTGGGGCAAACAAGCATGTAAAGGACAGACTGTTTCATGAGAAATATACCCAGTGGAAGAGAGGCAGGACACTGTTTATGGACAGAGTGCGAATAGTGGATGGAGAGGGACGTGAAATCTCCCACTGTGTGAATTATGTGTGCCCAGACGGGGTAATAATTCAAGCTCCTGACCCCCGGTACTATTGGTCTCAGTGCAAGGACCTCCCAGCAAATGTGCCCGTGCCTACTAAATGGAAAGCCGAGCAGTGGTAGTCAATACTGCCACACCAGCCTGTGAAGTGCCTTTATTGATCCACCAGTATGGACATCCAGGACTCAGGTGTCCCACATTCATCAGTTCTACAGTGTACTGGCCTTTCCAGAATCCATCAACTGGCCCACCAGATCACTTCAGATCCAGACAGGACACCAGCCCAGTTGTATCCTGAGCCATTGCCTGGTAATCGGATGACATTGGACCAGCTGTTTTCTTTTTTGTTCCTGTTCTAAGGTTCCATCTCCAGAGATGACATCAGCCCAGTAGTTCCCAGATGTGCCCTCCTGTAGTTCCCGGAAGAGGTCCACCCAGCTGTATCGGAAGAAATGCTGCCAGGGAGAGTCTTCGGCAGAGGTGCAGGTCAGTTCAGAATTTTTCGTACTACAAGGGGCTGGTAAGTCCGAACTTTTCTATCTTTATGACATTGCAGTACACACCCTACACTAGCAGACTCCAGAATGTGTGAACTGTCCTCAAAGACTCTCCCCTTCAGGGCTTTGGTCTGTTAGAACTGTGCTTCACCGGGCTCCGGCCCAGGAGAGATTCTTTAATGGACTAGCCTTCGGGCACTGTGGTCACTAATTGGGACTCTTAGGGCACTCCATCCACCCAAAGGTGTATTGTAAATAATGTCATTATTTTCTAATGTATATACTGTTTTTCTACCTTTTTCTAAAAAAAAAAATCTTTTTGGGTTTCTTCAGTGTTTTGATGGTAGGGGTTTAGGTAGACTGTGTATGCAGATTAGGAGTGTGTGTTGTCTTTCTTTTTCTTGCAGGTGTTCCTGGAGAAGATAGAAGAGAAGACAAGAAGAGGAGGAGGGGCTCATCAGAGTTCCTCACTAGTACTTTAGTGTGTAGTGATTTAAAGTACTGTGGTGTTGTTATTGTTGTTGTTACTGTATTAACCCTTTTCCTTCCACAGGTGTGGTTGTGGGGGTAGGGAGGAGGCAGTAAAGTGATGTAATGGTGTGATATTAGTTTCTTGGTGTGTGGTTGCAGGTTGACCAAGGTCGGGGAGGTCCCCAGGTTGTTTTGTTTTTGGGTGTTAAATTAGAGGCAGACAGATTTTCCCTAGAGGGCTAGGGGGGGATAGACAGGCTGTGCTCCTGAAGGGCCCTAGGGACTGCAGTGCTGAACTATTAGGGCTATGCTCTGGACAGTTCTACCAGAGCCACTAGGTGTCCATAGTAAGTGGGTAGAGTAGAGGCTGATATGTCAGCTAAAGGCCTCTATGGCCTTAGTGTTGCCTGCCTGTGCTTGCACATGGTAGGAGGGTGCCTGATCACCCCCCTCCGCTGGTAGCACATAGGGTGGGATGGCCTAAAGCTGGGTAAACAATGACTACGGACAGTCATTTTCCTGGTTAAGGGTGAGTGTAACCCCCCTTGTTACCCAGGGTTACTAGAATCCCAGTAAGACCTAGTGGTAGGCAGTGAAGGCAGCTTGTGAAACTCCAGTTAAATGGATTTCACACTGTCTCACTCTGTTCTCAGTCTCAGCTGAGACTGAGGGATGACATCACCTTAGAACTGTTGCAGCTGCATGAGCCACAATGGAATCTGCAGCAGGGAGTTGGAGTAGAATGTTGGGAGGTCGAACAGTAGTCTGTAAGTCAGTTGGAGTTTGGAGCTTGCTGAGAGAGGAGCACAGCAGCTCTGTGGTAGGCTCGTGGAGCCTCAGCTCTGACATAGGGCTACATTTAGGAAAAAGGTGTGTGTTTCCACCTAAAAGAGAGACACAGAAGATAGTTTTAAAGTGGTGGAGACCACTGAATCGGGTCTCAGTGCCCCATCCCTCAGGGGATGGGGCAGGAAAGGTTGTTCTGCATATTCCAGGGGCAACCCCCTGGTTTTTCTGCTAGTGGAGAAGTTGCCTTATTTGTTCAAGAGTTTGGGAAACAAGATTTTGTGAATCGCTGTGGGGCACCTGCAACCGGAGGGTGATTTCTGCTCTTTCTAAGGGCCCATGTTTTCACCCTGGGACTTGTGTGATAGTGAGTTGGACTACTGAGTAGTGGGAGGCCTAGAATAATAGGCTTAGCCAAAAGTAAAAGTATGTTCAAGTCCAGCACTTATGGGAAGTCAAAACATGTACAGGAGATGTGACATACGCCTACCCAGTAATCTACATTGCCAAGTTTTCAGAAAAGAGTTGTTTAGTTTCCAGAGAAATGGCTGGGTATGGATAGTGGGAGCTGGAGGTGTGAGACCCCCCATCTTTAGTGACCAGGTCCACCTCTACGGATTTGCTCTGTGGATTTCTACTTTGCCTCATGCACTTGGTCAGTGATGAGGGAAGTACCCAGGCGTGGGATTGGAAGGAAAATTCCCTCTAGGAGTCGAAGGCTCTAAGGTGGTTTGGGGAGCCACAACAGGAAAACTGGTTCATTCCCATAATGGACCACGGATCAAGTGGCCAGCGGGGGAGCCGGGCCAGTGGGGAAAACCCAAGTAGTGTACAAGTCGGGCTGTGTACCCAAAGCTGCGTGCAAGTCCGGGCTGTGTGCCTGGTGGGTTCAAAGCCTGAGGGCTGGAAATGTGAAGAAGTGTTCTGCTGTTGTCTTTTATCTGCATTACCAGGAATGTAGCCCCGTGGGGGTCTGTCTATGCTTTGTTTGTTCAGTTTGGATGTGAATAAAAGCCACATTGTAGAATCCCATTCCTGGTTCTGGACATTACAGTTATTGCTTCCTGTGTTCAGATTTACTTGGGTGCCTCTGTGCAGAGTAGCCAAACCTAGGCCCCCTGTGCCGAGTAACCTTATCCTCCCCGAATCCAGTCCCCACCAGGCACTGCTGTCAGCTTCAACAGCATGCCACCTGTCATTTTGCAAAAAGGCAGGGGTCGGGGGTTACACCTGTACTTTAGCCACAGGTTGAGGGGCCTGGATTTGGTACTAAGGTGCCTCCACCCAGAGTAACAATAGTGGGAATGTCTGTCTGACTTGTTATAGGCCTCTGGGAAGCTACAACCACCCACAAACCCTCCTAGTGGATTTGTACCAGTACCAGTAACAGCAGTTAGCACAGAGTCACCAAATAACATTAGCAATATGCTCAGACCCTTCACACTTGCCACCAGGGTCTGGCCTTCCGCAAATGCCCTGGCACCCTCTGCAAAAATAAGGTCAACACAGCAGGTATGCACTTTAACAGAGTAACCCAACTAATAATATGAGCATAAGCCAGGTTAAACATGAAATAACAAGCAGACTTATTTAGGGGACGAGAACAAAGAAGGGGCGTGAATTTAGTTAAAAGATTACTATATCGGTCTCTGAACAGGTGCGAGACCTGGAGGTGATATTGGATGCTGGGCTGACACTTCGGCCTCAAGTGTCAGCTGTGGTTAAGACATCTTTCTTCCATCTAAGAAACATCACCAGGATCAAACACCTTGTTCCATCCAGTGATCTGTCAACTTTAATCCATGCCTTTGTGACCTCGCGCCTTGACTACTGCAACTCGCTTTACTTTGGGCTTCCGGGGGTTGATATCCGCCGCTTGCAGCTGGTGCAGAATTCGGCAGCATGGTTGTTGGCGGGAACTCCTAGATCCTCCCATATTACACCAGTGCTGCAGGAACTGCACTGGCTTCCAGTTCAGTGGCGGATCACCTTCAAAGTTGGCTTACTGACTTTTAAAGCCCTGCATGAACTGGGCCCTGATTACCTGAAAGAACTCCTGATTCCTTACCACCCTATGAGACCACTCCGCTCTGCCAACGAGGGGTTGCTAGAGATTCCAAGGGTGACTTTAAAATCTGTTGGGGCCTGTGCATTTATGTTTGCAGCCCCTTCCCTTTGGAATTCTCTACCCCATCGGATTAGGGAGTGCACGACCGTCGGGAGTTTTAAACAGGCTCTGAAATCTTTCCTCTGGGAAAAATCTTATGGATGTACTATTTATTGAATTGTATTTATTATGTGGCTGAATCTGTTGGATTTTATTTTCTTATTGTACTGTGCCTTGATGCCTGAAAGATGCATAACAAATAAAGTATTATTATTATTGATTGAATTCAGAGATTTGGCATGCTGGTTAATCCCAGAAAATCAGTTCGGCAACACTGGATACCCATGATGTTTTACTGGCTAACCAGAGATGTTGTCTGGGGTTGGCCAGCTTTGCAGCTGATGCTGGGTCCCTTGATGGAAAGAAAAGGCAGTCAGCATGCAAACTGAATGCTGATTATTTGTAATCCGGGATGGTTGTCCCAGTCTATTGTAACCCAAATATTTACTGAAACAATCAGATGATACCACAAATAATCAAATGATTTTTTGCAGGGAGCTACCCTGGATTTACTCACTGTATGAGTCAATTGCAAACGATGACCTGGTGAAATGAAGACCTTGTGCTGGAAGCTGATGCACATAGGGAAGCTGGGCTGACACTACTCACCTCCACTTCATGACCCTTCCCTGAAGGTGGCCACAGTCTGCGATGGATTTCTGCACAGGGGTTGAATCCCTGAAGCTGGTCTCTTGCCAGTGATGCTGAGGCTGGCACAAGAACAGGTGGTGTGGGCCAGTTTGAGCAGAGGCCCAAGGCTGGATAAACAATTTTGGCAAAGTTCAGTTTAATTGCTGGTGACCTTTCCAGCTGGCAGACAGTTCGATCACTGGTGAATAAGGTCTCTTTTCTGGCAATTAGGAGTCCCTGGGCAGCAGGCTTTGATGCACAATAAACATTCAGCACATTTAAAGAAAACAGCATTTAAGTCTCTACCTCTCAGTTCAGTTTCAGGCTGGTGCACAATTTCAATCGATTCACTGAGCGAAACCTTCAAAGCTGCAGGCAGGTAGTTCCTGGCTAGTAATTTCAACCTCGAGAACACAAGAATAATTACTTTTATTCTAAAATGTCCCCATACATATGCAGCCCCAACACTATGCTATTAAATGAGCCCATTTATATTAAAATATCTTTTATAGCCAGCCTGGTGGCACTGAGGGCTGTGGCGCTGGTTGCCTTACCTGCGCCACACCGGCGACCCATGTTCAGGAATGAGCATGGGACACCAGGGGTTGGCAGGGGAGGAGAAGGATCGAGCATCCATCAGACTGTTCTCCTTCTCTGGGGAGGGGGTCCACAACAGCGGAGGCTGGGGGACAAGGCGCTGCACTGTACTTTGGAGTGGAGTCTGGGGCAGATGCCAGGAAGGACCATGTGCGGACACATGCACATTCCCTTCTGCTGGCGTCCTTGCATACCCTCAGCTCCGGGGGAGTAAACATCAAAAAATAGAGGAGGAGTGTGTGTCTGGGGCAGAGTAGCTTGATGGCTGTCCATGGGTGCCGGCTCTGGAGGGCACCTATCTGGATCCATTAGGGCAGGTGAGTACGGGGGCTCCCCACCACCCCACTGCAGAGGGCAAGCTGTAGGGGAATCGGGTGTGACCTCAAGGGAGTGCGGACACCTGGATGGCGGCTGGAATCCCAAGGTGGCTGCTAGAACATGGGAGCAGCCCAGGTACACAGAGGAGGCCAAAAGTATAAGCAAAAAAAATATATATATATATCTTTTATACTTTTACTGTCCCTGCTGCCAATATACTGACCTCCTAGGCAGCACATAACTACTCATGAATATTCATAAAGGGGCTCATGCATATTAATTAGCCCCAAGAATGCCCCTCATTTAAACTTTATTTAAAATCTTTTAAGCGACTTCTGAGCCACCTTGCTGAAATCACCGGCCCCTTTTTAACTTACCAGGGCACTAGGACCACCAGAAAACTCCCTGGTTTGACCACAAACAGAGCAGTCGGTACATGAAATTCGCAGCCTGCACATGTGTGGTTGCTAGCGGCACAGGAAACATGCCGGTGACTCGCGGTTAAGAATTTTGGCCCAAACTGGGATTAAATAACAGAATGGGTCACACAGGGACTTGAGGGGAATACAAAGGGGCACCAGAGGAGAATACAAGGAGTTTAGGGGATGCCAGCAACAACGGGGGAGAGAGACAGTAGAAACGAGGACATGGGCAATTAAAGGTAAGCCCCCGAGGGGGGGTTCCACCCATATTATAAAATATATATCTATTTTTATGTTGTCTTGTGCATGTGCAAGCAACATCTTGCGGTAGTTGTAGCACAGTGAGAGGTGTGTCAGTGTTGGCAAATGCAGGGCACACTTTAGTAGGTGCATCTCTCATTCCCCAATTTTCCAGCATTCTAGTGCTGATGCAAGAATTATGTAATGTGCCACCAACTTGAAATAAATGTGCCACTGCAATCAGAGACAAGCTCGTCATGCAGCGGCAGAGATGACACGCCTCTCGTATGTGCCTTTCCTGGTGAAACGTTTCAAAAAACATGGCGGTGGCAGACACAATTCCCAAACAAAGCCAACACTGGGGGTGCAGTCCCCATGTTGGCATGTCCCCCACATCCCCACATTGTGTGGCACACTGGGAGCCCACCCCTGTGTGCCGCCGCTCACACAAAGTCGACCATGTTGGCATTTTCCTCCCATCACCTCCACCCCATTGTGTGCACACCAACAAATCATCCATGATGACTGGTTCTTTTGGTTTTTACCTGAAAGAAAACAGTCCTGATTATCTCGGTGCCCCTCCCCAACCGCATCCACCTCTGCACTCACCTCCCCACACCCCCCTCACCCCATACTTACCTCTGGAGGTCCGATGCTGTGATCTTTAGTGGAGCGGTAACACATCTGGACTCTTCAAAGTCAAACTGCAAAATGAAGAAATGCCAGTAAGCCCTATAATGGCATCAATGGGGAGGGGAGTTCAACGTAGGTGGATATCTCAGCCATTTATTTGAATTTTGGCTTCAAATTTTCAACATGGGGTTCTTGGGACCCCGCCTCATGAACACATGTACTGTCATCTCATTATTCGGTCCCAAAAGGTGATTTCTACATTGCCATTTTTTCACACCTCCTTAAAAACAGTACAGCTGTCATTTTTCATATCCTGCCCAAAATGTGTTTTCACACATCTGGCGCACAATGGCGCGGTTGCTGTGGAAAATCAACTTTCAGGACAGATTAACAAAATCACAGTGCCACTGTTCATGAGCAGAGGTCCCACAATGCCTGTGTTGAAAATCTGGTTAAAAAAATCCCCAAAATATTTGCGTTACGAGCATGCGTTGTGCAGTTTCTACGCATGCTTGTGACCACCAATTTTTCATATTTTGATTCCAGATTTTCAGCATTGCCATTTTTTTAACACCTTGTCATGGACAGTACAGCTGTCATTTTTCACATCCTGCCCAAAATGTGTTTTCGCACCTGTGGTGCCAAATGGTGCAGTCACTGTGCAAAATCACCTTTCAGCTAATGAGCTGATAGTGCCACTGTTCATGAGGTGGGGTCACAAAAAGCCCATGTTGAAAATTTGGAGTGAAAATACCAACAAATGGCCAGGGCATTAGGATTTCCAACCGTAACACCCCACCCTGTAGAGACTGACAGGTGTTGGGGTGTGACTTGGGATTGTTGGCTGTAATGCTCATGCCATTCCACCCCCACCCCCACCCTGCAGCCAGTGACAGGCATCGAGGTGTGCCTTGGAGTCTTTGGCCCCAAGGTTCATCCCATTCTCCTATACTGCACCCATCTCAGTGTATTTCCTAATGGAATGGGGTGAGCGTCAGGCCCAAAGACCCCAAGGCACACTGCGACACTTGTCGGTGTCTGCAAAGTAGGGTGAGGTTAAATGGCGTGAGCGTTATGGCCGACGACCCAAGGGCACACCCCAATGCCTGTCAGTCTCTGCAAGGTGGGGGTGGGGTTGGCGTCAGTTCAATACGTCACTGCCATTCCTATTATACATCTCTCTAACTCATGCACTACCAATGCCAATGCCCAGCACGACAACATTCGGCACTGACAAATGGTTGTTTATATTATGTTCAAATCACTCCCCACAAGTGAGATTAGTATAGGCCAAGTCAGTGCTGAAATGCACTATGATAGTTAATAAAAAGACAAAAAATAAAAAGTATGTATGCTGGAATTTAGATAACCCCTGTAGCTGAGCAGCACGTGCATCATCACAGGCTCAGCCATAGAGATCCTTGGGAGCTGTTGTGAGTTGGCAAAGTGGGTAGGGATTACTGTATAAACCAGTTATAAAACTTTATTAACAGAATAAAAGGCTTAAAAAATGTTTTATTTCCTGTCATATTTCTTAATTGGACCCTCTAGGTCTCAGCACATTAGTTTAGGGGACTAGATCTTCTCCTTTAAAGTAGAAAGTCATGCCACACAACAGTGCTATAATCCACTTCCATTTCAGAAAGCATTTTTCATTCAAAACCTCATAATGCAGGCCATGCATCAATGTGGGGCCAGGTACGTGTGAATTGCAGATACCCAGCCTGTGTAGCTCTGTACCTGTGGACAGGCACACCCTGCGCAGTATGCACTACCGTGCACCTCTGCAGGGTGCTTGTCCATGGT
Organism: Neoceratodus forsteri; assembly: GCA_016271365.2. Classification (NCBI taxonomy): domain Eukaryota; kingdom Metazoa; phylum Chordata; order Ceratodontiformes; family Ceratodontidae; genus Neoceratodus; species Neoceratodus forsteri. The sequence goes on along the minus strand of CM057450.1, from coordinate 1,197,114,377 downwards.
CCTGTCCCCTGGTCCACTGCTGTGTGGGGTCTGATCAACTGACACAGGCGGGCATTTTATCAGATGCCTGTTCTGGGTCCTGGAGAGGATCCCCTGCTCTGCATGAGCAGGGGATTGTGGGAAGGTGTAGGAGGGGCAAACTGAATTTTTATGAATGAGTGCCTGAATGGCTGCCCCCAGATTTCCCTATCTACTCAGAGGGCTGGGCAGCATGGTGGGGGTGGTTGTATCCACCGCAGCCAGCAGGCAAAATCCAGGTAGCACGCAATAATATGGCAGGGTCCCTGTCTGCATAACCTGTGCTGTCTCACCCAGCACTCAGTGCCTTTGTGAATGGCATAGACTGCAGGTAGGTCCCCAAACATGCCCCAGACTGGCTGCGCACATAGCTGCAAGACTGGCAGATGGATCCAGAAGGGATACGTGTCCTTTCTGTGCATGTGCACAGGGGTCCATGAGACACAAGGGGTTTGGCATTCTCACTTAGGATTTCCAAGGTGCCATTGATCCGTGGTACGTAAGCAATCTGCATGATGAAGCATACACCCCATGTTTATTGTTTTTTGAACAGGTATTTAAATTGGACTACATTTGCTTTTCTTTATCCTTGCTCCAGATTTGCATGGCAGGAGGTAAGATTGTGAATAATATCAAATGAAATAGACTCTAAGATTACACCACATACACCGCATAACCCATGGGAGAAAGCTGCAGGTTACAGACCCCACACACATGTACACACCCACACAGTTTACAAAATACTCAGTTTTTTTTCAGAAAAAAACTTGAAAAAATAAAGAATGCAGTATTTACTGGATGACCCAATAGCACAGCAGTAGTGGTGGCCCATGTTGCCACCGGGATGGCATAGGGAGGAACAAGCATCCCACAGGATGAGCGGGAGGTCAGCTGTCTTTTACTGTGACAACATCTCGTGGGGTAACACAGGAGGAAAGGGCTCACAGTGTAGCAGTCAAGGGATAGTATTTGCACAGGTTATGGCTGAAAAGCATGCCTGTTGCGTGCATACCTGGTCTGTTGATGTTAGTGTCTCATTGTGGTGGGAGAACATGGAAACATCAGGCACTAACAGAATGATACCCTGTGGTATGCTTGGGCCCTGCACTAACCCCTCCCACAAAGCACTAGGACCTGCTCCTTCACCAAATTCGGTCTCTGGAGGGGGGTTCCCTACCCCCAAAGGCCTTTGCTATGAGGAGTCATTCAGTGGCAGAGGGTAAGCTTGCCTCTGGGATTTTGATCAACTGAGGGGGCAGAGTGTAGGCCATAGGTGGAAGCAGGTTGGGGCTGAACGGCAGAAACAAGAATTTGAATTTTCTTTTTTAAAGAATGTGACATTCTCTAAGCAAATTAACCTTTTAAATGCAACTGCAGCTACAGTAGCACAGCAGTGAAAAAATATAGGAACGAGACAAAAAAGTTAACATTAAAATGATGAAAGCGATTAATAACATATTTATATACTTATTTCAGAAGTCTTACCAGGAAAGTAACACTGAGCTGGTAGCAGCTCACTACTAGACGCATTCTGGAGAGTAGGAGAGCATGATAAATAAGTGAAAACATGTGGTACAGAAGAGCAAAGCAATGCACTAATACAAGCAAGATAAAATTCAGCAAAATCAACAATAAACAATTGCGCAATATTCTAAACTACGATTAAGGTGCTGATTGAGAACACTAGGCACTGTGCAAAATGCAGCATAGGTTTTAATCAGTGAATGCAATTTAGAAGGCAGGCTTAGGGAAATGCATTAATGAGGATGCAGGACAAAGGGGGAAACAAGAGAATGGAGGGTGCCAAGGGCAGGCCAAGTATAGTATCAGGGGAAGGGGAAGCTGCAGAAGTGACTGGAGAAGTGCTGAAGGAGGGATTTGAGAGACTGAGGTGAGGCAGTAGAGCGGATGGTAAGGGGAAGAAAGCCCCATAATTTGGGAAAGCAGAAAGAGAAAGCAGCTTGACCAGCAGAGGATTTCACTTGGGAGACAGTGAGAGAATGGGAGGCAGGTGGTGAGGAAGTGGGAAGGTAAGCAAGGTAGGAGGGAAAAGTTCCAACCAGAATTTCGAGACAAAGAAGACACAGTGAGTGAGCTGCCTGGCTTCAAGTGAGGGGAAGGATGCGGAGAAGTATAGGGAACTGTGGTAGGTGCAGGAGGGACTGTCCAGGGCAACAAAAAGAATGAAAAAGGAGATCCAGTCTGGCCAGAGCAGGCTTGGGAGCAGCACTGTAACAGTGTCACCACAGTTAAAGATGTGGGGACTCATCTTCAAGACGATCTCTCACCGGGCAGGAAGCGGGGATACTCCCTTTATTCCCATAAAGTGAAACACGTTTTGAGTAAAACTTCTGCTGGATTGTATCCACATGGACTGAGAGATAGAGATGACATCCCAGCCAGACCCATAGGTACTTACATGTGGGGACATTCTCAATCGCAGTGCCATCAAGGGTGAGGAAGGAGGGGAGAGGGGAGAGACTGTGCCTCTGCTTAGTACCATAGGTCATGGAGACTGTTTTCTAGGACTTGGGGGACAGCTGATTAGCTTGGAAACATTGCTGGATGTTAGTAAGGTCCATCTGAAGCCTGGCCATAGGGTCAGCAGCAGAAGAGCTGGAGGCAAAGAGAACCATATTATCTACATACATATGGATGCATGTAGAAGAGCAGGCAGTGGGGAGATCATTAAGGAATATAGAGAAGAGGCCAAGGATGGACCCTAGAGGCATGCCTGAGCAGATATGAACATACAAAAAGAGCCAGCAGAAGACACCCCTGTCTATTGTGTCTGCTCAGTAAATGATGAAGGGTCTGGCCTTACAACTTATGCCAAGACCCAGTCCCCCTAACTGCCCCTCCCTCTTCCCCCCACCTCCCCTTCCTTTCTCACAAAGATTCCATTTTTATTTGTCCCAGACCCTCTTAAATGCTGCCACCATCTATGCTGATACCACCTCCTCTGGCAGCACATTCTAGGTGATCACCACCCTCTCCATGTAGAAATGCTTCCTTACATCCCTTCTGAATTCACCCCCCCATCAATTTTATGCTGTGCCCCCAGTGGTGCTGTTGTCACTCATTTTAAAGAGACCCTCCCTTTTCACTCTGTTAATTACCTTTATGTACTTGCTGTGCTGTTCTCTATCATATCACCCCTCTGCCTCATCTCTTCCAGGGAGTACATTCCCAGGGCTCCCAGTCTCTCCTCATAGGACCTATCCCATTGCCCCTCGATCATCTTGGTTGCTCTCCTCTGGATCCCCTTCAGCATGCTGATGTTCTTCTTAAGGTATGGATGCCAGTACCTTACCCCATATATTAAATGTGGTCTTTCCAACGACCTGTACAATGGTAAAATAACCTCGCTCTGCCTACTACTGAATCCCCTTGCAATACACCCCAGCATCCTGTTAGCCTTCGCCACTGCTTTCTTACACTGAGAGATGTGTTTCAGGTCACTTGTAATCACCATCCCTAGATCCTTTTACTCTTCGGAAGCAGTTACCTGAACCTCCTATGTAATACTCTGTCCTAAGGTTCTTGGCCCATATGTGCATCACTTTGCATGCACTTTTTGGCATTGAAACCAAGTTGCCAGATTCCTGACCATCTCTCTAGTCTGGCGAGGCCCTCCCTCAAGTCCTGTATCCCCTCCTTGCTGTTCACCCTCCCACAGAGTTTTGTGTCATCTGCAAACAGGCATATTTTGCCTTTAATGCCTTCCCCGATGTCACTTATGAAGACATTGAACAACACTGGCCCCAACACTGATCCCGCAGGACTCTGCTGGTGACCTCCTTGGTGTTGGAGAACTCATCCCCAACCACTACTCTGTGAGTTCTGCCACTCAACCAGTTTTCAACCCATCTTACCATATTCTCCCCCACCCCAAGTCCCTCAGTTTTGTTATCAACCTTTTGTGTGGCACAAAATCGAAGTCTTTGCTAAAGTCCAGGTATATGATGTCCACTGCCCTCATGACCCAAACAAAGAACTTGAACACATTTGTTTGACACAGTCTGCCTGCCACAAACCCGTGCTGTCTTACGTCCTGTAGACCATTCTCCTCTATGTACCTCACCAGCCTTTCCTTTAGTATGGTCTCCATGAGTTTACATACTATCGAGGTCAGGTTGACTGGGCTATAGTTACCTGGGTCATCCTTATGTCCACTCTTGTGAAGTGGCACCACATGTGCAGTTCTCCACTCCAGTAGCACCACTCACAACTCCAGAGATCTATTCAATGTGTGGTACATAGCTCAGTGCTTGTGTAAACTTATAAGCTGAATGGTATATGCTTGATGTTTATAACTTAAACTCTTGTGGGATACTGGGTAGGTGTAAGATTTAAGCCCTAGTGTAGAGGGTGAGACAAGAGTGCTGGAGGAGAAGGAGGAGGAGGAGGCAGGGGAGGATGGAGGGTGTTTCGACATGCTTGAAGCTGAGCAAGCAGAAGCCTGAGGTTTAAGAAGGGGATGTGGGAGGAGCTATTCCCCCCACATTGAACCTCAGGCTAAAGGCTTCCAATTCAGTGTGTGGTACATTGCTCAGTGCTTGTGCATACTTATGAGCTGAATGGTATATGCTTCATGTTTATAACTTGAACTTTGACGTTTCTCTATATCCCATCCTCTGTGGGATACTGGGTAGGTGTAAGATTTAAGCCCCAAAAAGAGAGTTAGAATAGTGATTATCTCCTCCAACTCCAGAGAATGTGACCAGTAGCATGCAGGAGAGGAAAACCCCTCTTTGGGGGAAACCTCTGAGGACCCATGGCTACTGACCTGTCTGTCATCTAGGCTTACTGAGAGGAGACTAATCCTAAATGCGGGCTGAGTTTTTGTTATGGTTAAGTCCAAAGATTCTGTCTGTTTTGCTGATCGAAGAGTCCTGTTTCTGAGGTTGATGATGAGCAGGAAGTCAACGCTGAAGATGAAGGTTCCGGCAGATGAAGAGATCCAGCGTGGAATGACATCTGGATGACAGACGATGGTTAATCCGTGACCAAGGTAGCTGTGAGTGAAGCAGATGTAAAGTGAACATATACAGTCAGCACGGCTGAAGAATGAGTGCTAATGTTGCAAATTTGTGAGGGACGTAGAAATAATAAATGATGAAATGGTCGGGAGTGTTGCCCAGCTGGATCAATGAGAGGTAAGAATCTATGTGATTTGGAAGGCTTGCATGGAGCTGTTGTAAATCCATTAAAGCATTAGGGTACAATCAAGTGCCTTGTCAGAAGGAGAATTGTCCTAAGGTGTCCAAGGCGTTGAGAGATATTCTACGGAGATGTCAGGTGTAGAAACCAAGGTTGTAACTGGAACAGAAAGGGAGGTAGATTGCAGTAGAAGTGAATGAATTGATGAAGTAGGGTAGGCCAGGACATGGGCTAGCTGGAGCATGGATCCCATGTAGGTCCAGAGTATGCAGTATTTGAATGCTGTAATGAGTGAGGAGGTCTCAGGTGGTCACCAAGGAAGGTGAGACCCCTACATGGGTCTGCTTTAGTGAAGATGGAATTACGTTTGAGTAATGAGAAATACCCCTCGTGGGCATGATGGATCTGGGATGGCGAGACCCCCACATGGGTTCACCATCGCCACAGTATGATATGCTCTGAGATAACGGGGTGAAACCCCCGCGTGAGTCTGCCTGGAGATGATAGAGGAATAAAAATGAGCAATAAGTAATGTCCCATTGTGGGCATGTTGTGTTGGGATGGCGGGACCCTCCCACAGGTCCACCATCACTGTATCATGGTGTGATCCAAGATAAGAAGGACGAGACCCCACTTGGTCCACTGTCGCCATACTATTGAATAGTCCAAGATAAGGAGGATGAGATTCTCATGTGAGTCTGTATGTAATGACATGGAAATACAAGTAAGGCCCTTCATGGGCATGTGTGATTGGGATGGTGGGACCCTACGTGGTCCGCCATCGCCATCGTGTGGAGTAGTCCAAAGTAAGGAGGGCAAGACCACCACAAGAGTCCACCTGTAAGGACTTGAAAATATGTTTGAGCTATGAGTAGTACCCTCTTGTGGGGCATGTATGTTTGGGATGGTGGGACCCCACATGGTCTGCCATTGCCATAGTATTGCGCTGTCTGAGTTTAGGATGGCAGGACCCCCCGCAGTCTGCTATTGCAGTAGTAGCACATAGACTAGTGTTAAGAGGACAAGACCCAAGTGAGTCCACCTTTAACAATTGGAAATAAGTTGTGAGAGAAGAGTAGATGCCCTCTTGTGGGCACGGTTGGTTAGGATGATGGGACCCCCCGTGGGTCTGCCATCGCTGTAGTAAGTGTGGAAGAAATGTGAGCTTTCTGAGATTCCCAGGAGGCTGAGCTGAACTGGAGAATCCTGTGGCGGATGATTGGATGAGTTGAATTGAGTTGCCGGGAGGTCATCGATATAGACAGGCTGGAGGCTGAAACCCTCACGAGAGGTAGCGAAGAAGGTGTAGAATGTATGTGTGTGGTCTGCTCTGGGATGGTGGGACCCCCACATGGGTCCGCCATGGCTGCAGGATTGCATGATTCAAACGTTGCACTTAACTTGTCGTGCTTATGAGTTCTCAGGTCGGAACACCAGCGGGACCCCATAGAGGTCTGCTAGAGGACACGGTATAAAGGGATCGAGTAGCAAGCTAGACCCCCAAATGGGATAGCTGGAGCAGAAGGCCCACCATGTAGGTCTGCCTGAGGAGGAGTAGAAGTGAGTGAGTTGATCTAGGCCTCCATGTAGGTTAGCTGGACCGGCAGGACCCCCACATAGGTCTGCCTGAGGAGGAGTAGAAGTGAGTTGAGCTAGGCCTCCATGTAGGCTAGCTGGACTGGCAGGACCTCCACATAGGTCTGCCCAAGGAAGGAGAAGAAGTGAGTGAGTTGAGCTAGGTCTCCACATAGGCTAGCTGGACTGGCAGGACTCCCACATAGGTCTGCCAGTATTGAGTTTGAGAGGTAATGTCATCTGATTAGCATGGTCCTGGAGTTGATTCACAGTGCCCACGTAATGAAGATGTGTATGAGTAGGAAGAGTGCAAGATATAAGCTCCAGAACAGGGTGCAGAGCTCCTGATTAGGCATGATCCCTGCCACTCGAGGACAATTTCACCGGACATCCCCATATATATCACAGTGTTCCACATGGGAGCTAGATGGCTCCATGTACTCATTCAAGCAAGGTAGTCAAGGAAACAACTGCCCAGAAGATGGCTCCAGTTCCCTGTAAATGCAGAAATCCCCAAGAGAGAAATCAGTCCCGAGGGCAATCCCCGTTGCATGCCTCCCGTCTGTCCCTGATATGCAGGGATGTCCCTGACTACCTCTGAAATATCCAGAATTCCTCCTAGCGATCAGATAGGAGGCACTAAAGAGTAGGAATGCAGCAGAAATAATGCCAGCGGATAAGGTTGCTACATACAGTAGGTTTAGTTTGAAACGCAGTGGATGAAGATGCAGGATGACAGCTGTGAGCCTGATTACATTCTAAGAGGCTACGGCTAAGAGTCTAGGGAAGTATTCACCGGTAGAGGACCTGGAGGCAGACATCAATGCCATCGGTAGTACAGCTGGGGTCCAGATGTAGAAGTCCGTAGTGCAAAATGAAGCAGAGCACGGAGGGTGATGTCACATCCTGTAGCACTGGCAGGGTGACCGAGAAATGAAGCAGGCTGCCGGGAGACCCATAGTTGGAAGATCAGGTGAAAAACAGCAGCAGGCATGGTCCGACCAGAATGGAGACCCGAATAGCGGCGATGTGGTGGCAGTCTAGAGTGCCGGCAAAGACAACAAAGGTGTAATGGTTGGTGAGGGAAAGGAGAAGTTCCCTAAAGAAAATGAGGAACAAAAGGCAACAGAGGAAAGAGGTACGGGGCCAGAAAGAAGAAGCAAACAGGAGAGGAAGTGCAAGACATGGGGGGAGGGGGAAGACAATGGAAAGGAGAGGCAACTGAACAGCAAGCAAGCAAGCAAAGGCAGGAGATGAAGGAGGAACAAGGGAAAGAAGGCACCAGGGAGGAGGAATGGAGATGAGGGAGGCAAAGAAAAAATGAAGGTGGGAGGGAAAGAACCCAGCCCAACTAGCCACGCAGCCCAGGAGGCGTACTGTTTTGAAACACTCGAAGCTGAGCGAGCGGAAGCCTAAGGTTTAAGAAGGAGATGTGGGAGGACCTATTCCCCCCCATTGAACCGCAGGCTAAAGCGTTCCAATTAAAGAAAACAGCCAGTGGCCCTGTCAGATCTTATTTATTTATTTTATTTATTTCCACTAACGCTTTCAGCACCCTGGGATGTATTTCGTCTGGTCCTGGGGATTTGTCCACCCTCAGAGCCATCCGTCCCTCACTCACACTTGCAATCCCAATTATCCATATGGCTCCCCCCCCTTGTTCCTTCCCTCCATCTCCCTGAACATAGCACTGGTTCATCCTTTTCCTTTCTAAAGATGGAGCAGAAGTATTTGTTTGATATCTCTGCTTTGCTCCCGTCCTCATCAACCCAACCATCCTCCTTCCTCAGCCTAACAATGACATCCTTCTTGTCCCTCCTTTTGCTTATGTAGTGAAAGAAGGCCTTTTACCCATTCCTTATTCCTTCGGCTGTTTGGAGCTCTTTCTATGACTTTGCCTGCTGCACCTCCCTTCTTGCCACCTTAGCCAGTCTCTGATATTCTTTCTTATCCTCTGCCTTTGCTGTTCTTTTGAATTTTCTATAGGCTGCACTCTTTTCCTGTACCACTCTGGCCACCTCCCTGTTAAACCAGTTTGGTGGTCTGGCATTCGATTTCTTCCCCCTGTTTCATATAACTGCTTTTGGCCTTCTGAATGGCCCTAATGGCCCATAATAGATCCACCCCCATGCCCTCCTCCATGCTCTTCAGGTTTTCCCTTAGCACGTCTCTCATCTTTTTAAAATTTTTGCTCTTGAAATCTACTGTTCTGTCCTTGGAGGGAATGTCATGCTTTTCCATGTCCAAGCTGAACCACACTGTACTGTGTTCGCTTCCACCCAGGGGTTCCCTAACTTTAATCTCCTGTATGTGCTCCCTATTGGTGAGCACTAGGTCCAGGATTGCCCCCTTCCTGGTAGCATCAGTCACACACTGAGTCATGAAGCCGTCCTGGACTGCATTTAGGATTTCCTGAGTTCTGGCACAAGATGTGGTGGGAGTTGCCCAGTCCACTTTACTTAGGTTAAAATCCCTCACCACAATCACCTCCCCTTTTCCTGCCTCGATCCTCAACTGGGAACACAGCTCTCTGTCCTTGTCCTAAGCCTGGTTGGGTGGTCTGTATATCACCCACATCCTGATCTTCCTTCCTCTGTTAGTCTGTAACTGGAGCCACAATGTTTCTATATTCCTCTTTTTCCTTTCCTCCTCCCTCATGCAAATTATTCTCTCCATGATGTATAATGCCAACCCCCTTTGCCTATCTCTCTGTCCCTTCTGCATAGCTTGTAACCTGGGATTGAGATATCCCAGTCATGGTGTACTGTAGCCCAAGTTGCGGTAACTGTTGCTATATCCACTTTACCCTCTGCTAAGAGGGCATGCATTTCTGCCATCTTTTTCCCGAGACTGCAGGCATTCAGTGACACCACTCTTTACTTTGTCCCTGTAATACTGTGGCTCTTTTGTTTAATAATTTTGTCCTGGCTTGCCCTCCTACCCTCCTTCTCTCCCTCACTCCTTAGCTGCCCCTCTCTCCCCACTCCCCCTTTGTTGTTACTGCCATTGTTGGGGAGAGGTCCACCAACCTTCCCTTTTCAATTTGTGTGGTCCTTCTGGACCCATCTTTCCCCTCTTAGCAGTTTAAACCAATTTCCTTTCCCATATATTCCTCCAGCCTGTACTTCAGTATTTTCTTTCCCTCGAAGCTAAGGTGCAGTCTGTCTGGGCAATAAAGCCCCTTATTTGACCACGTGTCCCCCCACTCCGCTCGGCCAATGAGGGGTTGCTAGAGATTCCGAGAGTGTGTTTAAATTCATCTGGCTGTAGAGCCTTTTCTTATGCAGCTCCCACTCTCTGGAACTCTCTACCCCATCAGTTCTGTTGATGCACCTCCCTGAGGAATTTAAATGACCTTTAAAACCCATTTGTATCACATGGCTTTTTTATAGTATTATGTGATCTGTTTATAAAATTGTGGTTTTATGAGTGTTTTATATTGTATTATAATGATGATTGTATTGGATTTTATTTTTTGTTATGATTGTGCAGCGCTTTGAGATTTGAAAGGCGCTTTAAAAATAAAATTATTAAATTATAAGTCTGTACCCCTCCTCTTTTCACCAAACACCAAGCCACTCACTGAATCCTGCAATTCTCTTTTTCCTAGCATAGCATTGCAGGCCCTGGGAACTGAAATTACTTCCAAAAAGGCCAGCAAGTTCACAGAATCCCTGCATAATCTTGCTATTTCCTTGAATCTGTTCTGTACCACCCCCTCCTCCTCACCTGCTAGATTGCTGGTTCCAAGCTGTATAATCAAGTCAGGCTTCCCTCCTGTCTCCCTTACCACCTCCTTGATCTTAAGTGTTGTCTCTTCACCTCCATTCCCAGCATGCAAGCTACCAGCATATTATTCCATGGGTCCCCCTTTCTCCCCCACTGTATACCTTTTATTATTGAATCCCCAAAGATCACTACATTTCTACTGCTTGTGTGCCTCTATACTGACCCCCCCATCTCCTCATAAGCTATTGCCCTCCCTCAGTCCCTCCTTGTCCATTGCTGGAGTCATCCCATGTAGGGGTGTGAGAACACCTTAATTCAAATATTCAGATGAATATTCATATTTGGGGTGCCAGATATTCATTATTCGACCCCCCCCCCGATAAGTGTTTTTTTAAAGACATTGTAACACTGTTAAACTCCACCACTCCCTTCCCTTTTGAAGTACAGCAGACAATTCTGCCTTGAGCACTCCCCAACAGCCTTTCAGGCACTCAAAAAGACAACAAACTACTGCACTGGTCAGTGGTCAGGTGACACATGGTCATCATAGATTGAGCAAAGGCTGTAGATGAGGTGACAGCTTGCGTCTTGTCTAGGGCAACTAAAATGGCACTGGCATAAGTTCATTGTATGTGCATCTTGGAAGAGAGGAGAGTGAGATGTGCCATGATAGAGACCTATACAAATACCTCATGGGGTGAAGACAGGGCACATAAGGGGAGTATCTTTCAAATGAGAATGAGCACAAGAACCAGGGGCAATGGGGAAATGTGACGAAGCTGAAGGGGGAGTTCAAAACAGATGTGAAGAAATATTCACAGAAGGCATGGTAGATGACTGACAAGAGACTGCAGGCGTAAGTGATGGCACCAAAAACAGTGTGGGGCTTCAAGAATGTGTGAGATAAGCACAAGGCTGGGATGTATTTGAAAACAGGCACGGAGGCAGCAGGTTTGCTTTAGGGTCTACAGATGAGACTGATAAGGCAGGGATGGACAATCTGGGCTGACTGTGTGGGCCAAGTGGTCCTTTTCCAATGGATAATTAGTGACCTAAAGTACACAATAGAAAGTCACTAAAACATGATACATTATTTAAATGTTTTTAGTTTAACAGGGGCCTCATGGTGGTCCTGCAGTTATATTCCAAGGAGTGGAGACTCAGGTACCCTTTTAATTAAATATTTAACATGATAGAAAAAAGTAAGGGTGAACCAAAAAACCATAACATTACACTTTTGTAACATTAGGCAGATTGAGAGCTGTACTGTACTGCCAGTTTTATGTGGGTAGATCATATCTGTAGCCAACTACTGGTAAGTTTAGCTTGAGGAACACTAGCTATTCAATTTGTTGAGGGTCCAGCTTGGAACGGTGTAGCTCAACAACATCACCATCAGTGCTAAACATCCTCTCAGATGGCGCACTTGTAGGAGGGCAACTTAGGTATTTTAAAACAAGTTGTGCCAGGTGAGGAGAGGAGTTAATTTTCTGAACCCAGTAGCCCAGTGGATCAACATCAAATGGTTCAATTGATTCTGCAAAGAATTATTTTGTTGTTTAATTCTCTGGCCTGCATTTAATTACGCTGATTTTAAAACTTTAAAATTGATACACTAATATTCTTCTGTATTCTGCTGTTACTATCATTACTATGCATTTGTATAAGTGTGCTGTAGCAGTAAAGAGATAGGAAAGTTAGGAAAGTTAGAAATTAAGATTTTTTGGGCTGTGCTGTGATCCATCGCAGAGAGGCAAGAAATGAGTGGGGTTGCTTACTAAAATATTTGAGTGTGTAGGGAGACTCAGGGGCATTCCTACAGACGCACAAACTAGGAAAAATTATATTTTTATGTATGAGTTCTTATTTTAAAGACATTTAATTAAAATAATAGTTAGATTTGGGCACTTCCTGGTTACGCTCTGACAGCTTTGTGATTGGGGACTGTAGTCAGCTGACGCTTGCTTGATAAAGGGCATGCGCTAGCAGGAGAAATCAGATTGCTAGTTGAGAAGGAGCTCAGGAGACTGAGGAAGCAGAAGAAACTGGGTGAGAAGAAAATGAGAGAAAGAGATTGATTTTCACAGCAATGTATGTCTTCTGTTCATATACCTGCTCTAGTATTGGGCCTAGCAGTGCGATACAGTTTATCATGTTAAGTTTATTATATTTTCTTGCATTGTGTATTGCAGGATACACTAATGCTTGTGCTTAGCTACAAGTGAGAGAGAGAGATTTGATGAAACTGCAGCACTAATACGAGGGAAAACAGGAAATTTCATTTAGATTACAACAATTTAAGCCTTAAAAGTAAGTTTCTAATTTTAGTTAATAATTTCATTTAAAAGGCCAGTTTTATATTTGTGGAATTTATCTATGGTTCAGATATTGTTTCACTGGTGTAGTGTATTTTAATGTTTTTTTAGTGAGCAGAATCAATGCAGAGCCGATTTTGACGCTGAACATAAAGTGGAAGTTTAACTGGAACTTAAATTGCCTAGAGGATAACACAATAAAGCAAAAGGAATGAACTACCATTGGCAAAGCATCAGGTGGAATATTTGTCTGGTTAAAGCCGGTCGGTGATTGGGACTGGGACTTTAAGAGAAAGTTGATATTCAACCATATCCAACTATTCAACTAAAAGAATAAGAGCACATAAGGAGAGGAAGCAAGAGGTGAAAATTATAAAATTTGGGACTATAGACTTTTTAGTAATTACAAGTATAGCAAACTGAAGGTGTTTGCTAGTGTGGCCTCTGAAGGGTTCACACCTAACAATTAATTATTTTACTAAATTGCTTCTCTCTTTTGTATAGGTGGTTTTGTATAGATAGAGTGTATTTTAGATACATTTCCTTTTAGAGTGTGGGGGAAGATTTCTCTATGGTTGCAATTATAAATATCTTAGAAACCCAATGGAAAAGTACAAGTTGTAATTTATTACAATTAACCAATCAAAAGGAGAGTAAGATATATGGTTCATGATATATAGGAAACAATTTAGATATTTTTCAATCTTATAGATTAACAGAAGAAATTTGTGGAATTAATTTAACAAATTTAACTTAAGGGAGATTTTGAAAATTTAGACAAATAGCTGTTCAAAGCTGTTTAAAATCATTTATCTCTATCTACTAAGTTGACTTTTTATTGAAATTGTGAAACAAGGTTCTTTTTTATTGGTCTTTGTGATTAATTTATCCCCTGGATATCCTATTTAAAAGCTTAACAAGTCTAATTGGAAAATAATTACAGGTAATAAAAGGATTAAGAGAGGGGAAGATAACTATATGAAATCAAATTAGTTGAACTAAATTGAAGAATTAAGTTCTAGACTGGAATTGAGTCTTAGGGGATTCTGATTAAGTTCTGATTAATTGGCACTATTAAAAGGAGATTCTTGTTATCTCATAGGAATTGTGCTTTTTGTTAAATTGAGTAAATAATAACAATTGAAACAAGAGATAGAAAGAACTTGGTGAATAGTAAAGAAGTAGAGAGGAGTAGGATGGAGTTAGGAAAGAAGCACAAATTAACTAAAAAAAACACAACATGAGGAAATGAAAAAGGTAATGTGAGAACAGAAGGGAATGAAGACAGTTTATTAGAAAAAAAATAAGGATAGAATGATTGAGAACAGATTAAAGGTGGGACCAATCGACACAGAAGGAGTTGTTGGTAATGATGTTGAACCATCTTTAAAAGAGCAATTTACTCCCAAAATTAAACAACTACTAATAGGGGAAGTACTGGATAGTAATTTTAAATGAAGAAATATGAAGGACAAACAGAATGAAAACATAAGTCCAATATAAAAGGATTTAACTGATTTAATGAAACACAGTACACCAGTCTCTCTAGATAGAGAAATAATAAAAAGGGATGCAGTTAAAGGTTTAGACGAGGATTTATTGGAAAGGGTAAATAGAGCGGTGTCAAAAACAATTGTTAGTATAAAAGAAACTATTGAAACAAATAACAGAACTGAACAGAAAATTAAAGAGTTTTGGGAACTAAGGATTGAGAAAACCAATCTCTTATCAGCTTTTGAAATAGATGCTGTAAGCAAAGAGATGGAAGATATAGGAGATATTATGGATATTGAAGGGGAAGATGAAATTGTGGAAAATGCGTTAACTATGAGCCGAATAGAAATGGAGACCCCCCATTAGATATTCTAACAAGAGAATGTGAAATGCATTGAGAGATCCACTGTTGGCTAATGCAATGATATACGAGCAATTGCTAAAGCTCAAAAAGGAATTATCATTTTTAAAAAGAATGGGAATAGAGAATAAAAATAATATAGAAAAAATTGTTAATTTGATCCACAAATGAAATGTGTTTCCTAAGGAAATAAATTTTGAAAAGTATTCATTGGAAGAGCTAGAACCATCTTTTCTGGTTCTTCCATGTTGCAGAGACCAAGAAAGTAAGGACTCTAATAAATTTGAACTATGGACAACTAATACAGAGGAAGATTTGGAACTTGTGATGTTACCAGAAAATTACACTGAACAGAACAGTGTTATTTTAGAAATGAGAGCAAAGCATAGAAACATAGAACATAGAAACATAGACTTTGATGGCAGATAAGGACCTCTTGGCCCACCTACTCTGCCCATTTCCCTACCTAGAGGATAAGCTGAGATCCTATTTAACCAACAGCCTATTTCTTCCTACCCCCCACAAAAATTGCCTTATGTCTGTCCCATGCATTCTTGAATTCTCCCACAGTTTTAGACCCCACAACCTCCTCAGGAAGGCTGTTCCATGCATCCACCACCCTCTCTGTGAAAAAATACTTCCTCACATTGCCACTGAGCCGTCCCCCCTCTATCTTCAAATTGTGTCCCCTTGTTCTTGCACATCTCTTTTTCTGAAAGATGCTACCCTCTTGGACTTTGTTGATTCCACTGAGGTACTTAAACATTTCTGTCATGTCCCCCCCTCCCTCCTTTCATCAAGGGTATACATATTAAGCTCCTTTAGTCTCTCCTCGTATGGCTTCTCTTGCAGACCCTGCACAATTTTAGTTGCCCTCCTCTGAACTGCCTCCATCCTGTCTATGTCCTTGCAGAGATGGGGTCTCCAGAACTGGATGCAGTACTCCAGATGGGGTCTCACCAACTCTCTGTACAGGGGGATAACAACTTCCTGTTCTGCTGGTGATACCTCTCCCTATACATCCCAGTATCCCCCCAGCCCTCCCTACTGCCTTCTTGCATTGCTTGCTAACCTTAAGGTCATCTGATATGATTACCCCTAGGTCTCTTCCCATTTTTGTTGTTGTTATTACCCCCCCATTGTGTAATCTTCCCCTGGGTTTTTGTTTCCCAGGTGTATTACTTTGCACTTCTTTGCATTGAATCCAAGCTGCCATACTTCTGACCATTCCTCCAACCTTGCCAAGTCCCTTCTCATCCTTTCCACGCCTCCTTGTGTATCAACCCTGTTGCAGATCTTTGTGTCATCTGCAAGAGGCATACTTTTCCTTCCAGTCCCTCTGCAATGTCACTTATAAAGACATTAAAAGGACTGGACCCAGTACTGAACCCTGTGATACCCACTAGTAACCACTCTTACTTCAAGTGGACTCCATTTACAATTACCTTCTCGTCCTGTTGTTCAGCCAATGTTTTACCAGGCTACCACCTTGGGACCACTCCCAGGCTGGTTAATTTGACTACTAATCTTTTGTGTGGGACTGTGTCAAATGCCTTGCTAAAGTCTAGGTAGGCCATGTCCACAGCCCCTCCCTGGTCTACTACTTTGGTCACCAAGTCAAAGAAATCAATTAGATTCATCTGACATGACCTTCCCGCTGTGAATCTATGCTGCCTTGGGTCCTGTGCCCCACTGGCCTCTAGGTACTCAACAATTCTTTCCTTCAGAAGTGATTCCATCACTTTCCCTACCACAGAGGTCAAACTGACAGGTCTGTAGTTTTCTGCCTCCGTCTTGGTCCCACTTTTGTGAAGGGGAATCACATCCGCCTTCTTCCAGTCCTCAGGTACCTCACCATCCTCCCATGATTTGTTAAAAAGCGTAGTCAGTGGTGTCACTAGTTCTCTGCTTAATTCTTTTAGAATTATGGGTGAATTCCATCTGGCCCATTGCTTTGTCCACCTTCAGTTTTAGGAGTTCTTTCAGAACCCTTTCTTCTGTGAAAGGACTGGGATCAACCCTCTCCAGAAGTGCTTCTGTTAATTGGATTAGGCACCTCCCACTTCCTCTTTTGTGAATACTGAACAGAAGTATTCATTCAGTATCCTGCTTTATCACCATCACTCTCTGCCCACCCACCATCCATTCTATTCAGCCTCACTATCCCTCCCTTTGTCTTTCTACACTCCCTGATATACCTATAAAGGTTTATCCCCTTCTTAACCGAGTTAGCTATCTTTTCCTCAGTTTGTGCCTTTGCTATTCTGACTACCCTCCCTGCATTCTTCTGCCTTAACTGGTACAGTTCTCTGTCCTACTCCTTCTGTGTTTTCATACTTCCTAAATGCTATCTTTTTCTCCCTAACCTTCACTGCCACCTCTTTTGAGAACCATAGTGGCTTTTTCTTTCATTTTGATTTGTTTATTTGCTTCACACAAAGGCTTGTTGTCTCTGTGATGGCAGTTTTGATATTTTCCCATTATTGCTCCACCCCTCCTTCTAGCCTGTTTGCTAGTGCTTTTCTAAGGCACTCTCCCATCTTGCCAAAGTCAGCCCTCCTAAAGTCCAGAACCCTCAGTTTTGTATGGCTTGACTCTGTAGCAGAGTTTATTGTGAACCACACTGTTTGGTGGTCACTTGTTCCCAAATGGCTACCCCTTCTAGATCTGAGATCCTCTAACTGTCCCCATTTGAGAGTATGAGGTCTAAGATTGCTCCCTCACGAGTGGGTTCCAAAACTAGCTGTTTGAGGCATGCCACCTGAAGGACATCAAGAATGGCCCTGCTTTTGGATGTGGCTGCCACAAAGGTGCTCCAGTTAACATCTGGCATGTTAAGGTCCCCCATCAACAGTGTCTCCCCTTTCTCTGCCATCCTAAGTATGCCTTCTATCATATCCTTGTCCCTAATTTATGGGAGAAAGGAATTGAACAAAAAGTAAAAACAAAAAAGAAAAAAGCAACCAGATAATGAAATATGAGAACAGTAGTGGGAAAGGAGATAATAGATGCCCTCATAATTAAAGAATTAGCAACATGAAGGAAATTAGTAGAGGAAGTGGGGGTAAGGAACAAGATGTGGCTATCATGGAAGATAGCTCAGAAATTGAACAAGGAAAGAAGGAAAGGAGTATGATATCTAGGGAAGGTGAAGACAAAAAGAAAATAAGAAAAATAGATGAGATGTCCTCAACAATACAATTGGAAATTGACAGGGTGGAAATGAAGAATGAGAAAAAGAGGTGTAACAACAAGGAAGGAAAGAAACAAGTGTTAAAAAACAACAAAAAATGTGGGGAAGAGAAGTTGAAAAAAGGCAAAAGAAAGTTAAAATCAAATAAAAAGTATTTGAGAAATTTGGGGAAAGGGTTGAATGATAGAGAGCAAGGAAATTATAATAATAAGAAGAAGTCAAAAAAACAATCTAATAAAGGAAAGGGGAAGAGAGTAGATCATGCTCCGATACAAATAGAAAGTAAGAAGGCAATGGGTGAGATACTAGAGCTATCAGTAAGGGAGTGTGAGGAAAATAATACAAACACAGATTTTCTTGAGCAAGGAATATTAAAGAAAATGATTTGAGGAAGGTGTTGAAAAGGACTTTGGGGACTGATTATGCACTTCCAATGTATAATATAAATGTGTTACTGGAAGAGACTGAAGAAAAGCTGAATTTACATCTAAAACAGTTTTTGGCATCTATATTAGATGGAAACAAGGATATGGATAAAATGCTACATAATTTAAGTGCCATCAGGCCATTGGAAAGTTTGGAGATGGTATTACTAATTTCTGATCAATATTTTATATTAAAGGCAATAGAAAATAAGAAGGAGGTACTAAGAGGCTTAGGTTTCCAGATGGAAAGTGTTGTAAGCATGAAATGCCTATTCTCAGATTATTATCAAAAAGAAGGGAAAATAGAAAAGAAAAAACTAAAAGAGTATGTGATCTCATTATATGGGATAGGATAGTTTATAAATGAGACTAGGACAAACATCAGAGGCAAGATCCTAGATATTCTCCAAAACCTATTGAAAGTTAATCATTTAAATAAAATGATTACAAAAATTAGAAGATGGGAAAAAGATGGACAAATATCAGTATGGGTACAAAACGAAGAATAATACCTACAGATTTTGGCTTTTGTAGAGAATTTGGATAAGTTAGAGATATACTGTATATGGTGGGAGAAGATCCAAGAAAGCAAGCAGAGGAAGAAATTATTTATAGTGACAATTGGATAAGTCTGATAAAAACAGCAAATAGATACCAAGTTCTACAAGATATCAGGGAAGACTGACTTAGCATAAGAATAAACACCCAAGGAATAGAGGAACGAATAAAGTTAGGATCTGAAGTAAACATATTATCCTGGAATGTAACAGGTTTAAAGGAAAGATTACCAGATTCTACCTTCTTAGAATATGTAACCAAATATGATTACATTTGTTTACAGGAAACTTGGGTAAACACTGAAATCAATATAAATGGATATATATCATTCAGTAAGAAGGTGAGAAGCACTAAGACATTTGGTAGACTTTCAGGTGGAATAATAACATGCTGTAAAATAAAAGAGAATACAGAATACTCAGAAGAGAATATTGATGCTGAACATATCTTAGTAGTTAGAATAAAACAGAGAGATACGATTTTCTATATTATTAACATATACCTTCCTCCAAAAGGATCAAAGTATATTGAAAAAAAATGAGATAAATATTTTAGCCGGTTTGATGGAACAATATGTTATTAATGATCTGGATTATGGTATTATTTTATTGGGAGATATGAATGCTAGGGTTGGACATGGTCTGGAGCCCTCTGAGGAATTAACTTTGGTATGTGCAGCTCGTGATGGTATATATGTTAAAATACAGAGAGACACAGCTGATAAAAAAAAAATTTGTGACAGTGGGAAAGAGCTCATAAAAATAATGAATAATCAAAACATGTTATTAATTAATGGAAAAACTACAGGAGATTCCTTGGGGGCGTTTACATACATAGGCCCCAGGGGATCATCGGTAATAGACCTATGTTGGTGTACAGATAATATGATACCCTGGATTAAAGAGTTAAAAATAGGATGTAAAGGGGAAAGTAAACATTGCCTGGTGGAAATTATGATTGAAGCAGATATACCAACTTTGAATAAAAAAAGGATAGATTAGAAGTATTAAAAGTAAATAAGGGAGTGAAATTGGACTTTATAGATAATTATAGGTCTATACAGATGTTGAATGAAATAGATGCCAGACAAGAATTGTTAGATCTAATTCAAAATAAGGAAGAAGCACAGTATGTTGACATACTTGAGGATATGATGAAAATCATTTCACAAAACCTGGTGAAGGTTACAATTAGTAAACATAAAATGGGTAGTAGATGATATAATAAAGAATGTAAAAATGATAATCAAAGAATAAACAAATTGGTTAAACATTTACAAAAAATAGAGATCAAGAGGAGAAGAAATTATTAAATAAACTATGGAAAGATTATAAAAAGATAATGGAGAAAAAAAGAATAATTATGGAGTGCAATTATAGAAGGAATTTGAAAGTACAGTAAAGGAGAATAATAATATAATATTCTGGAAAATGGTAAACAAAGGATGGGATAGAGAATTACATTACCCCAGAAATATGGGAATTATATTATAAAAATGTATTCTATAACCAAAACTTAAAAAGTGAACAAATTAGTTGGATACCTGTGACAAACTTTTCATTCTCAGTAAAATAAATTTTAAAAGTTATGTAAGTGTTAAAATGCCCACAAGGCTCCTGGGCCCAATGGGGGTCCTCCAAGATATCATGAAAGATGACCCAGAATTATGGTCCAATGTATTAAATGGAGTGTTTAAGATTGTATTGGAGAAAGGTATTATACCACAAACATGGAAAACTTATATAATAATCCCAATATATAAAAAGGGGGAAAAATCTGATCCTGGGAACTACAGGCCCATAAGTCTTCTAGACACTGCACAGAAAATCTTTACTAAACTACTTCAACAAAAAAATAATGGATTGGATAAATAAATATGATTTGATAGATGAGGCACAGGCTGGTTTTATGCCAAACCATTCTATGATTTATCAATGTTTCACAGTAGAACATTTAATTTACAAATATGTATATATAAAGAAACACAAATTATACTGCATCTTTGTAGATCTAAAGGCAGCTTTTGATAAAGTTTCAAGAACAAAACTATGGTAAGTTTTGGGGAATTATGGATTAGATACAGAGGTGCTTAATATTTTAAAAGTACTATATAAGGATATCATACATTAGTAAGATATCATAAAGAAGGGGATTGTACTAAGGAATTTGGATCCAATATAGGTTTACGGCAAGGATGTGTTCTCTCTCTGATTCTATTTAATCTATTCTTAAATATGGTATTGAAAGATATGTATGATCCTGAGCTGCACATGCCTAGGTTGGGCTCTAGACCATGTCCATACTGGCATATGCAGATGACATAATGTCGATCTCAACTAGCTTTTTAGGAATTAAGAGAAGTATACAAAAATTAAATGAGGGCTGCAAGACAGCAGCACTGGAAATTAATTTTGGAAAAACTAAATTTATGATTTACAGTAAGCAAATGATTAAGAAAGGAAGAACAAAAGAGTTACACTGTAATAACAATACAATTGAAATAGTTAGATCATTTTGCTACCTAGGAATTACTTTCAGTTACAACTTAAATTGGAATGAGCATATAAATTGTATAAAAGAAAAAATAAAAAGATTTGTTCCGGCTCTGCAAAAATTCTCATACAAGTATGGAGGACAATCGGTAAAAGCGTGTCTGGCAGTTATAAATGCAAAATTAAAATAGCAGATACTTTATGGAGCAGAAATCTGAGGTACACAGAATAATAATAAATTAGAAAGTGCTCTTAACAAGGTACAGTATATAAAAGAATACTGGAATTACCTAACTGTGCTCCATCGGGTTTAGTTAGATTGGAATTGGGACAAGCTTCTATTCAACAATTATAGAACAGAGGCAATGTAGTTATTGGGTAAAGGCATATAACAAACAAGGTAAAAGTTTTTCAAGAATATGTATAGAAGAATCATTGAATTATAGAGAAAGGGGTTTTGTCTGTCCAAGCACATCTATTTTGGAAAAAATAATAAAACCACATGGACTTTAGAATATATAACTGAATCTATCAGGCAACCATAGAAGCTGACAGAAGAGAAAATGAAAACGGAAATTCAAGATATTCATTATAACTATGAAATCAGTACTGTTTAAAAGTATAAAATTAGTAGGTGGCTGGCAGAAAATAGGAAACAAAATGGGGGATTGAAATATTATTTATATAAAATTTCCAACCCAATCAGTAGAAAGGCATTAACCAGATTTAGGTTTGGATATGTTAGTTCGCAAACGATAATGAAACAATATGAAAAAATTATTTCAGCAAGGTGTGCCTGTGAAGGAGGAGAAGATACCCCTTTCCATTTATTGATTCTGTGCCCATTATATACATTTGAAAGAGAAAAGATTCTTGCAAATGTTCTTAAAGAATTAGATATGGAGCCTCAATACCAGTTTAATGCATTATTGAAATCTGAGGATATTTCTTGGTTGGAGAAAATAGCCAGATTATGTAGGGTAATAATGAGGAAACAGAAGCTTCTCTGGAATGAGATTAGGTGATTCTGTGTATTTATTTTTGTAAGATATTATGGAAATTGTATAAACTATATGTGACAATTATGATATATGAAAACTTATTGTATTAGTGAGTTTTAAATTTTTGTATAAACAAATTGTAAAAACAAATTTTAAATTTTGTTACACAATAAACTGAACTTGAACTTGAATTGATTCTGCAAAGTAGCAATTAAGTAAATTTTCTGCAGAGAGAGGCTGAGACAATGAGTGTGTGTTGCTGTTGATGCAATGATGTGCTGATGTGCTGAGTAATGTCCAGTCACTCTCCTCTACACTGCTACTATGTTGTCTTTCCCCATCTCCACCAGTATCATCCGACTCCAAACCACCACATGCCTGTCTCTCTCACTCAGGAACCTGAACGAGAACATGTTCCACCCCTTCCGAGTGACTGACTGCCTGAATGGCACTATTTAACTCTTCACTGAACTCTTGCCTAAAATAAGTCACCCTGTGGCTGTCCATGACTATATGAAGGATCTCACACTTAAACCTAGCATCCAATATGGTAGCAAACACATGATGGCAGGTATCCATGACTGTGGTGAACCTTGCATCAAGTTCTACGTTGATATGAATAACAAGATCAGTGACCTCTTGTGGACTGAGTGTATTGTCAGCCAAACACTGTTGTAATGATCTTTTGAGAATATGCACAGTTGGGATAACCTGACTAAGTAAGGCTGTGGAAGCACTTAGATCATGTGTACTCCTCTCAAATGGTGTGAGAACCTTCACCATGCCCTCAAGAACTAACCAATCATGGTATCCTAGGACCCCTCCAGTGTCTGCCTCCATAGACATTTCTTGTAGTTACCACTTTTGCTCCAAGAGTCGTGAAAACATCAGGTATGAAGAATTCCACTGAGAGCTAACATTTTGTATCACACGATGTTGGGGCAGACCAAGGTGTTCCTGAGCTTTTTGTAGTTTGTTAGTGGCTTTTACAGAGTGATGGAAATGGCTGCAGATGGAACGGGCTGTGGATAATATGTTGTTGGTCCTGGAATTGCTACACAATTTGTGAGTCACCACTAAATTTAGTGTGTGTACAAAGCAACGAATACTCACAAAATGGCCATCATTGATGGCTTTCATCATGTTTGTGCTATTGCCGGTAACAAAAAAGCCAACTTTTAAATTGGTGTTAACACCAGTACAAGACTGCAGGTATGTGAGAATAGTATGTGCTCTGTGGTCTTCCTCCATCAGTCTAAAGTTCAGTAAAGTTGACCTAATGAGACTACCAGATTGTGGGGAGGGGGGAACCAAGGGTGAGCCACAAGGTAATGCATCAGGAAACAGCAGCAGAAGAGTGTTGCACACACCAGTGTGCAGTTAAGGGGACAGATAGGCATGCAGGGAGTTATCGCTAGTCCAGATATCTGATGTGCAGTGAAAATCACCACCAACAGCCTCTGCAAGCAGAGCAGCAACAGCAGATTGCACGCCATCATACAGTCATGGCAATACACTTCGAGAAATTGTAGTATGAGCTGGGATCTGATAATATGAGTGCAAATAGTTGAGAAGCCGTTGGAAGCCAGTATTTCCGCAACTGACATAGGCTGGAGATCCAACGCCATCATCTCAGCAATCAGCAGTGTGATTTGCTGTGCTGTTGGATGTGAGGCATGATACTTTGTTCCTGCATGCAGAGCATCCATTATTGGAACTTCCATGGGGACATTGATGTGGACCGCTTCAACAATGGTGGTGAGCGAAGTGCTGATGACTGTCTCTGCCTTGTAGTATCACTCGATTCAGAAGTGACCACCAGAGTAGAGGCCAGACTCTGTGCTGGTGAGGGGGAAGGAGTGCCATGATGACTGGGTTGCTAAAAATCAGATCTATCGGTACCACCACCACTGCCAACAGGCATGCCTGTCCACTCGAGGGGTTTGGTCTTGTTGAAACCAATGGTCCAGATCAGACCCAGATGAACTTCAATACACTTGAGGGTGTTTAAGCTTCAAGTGGTTCTGTAATGATGTTGTAGTTAAGTTAGAGAGTGATTTTCCTCGACTTTTAGTGGTGTTGCAAAAAGAACAGACCGCCTTCCTTGGGTCCTCCTTTAATACAGTGAAATGCAGCCACACAGCACTTTTAACACTGCAGTTATGGCACTGGGTCCAAAGAGTGCTGACAAGAATAGCGTTAGCAAGGAGCATGCTGTAAATATAGCATCAATTTTTCTTTTGTGAGGGGGATCTACCCCCCTGCACCTCCCGTCTATAGGACTCTCACTCTGAGGGGGAGTGGATCCTGGAGAAAGTTAAAATTCGTGGGGCCGTGAAATAATGTTTCCATGGCCCCATGTAAAATAACAAAGTCCAAATATGTTAAAAAATGTCAGAGACCAGGA
Organism: Neoceratodus forsteri; assembly: GCA_016271365.2. Taxonomy (NCBI): domain Eukaryota; kingdom Metazoa; phylum Chordata; order Ceratodontiformes; family Ceratodontidae; genus Neoceratodus; species Neoceratodus forsteri. The sequence goes on along the minus strand of CM057450.1, from coordinate 1,197,089,646 downwards.
TTAGAACCCTGGTCTCCATGGCCCAGCCCTACACGCTGCAGGAGCAGTCCAGCCATCCTCCTGTTCCTTGCAGCCCTTGTCCTTTTACAGGACCATGGACAGCGACTAGGGGAGTGCTTACAGCAAGCGCTGTAAAACCTCACTCGCTGTCCGTGTGAGCTCTTACCAGACTAGTGCTCACTTGACAGGTCACTATGGTTACCAGTGATTCTGCTAGCACTACATCCACCAGTTCTGTTTTCAACAGATGTCCCTGTCTTGTCAGGATGTTCTTGTCCTGTGACCACTGCCCTGATGGTTCTGTGTTAGTGCTGCCATCACTTGGCTGTCCTTCAGGCTGTGATGGTAAAGAAATGTTAGTGTTGCTTGTTTGGTCTTCTTAGAGGGAGGGGGACCCTTACTCTTACTGCTACTTCTACTACCCTTGCTACTAGTGCTACACCTAGAGGCTGTTTTGCCAGAAACCTTTTTTTTTTCTGCCCTCAAGGTGTATAGCGTACTCTATCTCATCTTCAAAGTCACTCATATGTGCCTCTGATGAAGAAGATGATGTGTCACTGGGCAGTTCATGATGTGGAGGGAAATACTCAGAACCAGATGACTGGTCATCCTCTGCAACATTTGCAGGAGTACTGAGAAGCAAAGAAGCAGGAGGCATAACTGTGTTAACTGTAGTGCCCATACTGGTAATATGTGCCATGGAAGGGATACCGGAATGTGGTGATAATGTTACAGTAGTGGCAGGGTTCATAGTGTCAGTAGTGGCTAGAGTGACAGTCACAGTTGCAAGACTGTAGTAGTCATGCTGCCCATTGTTGTGGAAGAGAAAGACAGAGTCTGTATAGTGGTGGTGGTGGTAATGACAGATGTGATGGTACTGGTGAGAGATGGGGACACATTGGTGATTGTGGTGGGAGTTGTGATGGTACTGGTGAGACATGGGGATACATCGGTGGTTGTGGTGGGTGGGAGTTGAAAACACTGTCCTTCTGCTTGTGCTTCTTGTATCACTTTGTCCTGTGTCAGCCACAGTACTACTGTTGCTGGAAGATGTAGGCTTGGAAGGGGTAAAGAATAATTTTGGGCATCGAATACAGGCTGACCATCACTCACATTCAGGTTCAGAATCACCAGCCTGTTCCTTCATTGTTGATTTGTTTGGACTGGACCAAGCACATTTTTTTCCACCTCTACCTGTCATTGCCTTTGTCTATGCCAACAAGATCTAAACACTCTCAAATAACTTAATACTTTGTAAATGTACAAAAGTTCTGCTTTATTGTAGCACTGAAAAATTATTGCAAGCAGCACCTGCTGCAGTACTGCTTTATTTTAGCACTGAAAAATTATCGCAAGCAGCGCACACGCAGGGCAGGCGAGGGTGTGTGCATACTGCAAGCATCACTACCTAGCCCTAAAACGTGTGGGGTGGGAGTGCGTCAGCCGATTGCCCTCCAAGTTGGCTGGCGACTAGACTTTTGTGAAACCCCAGCACAACCTCAGATTACTCCACAAATATTTCTTACACAGATGTAACCCCCCCCCCCACAAATGGGGGTTCCTAAAATGTCTTCCTGGGCTTGCCTAATGCCCATTGCCAGGCTGGTGTTCTGTGTTAAACAGGTTAAAAGTGCTTGCATGCGAGCGCCCTGTTAGTCCCCGTGCCTATCTCTTTAAGAGGCATCTAATTCGTAGGTTATAATTAATCTGGGTGGGGGCCGAGCAGTTTCAGGCTCAATTCCCACCCCAGGCTGCATTATAGATGCTTCATTCTGGCATCGCTAATTGCGCCGAGGGGAGCTTTAGCAGGAACTGTGATTGTTTGCTGATTGTCTGCTTAAATAATAATGATATTGTAGTTTGTCTAACCTGCCTTTCTTTGCAGCATGGACTTTGGGTTAAGCACCACCATTTTGGTTCTGGACTGCCAGTTCTGATCAATCGGTACCTTTGGGGACCCTAAAATGGATACTGTCCCCAGGAGTCTTGTGGGAGTGAATTTCTGTAGGAATTGTAGTTTTTACTGTTTGGCACCTACTGTAAATGGACCTAGAGGGGGAACTCTTGCTGTGACAGACAGATGGATCAACCAGCCAAACCTTTTGGATCATTAGGAAAGCCCCTGGCTGTCTGCAGCAGAGAGTCAGTTTTGGAGTTGGAGTTGAGAAAGTGAACAGCTCGAGACCTTCGAGCAGCTGCTCTTGCATAGTAGCATGGGGGGAATTGGCGGGAAGGCTGTGTCTGGCCTGCTTGCTACCATCTTCTCGAGTGAAGAAGTCTGCAACATTATATCGGACTTTATCCGAAATTGCTGTGGTTGTGACCAAAATCCCGAATTGTGACAGAGTAAATTTTGCCTGGTGAGGACTGAAGAGTTGCTTCTGAGCGATCAGCCTGTCAGAACTTGAAATATCCGCAGAGTGTACAGTTTGCACTGTTTAATTGCAACCAGACTGTCATCTGAACTGTGGGTATTTATCTTTTTTTACTATAACTGTGCTGAACGTGTAGTGTGGGTTGCGATTTGGTTCCCCACCTTGTTTGAATGTGTCACGCTAGCTGGAAGCTGCAACCAGCAACTTACTGGACTGTATCCGAATCATTCACCTGGTCTGTGCCTCACCATCTTGGTCTAGATTGCAGCTCACGCCGCAGAGGTTCATCCGATGAAAGACCCACTCGGTGATTCTGCTCCCTGCTCAACACCATCAAACAGGATCGACCGCCATGGTGCATTGTGTGGGCCCTGCTTCCCCCTGGCAAACCAGCATACCATCCTGAGGTCTTCATCTCGTCAATCCTGCATCCTGGTCTGGGTAGCGTGAGTAGACATCAGAGTATCTACCTGCAACAAAGCTCAGATCAAAGTGTGTCACCTGATTTAATTGTTTTGATTGATCATTACGAACTGAGCCACCTGGCTCCGGAATACAAATTATGGGTTAAAGTGCATGTTGTGTTTTTCCTTCCTAAGGGCCCTAACAACAGCTGCAATGCCGGCCTACCCCAGGCAATGCTTCAGGCTAGCCTGCATGACAACTGGGTACCCAGAGTGTGTGTGACTGTGCCAGAGGGACACTTAGGGCATGCATGTTTAACCTGACTGAATCAGATCTAAAATCAAACACTAGATTACTGCCCCACCCTTGTTCATGTCCCCTGAATAAATCAGATCCAGATCTTTCTGTATTTAAACTGGCTATTGTGTACCTTTGTGGAGCGGGTACTATGTTGCTATTCCCTTTCTCCATTGCAAGTCCTATTTTATAGGGGATCTCCAGGGCCAGTGCATTTAATCCAGCCCTGGTGGTAATTGTGCCAAGTGTGGGTCTAACATTGCATTATGGTGTCAGTTGTGATTGTCTATTTGCTGACCAGTATGGGCCACTAGAGGGGTCTGAGTGGGGTATCAGTGTCCCAGTGGGCCGTACCCAGAGCAGCTACACTACCCTTAGACCAACTCTCTGGGTGGAGGCACCTGTTCACAGAACTCAGGTCCCTCAACCTGCACCTAGTCACGCAGAGCAAAGGTAGTATCCTCTGGGATAGTGCCACCTAGGGGTTACACAGAGATTTCTACGGCAGAATTACTGCAATTCACTTATTTTTTTTATTTGTAAATGCACAAAATACTGCTGTATTGCAGTACAAAAAATGGTTGCAAGCAGCAGTACTACTTTATTTTCATACAGAAAAATTATTGCAAGCAACACGTATGTAGGACTGGCGAGAGTGTGCACACACTGCAAGCATTACTATCTAGCCCTAAACTGTGGGGGGTTGGAGTTCAGTCAGCCGACTGCCCTCCGAGACTGCTGGCGGCTGCTGACTTTCACAAAACCCCAGCCCAACCTCAGATTACACCACCAATATTTCTTACACAGAGATTTATACCTCAGAACTACTGCAATTCACTTATTTTTTTATTTGTAAATGCACAAAAGTTCTGCTGTATTTCAGTCAGGGGTCAAAATAACCACCTGTCTTCCTGTCCCAGAAACTCAATTTTCCCCAGGGACAACTGGTTTCATTTCTGTACCTGTCCCGGGAACAGGCACCAAGTTAAAACACATTGGGGGCACTAGGACCCAGGAGATGCTGCCACCTGTAATGTTGGGCTATGGACATCCCAACAGCATGGTGTTACAAGTTGAGATGTCTATTTAACCCAGCATCCTATGATGGGTTCTTCTATGCAATCAGCAGTTTCATTAGGCAGCAGAAATGAAAACAGTGCCGTGGTAGGATTAGACTGAACATGGGAGTGCTCCTTGTTACTGTGCAGGTGCAGTTGTCTGTCTTCCTTTTGTTTTCTGCACTGCATACCTCATTTCTTTGTCTGCTGTGCTTGCAGCAGCAGCTCAAGACTAGCTCTTGTTCATTGGCAGCAGAGTTTTGGGGATGCAAATTAAAAACCCTCTTCAGGGCTGTCCACTAAGAGGAGTCTGGGTAGGGCTAATTAAAAGCCATTGTAACTGCTAGAAAACAGTATTTGAAAACCCTTTTCAGGGTTGACAGTCAAGCAAGAAAGAGGAAGAGGCTTGGTGTTTAGATATTAGGAGAGGAACTTAAAGGGCTTAGACAACCACTTAAAACTCATCAGGTCAGGAAGGGCTCCAGAGATAGGAGATGAGGAGGATGGCTAAAAGCCCTTGTCAGGGTTACTAAGTAGGGGGAGACTTGTAGTGTTCGGTCTATATGCAGGAGCTGAGGAAGCTGATTGGCTTTTCACAGCACAGCAGAAGGGAGTTAAGGGTCCTTGTCAGGGATACTACCAAGCAAGAGGGAGAAGTAAATTAAAAAATCCTTTATCAAGGTAGTGAACTGGGGGCACACTTGTTAAATCCTTTTTGGAGCCATGCACCAGCCAGTGGCTAATATTTAGTAGCCCTTTTTAGGACACCTTAAAATGGGCACCATCAGTTACTAGGCCTTTTTCAGGGCAATGTACCAGCCAGGGGGCATACTAGATATTATTAGCTTGTATTTAGAAACAGAATTGTAAAATTAGTAAACAAAAATCAACAGGACAGGTACAAATTATGTGGGACAGTCAAAATGAATATTGCAGCTGTCTCTTAGACATCATCCACAAAAAAATATTTCTAGCCCTGATTTCAGTACAAAACAATAGTTGCAAGCAGCAGAACTGCTTTGTTTTCACACAGAAAAATTATTGCAAGCAGCATGCACGCAGGGCAGGCGAGAGTGGGCATGCACTGCAAGCGCCACTACCTAGTCCTAAACTGTGGGGGGTTGGAGTGCAGTCAGCCAACTGCCCTCCAAGACTACTGGCGGCTACTGACTTTCATGAAACTTTAACACAACCTCTGATTACACCACAAATATTTCTTACACAGAGATTTCTATGGCAGAAGTACTGTAATTCACTTTTTTTATTTGTAAATACACAAAAGTTCTGCTATATTTCAGTACAAAAAATGATTGCAAGCAGCAGTACTGCTTTATTTTCATACAGAAAAATTATTGCAGGCAGCAGGCATGCAGGGCAGGTGAGGGTTTGCACACACTGTAAACATCACTACCTAGCCCTAAACCGTGGTGGGTGGGAGTGCAGTCAGCTGAATGCCCTCTGAGATTACTGGCGGCTACTGACTTTCGTGAAACCCCAGCCCAACCTCAGATTATACCACAAATATTTCTTTCACAGAGATTTCTACAGCAGAACTACTGCAATTAAGTTTTTTTTATTTGTTAATGCACAAATGTTCTGCTGTATTTCAGTACAAAAAAATGGTTGCAAGCAGCAGTACTGATTTATTTTCACACAGAAAAATGATTGCAAGCAGCACAGAAGCCTCACACCACTATCAGGCAGGCACTATGAAATGAAGAAGAAACACTACTGCTTCACTTCCATGGCACAGCACAGAGGCCCCTAAAATGAAGGTATACTAGCTACTCTCTGCAGCTCCTAGCAAAAAAAACATCTCTTCATCAGATGATTTATCCATGAAAAAAAACCCTCCCAGTGCTCCTACTAGAACTAGGCACTAAAGACACACGGCACAGAACAAATAAATAAAGGTTTTGTGATGAAAATATTAGTATTTTGCAACTCCTAATCTCTGCTGACTCAGAGCTCTCTCCATGCTCCACTATGATCTCTCCAATATGCAGCAATGAGGTCACGTGATGGCAGCTTGCTGAATGGCAGCAGGGGCTTAGGGCTCTCCCCTCCAACCACTCTAGCTGCCATAATCTGCGTTTCCTGGACCAGTAGTGTGGCCAAACTGGTATTATTGGATCACCCACGTTCTGATTTGTGGCCCTCGGGTGGTTTTTCTGCTAAGCCTCTTGTTTTCGCCGGGAGATGGATGTGGATAAGAAGCAGGCCGCGACTAAACATACGCCGCCTGCAACTCCCGAAAAATCAGCGAAGAAGCTGCGGAACCAAGTGGGTATGGGGACGGAGAAGACTGGAGACAGGTCCCAGCAGTCGGGTCCCCTCACGGAGGACAAATTTATGCAGGAGCTGGCCCCAATTAAAAATTTCCTCCAGGATATCACAGCTGATTTAAAGTCGCTACGGGGCGATCTCTCTTCTCTCACCATGAGGGTGGCGGACTCAGAGGCCAGAACTTTCTCTTTGGAGCAGTGGAAGGCCAAAGCTGAAGCAGAGATGTCCGGGCTGACCCAGCAGGTGAAGAAACTCCAGCTGAAAGCCGAAGACCTGGAGGGGCGAAACCGGAGGAACAATCTCCTCGTTTTGGTCCTGCCGGAGTTGGAAGAGGGGCCAGATTTGATGGCTTTTCTACAGCGGTTCTTCACTAAAGTTGTTGGTCCCTCTCCGATCAACCCAAATTATCACCTCGAGAGGGCACATAGGTCGTTGAGGCCTCGTCCAACGTCCGGCTCCCCGACCTACCTATCATCTAAGTTCTTGAGCTATATTGAAAGGCAGCATGTGTATAGCAAATCCCGAGCTGCAGACGATTACATGGGGGTCAGCTAAGCTGCGAATTGCCCAGGACCTCCCTAAGGAAATGAGAATGAAAGGGCTGTTTTCACCAATTGCCCAGAAACTGATCGCGCATCCATTCCTTTCAGAATGGTGTATCCAGCCATCCTCAAAGTCTCAGTGGGCAGTACCACCTACAGTTTTGATTCTCCAGAGATGGCCCTCAAGGACCTTGCCACTAGACTTCCCGATCTCTTCAAGACCAATGGCTGAAGTGGACAGTGGACACTATTTTTCTGGGAGCTCTGATTAGATTCAGTCCAAAGTTTTTTTTTTGTTTTTTTTTCTTTTCTTCTTTCTTATTTCCCCTTTTGGTTTCTCTTTAATTTAGATATGTTGGTTTCCCTTGATACTCGCCCTGGCCCTCTCGTTACCTTTCTTTCTGGTTGAATTCTGGTTTTCTTACCTGCTTTGGCCGGCTTTTGGGTTTTCGCTATGGGCGAGGTCCTGGTCGGCAGAGCAGGGGTCGAGCTGGGCAGTGGCAACAGGTCCTTCGGTCCCCTCCCGGAACCTTATATTTAGGGGTGAGGTTTTCCGAGGTACTGGTTTTAAGTGTAGGACCCGGTTCTGGTCCTGTTATTATATGGTACCCCCTGGAAACATAATTTGCCCACCCAAAGGCCTACCCAGCTCGTCTCAGTTTGCCCCTTGTCCCTATTACTTTAGGGGGTGAGTAATAAAACCCTGCGTTTGGGTTTTTTTTCTCCTTTCTGGCTTTCTTCCTCAAAGGGATAGGGGACAGCTTCTACTGCTGGCCAATCACTATGAGGTTGTTTTTTTCTGCAGTTTGGCGGTTGGTTTGGGGGTTTTCCTGGGCCCGGCTTCTTGAGGTAGCTGAGTCAGCGAGCCTATGGAAGGGGTTGCCAATCCAGCCTCATCAGCAGGTTTTCTGCTGGGCTTCCTCGGGGGGTCTAGAACTGTTTTATTCTTCAGTTGGATGATTTTCAGCCCTTTTTTTTCCTTAACTGACCCCTGTGTGGTGAGGTGTTCTGGATTCGCGTTGGGGATGTGGTCTCCGGAATCCTGGTTTTCCCATGTTGATTCTGTATGTTGCTATTTCTGGGACCACGCTGTACATAGTTATTTAGTCGGGGGGGTGGGGGAGCCCTGCCAAATTGCATATCTTTATGACTGCACTCTAACTGTGTTTTTTTTTCTCAGGTTGTTGCTCCTTTTATTGCTCTCTATTTGGCAGGCTGGGGGAGGCATGGGTTTTTGGGTTTCAAGTGTCCCTTTGCTTCCCTTTCATTTCTGGATGTCTCAGTCGTTGCTTCCTTATTACACTGTATTTGAAATGGTTATAGGTGCGATTAAAATAGCATCATGGAATGTGCGCGGGCTCAGGGAACGGGTTAAAAGAACTCAGGTTTTTAATCATTGTGCTTTGCTACAAATAGACATACTATTCATTCAGGAAACCCACTTAAGCTGTGCAGAGATTCAGTTGCTATCTCGAGCCGGCTTTTCACAGACCTATGTGGCGGGCGGATCTAATTCTAGTAAAGGGGTTGCTATACTCATTAAAAAACATGTCCTGTTCTTGAGAGACCTGGAAGTGGTGGACCCAGATGGAAGATTTGTTTTGGTTAAGGGCACCCTTAATGGGAGCACCGTAGTCCTAGGTTCAATTTATGGGCCCGTTGGGGGTTGCCCTGATTTTTTCATGATTTTGGCCAATAAAATCAGTGCTCTCCTTCCTTTACAACTCATTTTGGGGGGGGATTGGAATGTCATGCCTTCATACCTTCTGGATAAAGACCCTCAAGACAGCCGGACTCTTACACCCACCCAAAGGGCTTTGTATGATTTCCTGCAGATGCTAGGGTTGTGTGATCCCTGGAGACTTCTTAATCCCTCGCTCCGGGCTTTCTCATTTTTTTCCCCACCCCATGGGTCATGGTCGAGAATAGATTATGTCCTGATCAGTAAAAGTCTCCTTCCGAATATTCTTCAGTCTGGCATTGAGCCAATTATACTCTCGGATCATGCAATAGTTTGGATTAAGGTCTTTCCGGATCCTGAATTCCACCGAGATACTACCTGGAGACTTAATACTCAATTGCTTAAGGATCCCCACATGGTGTCGCAAATAAGATCTTTGATTTCCCTCTTCCTTGCAGATAATCTCGACTCTACCCCGAGATTTGATTCTATCTGGTGTTCTCTAAAATGTTATCTCTGAGGTGAGTTAATTAAATTAGCCTCTGCTAGGAAGAAAAACCGGCAAGCACGGGCTTTTTCCCTAATGAATAAAATTAAAGAACTGGAAGCTGCTTATTCTCCGGATTCTCCGTTAGCCTCTTTGGAGGCCCTTTTGGCAGCTAAAAACGAATACACGGACCTTCTAAAAGAGAAGGCTGAGTACTATCTTGTTAGAACCCAAGCTAAGTACATTGACCATGGGGAAAAGGCGGAAGGCTTCTAGCTTTGCGTCTTCGGGCATTGGAGGGCTCCAGGATAATTCCATCCTTACAAACACCCACTGGTTCTATAGAAACCTCTCCCAGAGGAATCGTGCGAGTTTTTGAAAATTACTATAAGGAGTTATACAGCCTGCCTTATCCCCTGTCCCCCTTTCGGATATTACAGCGTCCTTAGCTGATATTAACATTCCTCAGCTTCTGTCACCCACAAAGAAGTTCTAGCCACTCCCCTTTCTCTGGGGGAGATAGAGAAGGTCATAGTTTCTATGACTTCGGATAAGGCACCCGGTCCAGATGGTTTCCCTGCTAATTTTTATAAGGACTTCTCCAAAGATCTTGCCCCTATACTCCTTAAACTCTATGAATATCTTTTTTCCTCCAGTGTTATAGATCCTACCCTTCTCAAAGCCACCATTGTTTTAATTCCCAAACCTGGTAAAACCCCTACCGATCCAGCGAGCTATCGACCCATTTCTCTTCAAAACTACGATGAGAAATCCTCTCTAAAGTTTTGGCTGAAAGGGTCAAGAAGGTCTGGACTTGCCTGTTAGTCCAGAACAGGTCGGCTGTGCACTCAGATCCCCTCAGACCATCTAAGAACCCTTTCTCACATCTCTCAGTGACGCTCGGACATCTCACCGTCCTATGGCCTTAGTCTCGTTAGATGCAGAGAAGGCCTTTGACCGAGTAGATTGGCTTTTCCTTTGGGCAGTGATGGGGAGGATGAGTTTCCAGATATCTTTCCTAAAGTGGGTTCAGATTTTCTATAGTGTTCCCTCGGCCAAAATATACTGTAATGGAGTTTTTTCCTCATTGTTCCGCTTAAACACCGGTACCAGGCAAGGCTGCCCTCTCTCACCCTTTTTATTCAATTTATATTTGGAACCCCTTCTCATTAAGCTCAAATCCTCTGCATTCATCAAAGGCTGTTCAATACATCAGCGGGAATTAGTTCTCTCTGCTTATGCAGACAATATACTCCTGCATGTTGAATGCCCTGCCGATTCCCTAAGATTTGCATTAGACGTTATTAAACAATATGGTGCCCTCTCTCGATACAGGTTGAATATCTCTAAATCTGAAATTTTTCCACTAAATGCTTATACTTATAAACAGGACCTGGCCAATTTTGGTATGAGATGGTCTCTAGATCGATTAAATACCTAGGATACATTTTTCGGCGGAGCCTCCTTCTTAAAAGCTCAACCTAGATGATCTTAGGTCTTATCCAGCAGGATTGCTACAGTGTGTCCACCCTTCCATTTCTCTTTTGGGGTGGATTAATATTATTAAAATGAATGTTCTTCCCGTATTTTACCCTCTCAACTTACTAAATCTCTGGTTACCTGTTTCTTACTTCCAGCAATTCCATGTGATGTTTTCAAATTTTATCTGGCGAGGGAAAGGTGCAGTGATCCTTTCTTAAACTATCTCTTCCCAAGGATAAGGCTGCCTTGGCTCCCAACCTTTTGCTCTATCACTAGGCTACCTGGCTAAGTTGGGGAGATGGCTCTCTGCTAACTCGGATCTTCTCTGCCCGGTTTGGCTCCAAATTGAGAAGTCGATCCTTTCGGAGGTTAGGGTGGATCCCTATGCAATTTTCTATACCCTCCCTCAATACTCTCAAAATGGATCGCTGACCATACTGATTCTCACTTCCCTTAAATCCCTTTCTCAATGTCTGCGTATATGAACATTTTTCCCGTCTGAGGTTGCAGGTCAACAGGTGATGTAACCTAATATTAAGTTAAGATAATTCTGTAATTGCTCCCATTGGCTTCCGAATTAGAGAAGCTATTTGGAACATCTCTACGACCAAGGATCCTCCTCCCTTCAGTGGATATACTTGTCAAATCGCCATTCCTAATACCCAGATTTTCAAAGTTTATCAATTGAGACATCTCATTGCTGAGAAATTTGGCACTTCCTTTAGTCAGTCGGTAGTTCACCTTTCCTTTCCCAAATAATAACTCTTGCTTCTAAGCCGCATTCTATCGCATTAATATATTCTTTCTTTTGAACTACAAGTTTCCAGAATCTATTAGAGGCTCTAGCATTTGGTCTTCTTTCTTCCTGATTCCACTCTGAATTGGTCCCATATTTGGAAGGACCTTCACAAATACCACACACAGGACAGATTTCGGCTTACTCAATACTATATTGTGAATAACATGTACTTTACCCTAAAACTTTCAAGCTTAAAAGGCTCCCCATCCCTCTTTGCTCCAGATGTATGCTGGGTGAAGGGGATTCTTTGCATATTTTTTGGTCCTGTAGTAAGGTTGCCCCATTGTGGTCCTCTATTCGGGATAATCTCGACCCCTTGCTAGGTCTCTCAGGTTTTTTCACCCCTGAGATCTGTATTTTGGGTGACTACGCTAGCATAGATAGTGTGGAACGATGGTATCACATGGCTTTGGTGTCCATTGCGGTTAAGAGACTGGTCCTTAGACATTGGACTGATCAATTGGCGTTGACTTATGCTGAGTGGTTGGTTGAGCTCTCTGCCTATCTTAGGCGAAATTTGGTGGCCAGTTTGCATTGCCGCATGGACTTGTTTCAGAAAAATGGGAAATTGCAGGCATTATACTTGCCTATGAGTTCTTGGCCTATTCCTGGTGCTCGTAAGGACAACTCGTGTTAGGTATATACTGTCAGTTGTACCTTTTGGCTTAGAGTGAAGCATTTTCTTGAGCGGCTAATATTTTAAATGTCCAGTATGGATATAGTGACTGTTTGGCACACTTAGGTTGGGTGGGGAGAATTGGGGAGGATGGGTGGGTGGAGAGATGGGGGGAGGTTTTAGGGGAGCGGGTTTGTTTGTTGGAAGGTGGGTGGATGGGGGGATTTGTTTTTATCTCTTTTCCTTTCTTTCTGGGGTTTCCTTTGTTTTTGGTTTTACCATGTTTTTTCCTGTGAATTTCTATTTGGTGTATTCTATGGTTTTATTTTGTTTGTTAAATCAATAAACTTAAATTTCAAAAAAAAAAACAATATGCAGCAATGTCGAAGTGCCACATGATCTGGCTTTTGCAAATGCTCAGTGATTGTCCTGCAAGTCCTACAAGATGTTGAAACCCACAGGAATGCTGAATACTGAATATCATGAATAACTGTGCTATTCAGTATTCAGCTCCTGAATACTGAATACTGTATGATTCATGGTATTCATGATTTAATATTTGTTACTTGCACACCTCTAATCCCGTGTGTACCAGCAACTCCCCCTCTTCTTGCCTCCTGATCCCCCTTCTCTCCCTGGTTCCCCATCCTTGCTCCCATTATGCCTTCTCCTGTCCTACCTGTAACTCTACCTCCCTTTTTGTTCTCTTTTCCCTCCTGCCCCTCCTTTGACCTCTTGAGCTACTCCCCTCCCTCTTCCCTGTCTTCTTGGCTATGGTTCCTTGTTTGACCTTCTGAGATACTTCTTTCTCCACTCCCCGCCTCCAACCTATGTCATTGTAGTTCTCTGTCCATTCCCCTCCCATAGTCCCTTGTTTCCCTACATTGCCAGTACTGTATATCTGTTAGATGTAGATATCTCAACTGCAGACCTATCATCTGTCCCCACTTTCCTTCTTACAATAGATCCTCTTATCCCCCTATTCTTTACCGCCTGCCATTCCTCTCTCATGGTTCTGTCTGTACTGTACATTCCCTGATGCTTATATGCCCTCAGCCCCTGTGTAACTCCTTTATTTTCTGCCCTATGCCTGCTATCACTACACCCCAAAGCAGCTACTACCTGGCTTATCAGCCACTGTTGATCCTCTCTACTTCCCCCTCTCCTGCGTTCCAACTCCCAGCTAAGCCACTGTACCTCCAGGCTCCTGCACACCGGGCATCCCCCTGTTTTCCACAATACCTCCATGAAGACTGCATCCCCACATCCATTACAGCTCATAATCCTTCCTCTGCTGACCTGTCTAGTTTACCTTCCTCCTTCCCACCACCTCTCCTCCTCCCATCTGTTCTGCTGTTGATAACAACTCCTAGCCCCCCACATTTTCTGTATGTGGCCTATCCCAACCTAGCTATGTGGTACTGCTTTTCCCACCTGAAGTTTCTAATCTTGGGTTGCCCTAGATAGGGTTTAGCTGCTTTCCCCCATAATTTTATCTTCATGGGGTACCTTGCTAAATTCCCTGCACCTTAATTACATTAGGTAGGTCTTTTCCCCAGCTAGGCTTTATGGCTCCTTTACCTTGCTGGAACTTGATTACCTCTGTAGACTCTATTACTATATCTTACTTGGTGCTACCCCTGGCGATACCCTTACCCTAGCTGCTCTGTGCAGCATTGCCTGTGGCCCACGGTCCTCCTTGCAAACACCTTGCAAACACCCTGTTGATGTCCCAGATGTCACTTAGTCAGATGCCACACTCCTGCTTCATGGTAATCACGCTTCATGGTCACTCATGCGAGGGGTTGCTTGGCCCCTTGGGTAATAAATATGGACTTCCCGGTACTATTGGCCCAGTGGAGTCACATTGTCCGTGGCATCCTTCTCTTTTGCTGTCCCTACCTCAGCCTCCTTCTGTCAGCATCCTCCCACCTCCCCATGTCCCTAAAAATCACAGCCCTACCCACATTGTTTTAGCTGCACAAAAAAAAAAAAACAGAACAAAACTACAACCCAACAGAAAAGAAACCCCCTCCCTCCCAGAGAGTCCATTCCACCTCTTTACTTGGCAGTGGCCTTCTAAGTGTGGAGGAACTACTGTGATGGCACAGATAAGGACCCCAATCCCTACAACCCTGTTGACCCGGCAGAGTCACGTGGTCCATGGCATCCTTCCCCTTTGCTTTCCCTCTTTCAGCCTCCCTCCATCAGTGTCCTCCCACCTCCCCTAGTTCCCACAAATCACAGCCCTACCCATATTGTTTTAACTGTACACAGAAAAAAAAACAGAACAAAACTGCAAGCCCAACAGAAAAGAAACACCTCCCTCCCTGAGAGTCTTCTCTCCGCCTCTCTGCTTGGTGGTGGCCTTCTGAGTTAGGGAGTGATAGGGAGTTAGGGAGAGAGGGAGTGGAGGAGATTAGGAATCACCAATATGGGTAAAAGCAAGAAATCCTGCCCTTAATAAACCGCAGCTCACAGGCTTGTAGGGCATTCTCAATATTTTATTAAAGCAGCAGTGCAAGATTTTATTCTGTTTTGGATTGCCCCTTATCTCCCAACTTGTTTAATACCCTTCTTTCCTCATTTTGAGTCTGCTTTAGTACTTCATACAAATAAGGAGATAAGGGGCAATCCAAAACAGAATAAGAAAGTATAGGTCAACATTTTCACCGCGATCGTGCACTGCTGCTTTAAAGCGCCAGTAATATACATGTCTTGACGCATTTTAGAAAAGATTCCCTTGTCAAAAGACATGCAGGACACAGGATATAGTGACTGATAACATCATTCTGCGTCACAAAGTAACATTTTGTTACAAAATTACAAAAGCGCAATCAAACAGAGTAAGTGAACATACATACTAATATACATGTTAAAAAAGCTAAAAAATACACATAGTAGTCTAGAAAAAATATGTAAAACAAAGACAGGCTAATCCACAGAAAGTTAAAAGTCCAAGGGCAAGATCCACAAAGAGAAACTTTTAAAGTTTCTCTCCGCAACTGCTGTTGCGGACTGGAAGTGTCTGCATTTGAAGCGGTTGTGATTCACAACTGCGGCAGTTGCGGAGGGTGCTACGGCGGGTTCCGCTGCCCGTAGCAGTCTCCCACAGCTGCGATGCTGTACATGGTGACAGCATCCGCAAGCTGCCTTATTCTGTGGAGCCGGTCATACTCCGGCTCCACCTACGTGAATGCCCACAGCTGCGGGCAACCTGCGATGTTGCAAGTGGTTTCCCACTAGCGACAAGGTTTTCCCGCAGCTGCGGGTCCTTATTCCCCTTCTGAGGATCCTGCCCCAAGTCCATAATGACAGAACATCTTGTTCCACGTGACCTCAAGGCATACAATGTCACCGTATGTGAATATCTAATCTGCAAACAAAACAAAATCTTATATTTAATAAAATTGTTTTTAGACTCTTTTATATACAAAACCCATCAAGTTTGCATTTCATTTGATATACGGGAAGATGTCAAAGTATTCATTAAGACCTGGGTATTTGCAGGCCACCAGAGTGTAAATCCAAAACCCCTCTCTCTGTAGTAATAAATTATTAAAATCTCCACCACAGGGTTTTGTTTACACTCTTTCAATAGCTGTAAATGAGAAAATATGGTCTTGTTTCGGGGGGGGTGGGGGCAATAAGATGAAGGGCTGTCGCATATTTACAATCTTCATTTTTAATAGTGCTACAGTGTTCCCCCACTCTGGTCTTAAATTGCCTTTTAGTTTTTCCAATATAAAAAGTACCACATGTGCATACGGCCATATAAATCACACCACTAGTCTCACAAGTTATTCATTGTCAGATATAAAATTATCTGTCATAATGTGGACTTGAATTGAGATTTACCTGGTTAGATTGCCTTACAATATGTATATTTCTGCCACTTGAAGCAACCTGCATATTTATGTTTGAGCCATGTCTGTTGTGCAGGTTTAATCTGTCTGCTGTGTATCAACTGATCCTGCAAAGTGACTGCTCTCCCGTAGGACATTCTAGGTGTAGTGTTGTGAATCTTTCTTACCAGGGTGCTCCTTTAAAATGTTCAAATTTTTTCTGATTATCTTTCTACAACTTTGGGGGCATGGACAGAATATGTGGTCACAAAATTGAATACAGTGTTGTTATCATCTCTATTTCATGTCCCACGTAGTAACACCTGTCTTTTAGTATTTCTTACAGTAGCGCACATTTGTTGTAAATTTTTGTGCATTATATCTTCGTTCTGCAAATCTACTTTTAAGATCTGTGGCAGCCTTCTCAAATTCTCTAAAGAGCTGCAATTACATCGCAGTCTCAATTATTGCCCCTTTTGGATATTTTGGACTACTTCAGGGATGGCAGCTCGATGACATCAATAGAGTATTGCGGTGACAGATTTTTCCTAAAAATATCAGTACTGATATTACCATTATTGTCTGGATACACAAGAAAATGTTATCTCCTCCCTCCTAGCACTGTAGGTAGATCTGAGGTGTGGATTTGAATTGTACAGGTACCCAATGAAACAATCAAATTCTTTCAGGCTCCCTTTCCATATGACTAGTATATTGTCTATAAAACAGCGATATGTATCCCCTAGGTGGCGCTATCCCAAGGGCTACTACCCCTGCCTGCATGACTAGTTGCAGGTTAAGGGGTCTGGGTACTGGAAACGGGTGCCTCCACCCGGAGGACAGGTTTGGTGGTAGCGTAGCTGACTTGGGTACAGCCCTCCGGTACACTGTGTCCCCCCTCTTTCCCCTCTAGTGGCCTAAGCAATGTACAGCATACACAGGTACAATAGCCCCCAAACAGTAGATATATCCCCACTCTGCTTGCACTTACCACCAGGGCTGGTTCCACCAGTTTGACCCTGGAGACCCCCTGTAAAATAAAGTTAGACACAGCAGGTAACAACAGTACAGTGCTTCTGGTACAAAATGAAACCACAGTCAGGTTAAATGCAAAAAGAATTATATCTGATTTATTCAGGGGGAATGAACAAGGGAGGGGCATAATTTGGCTGATTAGTTCTGTAACTGATTCAATCAGGCAGTCATGCATGCACTTTAGAGTCCCTTCACAGTCACACACTCTGGGCACCCAGTTGGAACAAAGGTGGGCTAGCCTAATTCATTGCCCAGGGTAGGTCGGCATTACAACTGGTTGGGACCTGTGATGGAAAGAAGAAACATGCACAACCACACACAATTTGTAATCCGGAGCCTGGAGGCTCAGTTCATGACAAGGAAACAGCAAAGGAATTAGATGACAACACTTTTGATTTAGCTGATGTTGCAGGGAGCTACCCTGGGGTTTACTCACGCTACCCAATACGAGACACAGGAGGGACGAGATGGAGACTGCAGGTTGACAAGCTGGTATGCCAGGAGAAGCAGGGCCCACACGAATCATCGAGGTGTTGTTCCTGTTCAAGGTGGTTGAGCAGGGGGCTGATCCCTGGGCGAGTCTCTCGTCGATGGTCTTCTCTGTGGTGTGAGTAGCTGGCTGGGCCAAGGTGGCAGGGCCCAGACCAAGTGAAATAATTCGGATGGCAGTCCAGTAGTGAAGGATTCAGCTTCCAGCAAATGTAACACAAGCAGGCAGTGGGGCACCATATTGCGACCCACTAGCACTATTCAGCACACTTACAGTAAAGCAAGGTAAATACCACAATTCAGATGACAGTCCGGTAGCAATCACGGTGTCTCTGTGCAAACTATATGTTCTGCGGTGGTTTCAGACTTCCTGACAGGCCGATCGCATGGAGCAAATCTTCGGTCCTCTTCAGGCAATAAGGCAGTCACAATTCGGTAACTCTGGTCACAATCAGTTCGGATTTAGTCTGGTTTAACTTCAGGCTAAAGGATCCCTTCATGAGGGACAAGCAGGCAGGCAGGCCAAACACACAGCCTCTCCAACAGTTTCCCATGTGACTACGAAGCAGCAGCTGCTCGAATATCTCAAACTGTTCACTCTCTCAACTCCAGACTCAGACTGACTCTCTGCTCGCTGTGCCCATTAATCAAGGCACAACGAAATGGCTCAGAGATGTGGTCCAAAATAAAGCTTCTCTAATCTCTCCATGTGGAAGAGCTGAAGGCAAGCAGGCCAGACTTAGCCTTCCCGCCAAGTCCCCATGCTACCCTGTGGGGCAGCAACTCATCGAGCTGGAGCTGCTCACTCTTCAAGCTCCAACTAACTTCTGCCTCACTGCTGCAGGCAGCTTGAGGATTTCCCTCTGATCCAAAAGGTTTTAGTTGTTGATTCATCTGTCTGTCACAGCAAGGGCTCCCCCTCCAGGTCAAGTTAGGTGCCAAAGAGGAAAACTGCAATTCCTACAGAAATTCACTCCCACCAGACCCCTGGGGGCAGACTCCATTTTAGGGTCCCCAAATGTACTGATTGTTCCAAACAAGCAGTCTAGAACCAAGATGGTGGTGATTCACAGAAATGTCCATGCTGCAAAGAAGGCAGGTTAGACAAACTATGATATCTTTACTACTGTAATAGATAATCAGCAAATAAGTACAGCTTCTAACAGAGCACTCTCTGTGCAACTAGCAATGGCAGAATGGAGCAATTATCTGGCAGCCATCCCAGGCGGGACTCGAGCTTAGAAGCACTCAGCCTCCACCCAGATTAATTATACATTATACAATGGCAAGAAAGAATCCTGGGCTCTGATTGATCAGCTGGCCATCACAGCAGGGATGTTATCCTGGCATAACATCCCTGCTGTTCACAGGTCTTTTGCCATCATGATGGTTGCCCTCTTTTTTTTTGCATCTCCTCTTAAGAAACAAAAATATTTTTCCACATTAATAAAAACATTCTTTAAAATTATTGTTTTAATTTTATATATAACAATGAGCCATTGCATAATAGGAATAATGCCCTCCAGGTTGGGTGTTATGCTGGTATGACATCCATTCTCGGGTGTTGGACGCCCTCGGCTTGTGGCCTCAGGCCCAACCATCCAAGGCAGGATGTTATCCCAGCATAGCACCCATCCTGTCAGGCATTATTCTTTTAATGTGATATAGGCAGCTCTTAAAGAGACAGAACACAGAGGCTACAAAGGCACTCACATGCAATAGCTTTTAAATGGTTAAGACACAGGACATCAGCCTGGCAGTGGGCATTTAGGCACACCCAAGGAAGACTTTCGGGAACCCCCATTTGTAGGGGGGTTACAGATATAAATCTATTTTGTGAAAGAAAGGATTGATATCTGAGTCCCTCACCACCTCAGATTCCCATCTGCCTACATAAAGACTCACAAGGCTGGGGGCAAATGTTTCCCCCATTGCCGTCCCTTTAGTTTGAAGATAAAAGTCTCTCAAAAATGTAAACACATTGAGTTTCAGTATAAATTCTGACAATTTAACCAGAAAGTCATTTGGGGGTTCAATCTGTTCATCCTGTATGTTGAGATAGAAAGCAATACTATCTAGAGCATCCTCCTGCGGTATATTAGTATACAAAGATTCTACATCTATAGAGATGAGATAGGAATCCTCGTCTACGTCAATGTCCTGCAAAACCTGTACAATATCCCCCCCATATCTGTGATGTAAGAGCCAAGTTGTTCCACAAATGATCTAAGGTAAAAATCCACAAATTGAGAAAGGGTCTCGGTAAGGAACACCATCCCACTCACTATTTGTCTGCCGGGGGTGGGGATGGGGTAGGGCGGGGGAACACTTTATGTACTTTAGGGAGTGTATATATAGTTGCTATCACTGGATGTTCCACTGTCAGAAAATGTCTTTTTTTTTCTATCATATATTTATTGAAATTTTTCAAGTATGTAGCATACATACAGACAGATAATAAAGAAAACAAGAAGCATCATGGGCAGTTACAGATCCTTGGAACAGAGATGCCATTACATTCTACACCTTAGTGGATCATAGACCCATATTAATTCAATTCAATTCCACATAATACAGCAACCCTTTTTGCATAAATAGGAAAAAGAGAGAAGGAGAAACATAAAACTCATAACATTTGGTTAGTATTGTGAATAACATGACAAAAATAGAAAAATTCATTCCGCTCAATATGTAACTTTACATACAAACACTGAGATATACATATTTCCTTAAGCCACTAAAATCCAAACTAAAACTATCCTTTGCTCCTATATGGGATCACCCAGCACTGATCAGCCATCTGCTCCGTATATCCAGAGGGGTCATGTAGGGGCACTTGTCCCTTGGTAATGTCTGGTGACCTACAGTATGGCAATGGTGGTGGTGGCATCTACCCTTCCCCTCCTTCTCTTAACAACATCGCCTCTCCAACCATGAAAGTGTTCAAAAATTTACCCCAATCACTTAGGAACCTTTCTTGCCTATCTTTTTATTTATTTATTTATTTATTAATTTTCGGAATTAACATCTCTGAGCCAGTGGCTCTTTTACAAAGGTTCCATGTCAGAATACAAAAAAGAAAAAAGGTGGTACAGAGTAAGAGTAGGAATATAGTTGCAACACATGGTGACATATCAGTCTGAGTAGATTCCAGGTGATTACCATTAGATCATCAAGTAAGTAAACATAAATTAATTAGGATCATACTAAAGCAATATTTACACATTCGTAATGCAGCCAGAGCGGCTTTGTCAAGACGAAGGAGGAGTGAGACTGAAATTGCCTCAGGTCTAGATAGAGGGAGATATACCAGTGAGGGCTAGGCCAGTGGGGAGGCTGAGGGGTAGTGGGAGAAAGAAGAGAAGGGGGTGAAGGGGAAGAAAGTCACGAGCAGTGACTGGTAGCGTTAGGAAAGTGGGAAGAGAGGAAATGGATGAGGGGAGGGGATGAGGAGGATTGGGAAGGAGGTAGAAAGGAGAGGGTGGAAAACAAGGGTTGGGATGGTACAGCAAGTGATAGGGAGAGCAGCCAGAAAGGGAAGAATGGAGAAGGATGTAGGAGAGAGAAGAGATGTAGAGGAGAGGGTAAGGGGTGAGGTAAGGAGTGGTGGAAGAAGTACAGTGGGATGGAAAAGAGGAGGAAAGCAGGAGCGACCATCAGGGGAATTAAGAGAAGCAGTCACAGATGGCCTTGGTTACAAGTGTTTGCCGAAGGTTGTGTTTGAAAGAGCTGAGGGTGCTTAAGTTGGTGATTTCACAACCCAGAGAGTTGAACATCTTAGGGGCTCTACCTGTGAATGACCGCTGGCCTTGGGAGGTGCGACAGCAGGGGACAGATAGTACTTGGTTGTCGGAGCTTCTGGTGTTCCTGAAGCAGTTTGCTGGGTTAAGTAGAGTCTGTACTCCACTGGGCATGAGACCCATCCATGCCTTTTTTACTGCAAGGCAGGTTTGATAAGCAATTCTTCCCTGCAGTTGTAGCCAATTAGACTGCTCATAGAGGTCGCAGGTGTGTGTGTGTGTGGTGGGCAGCACCAGTAAGAAGTCTGCATGTCTTATTCAGTGCTATAGCAATTTACCGTAGTACCGTAGTACAGTAGTTGTGGCTGTTCCATAGTCAACAAGCCCATTGTCAATGATTGAGACAAATAGAGCTATGAATTGCAAGTTTAAGTGCATCAGGTGTCAGGCAATGCCTATGTTTGTAGAGAAGGACAATGCAGATATTCACAGATTTCTCAACCAAATTGATATGGCTGGAAAAGGATAGCATAGTGTCCAAGATCACAACAAGGTATTTGAAGGTTTGCGTTTGGTCAAGAGTCTCACCTAAGCAATTTTTGACAGCTAACTGTTGGTATTTATGTTTGCTGTGTGTGCCATGGAATGGCATGGTCTTTGTTTTTTTGTAATTTAGTACTAATTTCTGAGAGTTGAACCAGGTCTCAATTCATGAGAAACTTTCCTGCAGTTGTTTCTCCGAAAGGGAGGGGTTGGAGTTCATAGAGAGAATCACTGCATCATCAGCATACAGGATTATATGTTCATCACAGGCAGAGGGGAGTTTATTAAGGAAGATGATGAAGAGTTGGGGCCCCAATATTGACCCTTGGGGAACACCAGCCTAGACAAGTAGTTTGGAGGAGAAGGTGTCACCAATCTTAACCTGTTGTGACCAATCGGAGAGACAGCTGTGAAACCATTTTAGGGTACCATGTCATAGCCCTAGGTTCCCAAGTTGTTCAAGTAGTAATGGATGGTTTACCATATCAAAGGCCTTTGAGAGGTCTATATAGGTGGCACTGGCAAGTTGTCCTTGGTCAAGTGTGTGGTGTATGTGACCCGTGGAGAGCAGAGGTGGTGCTATGGCCTTTGCAAAAGCCATATTGCTGGGGGCATTGCAGGTTGTATTTATCCATGTACTCCATCAGTTGGTATACGACAATTTTTTCAAGTGCTTTGGATAAAGGGGGTAGGATGGAGATGGGCCTATAATTATCGTGTATTGTTCAATCCCCCGATTTGTGTATTGGGGTCACCAGGGCGGATTTCCACATGAGCGGGAATTGGGAGAGCACAAGGGACCAGTTTATAATCTTGGTAAGGGGTGGCAGAACAGCATCAAGGGTGAAGGTGATGAGCTTCATGTCAAGTGTGTCCCCAGTTAGTCTGGTTTTTCCAAGCACCTTGAGAAGGTATTTCTTGGTGTCCCTTTCTATAACTGACTTGAAGTAGTAATGCGGATGATTTAGATCCTTATTTGGTTGAAGCTGGGATGCAGCGGAGAGGTTGGTGTCAAAGAAGTTAGTGGGAAGCACATGACTGAGGTCAGTGAAAGCCAGATTGAAGGTATTGGCAATTATGGCTGGGTCCAGGGTAGTGCTGCCATCTACTTTTAGCCGCATACGGCCATTTGGTCCCCGGACAAAATGTTGTGGAGTTGTTGTTGCAGACAAACGGTCACCAGGACAATTTGGGGTTATATTAATTGTCGCGCGGACAAACGGTAACAGTAATATTCATCGCCCCAACATTCTCATTCACAAAACTGAAGGCAGAGAGAGATGATATGACGAAATAGTTAATTAATGGCTGAAACGAAGTGCTGAAACTTAAGGAAACGAGACAATGTGCAGAAATAGTGAATTAAGGGCTGAAATGAACTAAATAGTCATTTAGAAGCAGTATGCTTATGGAAGAAAACTGATGTGACGAAATTGTGGTGCTGTATTTAAAACCGTTCCTTTATTAATTTAAGCAGGGAACACTAGATAATGTGCTTAATGTGACTTATGTCAGTAACTCCCATTGCAGATTGACTGCATTTGTTGATCTTGTAAATAAAAACAGGCTCCACTAAATGAAAACAGACACAAAATAAAAACTGTGTCTCCCCATCTAACAGTCCACAGTAACAGGTCGGGGGGTTGGGGATAGAGAAAAAACTATCAACATTAACAGTGTCTTCCACACAGCACAACACCTTCTTCTGTACAGTGCTCTGTAAAACTTGACACAACAGAATAACAAAAGATAACAAAAGATGGCAACGTTTTAATTGACACATTCTCTGTTTACTATTGTTGCAGTTACTACATGACCACAACTACCATGCCGGCGACTAATATAGCCTGCTACATTTTCACCGCTCCCACTTGACCAAGCCGAAATATACCGCAACGATTAGTCCGTGAACCACTTTTAGCATATTGGGTGTTGTTTTGGACTCTTTCCCAATAACTTCTGAAAAGTTTTTCCAGAATTTTCTCCCATCTGTCCATGAGTTTGAAAGGGAGCTCCTATATTAGCTGGCTTTTTTGGAGCAAATGGCTTGGTACAGGCATTCCTTGTGGCCCTGTAGGCCTGGGTATCTGCCTGACTCCCAGAGGCTCTGGCCCATAGGAGGTCCCGTCCTTTCAGTTGTTCTAGTAGTTTACCAGTAATCCAGGGATTGTCAAGGCCCTTAATTTTATGTGTCCTAAAGGGGGCATGAATATCACAAGCAGCGTTGAACTGTGAGATAAAGTATTGTAGTGCTGTGTCCACATCAGGAGCCATGTCAATCAGGGATCAGTCTTGTTGCAGAAGTGCCCTGAGTGGTACAGGGTGTCCCCTGGTAAGAATCCGACTGCTGACAGTTTTTGCTGGGGTTTATTTATTAGACCATAGGCACTGGACAGGAGAGTGGTCACTAATGGAGTCAGGGAGGACTGCAGTGAGGACAATATGATCTGGGCGATTTGAGAGTACCCAGTCCAGCAAGGTACTGGTCCCAGTTCTATAGTTGATCCTAGTGGATGAGGTAACAAGCTGGGAAAAGTTTGCTGCTGCCAAGGCATCCTTGTAGTTGCTTGCACTGGGGGAAAGCTAATTGACATTGAAATCTCCAAGCATTATAACTTCTGAGTTGAGCTTTACGTTGCTGATGCAGGTAATAAGTGGGTTCAGACTTGTTGTTGTCAGTTTGGGTGGGATATAGACCGAAGCTATCATCAGAGCTTTGTTGTGGGCTCCAAGAATTATCTTAATGGCTAGGATCTGTAGTTTGTCACCAGACAAAGGTAGGGTCAGGGCATGCCCCATCAGTGAATCCTTCAGATATAGGGCACAGCCGCCTCCTTTTTTGGATAGCCTGTCCAGCCTGAAGATGGTATACCCACGTACTGCCACAGCAGTGTCAGGGATACTTGGTGACAGCCATGTCTCAACCAGTGACAGAACATCAGGGCTGCGCTGGGAAGGTCCAGGCAGTAAGGAGATCAAGTTTTTTGATAAGGCTACAGATGTTGATGCTAGCAAATGAGAGGGACCTTGTTCTGTGTGGCTCCATTATGCTATTTAAGGGTGGTCCCTGGTTAGGGTGAATGTTGCCAGATATTAGCAGAAGAAGCAATATGAGTCTTAGAACATAATTGTGCCTGTCCACTTCTAGTACCTGAATAGCCAGCCCCTTCAATGACCACCTGTTGGGACTGTGCTAGTTACCCATAAATTCTGAATCTCCTGACGGGCTACAGCCAGTACGACCCTTATCTATGGAGGGTACTGTATAAGCACCATTCATCCTCCACCATTCCCTTTACCCCAAATAAGTGTGACTATGGGGAAATCCCTATAGGTCAGCCCTCCATCATTGACAATTCATGGGCAATTCCTGTCTAGTACACTCAGCTGGGGCAATCCCAATAGTAATGAAAAAGTGTTCCTCTAGCCACCCCACACCTTCCACAATTTGGAGGTGCTCCTGGATTAAACCGATGTACAATGCTCAGCAGGTAGTACAGTCAGTGTATGAATTTATATTGCATTTCCTTAAACTTGTTACAGAGGAGAGGTCCCATGTGAGACCCCAGCAATAAGTTCCAATTGATGTCTGAAATGTGTATGCTGAGGTCCTGTTCCCACCACTGTTTAACCTTAAAAGTATAATTGGGAAAATCTGTTTAGCAGCTCTTCCGATCAGGCCTTTCTCATTTTTCCTGGCCCTGAGAATTTCCCTTTCTAATCTAGTAAGGGGAGAGTCCTGCAAAGACACTCTATCTAGCCTCTGGCAATAGTTCCAAATCTGAAAGAATCTGAACAAATGGGAAGTGGGGATCCTCAATCCCAGTTGGATTTCTTCAAATGTGTACATTCCCATACAAGTGACCAGATCTCCCATACACCACACCGCCAGGTCTTGCCATACCGAGAACCCAGCATCTTCAAGTCTGGGGAGGAAATTGGGGTTACCCACAACCGGAACCAAGAGAGTGTTCACCTGGGCAGCCCCCCTCCTTTTCATAATGGTCATCCACAGTTCCAGAAACCAAGGTGACTTGGGGGTTTGGAGCACCCAATTGACAATAAACGTTAACCCCTCCCTCAACCAGATAAGACGAGACCCTGCCTGGGCAGCAACTCTCCTCCAGGTGTCAGAAAATGTCTCCCATCCGGATCTATCCACCCCCTCTGAAAAGCCTCACCAATATACTCAATCACCAATATGGACAGCTTGTGATCTGCTCTCACTCAACTGAAGCATCAAAGAGCCATGCTGCCATAAGCATATCCAGGAGGAGGGAGAGGGTAACAGTGCTGAAGGCTTTGGCCAGGTCAACAAAGATGGCAGAGGTAACCAAGCCATGATCCATGCTTCATAGAATGGAGTCAGTGAACTGGAGGAGGGAGGTAGATAAAAAGTGGGACTACTAGAAGCCAGACTGCCAGAGAGTGAAGGAGGAGGTTTGGTCAAGGAAGGGGGAGAGCTGGGAGAGAACAAGCTTCTCTTGGTGCTTAGCCAGAGTAGGGAGAAGGGAGATAGGTTGGTAATTTCTAGGAGAAGTGGAATCACTCCCTTTGGGAGGTGGATGACTGCAGTCTGCATCCAAGTATCAGGGACGTAAGCAAGGGAGGGGAGATTCAGAAGGAAGCTGATAGGGAATGTAATGGCATGGGCAGAGAGATGCAGGAGTTTGGGGTCAAGACCATCAGGACTCATGTGGTTGCGAGGGTTCAGAACCAAAAAGGCCTTAAGGGATGCAGCAGGAATGGAAGGAGAAAAGAAAGTGAAAGAGGAGGAGGGCGGATGGGAGAATGTTAGGAGGAGGGGAAGAGGAGGGGGTGGGCACAGGAAGTGATGGAGTTGAAGACAGAGGTGACAGCAGAAGGGTCTGAGATAGGAGTGTCTCCCACCTTTAAGACTGGGGGATAGGGCTGGTAGGAGGAGAGGAGAGGGCTTAGATAACCTTTCAGAACTTGGAAGGCTGGTTAAGGTTATTCTGGAGCATGGATACAAAGTATTCCAACTTGGTAAACCTGGTAGCTCTAGTACAGGTGTTACGAAGGGTCCGATACTTCACTAAGTCAGCAGGGGAGCAAGTGGACTTGTGAATCTACCAGACAAGGTCCTGCTCACAGAGACAGGCCAGCAACTCTGCTGAAGTCCATGGGAGGTGGAATCCTTGCCCCTGGGGGTCATGTTCATCCAGACGGAAAAGAATTTGGAGTTAAAAAGTTGAAGGGCAGAATCTATGTTGCAGGCTGAGAAGATGGGAAACCAGTTAGTGGCAAACAGGCCACCATGGAGGGAGGTCAAGTACAGCAACTTGAATGACTTGATCTGGATGAAGTTAGGGAGATGAGGAGTTTAGCACACACAGTACACCATGTGGTGGTCACTGAGGACATCAGAGAGGGTACCAGCATTCATGATATGTGAGGGTGGGAGGAGAGAACTGAGTCCAGGAGGGAGTGATTGAGTGATTTATGATTGTGCTGTGTGGGGTCAGGGATCAGCTAGGAGCGGTAGGGTGACTTTATGTTTTGGCATAATTTCTTTATGGAGAGAGAGAGAGACAATCAAGATTAAAGTCATCAAGGATGAGTAGCTTACCAGATGAGGCATAGGAGGAAATATGGGAGAATATGTAAATATTTTGGTAATGACTTCTCAATTAAACAGTAAATACCAGCATTGTGAGTCTGCACAGATAAAATAAGCATTTGTCAATGCCAAATGTTCGCTTGCATGCTGTTATACTGGGGCCTGCTTTTTTCCTCTTTTACTATATATTTACCCAAGATAGACAAAATGAGATGTAATATGTCATTTGCAATGGGGTTCTAATTTTACACAGTTTGCACTGCATTTTATTGGGCAATACCAGACTGCCCAGGGGTGTAATGAGGCCCAACGCTGCAGATGGAGGACTTTATAGCCCCTGGAAGGTCCGGTATTGCTCATACTGCCCACCCTGGAGGGTATTATTGCACTTAGAAAATGGGCTACCTGTCGCATTTTTATGTGGGATTTGATAAAATTAAAAAAGACATTTAAAAAATGGAGTGAAGTAAAGTTACTGTTTTTATGTTGTAAAGTAGTCTCTCCTTTTCTGTGCTGTTCCATGTCTTGTTGCCTCCCCCACAGAGCTATTCTGTAAATCCCACCCCCACCCTCTGCACGTCTACATTCAGAACAAGATACAGATTTTGTTTGACGGTTAGTTCTTCCCATAGTTTAAAAAAAATTACAGTTTTCTGTCTGTCTTGCCAGATTTTTTCCCCCTAGTCAGAAGTTGCAACCTTGCATAACCCTGCCATGCAAAAGCAGGTGTAACCCCCGAGGCGCTACCCTTAGGGCTACTACCCCTGCCTGCCTCCACTGAGACAGGGTGAGGGGCCCAGATCCAGATTGAGTGCCTCCACCCAGAGGAGTCGGGGTTGTCTGGGCGAGATTGCCTTGGTCCACAGCCCTCTGGGTTACCGCAGCCACCCCTTTTCCCCCTAGTGGCTCACGCTGGTACCAACAATTCTTTTCACCAATTTCCTACCCCCGGATAGTATCTCTCAGCTCACTCCGGGACCCCTATAAAGTAAGATACAGTTATATCACAGTCACTGTACAGCAATTCAACAGAGATGCACAAACCAGCCAGGGTGTAGTTGCAACACACAAATCTGATTTATTTAAGGGGGGGATAACAAGGAAGGGGGGAAGAATCAGGTTAATTGGCTTATCACTATGATTATCTACCTAAGGCTCTGTGCACAGGCCTAACCCTAAGATTTGCTGTCCCTGGGTACCCAAGCCCTAGTGGCTAGTCCAACGTGGCAGCTGGTTGGGGCCCTGACAGATAACAGATGCGATCCTGAGAAATCCGGATAGGCAGGAGTTTAATTTTGCAGTTAGAGCTGGATTCATACAATTGAAAACACTGTGACACACTTGGCAGGGAGCTACCCTGATTCAGTACTCACTGCTCCAGTAGATAACGATTTCATCACCCTGACAGGACTGAGCCTGCATTTCACCAGCCTCCTCACACATTTATATGGCAAACAACAGAGGGGTACCATACCAGGCAGCTGCTTTCAGACTTATACCAACTTGTAGAAAACTCAGGCAGCAGACTGCAGCTTCAAACTCACGGATGGACCGAGAGCACTTCAGCAATCCTCTCCAGTCCTCTCAGGTCGAGCCTGGTAGGTAGCTGGGCTGGAACCAGCCTTCTCCGACTGCCTGCCGACGGATTTAGTCTGATTTGAAGTCACTGAACAAACGGCCGCCTTCGGCCTTCACGTGCTTCCTGCGTGAACACTCTCCAGCGCAGAAGCACAGAGCTCCTCACTCCTCATCAGCCACAACCCATCTATCCCCCAACAGCAAGGGGCTCTTCCTTCAGTTCGGGCGCTACCCGCTTTCATTGGCTGGCTGCACATGCCAGTCATTTCCTCTTGCATTTAGTGGTGCGAAAAAGCGCCATAGCCCATAATGCCTTTCCCAAAATACAAGCAGTCCCGCTATTGGTCAGTCAGCCCTGTATGGTCCCAAGGCACTGATTGGTCCCATTCAGCAGTTCTGGTCCAACATGGAAGAGGCAGTCGACACAGTCTTGTGCTGCAAAGGAAGGCAGGTTAGAACAACTGCATTCTTATTATTACCCTACGTTATGGCCAGCAAACAATCGCATTTTCCAACAGTACTCCCTCTGCACCACTAGCGATGGCAGAAGGGAGTTATTTTTCAGTGGCCCGGGCCGGACTCGGGCATACAACCCATAGCCCCCCTCTAAGTCAGTTAATTTCAGCTGCAACAGGCAGCCCTTAAAGAGACGGCACACAGAGGCTTCAAAAGCGCTCACTGGTGTAACACATTTAAGCGGCTTTAACGCCGAACACCAACCAGGCACGGAGTATTTACCCAAGCTCCGAGGAAGCTTTTAGGAACCCCATTTGCAAGGGGTTACACCTCCTGGCTGGAAAAACTTACGCCCGCGCCAAGTAATTACCCTTAAGCTACTTGAAGGCACACAGCCTAACTGACACTACATCACACTTTGCATTACATATCTGAATATTGCATTCACATTGCATTATGATTTGTACAACATTATACACACAGCTCTCGGTCCCCTTTTACTCAGGTTGTTAGTCCCTATTTACAGCACCGGGACGGGGGACCCCTCCCTTTCAGTTACTGGTGGGTTACCTAAATCAGGGGCACCACACTCAAAAGGTAATACTAACAGTCTGGAGTTATCCCCCAAAGCTAACTTAGGCAAGGAACTCTGGGACACATACACCCCTTTATGGACCACATTCAAGGGCAAGTCCACTGGCTGACCCAGAGACTCATAGCTCAACTTTATTACTGGCCGTATTTGTCGGCTGGATCACCTAGGAGTGTCGAGAGATCCTGAACCAGGCTCTGACTCCAATTCAGTTTCAGTGACATTAGGAACAGGGATTTCTACAGGGGAAACAAGCTCAGTGCTCATAGTACTACTGGGGACCTGACCTTCTGTCCCCTTCTTTTAGCTCCATTGCTTTCACTTTCTTATCATATCTCTCTTTGTTGGCCAGGTTTCGTTTAGCAGCCATGGTCTGGGCCAGTTGATAGACATGGTTCAATTGGGTCTTCAATTTTTTCACGTACTGTAGATGGTTCTTGGCTTGCACCCCATCAGGGGAAACCCCAAAACATACATCCACTGGCAGTCTAGCCTCTCTCCCGTACATCAGTCGGTATGGGGAAAATCCTGTGGCATCACTTTTCATACAGTTGTAGGCGTGAACTAGGGTGCTAATCTGCTGGCTCCATCTCGGCTTGTCCTTTGGTTGCAAGGTGCCCAACATATCAAGCAGTGTACGGTTGAACCTCTCAGGCTGAGGGTCTCCCTGAGGGTGGTAGGGGGTGGTTTGTGACTTTCGTACTCCCCACAAGGACAGCATCTCTTTAATCAAATGGCTCTCAAAGTCCCTTCCCCGGTCGGAATGGATCCGCTGCGGGGCCCCATAGTGGACAAAAAAGTTCTCAACCAGTATCTTAGCCACCGTGGTTGCTTTCTGATCTTTGGTCGGGAAAGCCTGTGCATACCGGGTGAAATGATCAGTGACCACCAATATGTTGCTGACACTTTTCAGATTGGGCTCTAAACTTAAGAAATCTATACAGACCAGTTCCATAGGGGCACTAGTGGTAATGTTGACTGGGGGGCAGCTCTCTGAGGTAAAGCTTTTCTTTGCAAACAGCGACTACAGGTCTTGACATATTGCTCTACATCCGTACTCATTTTCAGCCAATAGAAATGAGCCCGTACCAGATCAAGTGTTCGGTCTATGCCGAGATGCCCCATTTGATTATGCAAGGACCGTAGGACTAGTTCTTTAAAAACTGATGGCAGCACCAGTTGCTGTTTGCTTACCCGGCCCTCCTTAGGCATAGTCTCTCTATATAGTAGTCGGTTGACCATCTTCAATTTGGGCCCTTCTTTATACAACAAGGTGGTCCTTAGATCAGTGGAACGTAACTTGGATACATCCCTCCCGGCCCACAAAGCCTCCACAGCCATTCTTATCATAGGATCACAGGATTGAGCTTGCTGGAGACTATCATTGTTGAGTTGTGGCAGAGAGCTAGTGTCTAATGCAGAGAAATGACAGTAGGCAGCAGGTATGCAGTTTTCAGATGGCCCCAAACAATCTACCACACAATCCACCGTGTCAGGAGACACCTGTTCCTCTTTGTCAAATTTCTGGCAGAGAGCTCTTATGTCAGGTTCAGACAACCTGACCCAATCAGTCTGTGGCACAGGCCTCCAAGAGAGAGCATCCGCATCTATATGGTTTAGGCCCACCCGGTATTCCACAGCATAGTCGTAGGTGGCCAAGGCAGAGAGCAACCTATGGCCAGTGCAGTCCAACTTGGCAGAGGTCTGTACATAAGTCAAAGGGTTGTTATCAGTCTTTACCAATATCTTGGCACCATACAAGTAGTCGTGAAACTGATCAACAATGGCCCACTTCAGAGCCAAAAACTCTAGTTTGTGCACTGGATAATTTTTTTCTGAAGGCGTCAGACTTCGGCTGGCAAATGCTACAGGTCTAAACCCATTCAAGTGCTCCTGGTATAACACAGCCCCAAATCCTTGTAGACTGGCATCGGTATGAAGAATGTATGGCTATGCCGGGTCAGCATAGGCCAGCACTGGGGCATGGGTAAGTTGATATATGATGTCGTAAAAAGCTTCCTCACACTCAGCAGTCCAACGATCCCCGAACACATCGTTCGGCCGGAAATACTTCTTTTCTGGGTCAGCATGCACACCCTTCTTATACCTTTTGTGAGTAGGCGAATACCCCTGAGTGAGGTTGAGGAGGGGGCGAATCACCCGTGAATAGTCTTTAACGAACCGCCTATAGTATCCACAAAACCCCAAGAATCGTTGCAGCTCTTTCAAATTCCTGGGTTGAGGCCAAGTGGTTAATGCCTCCACTTTGCTAGGGTCAGTCTCTATGCCCCCAGTGGACACTATATGGCCCACATACTTCACAGAAGTCTGGAAGAATTGACACTTGTCAATAGACAGCGTGAGGCCG
The DNA here is from genome assembly GCA_016271365.2 of Neoceratodus forsteri. NCBI lineage: Eukaryota > Metazoa > Chordata > Ceratodontiformes > Ceratodontidae > Neoceratodus > Neoceratodus forsteri. The sequence goes on along the minus strand of CM057450.1, from coordinate 1,197,057,391 downwards.
AAATCCTCCAACCGATCCAAGACCTTGAATAATCATTGCTCAAGCTCTTCCAACGACTGGCCAAACACTATGACATCATCCAAATAGACCAGACATTCGAGTAGATTCATGTCTCCCACAGCCTGTTCCATCAGGTGCTGAAAACTGGCTGGGGCACCTGAGATCCCTTGAGGCATCCGAACAAACTCATAGAAGCCCAGGTGGCATATGAAGGCAGTCTTCTCCTGGTCGTCTGGGGCCATCGGGATCTGGTAGTATCCACTGCGAAGATCCAACACAGAGAACCACTTGCTACCATTTAAACAATCCAAGGCATCCTGTATGCGTAGCATGGTATACTGGTCCGGAATGGTCCGCCAATTCAAAGTGCGATAGTCTACACACATCCACACTGCCCCATTCTTTTTTCTTACTACTACTATGGGGGAGGCATAGGGGCTCCGGGACTCTTGTATTACACCAGCAGCCAACATTTCTTGTAGATGCCACCTTACATCATCGATATTAGCGGGGGCCAAGTGCCGGGATCTCTCTAGGAAAGGCCTTTCATCATGCAGCCGAATGTGATGCTCAGCCCCTTGTACACAGCCCACATTCCACTCTTTCAGGGAGAAAACCTGGTCTCTATTGGCAAGCCTCTCACTGACCCTTTGTTTCCACTCAACTGGCAGCGAGGAGTCACCAAAGTCAAACAAATCAGGACTAACTCTATCCTCTGTCCTGGGACCCTTGCTGTGGGGCAGTACTGCAGTATCCGCACAATGTACGCTTGCCAAGATGCACCCTCTTCTTATTTGAACCTTCTTGTCGGATACATTACGCACTTGAACCATCACCCTCTTAACATAAGCATGAGCTCTAGCCGGCAAGAGGCTGGGTTTGACCAACAGTCCCTCAGGTAATCCTCCCTCCACAGGCGCATCCAACATCAACAACTTATTCTTAACATCAGTTTTTAGTCGCACTTCCCCATGCAGGACACATTGGGCATTCGGGGCAAGTATCACCGGGGCCGGATCCTTCTTCCACACCACGCCCACCTGGTCTTCAGGTTCCTCTGGACTAGTCTTCTTCGGAGTGGCACTTGCCCGTTGAATTACAGCAGGTACACTGAAAGCTTGCCCGGTCTGGAAGGCTTGTTTTTCTGAACACAATTGAGCCAATCGTCTGAACATGTGAGCATTCATCCCAATCAACAACGGCACCCCATCATACAGTCCAGTGGGTGGGCAAACTAAAGCTAGGGTCTCCACCTGCTCATCCATTCCAGCCACAGTTGCAGAGAAAGATAACCAGACTCGGATGTACCCCAAATGTGGATAGGCCTTGTCACTCAACCCCCACACATGTAGACCATTCAAGGGTTGCAAAGGCACCTCAGGTAAATGTGCCTGGTACCAGTCCTGAAACATGATGGTTACCTGAGAGCCAATGTCTAATACAGCTCGAGTGGTAATTCCATTTACCCGCACCGGGGTCTCCATTGAAGGCCCGACCACATCAGACCAGTTGGGGGCCACAGCATTGACAGTCGCCTGGGCATGGGCCTGAGTCACAAAACTTTTCCTGGGAGCCTGAGACTGGGCCTGGTGATGTTGGGTGATCAGTCTGTTGTTAACTTTCCTTAAATTCTCGGGCCTCTGGCACTCGGGTTGGAAATGCCCATCTTCCCCGCAACGGTAACAGAACTTGGGGTCCCGGAGGTCACTATTCTGTGGCGGGCTCTGAGAGGAGTGAGAAAGCTCTCTTGGGCCAGGGCCCGGGCTTCTACCAGACTCAGGGGCCCCAGTCCTAATAGGGTACATGGTAGATTGCTTCAAGTCCCTCACCAGTTCCCGTGGAATTCCTGACCTCGGCCCTCAATTCACTCTCTACATGGGGGTCAGAGGAAATAACTCGCATTTCCACAGTACCTGGAGAATCGGGAGATCCCTCAGACCCTCTGGACAGGCCAGTCTCCTCAGGGGTATTAGGCTCAGGAGTCCCTCTAGGGTTTACTGCCCCCACACAGGGTTCCCACCCCTCTTCATCAGTCTCCACCTCCCTAATTTCCCTCATTAATTGACAATATTCAGGCGGGGTGGCCCACCGATTATGTAACTTAAGTTTCAGCAGCATTACACTAGAAAATCTGGCAGATTTTAAAACATGTTCTAGCCGAACCTGATTCAGGGCTGCAGCAGTGATTCCCCCTTTTCTATAGGCCTTCTGCAAGGCCCGCTCCACTCTAGTGACAAAAGTGGACAGTTTTTCATTTCTCCACTGCTTAGCAGACCTGAATTTCCATAATAAGTCTTCACCAGTCTCTGCACTCCCAAAAACCCCCTTCCAAAGCAGAGAGATACTCTGCCGCAGTGGCTTCCGGATGGGTGGCCCGGAAGAATCTAATAGCTTCTAAAGCAGGACCCCACAAACTCTCCATCAGCCCCTTCCTTTTCTCCCCCTCAGAACATTGCCATTCCTGAACTAAAGGGGTGGCATAGTCCATCCAAGCCTCCAGGTCATCCTCCCAGGGAAGCACCGGCACTGTACCAGAGAAAAGTTTTAACTTACGGTAGGAATCAAGCTGTATGGGTGGGACTACCAAGGGCAAGGAAGCCAACACAGAACTCTTGGGTGGGCAAGGGGAGGTACCCGGGGAGCCCTGAGGGGTAACATCACTGAAGAAATCCAAGGCTTGTAGCAACTCCTGGGTAGTTCTCCCCTCCACGGCCAACAATTTAAGCAGTTTGTCTTTAAAACTGCTCATTTGAGGAGACCCCCCAGGGCTGACTGACCCACTCTGAATATGGATTAGCCTCCATCCCTGGGAAGCACCCTCCGGATAAATCACAGGAGGTACCTTCTCAGGGTCAATAGCCACACTGCATAGAAGTAACACCTGCAGCGTCTGGTCAAGCAGATCAGCCATACACCCTTTTACTTCCACTTTACCCAAACATTTTACTCGCTCTGTAGCAGAAATAATGTCAGCAGTGGGAGTTCCCAATGGCACATCTAACAGTAGTACAATTTTCTGAGAGTCTAGCGCTTTGGCTTCACCCCAACCCATCAGTCTGTGTACTATGGTCTTGATGGGTCCCAGTTTAATTTTTTCCAGCATATCCCCTTCCATTTTTTCCATTTCTTATATGGCTTCCCCACTTGGCCACTAGGGGGTGCTGATCCCAGCGGTGCCTCCAATTTGTAACCCCCAGGGGCGCTACCCTTAGGGCTACTACCCCTGCCTGCCTCCACTGAGACAGGGTGAGGGGCCAAGATCTGTTGACAGGTGCCTCCACCCAGAGGTCGGGGTTAATTCGGGTGAGATTGCCTCGGTCACAGCCCTCTGGGTTACCGCAACCACCCCTTTTTCCCCCTAGTGGCTCACGCTGGGTACCAACAATTCTTTTCACCAATACACTTACCCCCGGATAGTATCTCTCAGCTCACTCCGGGGACCCCTATAAAGTAAGATACAGTTATATCACAGTCACTGTACAGCAATTCAACAGAGATGCACAAACCAGCCAGGGTGTAGTTGCAACACACAAATCTGATTTATTTAAGGGGGGGATAACAAGGAAGGGGGGAAGAATCAGGTTAATTGGCTTATCACTATGATTATCTACCTAAGGCTCTGTGCACAGGCCTAACCCTAAGATTTGCTGTCCCTGGGTACCCAAGCCCTAGCGGCTAGTCCAATGTGGCAGTTGGTTGGGGCCCTGACACAAATGACAGATGCAATCCTGAGAAATCTGGATAGGCAGGGGTTTAATTTTGCAGTTAGAGCTGGATTCATACAATTGAAAACACTGTGGCACACTTGGCAGGGAGCTACCCTGATTCAGTACTCACTGCTCCAGTAGATAACGATTTCATCACCCTGACAGGACTGAGCCTGCATTTCACCAGCCTCCTCACACATTTATATGGTAAACAACAGAGGTACCATACCAGGCAGCTGCTTTCAGACTACACCAACATGAAAACTCAGGCAGCAGACTGCAGCTTCAAACTCACCGGATGGACGAGCGCACTTCAGCAATCCTCTCCAGTCCTCTCAGGTCGAGCCTGGTAGGTAGCTGGGCTGGAACCAGCCTCCTCCGACCGCCCACCGATGGATTTAGTCCGATTTGAAGTCACTGAACAAACGGCCGCCTTCGGCCTTTACGCGCTTCCTGCGCGAACACTCTCCAGCGCTGAAGCATAGAGTTCCTCACTCCTCATCAGCCACAATGCATCTAACCCCCAACAGCAAGGGGCTCTTCCTTCAGTTCGAGCGCTACCCACTTTCATTGGCTGGCTGCACATGCCAGTCTGTTCCTCTTGCCTTTAGTGGTGCGAAAAAGCACCATAGCCCATAATGCCTTTCCCAAAATACAAGCAGTCCCGTTATCGGTCAGTCAGCCCTGTATGGTCCCAAGGCACTGATTGGTCCCATTCAGCAGTTCTGGTCCAACATGGAGGAGGCAGTCTACACAGTCTTGTGCTGCAAAGGAAGGCAGGTTAGAACAACTGCATTCTTATTATTACCCTATGTTATGGCCAGCAAACAATCGCATTTTCCAACAGTACTCCCTCTGCACCACTAGTGATGGCAGAAGGGAGTTATTTTTCAGTGGCCCGGGTGGGACTCAGGCATACAACCCATAGCCCCCCTCTAAGTCAGTTAATTTCAGCTGCAACAGGCAGCCCTTAAAGAGACGGCACACGGAGGCTTCAAAAGCGCTCACTGGTGTAACACATTTAAGCGGCTTTAACGCCGAACACCAACCAGGCACGGAGCATTTACCCTAGCTCCAAGGAAGCTTTTAGGAACCCCCATTTGCAAGGGGGTTACACAGGAAGAGCAGATCGAGGATATGAGGTGGCAGGGCAGCATAGTGTACTGGCATTTCTACTGGCATTTTACTTTTAAATTTGAATTGCTTTTCTGACTCTACATGCAGCTTCTGAGAGTGTTGTGTAGCTGTCACAAAAACTGAGGAGTAGTGACAAAATGATTTTTTTTTTTTGGTGAGGGTCCTGAATGTGGAGCGGCTTTTAATATTCAATCTGGATACTTGAGGAGCACGTGGCGAGACCGAGGTGCGTGCAAATGGACGACAGCAGCAGTCGCAGAAAAGGAAGGTCTTTTTTTTTAACTTGAAGGGATATTCATTTGTGGGGAGGGATCACTGTGTTGGATATATGTATGGCCAGCAGGCTTGAATCAGGGAGTAGAGGAGTGAGTGGGCTGGTGGGGGCCTAATATGATGTCTGTCTGGACCACAGGGTTTAAAAAAAAAACTATGTTGTTTTGAGAAATGGTTTGGTACATGCCGCAAAGTGTTTATTTCTTGTTTGGCTCTGTAATTTATTCATGATAAAGTAAGAAAGATGGGGGGGGGGAGCTGAGTCTAACTCTCCTACTAAGTTAGAGCAAAAGAAATGGTGGCATGTCAAGTCTGACTGGCACCAGGATGCCAGTGATGGGGTTGATACAGTTGGAACTTGTTTTTTACAGGGTTCTAACTGTAAGTTAATGTACCCTCTGGCATCAGTCGCAGCCAATAAAAATCTATAAATTAATAAGCCCTTTTTAATGGGCAATATTATATGCATTGAGCAAGGGAGAAAAAAATCAAGGGGAACATGTGTGAAGCAATATATTACTCATAGAGTGGTGACACCATGATAGGTACATACTAAATGACGTTACTGTTTTATGATGGTACCCAGCCGTATACCAATACTGAGTTAGCTACAATATGAGATTGTATTTATTATTTTTTAATAATCTGGATATTGACTACACAGTAATGACACATAGCCAAGGATGCTCCTTACAATTAGTGACCTTGTTTTTTTTTTTACCACTTTATTCATTTTTGGGAAATCACTTGCAACATAGCAAGTAATAAAGAACTGTATAGACAGCAGGCTTACAAGAATGATTTGACCTGCATTTTTGAGTGACGAGAAGATGTTTGGCCAGGAGTGGATTTAGGCCTTAATGCTGACAGTATTTCTATAAATTACTGAAGGGGGGGGTGGGTCGTGGTGATGTGTCTCCCGAGGTGAACGCCTTTCTGAAAATTTTTATCCATGAGTGTAGTCAGAGTACCTGAGATCATCATTCTGAGAACCAGAAAGCAAATTCTATTCAGTGTTAAAGGCCAATTTAATACATCCTATTTAAAATATAAAGAAAGGCATTCTCTTCATGTTGCAAGGCCTGGGTCAATACCAAAAAAAAAATGCATTGAGTCACCTTGAAAAAACATCAACATTTCACTTTTATTATGTACATTTATAAACAACTAAATTATTATTTGTACCCCTCCCAAACAATTTCCATCTAACAGTCACCTCCTGAGTGTTAGTACATCTGCCTCTGTGTGGACCCACTGAATGCTATGGGCAGAGGTGTCATTCCAGGTAGCTAGATGTTGCAGTTGACACTCCTATGATTTATTTGCAACTCCCTATGATGCCCCTTGCAACCCCTGGAAACCCCTAAGACATTGTTTACCTAGCATTAATTTATATAAAATGTAATAGGCGGAGGAGCTTTGCAAACCCTATAATTTTACAGAAATTATACTATGCAATTGGTAAGATCCCACCTTCCTATAGAGTACAGCTACCCCTCCTACAAATATAAAGTCATGAGAGTTCCACTTTGTAAAGATTTCCAATTTACCAACTGCATTCTTAGACTACAGTACAGTATTTATTGCATCAAATTAAAAGCCACACAACAGAAAATGTTAACATTTAAAAAGGCTGGGAAATAATTTAAAAATGAGGTTGGCAAAAAAGTCAACTAAGTCATCACATTTGGTCATTTTCAGTTTTTAGCAGTTCCCTGTATAATGCAGCCTGGTTCCTAACTCCCTCATGTCCCCCTAGAAAGACACTTGAGTATAGTTATGAAATTAATTTGAATCTAAAACAAACTGAACAGAATGACACTAAGAATTAGTTTGGTCCTGAAAGGGTTAACATAAATAAACCCTCCAGACAGGAGTAAATCATTGCAGACTGCCACACATGACACACACACACACACACACACACACGTGCGCGCGTGCGCACGCACGCAAGAGAGAGAGAGAGAGGGAGAGAGAGAGAGAGGAATGTAATTTGAACCTGCGCTGGAGGAATTTAATCAGATAGGAATGGTGTGGCGTGGAGCTGTTTATCATTCAGCCCACTAAGAATTAGATTGGTTCTGAAAGGGTTAACATAAATCAACCCTCCAGACAGGACTAAATCATTGTAGACTGTCCCCCCCACCCATCCACACACACACACTTTGGAGAAAGAAAGAGAAAAAGATGTAATTTGCACCTCCGGAGGAATGCAGTCAGATAGGCATGGTGTGGCATGGAGCTGTGTTTATCATTTAGTCCACACAGTTTTCCTTGAATCTGACACCAACAACCTCAAGAGATGGCAAAAGATGTAAAGATAAGGAAACAAGAAGAATCCCCAACAAATCTATAGTAAATGACAAGGGCCAGCACTACCAGTAGCCATTACAAAAAAATTGGGTCAGGTGCAGGGGAGGGGAGCAGACAAAAGAACAGCATTGTGGTGAATGGAGAGGACCACATATGCTTTGATTCCAATGTAGAAGGACACAGTCTAGGTATTCGGTCACATGCTTTCAAAGCCCCTTCTTCTGTTATGTGATTACAATACGTCAGCATGGCTCCACCCATGCAGCCATAACAAGGGCTCAGACACGTCTGTACTACACACCAGTTACTTTACTAAGTCGTCCTCCCAGTTACTAGTCTATATAACATGCTATGTAGCTTCACCAGCCTGCATAGGCCCTCACTCCAGTTACACAGACATTCCCTGTCACACCTCATTTCCACACTATAAAAACCACAGAAAGAGAGATTAATTACTTACCAATATGTTTCTGACAAAAAAGTATCATAAATAATTCCAAAGATAAAATACATAGGATGAAACTGCACTAAATCAATGCTGCAGTTTACACAGAGCAGTCGACCATCAAAAGAGCTGCATCAGAGATTCAGACTTGGCTCATCTCTCATTGGTAGAATGCTCTTCACTCTTGAAATGCAACTCTGTCAACCTGTGAAATAAAATACAATATTTGAAAAATAAAATAAGTGCTAAAACCCAGAATTATACAATGGGCAATGAAAAGTCACTTTTAGAATATTACATTTTAATGGAACCCCCGCACTTCAGAATGAGCAAGCCCAACATTTAATCAGAGGGGGTTGGGGAGAATTTTAAAGTACAGTTCTATTTTTTTAAAGTTATATGACTCAGTTTTACAGCTGTTACTCTTCAGTGCAAAATGAGGATTTTAAGGGACAGACTGTATGAATTTAATTGTGGAGAGCTATGAGGGAAGGGAAAACCTGAAGCAGAAGTGTGGTTTTTTGGTTAGAGCACCTACTTGGGAACTAGACGATCACAGGTTCAAACCCCACTCACTGTGTTACCTTGGCAAATCACTTAACCTTCCTATGTTCCAGTCCACCAGCTGTGGAAATGTGTAAAAGTGGAAATTACATGATGCATCTCAGCAGGACTGTTCTTGGTAAATAAACTGTAAAAGTAAAAATAATCACATTTATTTTTACCAAAAAGGTGCCCTAGAAACAAACAGTTGACCATTTTCAGGCACAAGTCCCTTTCCTCTGTTGTGCGTTCCACTACTACCTTCCCATTCTGTAGTCACTTTTTTGTATTTGTTTACCCCTATGTGCATCACCTTGCTCCTCTTGAAATGAAATTTTAACTGCCATACATTTGACCACTTTTTTGGTCTACCATACCCAGGTCCTCTTTTATAATTCTGATCCCAGCCTCCCTATCCACCTACCCCATGCAACCCCTCATCCTGCCCTGCCTCTGTGCAGGCCTCTGCCCCACCTTTCCACTGTTGATGTACCTTTCCACAGGCATAAGGCACTGCTCACCACAGCAGACTCATGCTCATCTGCATAGTACACCTCCACCATCTCAAGACCTTCTGGGAGTTGCATGATTTGAGAGAGTGTCACCTGCCACTGGGTCCATGGCATGCCTGGCTGCTGGTACCTTGTTTGCAGAAGGATTTCCACGGGCCATCCATGGAAAGGCTGAAACAACATAACGACACTCATCAGGGACAGGAAAGGGACGACTTCCAAATGCATTGCGTGAAAGTGGTATCTCACACACATACATACTATAAATGGGTGCACCATGGTCTAGATACTGTCATTGTCACCTTCATTGGTGAAGAGGGTGACTTGTGATGGCACAAATGGAAGGAGTGCTTATGCCATGGTCGATGCTCACCATTTGCAGCACACTCACAGATGTCCAGCAAGAAGCAGTGTGCATGCAGAGGGGGCTGGCTATGCCTCACCCAATGTTAACTGTAAGATGCTGCTGCTGTTCTTAAGGGGATACACACACACTCACACACACACACACACAAACACAAACACACACACCCCACAGGACCCATATATATACAGGTATTCCTGTATCATACAGGGTTCTGGGTCATCTAAAGGGTACCTGGTCCCAGGGAACTGCATTGGGAATATGGAAAAATCCAGCAATCCAGTTCAAATGAGGTATAATATAACCCACTGGAAAAAAAACAGGACAATTGCCCTGGAGGTACAGGGAACCTGCCACAGCATTCTGGGAGCACAGACACAGTAATGAGTCACCTATCATCATTGGACAGGTCTGATGGCAAGGAGAGGTCATATAAGAGCAATCCAACAGTGAGGCGTAGATGCTGGACTAGAGGAGGAGGAGGATCACACAGGACCTAGACCATGGATCTTCAGACCCCATGTCGCACTCAGGGATATGCACAACATCCACTGTCTGGAATAGTTCTAGATAGACCAGGGCACCATCTGAGAACTTTGTGACCTGATCAGAGACACTGCATGGCCCACCACGGCCCACCATCAACAGGTCCACAGTATTGTCTGCAGAGACCAAGCTGATATATGCCCTTGCCTACAATGCCATAGTCTCCTTCCTTTGAGTTGCAGGTGACATGACAGAGTTGAGTCAGTCCTCCAGGTTACGTGCCCTACAGTAGGTGACTACAGCATGGCTGGCACATAAGGGTGACTACATCCAGTTTCTCCACAGACCAGCTGGGCATACAGGCAGTGCAGGAGGCATTCTACATATTGTATGGATTCCCAAAGGTTAGGGGTGCAATAGACTGCACACGTGCAATGATGGAAACCCTTGTAAATGAGAAGGACTATAGAAAGGATTCCACAGCATGAATATACAGGTGATCCTGGACACAGAGGGCATTGTCATGAATGCCAGTGCCAAGTATGCAGACTCAATGCATGATGCCTTTATCTTTCAGCAGTCATTATTTAGTGCAGTACTGGCTGCAGATGACTGAAAGTCAGGGGGGCTGATGGGTACATATTGTGCAGACGCGTACAGATGATTGGTCCCCGGACATAATGTTGCAGTTAATTAGTAGCGGACATTACGTCATAGGGACAAAAGAGAATTACCGAGTTGGTCACTGATGTTACTTGTCGCCAGTCAAAAGGTAGCAAATCATAAAATGGAATAGACAAATAGCCGCCACTCAAACAGCATATTAACATCAGTGACCAACACGGTAACTCTCTTTTAAAAACTAGTACCTTCATCCGCAAAAGACTCAGGACAGGATCTCAAGCACACCAAAAAGGAAATCCAAAATGAAAGCATAAATAAAATATTTAAATAGAAAAAAGAATAGTTAAATAGAACTGGAGACTGCTGAGTGGAGCGACGGGAGACAGGCTGAGTTTTCCTGCACCTTTTACCCCCACCGGTAACCACCACTCCTCCTGTAGAGGTGGAAGGAGCGTCCGAAGCACTGTGACAGTCCTGCTGGTGTGTTGAACATACTGCAGTGTTCTGCTGTTTCTGGGCAGTTAGTGCATTTGGCTTGGATAACCTGAGACTTTTACAATTTGTTTCCCCCCTTTCCTGTGCAGGCAATTGGGGGTACATGGTATGCCATGTAATGCACACATCTGTACTGATCCACTGTCCCTTGTACCCTTTATGGCTGACAGTGGGCACTACCTGAGGCCATTCCTGTTGACACCATTCCTGACCCTTGCAGGGGAGGTGAAACAGAGGTACAATGACAATCACAGGAGGGAAAGGATGGTTTTGAAGCATACCTTTGGGTAAATGAAGATTCAGTTCAGATACCTGGACAAGACAGGTGGCAGTATGATGCTTGAACTGGGTAGTGTGTGCTGTGTGTTTTTCATGGCTTGCATGCTACACAATATCACCATGAGGAAAAGACTGCCATTACTGAAGGACCTACTTGAGGATTAGGACCCTCAGGTGGTAGCACACCAGGAGTATGATGCTGGTACATGTCCAGTGGAGATATTGAGCAGAAGGGAGGCATGGCATGGAATGGTGTGTGGTGTGTTCTGGACCAAGCCTGTGTTGGGGGGGGCATGATGGTGCATGCACATGTACCCCGGTGCACAGTGATGACTGGCAGTGCTGAGTGCCTGTGTGTGTATGTGTGCGTGTGTGTGTGTGTGTGTGTGTGTGTGTGTAGGGAGAAGGGGGGCATGCCCAGATCGATGTGATAAACCTGTCACTAGGTGAAGGATGGGGTGTTTTATTTAATTATTTTTTAAAGTCAGATTTACAACCTTTGAGTCAGGGACTCATTTACAAAGGCACCTCATCGCAGGGAGGGTAGACATGGTTACAGTGTAAGATACAACAGTGGTAACATACAGTTGCAATACAGATAACAAAAGAACACAATATAACAGTGGTTTACAGAATAAAGTTACATGCAGTAATAGCAATCGTATAAAGCAGAACAATAGTAGAAGTCACAACCCTGGTCATACCGGGGTAATACCTATGTGGAAGGAGGGGGGACAGGGGTGAGGAAAAGGAAGAATAAAAGAGGGGGCAGTCCAACGGAAATTGTCTAGGCTATGGGTTAGAAAAATACAGTTACATAAGAACTTACTGTAACAGTAGATCTTCAAGAGGAGCTCTTGCAGCAGGTATTACCATTAGGACTGAAGACGGCAGGCATCAGGACCCCACAGAAAACTTGTAGCTAGCAGTCTGAGGCAGGGGACCACCCCCAACCTCGGCCCCACCCGACGTCCTACGTGGTATAAAGGGGGCGGTCCTCTGGCGCCATTCCAGTTGTCCCGTCAGAGACCCGGCTAGATAGAATTTGGAGAACCAGATAGCAAAAAATTCCCCATCCTGGTTGGATGGAAACCCAGGATAATAATACTAATTATAATCCCTTAAGCTAGCCTGGGGGAAGGAGGGTGGGAAAGCCACCTGCTGCAAGAGCTCCTCTCGAAGGTCTACTGTTACGGTAAGTTCCTACGTAACTGTACTATCTGTCTTCGAGGGTGGAGCTCTTGCAGCAGGTAATACCATTAGGACTGAGTCCAAAGCAGTACCCAAGGATAGGTCCAGGTCTGATAGGGCGGATGGAGATATATAAGAAGGTGGAGCAGACATCAATGAGAGAAGGTCTTGCAGGACTGCTAGTCTGAAACCTGCTCTCCTTCTGGAAGTGAAGTCCAGGCTGTAATGCCTGATGAAGGTGTGGACGGAGGACCACGTGGCAGCAGCACAAATATCTGCTGAAGAAACATTCTTCAGTGCTGCAAATGAAGAAGCCACCACTCTTTTAGAATGATCCCTTACAGCACCCAGAAGAGGTCTGTCGTGGTGCTGATAACAGAACATAATGCATTGCACTAGCCAATGGGCTAGTGTCTGCTTAGATACAGGAGCTCCTAACATTCGCTTCATGAAAGAAACAAACAACTGGTCCAATTACCTGGAAGAGCGAGTCCTGTGGAGATAATATTGCAAAATGTGATGAACATCAAGGGTATGCAGCAGTGCTTCACCCGGATTGGAAGAGTTAGGGTAGTATACCGGAAGGTTAATATCCTGGTTCAGGGTCAGTATGGATACCACCTTCGGCATGAATTTGGGGTTCGTACGCAGATTCACCCTGTCCCTGTGAAAGACTATGTACGGTTCTTTACACATCAGAGCCTGTAGTTCCGAAACCCTTCAAGCAGAGGTGATGACCACCAAAAGTAGAGTCTTCCAAGAGAGGAAGCGCAGCTCACAAGAGGCTGCCAGTTCGAAGGGAGGAAGTGTGAGTTTCTCCAGAATGAAGAGGAGGTCCCAAGGTGGAATGATGTACCTCTTGGGAGGTCTGACGTGTAATACCCCTCGAAGAAAGATCTTGCAGGCATCCAGTTGAGCTAGAGTTTTGTCTCAGACTGGGTTATGATATGCGGAGACTGCACACATATGCACCTTGATTGAGGAGTAACTCAACCCTAAGTCCAAAAGGTGCAGGAGATACTCTAGCATGTGTCTGACCGGACAATCCAAGGGATCTAGGGAACGGGCAGACGCCCACAAACAGAAGCATTTCCATTTCAGAGCATACGTGGCTCTGGTAGAAGGCTTCTTGGCTGCCACCAGAATTTTAGCCACTCTGCTTGACACTCCGAATCTCTCTTCCATTAGGACTGTAGGAAGCCTAGCATGAAAGTGAAGAGAGTGAAGAGCAGGATGGATGAGAATCTCTTGTTCTTGAGAGAGCAAGTTAGTGGAAAGTGGCAACTGAACTGGAGGTTCCAGAGACAGTTGTTGGAGCAGTGGATACCAAATTTGATGAGGCCATAGAGGAGCCACCAGAATCATTCTGGCTGCCTCTGACTGCAATTTGAGCAGTACTTTCTGAATGGGGAGAAAAGGAGGGAAGGCATAAAGGAACTTCCCTGTCCAAGAGAGGGACAATGAGTCTCGCCAGAAAACACCAGGCCCTGGAGCAAGTGAACAGAGATTGTGCAGTTTGGCGTTGCACGGGGACACAAACAGGTCCAACTCTGGCTGGTCCCATCTGTCAAAGAGGTCATCTGCAACATCTTGGAGCAATTCCCACTCATGATTCTGAGAGGAAGAGCAACTGAGACTGTTGGCGAGAGCGTTCTGGACCCCTGGCAGGTGAACTACGGTTAGGTTGAGACTGTGTTCTACTGCTCAATCCCACACTCTCATGGCTTCTCTGCAAAGGGGGTATGAGTGAGTTCCCCCTTGTTTGTTGATGTAGAAGATGACTGGTGTGTTGTCTGTCTGCACCAGAAGAGGACCCGGTAGAAGCTGGTCTCTGAATGCCAAAAGTGCATTCAGCACTGCTCTCATTTCCAGGACATTGATATGAAGAGAACGCTCATGAAAGACCAGGACCCCCGGGTCCTATGATCCCCTAGATGAACCCCCCAACCTGATAGAGAGGCATCTGTGGTCAGGGTCTGAAGTGGTTGAGGTCCGTGGAAAGGAACGCCACCGCTCAGATTGTCCATGCAGAGCCACCATTCTAGAGAACAATGAATTGCTCAAGATATCGGGATTTGGAGATCCAGCTTGTCCACCAACTGGTCTCATTGTACCCTGAGGTGCCACTGCAGTGCCCTCATGTGGAGTCTGGCTAAGGGAACCATGGCGATGGCTGCTGCCATATGACCTAGCAGCTGTAGAACCACCCGTGCAGGGGAAGAGGGGTTTCATTGAAGGCTTCTGGTTAAACCCTGAAGGTGTTTTGTTCTGTCTGGTGGCAGGAAAGCCCTGCCCTATTCGGTATCTAGGATGGCTCCTATAAACTGCAGCCACTGTGTCAAACCAAGGGTGTGACTTCAGCCACTTGACTGTGATGCCCAGGGATGAAAACAGGGCCCATGTTTCTGTTAGGGCGATTAGAAGCTCCTCCTCCTCTGACTGAGCCGAGAGGAGCCAATTGTCCAGGTAGGGGTAGACAAAGAGGCCTCTCCTGCGGAGGGCCACTGCTACCACAACTAGGCACTTGGTGAATACCCTGGGTGCATACGAGAGGCCGAAGGGCAGAACCCCGAATTGGTAATGCTCGTCTCCGAAGCAGAACCGCAGAAATCGTCTGTGGGTCTTCAGGACCTTGATGTGCAGGTAGGCGCCCTGCATATCCAGAGAGCACAGCCAGTCTCCTTGTTGAAATAAGGGGAAAAGGGTAGGCGTCCTGCATATCCAGAGAGCACAACAAGTCTCCTTGTTGGAATAAGGGAAAAAGGGACCCCAGGGTGAACATGCGGAACCTCTGATATTTCACTGAGAGGTTGAGCTGGTTGAGGTCCAGAATGGGACGAAGGTCTCCTGTCTTCTGCTGGATGAGGAAGAAGTGGGAGTAGAAACTTTTCCCCTCTCTGGGCCGGAGGGACTCTTTGACTCGCTCTTTTGTCTAAGAGCTGCTGTATCTCTCCTTGCAAGAGCAGATCATGCTGCGGTGGACAACGGGATGTGGGGGGGTGGGTTATCTGGTGGGACAGATGTGAACTTTATCAAATACCTTATCTGAATGGTATCCAGTACCATTTGGTCAGTTGTGATACTGGACCACTCGAGCGGGTAAAGTGCAAGCCACCTTCCTACCTGCTCATTCTGCCTGTCCCCGAGAGGAGGAGGAGGGCAGCCCTGGGAGTCAGGTAGAGGGGGTTGGAGGGGCCTGGGCCCTGGGCGCTTTAGGCTGATTAGGGCCCTGGGAACTTTGAGGGGCAGGGTGACCCCGGCTCTTAAATCCCTTTTCTTGGGAATGTCTGCCGGTTTGTCCTTGGGTCTGACGCTGACAAAAAGGACACCGGCGGGTAGTCTGGGGTTGAGACTTGTACATCCTGTGTACATCTGCAACCACTTTCCCCAATTCCTGCAGTTGTTTCACCATCTGCTCTATCTCGGGGCCGAACAAGACTGGGTCCTGAAAGGGAGAATCCATGATAGAGTCCTGAAGATCTTGTTGGAACCCAGTAAGCCTGAGCCAGGACTGCCTTCTCATGCATATGCCTGATGCGGCAACCCTGAAGGCTATATCAATGGTGTCATAAGAACACTGGAGGGCATGCTTGTCCACGTCCAGGCCCGATTGAGGGCAGGCCAAAATCTCCTGTTTTGAATCGGAGTCAGGGAGAGTTTGTACCAAATCCATGGTTTTTCTTCACAGGGATTGTTGATAGGAGATCATGTAGGCCATGAAATTCAAGGACCTGATGGACCCTGTAGCCAAGGAAAAAAACTTTCAGCCCCAGCTGTCCAGTTTCTTCGAAACGGGATCTGGGGTCTGGAAGTTTAAGTGCTTCGGTTGGGCCCACCGACCGTGAGCAGATATAAGGACTAAAGAATTTGCCTTAGTTTGTTCCACTAGGAATGGTTCCAATTTGGGTGGCTTGTAAAGCCTGTCAGCCTTCCTTGGAACTGCCAGGATAGATGACGGTGTACACCAGGTAAGGTGAGTGACATCCTGGAAGGGTTCTATGAATGGTGGGATGACCAGTGGCTTTGGTTCCTTTTCTCCCAGGAACTTAGCTAGACGTTTCTGTTCTGGGTCTAGGGCCTCATTATCCCATTTGTAAATAGTCTGGATGTGCCTCATGATGTCAAGGAATAAGGGATCATCCGGAGGAGACAGTGGAGAGTCCCTGGGTCCTGGTGAAGGGGGTTGAAACCTGTCCTCTGAGGTGTCCGAGTCGTGGCCTGCCTCATCCAAAGAGGACATGTTGGTGGGGGGATGAAGGAGATGGGGATGGAGACTGTGTCTTTTGCTTACCCTTTGGACATGGAGTTGGGTGCTCTTCCGGCTGGCCCTTATCTGGGGTAGGAGGAGGACCCATAGGAGGTAGAGTAGGGACCTTATCCAGCAGCCTGTATAGCAGGTTAGCCTTGATGGTATTCCACCAGGTGGTAAATAAATTCCCTATGTCTGCCTCTGGGATGACCGCTGGAGTCACGTTGGGTCGGACGGACTGGGCATCAGGTCCTTGGGAACAGGCATCTGGGGATCCGGTACCTCTATTGGTGTGGCGGGCATTGGGTCCGATAGACTGGCGTCCCAAGGCCGGTGTCCGGTGTCATCTGGCATTGGGCCTGTAGGAGGAGGAGGAGGGACTGATGGCTGATCCTCGTCCGGTGACCGCCCCGTGTCTGGCGTCGGGGAGTGGGTCGTCGGGGTAGGCGAGCGGCTAGGTGGGCGGATGTCTGGCGGTGGGCGCATCTTAGCCTGGGGGGGAAGTGTCCGAACCCGGACATTCCCCTGCCTACCAGAATGTTCCTCAGAATGTTTCCTCTTTTCCAAGGAACTAGGTCTGTCCATAGCCCTGGGCAGGCTTTCCTGGGTCGACCCTGTAAGTTTATGAGGTCGATGAGCCAGGGAAGAAGAGCGATGTCCCGCTGATGCTGACTCCCATTGGTGGCCCTGAGGAGGGGGAGGAGTGGACTTAGAAGAGTCGGTTTCTGGAAGAGAACCCAACCTTTTGGCGGAAGACGATGCCTGTTTAGCTGGTGATGGATGGCGGGATTCAGCCCTGGCCAATCCTTCTTCTTGTGATGCTTCCCCCCGAGGCCTTTTCTTTGAAGGGAATCCTAGGAGAGGAAGAGCCCCAGAACCTTGCTGTATGGCCGCAAGCTTCTTTCTAAGAGAAAGGTCTTCAAGGTGTGGGGTTTCCTGGCTCGCATCTTCTGATTAAACTTCTGGCAGTGGCTGCAGGAGTCGGGCTGATGGTCTGGGCCTAAGCAGATGAGGCAGGCCACGTGGCCGTCTTTTGCCGGGATCTGCTTCTCGCAGGCATACTTAGATTTTCGCCGTGGTGGTGAAGGTGACGACATAAGTGAGGTGTTAGTTACAGATTTAGACTGAATGAGAATAGGAATGACTTATCTGGTGTTCGAAGCTGTCGACTGCAGAGAGAGGTGTCCGTGGAGCCAAACTATGCGGGTCGACAGTGGGAAAAGAACTGGGGTGGTGCCAGGGGACTGCCCCCTTTATACCACGTAGGATGTCGGGCAGAGCTGACATAGGGGGCAGTCCCCTGCCTCAGACTGCTAGCTACAAGTTTTCCATGGGGTCCTGACACCTGCCAGCTTCAGTCCTAATGGTATTACCTGCCGCAAGAGCTCTATCCTCGAAGACAGATCGGGGAAGCACCCCAACATTAGGTTGATTAAGGGCAGCTACAGCTTCGGATGCCAAAGAGGTGGTTACAGAGAGCAACTTTAAAGGGACCAATTTTGGTATACTTAGTCTTGGCAGCTACCTTGCCCCCCCAATCTGTGGCCATTTACCATCCTTTCTGGGCAGGTCCATCCCTTGTTCCCATGGATGACTGATAAAGTGGGGAGGTTCAGGAGCTGTGAACACTGTGGGGGGGGGGTTGAGGACATCTCCCTCTGTGGCACTGAGCTGTGGTGGTGTGGTGGTTCAACTATCTGGGGCAGTAGCTGAGGGGTGGGCTGTGCAGATGGCATGCTGCCACCACCACTGACCTGGAATGTGAGGTACCCCAACATTCCCTCAAGCAGGTTGCCCACTCTCCTGCACTCCATACTGAGCCCTTGCAACTCCACTGTGAGGGTACAGAGCTGAGCATTGTTGTCTCTGCTGGCCTATAGCCAGTTCTACTGTACTTCATCTGCTGCACCTCTGGGAAGTACTTCCCATGCAGGTGTGCAGCAGCGGTGCTACCCCTTCTCTATGGCACTGTCCTATCCAACGGGGCTTCATCGCCACTGCTGGGGCCAGGGTTGCTTGCTTCTTGACAGCATGCAAGTATTGCTGGGTAACCCTGCCATTAGGTGCTGCCTGGCTGTTTATCACTGCTGTGTGTGGGGGTGTTAGTGTGCATAGCAGTGTCAAGTACCAGTGCTGTGGGCATCTGTGTTGCATGCCCCTGCCCATCCATCTCCATGTCTGTGCTTTCCTCCTGCCACAGTTGGTGCACTGGATTCAGGGGCTTTGGTTCTAGGGATTGTGGAGTGCCCTGCATGGGGGTCGGTGGCTGACTGCCCTGTGCTCTGGCTGGCCCCTCTGCATGCTGCTGTCAAGTCTCCTTCTTATTCCTGAGTGTTGCATCCCTGCACTGGCTTTTCTGGCATCTATGAGTGGACAGGCATACAGATAGTGACTGGGCAGGGCACAGTTAAGGGTGGCATGGTGCACTATTGTTATACTCACCATCACATGTCAGTAGGGTACTATTCTGGTCAGCGGTTATCCAGAAGGTCGGCTGTGTGGACATTAGTCACCTCTATCATATCATCCTCTACTGATGACATGGGCAGACTGCAGCAGGAGTAGAGGGAGTGCCACAGTCACTGTCACCCTAGTGTGCACTGTACCTTATGTGTAGGGCTGGGTACACTTACCTGGCAGGGTATCCAGATTGTCCTCCTCGCCATCCATGGTCACCTTATTGCTGGTGTCTGCCACAATGTTCTCCACTGGTGTGAGGTCCAGGGGGATGGTGGGCACCCACTGGTGGCATTTTGTGCCTGCCATCCACCAGACAGCTTCCTCTGGACTGCTGTCTCCAGGTACATCCACTTGTGCTTGATAGCCTCAGTGGACCTGGACCAAGCCGATTGATAGCAGTCTGGATGGCCTTCCAGTTATGGGCCCTGTTGACTGGCTGTACTCTTGCCACTGATACAACAAGCCATAGTTGCTCTGGATCTCTGACCCTGCTGCCCTCATCTGCTTGAAAGTGAAGTTCCCAGCATGCTGATACCTGAAACCACTGATACAGACACTGCCACCAGTGCATGGCTGTGGTGTATTGCTGGAGGGAGCCATCAGCTGTGGTGCTCACCTTGCACCCCTGTGTGTTGTGGGACCTGGTTGCCCCCACTGCCAGCTGCCACTGCCATGGTGAAGGGAGGTGTGCCCCAGTGTTCCTGACCCTGCCCACTCTGTCATGTCACCATGGCATTGGTCCCTGGACCACTAGACTCCACCTCAGTTTGCCAGCTCACACCTACCCTACCATTCAGCAGCTGCATGGTGCCATGGTTTGCACTACCCCCTCTGTGCTACCTGAAATTCAGCATGCCTGCATAGTAGGTGTGTCCCCTTGTCCATAGATGTCCATTTATGGTGGGTCATGTGGCATTCCCACAACTTCATGGCCCATCCATCCTACCCTGTGCTCAAAAGTGTGTGCAGTTATACATCCACTGTGCACCCAAGTGGTAACCTCCCTCTCCATAGTGCATGCTGTGGTGGGTTGCGTGTTTTCATCCTGCATAGTTGCTTGCTTGCTTTACGTAGCACTGCTGCATGTATGGGTACTGTTCATGCATAGGGTTTATCCATTTTATCTACATTTTAAATCAAGACTTTATAATTAAGGTATCATAATATTCTTTGCAGATATGCATGCTTTGTTGTTTTATAATGTTAATGCATTGTTTATGTTTGCTTGCACGCATGCGCAAGAAACATTATGCGGCAGCTTAGGAGAGAAGTGGGTTGTGGAGGTGCGGTACTGTGGTGGAAAATGGCTGCACTGCATTTGAGGGCTTGGCACTGTTGGACCAATGCAGGCCCACTGTGCCAATGACACTGGTTTCTAGAAGTGCCACCAACTTGAAACGATTTGGCCCCTGCAATGAGGGGCCGCCTCATCATTGCAACATCAGCCATTCCACTGCAATGAGGGAGCGACCTGTCATTGCAGGGTGGTACCTTGCCTGGTGTAACATTTCTGTAAACATGGCAGTGGCATAGCCGCTGTCTCAGAGCCCCATGAAAGCTGATGGGGGTGTCCAATCCCCCTGTCGGCATGCCCCCGACCCAGTTCATTTGCAGACAGGGGATTCCACTCCCCATCGGAATAATGCCCCCCCAAAACAGGCTTTCTTTGCTGATGGGGGGTCCAGTCCCTATCGGCTTCAGTTCCCCTCTTCCCAGTTCAATTTGCTGATGGGGAAGCCCAATCCCCAACGGCATAATGGCCACCCAATCGTTTCATGCATCTGCCAAGGGAGTGCCCAATCCCCTTCGGCATCATGCTCCACCCCACCCGCTTGTGCTAATGGGGTCATCCCATCAGCTTTGGCCCTCCCACAAATGCAGGTGGGCACACTGGGAGCCCACCCCATTATACCAAACAAACCTGCAAAAGAAGAAAACCAACCCGTGTTGTCTGTATTTTTCCTTTTTACCTGTAAAACGAGAAAACGGTCCCTCAACGTGTCTGATGTCCCTCCCCAACCCATGCCCACTCTCTGCATACCCCACCTCCCCCCTCACCCCATACTTACCTCCTGAGCCCAGCATGATGATTTTCGGTGGACTGGGAACACGTCTGCACTCTTCAAAGCCGACCGCGAACTGAAGAAATGCCGGTAAGCTATATAATGGCATAAATGGGATTTTTTTCAACTTATGTGGATATCTCAGGCATTTTTGGGACTTTTGGCACCAAACTTTTAACATGGGGCTATTGGGAACCCTCCTCATGAATGCAGTCACTGTCATGGCATTATTCGGTCTCGAAAGGTGATTTCGCAAGCACTGCACAGAATCACCTTTTGGGACCAATTAATGAAATGACAGTGCCACTCTTCATGAGGTGGGCTCTCAAAATGTCTATGTTGCAAATTTGGTGAAAAAAATCCAACAAATGACTGTTTTACGAGTGTGCATTGTGCAGTTTCCACACACAGTCGTAACTTTGTGAATTTGTAATATTTTCACTCCAGATTTTAAACACTGGCATTTTTCCACACCTCCTTATGAACAGTACAGCTGTCATTTTACACACCCTCGCCTAAATGTGTTTTTGCACTTCTGGCGTTGAATAGTCCGGTCGCTGTGGGAAATCAGTGTTTTGGATGGATTAAGAAAATCACAGTGGCACTGTTCTTGAGCAGAGGTACTAAAATGCCTTTGTTGAAAATTTGGTGATGAACATCCATAAAATTACTGTGTTATGAGTGTGCATTGTGCAGTTTCCATGCACCCTCATAACTTTGCAAATTTGTAATATTTTTACTCCAGATTTTCAACATTGGCCTTTTTTCTCACAGCCTTTCCACAGTGGGTCCCAGGGTGGTAGCCTGGGTTGCAAACTGGCTGCACAACAGGACACATAAGGTAATAGTGAGTGGAACACATTCTGAAGAAAGGGGGGTCACTAGTGGAGTACCTCAGGGTTCAGTACTGGGTCCAGTCATCTTTAATACCTTTATAGGTGACATTGCAGAGGGTCTGGAAGGAAAGGTATGCCTCTTTGCAGATGATACAAAGATCTGTAACAGAGCTGATACACAAGGGGGTGTAGAAAGGATGAGAAGGGACTTGGCAAGGTTGGAGGAATGGTCAGACATATGACAACTTAGATTCAATGTAAAGAAGTGCAAAGTAATGCACCTGGGAAACAAAAACCCAGGAGAAGAGTACACAATAGCATAGGAAGTACTAACAACAACAAAAATGGAACGGGACTTGGGGGTAGTCATATCAGATGATCTAAAGGTGGGTAAGCAATGTGAGAAGTCAGTAAGGAGAGCCAGGGGGATACTGGGATGCATAGGAAGGGGCATCACAAGTAGAAAAAGGGAAGTGGTTATCCCTCTGTACAGACAGTTGGTGAGACCCCATCTGGAGTACTGTGCGCAGTTTTGGAGACCTCATCTACGCAAGGACATAAACAGGATGGAAGCAGTCCAGAGGAGGGCAACTAAAATGGTGCAGGGTCTGCATCAGAAATCATATGAAGAGAGACTGAGAGAGCTTAATATGTATACCCTTGATGAAAGGAGGGACGGGGACATGATAGACACATTCAAGTACCTCAAGGGAATCAACAAAGTCCAGGAGGGCAGCATCTTTCAGAAAAAGAGATGTGTAAGAACAAGGGGACACAATTTAAAGATAGAGGGGGGATGGCTCAGGGGTAATGTGAGGAAATCTTTTTTCACAGAGAGAGTGGTGGATGCATGGAACTGCCTTCCTGGGGAGGTTGTTGGGGCTAAAACAGTGGGGGAATTCAAACATGCATGGGACAGACACAAGGCAATTGTAGTGGGGTGGCAGGAAGTAGGCTGTTGGTTAACTAGATTCTGCAGCTTATCCAGTAGGTAGGGAAATGGGCAGACTGGGTGAGCCAAGTGGTCCTTATCTGCCGTCAAAGTCTATGTTTCTATGTAACAGTACAACTGTCATTTTTCACATCCTGGCAAAAATGTGTTTTCGCACTTCCGGTTCAGAATAGCACGGTCAATGTAGGAAATCAGTGTTTAGGACAGATTAAGAAAATCCCAGTGACTCTGTTCATGAGCAGAGGTCCTTAAATGCCTATGTTAAAAACTTGGTGACAAACGTCCATAAAATGACTGTGTTATGAGCGTGCATTGTGCAGTTTCCACGCACCCTCGTAACTTCACAAATCTGTAGTATTTTCACTCCAGATTTTCAACATTGGCATTTTTTCAGACCTCCT
Source organism: Neoceratodus forsteri (assembly GCA_016271365.2). Classification (NCBI taxonomy): domain Eukaryota; kingdom Metazoa; phylum Chordata; order Ceratodontiformes; family Ceratodontidae; genus Neoceratodus; species Neoceratodus forsteri. The sequence goes on along the minus strand of CM057450.1, from coordinate 1,197,034,061 downwards.
TATGAATAGTACAGCTGTCATTTTTCACATCCTGGTTGAAATGTGTTTTCGCACTTCTGGCACACAAGAGTGCGGTCGCTGTTGGAAGTCAGTGCTCAAGACAGATTAAAACAAATCACAGTGACACTGTTCATGAGCAGAGGTGCTAAAATGCCTATGTTGAAAATTTAGTGACAAAAGTCCGTAAAATGACTGTGTTACGAGCGTACATTGCGCAGTTTCCATGCACCCTCGTAATTTCATGCATTTGTAATATTTTCAGTCCAGATTTTCACCACTGGCATTTTTTCACACCTCCTTATGAACAGTACAGCTGTCATTTTTTATATCCTGCCCAAAATATGCATTTACACATCTGGATGCAGAATGGCACGGTCGCTGTGGGAAATCAATGTTTGTGACAGATTAAGAAAATCATAGTGTCAGTGTTCATGAGCAGCGGTCACAAAATGCCTATGTTGAAAATTTGGTGAAATAATTCCACTAAATGACTGTGTTACACGCATGCATTGCATGGTTTCTACGTACGCTTGGAAGTTCAATCATTTTTAATATTGCCACTACATATTTTCAACATTGCCATCTCTTCACATCTCCCTATGAATGGTACGGCTGTCATTCTTCACATCCTGCCCGATCTGTGTGTTTTTTTGTACATCTGGTGCACAATGGCACGGTCGCTGTGGGAACTCAAAGTTCGGGACACATTAACAAAATCACAGTGCCACTGTTCATGAGAAGAGGTTCCAAATTCTTTCATGAGGTGGGGGTCACAAAATGGCCATGTTGAAAATTTGTAGTGCAAATACCAACAAATGCCCAGGGCACTGGGGTTCTAACCATAACATCCCACCCTGTACTGACTGACAGGCATCAAGGGAGTGCCTTTGGATTGCTGACTGTACTGCTCATGCCATTCCACCCCCACACCCCCACCCTGCAGCCAGTGACAGGCATTGAGGTGTGCCTTGGACTCTTCGGCCCCAAAATCCACCCCATTCTCCTATACTGCACCCATTTCAGTGTATGCCCCTATGGAATGGGGTGACTGTAATGCCAAACACCCTAAGGCATACTTCAACACTTGTTGATGTCTGCAGGATAGGGTGAGGTGAAATGGCATGAACGTTATGGATGATGACCCAGACGCATACCCCAATGCCTGTCCATCTCTGCAGGGTGGAGGTGGGGTTGGCGTGAAGTTCAATACTTCACTGCCGTTCCTATTCTGCATCTCTCTAACTCCTACATTTCCAGTGCTAATACCAGCAAGCAAACATTCGGCATTGACAAATGCTTGTTTTCTTTATATGATCCATAATTAAAATTAAGGAGAAATGAGGTTTTCATTAGTGTTTGGACTGCATTTAAACTCAGGGGATTATTTTATTAAAGTGCTTATTATCTTAATTCAATCAGAATCAGAATTCATTAATTTGTACCTGAATTTTAGTTAAGTACATTTCATTTAATTTATTAAGGATAATTACTGACTTTTTGGATTTTCCAAATTTATGGCTTTTTTTTTACAATAGAGTTTTTTTTTGCCTCCAATCTCTACCATGCCTGCTTCAGATGAATTCAGTCCCCCCAGTGCCATCCACCACTCCCCCTTCCATCACATCGGTTGGGTTCTGCATGGAGTGGGACCAGAGGGAACAGGGAACCAGCACCATCATATATGGTGGCTATTGCACATAGATTTTGGTTTTGCATTTTCTCCCTTGTACCCCCTCCCAGATGCTCAGTGCAGGATGTTCTTCCCCATGCATGCATCTTGAATGCATGCAGTGACACTCTGCAGGGCAGACAAACTCTTTTGGCCCACCACAGGGGTCTCTGCTGTGCTGGAACCAGAGCGCCTGTCTCCACTAACTAGGAACACTACCACATGGCAGCACTACCACATTCTCCCATAGAGATGCAGTGAATTTAAAATCTGCCGGGGAAGTACATGCAGTAAGCCACTTAATGAACTCATGTAGTACCCCATAAGAAAGGCTCACTTTGCCTTGTTATTATTACTTCGCATTGTCATTCCACCTTAAATGCGAAGCTAGGCAGAGTGACAACAATATTGGCAGCATCCCACCCACACAGTCACCAGAATGAATGTGCATCCCCAAAGTGCTACTGTCTTGTGTCCAGAGAACTCCCTGGTGTTGATGAAGTGAAATGAGAGTGCAACAAGAAATGCAAAGTCTCTCAGAATTAATGGCGCACTCAGTCATGCGCGTAGTGGTCAAGTCACATACAGAGTCACCAGAATTAATGTGCATCCTCAAAATGCTACTGTCTTGTGTCCAGAAAATTCCCCAGTGCTGACGAAGTGAAATGGGAGCGTAACAAGAAATGCAGTCTCTCAGAATTAATGGTGCCATGCAAATGCACAAACAGATTAAGATTGCCCTGCATACTCAAGGGATGCATAAAAAAAGGCACAACAACACCTAACCAGTGCTCACAAGTCACAAATCCAAAACTGAAAAGGAATACATTTTGCCAGTTGGTGGATTAGTGCACGGCAGTAACAATCCACTACCAGTAAAGATACCACAAAGCAGTATAAAAAATTCATGCAGGTGCGGTGGATAGCAGGTTCACACTGCTGCAATTACTCTGTAACACAATAAAAGGTGTCTGATTTAATGGCATGCATCACACACACACTCACAGGCACACTCAAGTAATGCGTAGCAAATTGAAAACCTTTAGTAATATAATCTGTTTTAAACAGACAAATTGTACACTGCTGCACCACAACAATCAACAAAAAAATGGCAAGAATTACTGAAAATATTACTGTGTGTACATTAATAGAGTTATACAAGAAAAATATAACCAAAACAGAAAGACTGCCTTTTTCTTCCAGTTAATCTAACTACACTACAAATATGACCTTCCCCCAAAGCACACTTCACAGTACACAGACTGACTGTTCTAAATTAACATTCAAAATCCACACACAAAAATAAACACTTGATGATATGAGCACAGAAGGGTGTCCTACAATCGATGTACTAAATTCTGAGTGAAAAATATTACTCAAAAAGGCATTTTAAACAGCTTTTAGAGGTTTTGAATCGCAGAGCTGTGAGAGCAAACTGGTTCCAGCTACCACTGCACACATACTACCCAGGCCAGAACTGAGGCTGTGCCAAACAATCTAGAGCCCATGTGGCCTGCAATCCCACGAATAACTGCAGAATTTCATTCGGAGCTCAATTACAGGGCGAAGTGAGGCAAATTACATTGATTTCAATGTACTTTGCCTTAAAATTGGTGAAGTGGTTTGGGGAAGGCGGAATAATGCAAAGTTATTGGTTTCAATGAACTTCACGTTCATCATGATGAAGCGAGGTACTCAGCTTCACGTTGTGGAGTTCTCCTCAAATCCTGCGTTACTCAGTGAATCACTTCACAGAGCAAATTGGGGCCACTCCGCCAACCACTATTTACAGTACTGTAACTCACATGCTGTATGGGAAGGAATGCGAATGCCTATGGCTGTACTTTCCCAATAAGCTGTAGCACAAAACTCCCCAACTTAAAAATGCTTATTAATGAGTACAATGGTGGAGTGGTGAAGCCTGGAGAGATACTACAAAACATGCTTACAATACATCTAAGTAATTAGTCAAAAAATGAATGTTGTGATTCGTGATGTGATCATGAATCATGATTTGTGACTGCATTTGTGACTGTGATGATGCAGAACTTGATTCGGTGTCGACGGTGTGAGATAACCAATATGGAACTGTATTGGGAACACGAATGACTACAGCTGTACTTTCTCGATGAGCTGTAGCACAAACTCCCTGACTTAAAAACGTTCATTAATGAGTACAATGGCAGGGTGGTGAAGCCTGGAGAGATACAGTAGTACAAAACATGCTTACAATACATCCAAGTAACTAGTCAAAAAATGAGTGTTGTGATTTGTGACGTGATCGTGAATCATGATTTGTGACTGCATTTGTGACCATGATGATGAAGAATGTGATTCGGTGTCAACAGTGTGAGATAAACAATAAGGAACTGTATTGGGAACGTAAATGGCTATGGCTGTACTTCACAGATGAGCTGTAGCACAAACTCCCTGACTTAAAAACGCTCATTAATGAGTACAATGGTGGGATGGTGAAGCCTGGAGAGATACTAACATACTAAGATGCCAGCAGAATAGGCCTAACGGTCTTTCGTGTCTGCTTGTTTGGTCAGCCCCCACCCTGGGAGCTGACCTTGCTGCCCTCCTCTCCCTCTCTGACTTCTCCCTTCTCAGTCCCAGATATTCTCGCTGCACTGGTTTTTGCTCCCAGAACCCTTTGCCTGTACCTGTTCCACCCCCTCTTGAACCCCTCCACCATTTCTGCCTCCACCAGCCCCCTGGGCAGTCCATTCCATGGCTCCACCACTCTCTCAGTGAAATAGCACCTCCTCCTTTCTCCCCTGAATCTCCCCCCCTCCAGCTTCCACCCATGCCCTCTAGTTGTCCCTCCCCTTCCTTCGGAGCACCCTGACTGCTCCTCCCCTATTTACCCCCTTCATGTACCTGAAGACCTCTATCATGTCCCCCCGGTCCCTTCTGTCTTCCAATGTGTACATATTTAGCTCTTCGAGCCTCTCCCCATAGGTCCTATCCCCCAAGCTCCAAATCATTTTGGTTGCCCTCCTCTGGACCCTCTCCAAGAGTTCAATGTCCCTCTTTAAATGTGGCCTTCAAAACTGCATGCAGTACTCGAGGTGTGGCCTCTCCAAGTAGTTGTACAGTGGAGTATCACTTCCCTCCTTCTGGAGGTAAGCCCCCGAGTGATGCATCCAAGCATCCTGTTTGCCTTTGCCGCTGCCCTCCTAAAAGTCTCCGAGTTGTTCATCTTGACTTCCACCACCACCCCCAGGTCCCTCTCAGCCATCGAGACTTGTAGCATCCGCCCCCCCGGGTGTACACTTGGCCCGGGTTTCTGTCACAGGTGCAGTACCTGCATTTCCCTGCATTGAACCTCAGATTCCACTTTCTAGACCACCTTTCCAGAGCCTCCAGGTCACCCTGTAAGGCCACCCTCCCCTCCTCCCCAACCACCACCGCACCCAGTTTTGAGTCATCTGCAAAGAGACTCTTCTCAGTCCTGATACCCTTCCTTATGTCAGAGACGTAGGCGTTGAAGAGGAGGGGCCCAAGGACCGATCCCTGAGGGACTCCACTAATGACCCTCCTTGGGGATGAGACTATCCTGCCAAACACGACCCTCTGGGTCCAGTTCTGGAGCCAATTTCCTATCCATCTGATCATCTGGTTCCCCACCCCCATTCCTCCCAGATTATCCAGCAGGCCCCCATGAGGAACAGAGTCAAACACCTTGCTGAAGTCAAGAAAGAGGACGTCCACTGGTCTACCCAGGTCCAAGGCACTCGACACCCAGTCATAGAACTCCACAAGGTTTGTCTGACATGAATCCATGCTGTCTATCATCCAGGCACCCAAACTTTTCCAGTTTCCCCACTAGTCTCTCCTTGACAATGCCCTCCATCACCTTGCCCACCACCGATGTCAGGTTGATGGGCCTGTAGTTTCCTGCCACCTCCCTTGATCCTCCTTTGTGGATAGGCACTATATGCGCCACCTTCCAGTCCTGGGGCACCCACCCTTTCCTCAGAGAGATGCTGAAGAGCTCCGCCAGAGGTTTCGCCAGGACATCCGCCAGGTCGTTCAGTACTCTGGGATGTAATTTATCCAGCCCTGGTGCTTTCTCTGTCTTAAGGGACCTGAGGGCTTCCCTCACTCTCTCTGCCATGATTTCCACCTCCACTACCTCATCCCCCTGCTTTGCTTTCCCCCCACCTGCCAGTGATGCCCCCCCTCCCCAGACCTGCCAATCGGTAAGGGTCCCCCCTCCTCAGTTTCACTGTCTCCTCCCATGTATGATGCAGCCCCCCTCATTTTTCTTGGTGAAAACTGAGGCGAAGTACTCATTTAGTACCTTAGTCTGATCCCCCGGGTCTTGTGCCCATCCCTTCCCTGTTTTAATCCTGCTAATCAGCCTCTTCACCCTTCATTTTTCCCAATGTATCTAAAGAACCCCTTGTTCCCTCTCCTAATTTTCCTGGCCAGGTTCTGCTCCTTCCTTGCCTTAGCCGCCCTCACCACCCTAGTGGCCCTTCTGGCCATCAGCTCGTACTCCCCTCAGTCCCTTTCACTCCTTGACCACTCGAATTGCCTATAGGCTGCCTTCTTTCCCCTCACCACCTCCTGAACCTCCCTGGTCCACCAGCAGGGTGTTCTGGCCTTACCGCATTTTCATCTTACTCTTGTGCAGGTGCTGGTAGCATCCTGCACTCCCCTCCTGATGATTTCCCACCTACTGTCAGTGTCCATGTCTGGCCCAATCCCATCCAAGTGCTCCTTAAGGATCCTTCCCATTTCTTTGAAATCCACCCCCCTGAAGTCAGTTACCTCTGTCTTTGTGCAGCCTTCTACCCCTCCTAGGTTCAGACAGAACCAGACCGTGGCATGGTCGCTCCCCGCCAATGGGTCCCTTACCTCCAGGCCCTCAGTCTGCTCACTGTCTGCCAGGACCACATCCAGTATCCACTCCTCCCTGGTCAGTTCCCCCACCTGCTGAGTTAGGAACATGTCCTGAAAGACATCCAACAACCTCTGTTCCCTGGCCACCGAGGATGTCATAGTCTCCCAGTCTGTTCCTGGCATGTTTAAGTCCCCCAACACCACCACTCTTCCCCTTCCCAATCTGCAGTGTCTCCCAACATCTGCCACCAGACTCTCCTCCAGCACCTCCGCCAGTGCAGGGGGTCTATACACCACTCCTATTTTTGCTGTCTTGCCCCCCCTTGTTATCAAGGTGACCCAAATCGCCTCCACAGTTCCCTCCGCCTCCTCCACTCCTCCTATGGCAATGCAGTTTTTGACTATTATTGCTACCCCTCCTCCCTCCCTCCCTGTCCTTCCTGAACATGGTGTAACCCTCCAGGTTCAGGTCCCAGTCATGCCCTGCGGTGGCCCAGGTCTCAGTGACCGCTGCCACATCCACCTCTCCCTCATTTAGTATCGCCTGCAGCTCAGGCATTTTATTGCCCGAGCTCCTGGCACTTAGCAGGACTACCTTCCCCCCTTTCCCTATACTTCCATTTCCCCTGCTCGTGTTCCCATGGGGATTTTGTCTTCCCCTGGTCTGTACTTTACCAGTCAGCCTTTTCCTGCATTCCTCTGGCTCCCCAGGGGGGTGGAGACAGAGTCCCTCCTTTATCGGACCCTCCTCAACAGCTTTTTCTCCCATCCCTCCCCCCTTCACAAGTTTAAACCCCACCTTTCACCAATGAACCCCTCTATTTTCAACTTAAGGATTTCTTTCCCCTCTGAATTGAGATGGAGCCTGTCTCTAGCATACAGCCCCTTATCCTCCCAGGTCTCCCCCAATCCCCCAACAACCCATACCCTCTGGCCCCACACCACTCCCTGAGCCACTGGTTTATCACCCTAATCTTCCTCTTGTGTTCCCCACTAGACCTTGGCACCAGCTGGATTTCCGAGAAGGAAATTGCGCATCCTATATCATGACAGACCCTGGCAAGCTCCCTGAACCTTGTCTGTATCTCTAGCTCACTATTTCCTCAATGTCATTGGTACCCAGGTGGACCAGTATGTCCGGGAACCTCCACAATCCTTTGCCAGTTGATATACCTCATGCTTGGCCCTGTGCACCATTAGTCCAGGGAAGCATTTTGTTCTAACCGGCAGGCTTCTCTCCCATCCCATTTGATCCCTGATCATGGAATCACCCAACAGGAGCACTCTGGCCGCCTTTTCTCCATTCCCCTTCCATGTCCCTCATCCTTTCTACTGGCCCCTCTCCCCAGCCAGCTCCTTGCTCCTCCCCCTACCTGGGTGCCACCTACCATCCCCTCCTTATTTACACTGGCCACCCCCTCCCCTGCGATACCATGCTTCTCGTCCTCCTGAGTATCCTTCTACACCTCGCTACCTCCACCATTACTGCTTGCGACTGGTCCTTTCCCCCCTTCTGCTAAACTAGCCTGGCTCGTCCTCCCTTCTTTCCTGTCTCTGTTCAGCCCCTCCTTGCTTGTCATGCTCCCCTGGCCTAAACCCTCAGCTCCTTTTATTGTATCCTCCTTGTACTTCTGGTCCTTCTCCTTGCCCTTTCCTCCCAACTGGTCCTTTTCCTTGCACTTTCCTCCCTCTACCCCCTCATCCTCCTGCTCTGATCCCTTGCTCCTCCCATTTTCCCACATTCCAAGTTCCCCCATTCTTCCTGCTATCCAGCCCCCGCCTCCTGCCCCCTACTCCCTTTCCATCTCTAACCACCCCTGTCATGGCTACATCACCTCCCTCATCCTCAAGCAGAAGAAGAGAATTGAAGCGGTTACTGAGCTTAAGATCTGATTCACCTCCCCCCATTGCTTCCTTCTGTCCATCCCCAGCCATCTGTCTACTTCCCTGAGAATGTCCTCCCTTTGGCCCCCATTTGTGAGGGTCCCCAGTTACCTGCCTGCTTCCTTTGTAGTATCCTCCTTTTGGGCCCCATCTCCCAGAGTCCCTATGCGATCCCAGAGTACTCTCCTGTACTCCTTTCCCTATGCTCCCACCCCTAGTGCTTGGTGCAGCCTGTGGGAGAGCCCCTGCCCTATTCCCAAACCATACCTCCCCCCTTCCCCAGCTGTCTCCTAATCCCCTCAACCTCCTCCCAAAGCTGTGCCAGATGGTAGCACACTGGGCAACCACCGAACTTCCAAGCCCAGTCCAGTATCATGGCTGTCCCACACCCTGTGCACCCCGCCACCCCCCCAAAGATGCTGGCCCTAATAACATGTGGTTACATCCCCCTCCAAGTAGGTTTCCTTGGGTGAGCCACCAGGTTCTACACCAGGTTCTAGTACCAGGTACTACCAGGTTCTAGTACCAGGTACTACAAAACATGCTTACAATACATTCAAGCAACTAGTCAAAATATTAGTGTTGTGATTCTTGACGTGATCGTGAATCGTGACTTGTGACTGCATTTGTGACCGTGATGATGCAGATTGTGATTTGTATCAAGAGTGACTCGAGATGATGGTCCTGACTTAAAAATGCACATTAATGAGTTCAATGTTCATGCAGAATTATGCACCACGCCTGCCCAGTACTCTGAAGGGAAGCCAAAGAAACAACTGTGACTTAAGTTACAGATGGAGATGGGGCCCTAAAGAGATGCAAATGCACAGACAGATTAAGATTGTACTGTGCACTGGAGAGATGCAGACACAAAGGCACAACATCTAACCAGTGCTCACCATCAGAAATTTAAATTTGGAAAGAATACCTTTGCTGGTTGGGGGCTGTGTGTGTGGGGGAATAGTGTACTGTAGGGCTGCAGTAACAGTCACTAGTACTAGTACCAGTAAAAATACCACCAAGAAGTACAAAAATCACACAGCTGCAGTGGATAGCAGGTTCACATTGCTGAAATTATTATGTGGCACAATAAAAGATATCTGATTTGATGACACGCGTCACACACATACTCACACACACACTAAGTGATGCCTAGAAAATTGAAAACTTCAGTAACATAAACACATATTTTAAACAAACTAAAATTATGCACTGCTGCACCACAACAATCAGCAAAAAAATTACAAGAATTATTGAAAATATTACTGTATTACATTAACACAGTTATACAAGAAAAATATCACCAAAACAGAAAGCACTGTCTTTTTCTCCAAGTTAATCTACCTACACCACAGATACGCCCCTCCATCAAAGCACACTTCCACTGTCTTTCAGTACATAGAGTGAATGTTGTACATTAACATTCAAAATCCACACACAAACAATAAATGCTCGATGATATGAGCACAGGAGGGTTTCCTATAATCGATGAGCTAAAGTTTCAGCAAACAAAATGACTCAAAAAGGCTTTTTTAACAGCTTTTAGAAGGTTTGAACCACATATAGCTCTCAGAGCAGATTGTCTCCTACAGCTTCCTACACACACTACCCCAAACTGAGGCTGTGAGAACAATCTAGAGCCCATGTGACCTGAAATCCCATGAATCACTGCAAAATTACCTTTGGAGCTTAAAGACAGCAGTGTATGAGGTTAAGCACATTGTTTAAGGTACTTCACCTTAAGAATTGGTCGGAGTAGTGGTTTGGGAAGGCGTGGAGTAATGCAAGTCATTGTTTCAATGGACTTCATGTTATCCATTATAGCGAGTACTCCGCCCGTGTGAGCACTCCATGAATTCGCCTTCACTTGATGAATCACTTCATGGAGGTAATTGAGCTACTTCCATCTCTCTATTCCCCAGCCGCCTGAACTGACTCCCCAAGTCTGCTTTGTTGGTTTGCCTAGCACGAAGCACATGGTGCTTCCACTGGGCAACTGGGGTCTCTAAATTTATTTCTAAGGCATCTTTAATTTTGTATTAAGGGACATATTCTAAATTCAGGGGTCAGTTAATGAACAATTAAAAAGATTTTAAGTGCTTTTTGCCTCATAGTTGTGATTACTGGGGTCTGAGGACTTCAGTACTATGGTTGGGGAACTAATCACTAGGTTGGTTACTGCAGAGTGGGCCTGATACCTGGGGTTGGGGGGGATAATTATTGGGGTTACCTGTGATTACTAGTGAGGGGACCTGATACTTTGGAAGGGGACTTATTACTGGTGTCAGGGGGCTGACTACTGGAGGAGGGGAATTAATTAATGGGGACTGGTGTAGATTTCTGTGGGGAGGGGGGCAGTGTGGGACTGATTAATACGGTCATGCTGATTGGTTGGGGGCTGATTTCCAAATGGTTAATAGGATTGATTATTGGGCCGGGGTGATTACTGGAGTCAGGGAATTGATTTATTGGTTCAAGGTGGATTTCTGGGGTCTGCTGGACTTACTAATGGGATAAGGGGCTTATTTATGGAGCACTGGTGGGATTGCTTAATGGGGACTGGGTGTTGATTTCTGGGGTATGGATGGGACTGATCAACAAGATCAGTAGACTGATTTCTGGGGGGTCAACGGGACTGATCATGAGGGTGAAGCTAACTGCTGCGGTCAAAGGGACTGATTAATGCGGGTTTGGATTTATTTGCTGAGGGTCAGAGGGACTGAATGGGGTTGGGGCTTATTACTGGAGGTCAGAGGGACTGATAAATGAGTCAGGATATTGATTTCTGCTAGGTTTGTGGAACTGATTAAGGGGAATGGGGATGATTATATGGTCAGCAATGTAAATAATGTAGTCAGCTGATTTCTGCAGGCTGCTGGGACTGATTAATGGCATTGAGGGGTCAGGGGATTAATTACTGAGGTTGGGAACTGCTTAAAAGGAGGTGAGGAGCAGGATACTTGGTGATGGGCTGGTGATTAATGGGTTTTGGGGACAAATTAAATGGATAAGGGTGCTGTTTACCTGAGAATGACTTTTTGCAAGTAGGAAGCCTGATAACTGGGGAGGGAACTTATTATTGGAGTTGGGAGGGCTGGTAACCAGGGAGGAGATGACTGATTTCTGGGTAGGGGTCTGATTACCAGTTTTATGAATTTGTCTGTGTCTCCATGGCACAAAAATGTTTGCCCTGCCTTATAATTCTTGCTGGACTCAGGTCACCTATGAAATTGGGCATTTGTTGCTCAAAGGCTCTGAATCAATTAAAATATGGAATCCTAGTTAAGTGGGCTGATAGCTGGGGTCATGGGGGTTGCTGCATCAGGGGACTGACTACTGGTATTGGGGCTGTTTAATGGGCAATTGTGATCCGTATGGAGCTGTGCATCAGATCTTGCTGTTATTGCTGGTGTAACATTTTGAGCTATTTGAAAAATGTTGTCTTTCTTAATAATTGGAAGAATTTGGCATGGAAAACAAAGGGCCTGATTTTTCAAAGCCGCATCTTCTAAATAACTGAATCTTGAAAAAGAACAAATATCCTGGTTACAAATTATAAATATGTAATGCTCCTGCAGTGTAAATGAAAACAGATAAATAATTGTCAGGGCATTGTCAAAGAAGTATATCTGGAGACAAGTAAAGGATGTGCAGTTCTGATGGAGTGCAGTTTTATAAATTAATGTGCACTCCATTAATATTGAACAATTGAGTGGCTTCTCCAGCAACACACTCATATGAGTGTGTTTCAAGGAATATAATACAGTCCCCATGGGTGTAAAGGCACTCAGCTTCCCCTCATGCCTCTTTTGCACCCAAATACCATGCATTACATTCCTACGTAACTCACACCATGTCATGTGCTATCCCATATTAAATATTCCAAATTACAATGGTATAGGTGACATAAAGGTTAAGAGCCACTACAAAAACATTAAACAACTTTACTGTTTTTGTTTCTAAAGCCTGAAAGAAAAATAAAATATTAGTCAATAGTATAATGTTAACACAAGTGAGATACATACTGCAATAATTTACAAGACCAGCAATACCTATTTGCACATTTATCTGTAATCCCTCGGTGGCGCTATCCCAAGGGATACTACCCCTGCCTGCTTAACTACTAACAGGTTAAGGGGCCTAGGTCCAATGGCGGGTGCCTCCACCCAGAGGTCAGGGTTTGCAGTAGTTAAACTAACTTGGTCACAGCCCTCTGGGACACTGTAACCCGCCTTTCTTCCCACTAGTGGCCCACACAATGCATTAGGAATATCTTCATAATTTACACTTACCCTCAGGACTGGCTCTGTCAACCGGACTCTGGGGAACCCCTGCAAAACAAGAGATACAGTGCAAATACCGCAGTACAATACTTTAACATAAACGAATACCTCGGTCAGTGTAACTTTGCTGTAAACCAACAGATCTGATTTATTTAAGGAGCTGTAACAAGGAAGGGGGAAATCAGGTTAATTAGGTTAAACACATTAACCCTTAGGCTGCCAGAAGATTTAGGACATATAGGTTTTTAGGATGTGTATACACATTGGTGGCACAGCAAGGGTTAATAATCACAGTACTGTGTGCATATTCAGAGTCCCAAATTGTCACTTTCACTGGGTAGCCAGGATGGGGGGGGCTAGCCAGGATCGGTGCAGCTGGTTGGGGCCCTGTGATGGAAAAAACACTTGCACAATACCCGATTGTAATCCAGAGCTGGAGGGCTCCGTTTGTGAAGAAATGAAAAAAGCAACAATTAGATGACACACTTGCGATTTGATAAACAGATGGCAGGGAGCTACCCTGTTTTGTACTCACAAACTCAATGCTGGGAACTGGATGGAAGGCAGATTGTCCTGGATTGTCAGGAGGAGCAGACCACATGGACAAGGTCCTTGTGACTGGACCCCACTACAGTTTAGAGCAAATGGATGTAGTCTGGATTAAGCTGGGGTTTACTTCCAGCTTCATGCACTCAATTCACTGTACAGGGGATTTGAAACGTGATTCCCCACAAGCACCACACATTTATATGTAAAAGGATAGTACTATACTAGGCAGGCTGCTTCTCGATCCCGATTGCAATTACTGCACAATACCCTGGAGAACACACAGCAGATTCAGTTCATGACAGACCGAGCGCGATTCAGCAATTTCTCCAGTCTTCTACAGGGTGAGCCTGATTTCTGCTCTTCAGATCTCCTTGATTCTCTTCACAGGTCTGATTCAGTCCGAACAGGCGCTTGTACAGGCTGCAGACTGAAACTCAGGGCCTTACATGCGCTTACCGTGCTAAAACTATACACTGCAGAAGCACATAGCTCCTTTTCTCTTCATTGTCTCACTTCATCTGATCTTTCCAGTAGACAGAGCCGGGCATTTCCTTTGAGTTCCTCCCAGTTCAGTTGGCAGGTTTGGCTGTTACTCACAATCAGACTCCCCCTGTTGGTGCAAAACGGTGCCGAAGTCCAAACTACAATTCCCAGAGGCATAAACCATATAATACATAGGTGGCTGGCTCCACAATGAGAGTCCAAGTTCTGATTTGCCAGCAGCAGGCTCCATTTCAAAGGTCACCCCACACTGATTGGTCCAGTTCAGCAGTTCAAAACCAGAATGGAGGGCTAGGCAAACACAGTTCTGACTGCAAAGAAAAGCAGGTTAGACAAACTGTATTTTCGTTATTACTCTAAATGATTTCTGGCAAAGTTACATCTTTGAAAAGTGCTCACTCTGCCCACTTAGCGACGGCAGAAATGGAGCGATTTGGCAGCAGCTCGAGTGGGACTCAAACAGAGAAACACACAGCCCCCCATAGAAACTAATTTTGTCTGCAAGCAGACAGCTCTTAAAGAGACAGTACCAGAGGCTCTAAAAGCACTCACAGATAAATGGCTTAGACATCGAACACCATCCAGGCTTAGAGCATTCAAGCAAGCTCCTGGAGACTTTTGAGAACCCCCATTTGCAGGGGGGTGTTACATATCTTTAGGTTAATATCAGCCAAGAGGAAAGCCCATTTCAAAACCTGACCCTGTATGTACCATATAAAAAAAATAATTAATTGCAATAAATGTTCTAAGTTCAAAACTTGCTGCAGAAAAGCTAAGTAGATTTATTTCCACAAACTCTGTGCTGAATATGTTTCTAAGTTCAAGACAGTCATATAGTGTATGGTGGAACATTGTTAGGGATGGAAATCCATCCCTAGAATAGGGTTGTTATGCTGCAGTAGCTACTGTATGTCATTGTAGCTGTTATGCTGCACTAGTTATGTAGCTACTGCAGCATAACAACATCAAACGCATTCCCCCTCATGCCCTACCAGTTCAAAAAAAAAAAAACTCTCTCCTGAAGTGAGACATTCTCAGACACTCAGAAGTGTGGTAGAGACAGCAGCTAAAAAACCTTGAACAGAAACAAGTGCTGCCTCCTCCACCCCTCCCCCCCCCACATCAGCAGGTCCCCACGGTGTGGCTGCAGTCCGGTAAACAGCAGCAGTCCCCAGTGTCAACAGTTGGTTTAGCCTCATTTTGTTTAAAAGTAAAGTAAAAGTTTATCGTGGTCCCTCGAAGGTGGCAGTGAGAATAAAAAGCCAAGTGGGAGCACTGCCAGCAAGCGGGACTGGGGTGGTGACCTGTGTGAGAGCATCAGGGGTGGAGCAACAATATCCCCAGCCAACCATACCTGAGCTGACATCTGCTCCTTTTCTGCTGGCATTCTCTCCTCCCAAAAAACAAAACCACACACTATAAAAAATTAAGGATGGGTGACCATCCATATCAAAGGCTGTGTTTCTTCTTGAGAAGTGAAACCATCACAGAGACCTCTCGAGCTTTGCTCTCAAGGTTGTGATGGTTTCACTTCTTTCAATGAAACACAGCCTTGTTATGGATGGTCATCTATCCATTATTCTCTATTTATTATTTCATTTTAGTTCCATTTACCTTCATGAATTTCTGTGGAGAAAGCCTCTGCAGAAGACAAATTTCCATGTTTCCTCCATGGAACCTCATTATAATCTATATTTTCACAGAGGCACCCATGTATTCCCCAGCCCTAACAGAAGATATGGATGCAGTGCATCTCAGGAAAATGTCTGCATGTGGGGCAATTAAGAGCATCAAGCCTGAGTCTAAATCCAGGAAGGCAAGGATAACTGCACTAAAAAAAAAAAAAAAACAGCCAGAAATAAAGTAAATACAAAGTGCAGAGAAGTTTATTGTTAGAAATTACAGTGTCAACAAAAGACTGGCTGGAGAACAGCTGTAACTCTGGCACTTTGGCCAAAACCATCCTTTGTCAGGGCATGTTGTGTGCTATTTCGTATCAAATATTCCAAATTCCAACAGTATAGGTGACATACTGGTTAAGAGCCACTATAAAAACGTTAAACAATTTTACTAATTTTGCTTCCAAAGGCTGAAAGAAAAAGAAAAAATTAGTCACTAGTATAATGTTCACTCAAGTGCAATATTGCAGTAATGTACAAAACCAGCAATACCTATTTTTTTTTTAATTATTACATTATTTGTACCAGATCCACAGACCTGGCAGGGGATATGACCCCCCTTCCCAGAGGGGTATGTCCAACAGCCCATCGGGGTATCCTGGTATTTTTCCTCCATTTTCTCCCCAATGCCCTCACCTGTGCAATGGGCACAGAAACTGTCTCCACCACCACAGAGGCAGCCAAGCACCCTGGGCATGGGCCGAACCCCTCTTATTATGCTGACACATGCAGCACAAACCCCCCACCCCGAGGAAGGAGAGCAGTCTTCTGGGCACTAAATCCTTACCTCTCCTGCTGACCCCTGAATGACCTGAGTCCATTCCTGAACCCAGGTCACTGGCATGGCGCAAGGTATGGCATCTAGTGCCTCAGCTCTCAGTGTCACCAAGCCAGCTGAACAATACCCATTTTAACAGTTACCATTAGGTTAATGTCAGTCAAGAGGAGCGCACATTTCAAAACCAGACCCTGTATGTACCATATAAAAAAAGAATTAGGGCTGGCCCGGTGGTGTTGAGGGTTGAGGTGTTGGATGGGAACAAGCCTGGGCCACTGGGTGTCAGCATGGGGGATAGAGGATTGAGCATCTGGAGGACTGTTCTCCTCTCTCGGGGGAGGGACTAGATGTCCCACTCACTGACTGCCCTCTGGCGGTGGCTGGAGGGCAGTAAGAGTTGGGATACTCAAAGCTGATGTCCTTACGTTGGAAGGGAAGGGGGCCAGGTGAAAACAGGAAACAGCGAGCCTGGCAGCATTTATGATGGTCCACTGCTCCCGGGAGTGGTCCTCCGGATTCTGGATTGGGTCTACGGGAGGGGGGAGAAGCCAGCAACCTCCTCCTGGGCCCGCTGTGGGGAGCAATCTGCGAGGCAACTACCGGGTGCCACCTAGCATGGGAGCAGCAGGATCAGAGAGAGAGTCCCTTCAATCAGGGGGCCGTAGCCACCTGCCAGGGCTCAGGAGGTCAAAAAGTACTTTGGAAAAAAAAAAGAATTAGATGCAATAAATGTTCTAAGTTCAAAACTTGCTGAAGAAAAGCTAAGTATGTTTATTTCCATAACCTTTGTGCTGAATATGTTTCTAAGTTCAAAACATTTATATAAAGTTATATTTCATTTTAGTTCCATTTCCTTCATGGAGTTCTGTGGAGAAAGCTTCCACAAAAGACAAATTTCCATGCTTTCTCCATGGAACCTCATTATAATCCATATCTTTCATAGAAGCACTGTGGAAATCCCACATATTACCCTGTCCAGGCAGGTCCTGTTGGTTTCCTTGGCCCTGCCCCAGACCACCATACCCCCCCCCAGCCTCCATCTACCCTGGCTTTACCACTGGCCCACCACAGCTCCTTTGTCTTCCTGAACCACTCCAGCTCCCCCTGCCTCAGGCTTCACTGGACTTTCAGCTCTGTTAGCCTTGCCCCATGACCACCCTCCCTCCCACCACCCCAGCCCTTGGCTGCCCTGGCTTACTCTGGCTCTTTTGGTTCCCAGAACTCTTCTACTTGATCACTCCATTTCCCATGCCTCTGAAGTTGCCGGTTCCCCAGCTTTCTTGTCCCTGCACTTGTTCCACCATGGCTCTCCCCTGTCCTAATCTGTCCTTGTCCTTGCAACCTCCCCAGAACCCTTGGCCCTGCCCTGGACCACCCCAGCCCCATGCTGTTCTTGTCCATGCTGCCTCCCAGCAACCTTAATCTGCTGCAAACTCCAGTTGCTGGCATGTGGAGAGTAGCTCTGCTACTGAGCCACTGGGATGGCCCCACCCCAGCATTCATGACAAGGGTTGCAGCACACTGCTCGTCTGACTTCCATCTTGTCGGTAATGACCACCGGGTCCAGCTCATCTTTCTCTGCATTTGTATTTTTTAGATATGTATCCTTCCTTGTTGTAAACATTAAGCAATAACAGTTACCTGCAACATTCCTGTAACCTTTTTACAAAGTTTGAAGACTGCTGCAAACATAGGCTGCGGCAGTGTTCCAATTAGTAGCAACCACCTGTTAACTTGGCATTTGCACTTCTTGCAGTCTTTTTGGATTGCATCAGTATTATATCAGCAATATTTTAGACATACTCCTGCTGACAAATCTTTTTTTCATAAGGGAAGGTGCGATTTCTGACAGAAGTATTACAAAATGGCCAGGAAAGGGGAGTCTGGTTATCTCGGTAACAGTTTACAAATTAGTGTTCAAACTGCTGCACATTGTATTAAAAGAAAACACCATCTATCCTGAATAATAAAAATGAATTTTGTCAGTGGACAAGTATGTGCTTAATGAAGATTCAGTTATTGAGGAGTACAGTCTCCACTGAGGTTCTTACCCCCTAACCTTGTGCTTTGGTTCTATCAAATTTGAAATGAGTTTTTCTTTCAGAGCTCTGTAATTCAGAACAACCCAGCAGTAACCTTCTGTACATCAGGAAAGGATTACAGTATTCATTCATTAGGTATGCTCTGAACCACTTGAGTGAACACGGTAGCATACTTTTTATGTGGGTGCCCTAAGAGAAAGATGCTTTAAGGTTTAACTGTTGTTTATTTTGGACCCGGTTACCTCTATCTGCTTTCAGTGATGACCAAGGAATGAGCTCACAATTGGAAGCCAAACGTGTCTTCTGTTTTCACTCCTAAAGAATTACCTCCTCCGTAAAAACTGTGCAGAGTTACAGATGGCCTCACACCAGTACCAGATCTGGAAGCCTGCATTTAATATATATGTACTGTGCTAGCAGATGTAAGTCATCAAGTGTGCTGAAGCTTATCAACACAAATGTATCACGTTGTAATTGGTTTGTGTTCATTTTTTAATATCCCTAGACTACTTCATCTGAGATACATAGGTAAGGAAATTCAAGATAATGCTTTGTTTTGATTTTCCTACTTTTTGTTTTCCATAATTTATTTACCCAGTACAGCCCAGCTGAGATGCAAAGCCTCCTTTATCAGTATGATTACTTACAGTTTTTTAAAGCAACTTCTGATGTTGCCTATAAAAAGGATGGCACAGAAAGGGGGTGCATAAGCTGCCTTTGTGAATCAGACTACTGTAAATCAAAAATAACTTTACAATAGAAACAGAATGGCACAAGCAGGAAAAAACAGGGGCTGAATGTTCAAAACCCAGTGTCCTGCTTGTGGTGGTTTGGATTTTCAAAATCACCCTAATGTGTACACTGTTATAACCTGTGTCTGAACTCTTTTATCAAAGCAGCAGGATGCATGTCTATAATGACACCTGAATAATATCACACATTCACCCTGAGAAAGCAGGTAAGACAAACTGTACTAAATGTTAATGGTCTTAGGAAGTCCTGCCCCCCCACACCTGACCCAGCTGTCACAATTTACCTCTGGTTGGTGCTGAACCCTGCCACCATCCTCCCCATCCCAGTCTGGCTGTTACAATACAAGACTGGTGGTGGGTGCCCAATCCCATGGAGGATATTCTCCCTGCTAGCCCTGACTCTCTCAATACACCAGTGGCAGGTGACCAACACCGACACTGGTATCACCCTCACTGACCTGACTGTCACAATACACCAGTGACAGGTGCCCAACACTGACACTGGTATCACCCTCACTGACCTGACTGTCACAATACACCAGTGACAGGTGCCCAACACCGACACTGGTATCACCCTCACTAACCTGACTGTCACAATACAACAGCAGCAGTGGATGCCCAACCCTGCTGCTGGTGTCTATCCTGCCAACCTGACTGTTACAATACAACACGGGTGCTGAGTGCCCAACTCCATTACCAGTATGTCCCCTCTCCCCCACCCCAACCTACCCAGCTGTCATAATACAGCACTGAAGGTCAGTACCTAACCCAAGCAAAATGGAAAGTTCAGTGTTAATTTCTCAAGGATGTGCTCCTATAAACTGAAACATAGTAAACTGAGTCACTTTGCACTTTACAATAAACTCATACAATCCCACAGAAGTTGGCATGATTTCTATTTGTGTAAATAAATACAATTTGTACTCCTAATACATAATTATTTGCTTAAAAGCAGTTAATATGTTTGAATAGCAAGGAAAAACACTCACCATTAATAACCAGTAGTGTTTCTTTCAATGGAGCTGTGCTACCCACAGCCGCACATGTGTGCAAACTGCAGACATGCTGAATCTGTCCCTTTTATAGTCAGCACTGACAGTTCCTCCCCTATGCCTAAGAGTCAGAGAGGGCATTCTGCCCTAAACCCAGGTATTGGATCTGCACCCAATGACACACTTGGCTGCCATTGGGTCCATTACAGACAAGCCACATCCTGCAAATATAAATATATGTATATAGTATATATATATATGCAGTGATCAAAAAGAATGTGGTAAACCAAAAGTTTACCATAACCTACAAGGGGCACAATTAATTAAAGCAATTCAATAAACTAGTAAACACATTTCCTAAAGCCTATTATATATGATAAAGCAATTCATAAATGTATTATTAAATATATATCACCTTAGTCATAGTCTGCACATTTAAAGTTATATGTGTACTGCCTACAACCTTCTATATAAATAGTATGTTCTGAAATTTCTGTGATATCTAAAGAGAAATTCCATACCTGCCTATGGTGCCACTGTGGGCCACCACAGAGAATCTGGATATACCATGAAATATCTGGAAATACCTGTCCATATCTATGGCTGAACTATACTTGCAGCTTCACACTAATGTTAATTCTCTACCTCCTTACTCTTCAGACTCTAACATGCTCAGTGATCGTATGTTTCTCTTCCATACTGTAACATATTTTCTTAGGCTTAGTTCATTTAGTAAGTTGTTATTGTTTTTTGTATTCTTGATTGACATCAAGGCTTTTCTTAAATTAGGTTTGTTTTTTTTATTCTCTCTGATTCTGGTTTTGGTATATCTACTTCACCCCCATCAACTATGCTGCTGATGAGAAATAGCAGCATACACTATCCTTACTCCAGAATTTTCCAGCTGGCCACCATTGCCAAATATTTGATTTCTAATTCCAAAATATTTCATCACCCAATAGATCCAACCTTTATTAAGAAAAACCTAATATCTATACTGCAGACAGTTCACCCCAATTAAATTTGTCATTGAGTATCCTTTTTATAAGATTGTATACTACCGTGGCTAATGTGGCTTTGTTCTTTTTCATGGATTTGGGAATACCTTTGATAAAAACTGTTGGTAATTGATGATTATTTATTTTTCTCTTGTAATCATTGGTCTTTTCCTTTTGCTGATTCGCTCTATTTTTTCAGTTCTGCATATTAGTATCTCCTTTGGATCTATTTGCTTTGCCCTTTTATCCCCCAATATAATACAGGGTGGGGAGCTGGTGACTTTTTTGGAATAAAGTTCAAATAACCAACAGTTTGTTTTTGTAGGGAATGTTTTGATTTGGATTTATTCTGTATGTAGATATGCTTTTATAGTTCAAGGCTTTAACAAGGACCTGAACACATGCCAAAACTTGAACGTCATCTTCCTTTACTGGTGTGCTCGTAGGTATGTCACAAATCAAATTACAGTTATAATTTGCATCAGAATCAATGTTATCATCTTTGGTTATAACAGAATGGTCAACAGTCTCTTTCTATTAGAGAAATTTGCATTCACATTAATTGAAAGGCTCCAGCCTGTGGTTTGGAGGGGCAGTGGGCAACACTTGCCACACTCTCTTCTGAGCAGTACATATGCTATGAATGCCCAAGAGTCCTTTGGACTGTCACATTTCTCATTGCTGTGACTGCTGCTTCCCTCCTGCCCTACCCATACCTGCAGCCACATGGCTGCTTGTGGAGTCCTGTCTCCTCGTGTCTCTTTGCTTTGTCCTGCTGTTGTTCTGAGCTGGCACGTCACCTCGGGCTTCCTTGCTCCTTTCTCTTTGCCTGTTTCTTGGTCTGCTACTGTGTTTTGGCATGGCTGTGTACCACAGCTGTCTGCTGTTCTTGTTTTGGCCTTGCTGCCTAGCAATGTTTCTGAGACTTATCTGCTATCTAATCTTCACTCTTGCAGCTCCATATCAGTTGCTGCTATTGTACTGTCACCTCAGTGCTTTTCTTTTCTGACAAGTTTCCTAATGGCCAACCCTTTCTTCCCCTGCATTTCCATATGAATGGGCTTTTCTCATCTGCTGTTTTCCTCTACTGTGAAGGAGATCAGGGCTGAAAATGGTGGGTAGCCCCATCCACCATGGTCCTCAGGTCCCATCACTGTAGCAGCTGGAAGAGGCACACTATCATAAATGGTGAGCTCTCTTCTTAATAGGATAGTGGGTAGCCCCACCCACCACAGTCCTTGGGTCCAATCACTGTAGCAGCTGGTAGAGGCACACTATCGTAAATAGTGAGCTCTCCTCCTAATAGGAGTGTTTGACTGGGAACTGGAGGAGATTTTGGAAAGAGTTGCTGCTGGTGGAGGTTGGCGAAAGTCTCTTGAGAAGTAAGGGACTGCCCCCCCCTTGGAAAAGCCAAATCATGGTTCTACTGTAACCAGGTCCAGAGCTGGAAATGGCAGGTAACCCACTGACCACAGTCCTCGGGGCCAATCACCATAGTAGCTGGAAGAGGTGCACTGTTACAAACAGGGAGCTCCACTCTTAAGAGGAGTGGTTGAAGGGGGACTGGAGGAGTTTTTGGAAACAGCAGCTGCAGGTGGTGGGGTTTGAGAGAGTCACCTGAGAAGTAAGGGACTCCCCCCTCCTCAGAAAATCTGAATTGCATTTCTACTGTGACTAGAACCAGGGTTGGAAATGGCAGATAGCTCCATTCACCACAGTCCTAGGGCACATTAGCTCAAGCTGTGGACCCTGCAATACGAGCAGACTTGATAGACCAAATGGCCTTCTTCTGCTGGCTTGTTTGTATGTTCGTGCAATTACCATAGTTGCTGGAAGAGGCAATGTCCAGCCTTTAAAAGGAGTCCACCCTAGCAGTCCTCAGCTGTGGTCCTCACACTAAGGACCCATGCAAAGGACAGTGACTGGAGTCTGCTTGGAGTCAGCCAGGGAGCCAGCCGCCAGACAGGACCACTGCTTGACAGATCCCAGGTACATGTGTATTGTTTCTGGGATATACTGTGGTGAGGGATTGGGAGCTTGCTATTAAGCATTTCCTGGGTAGTATTGTGATTGTGGGTTTAGGGGCTTGCTGCTAAATTGGTTCTGGGTAACATTGTAATTGTGTGTTTGGGGGCCTGCTGCTAAACTGTTTCAGGGTGGTATTTGTTATTTGTGATTGTGTATTTCGGGGATTGCTGCTAAACTGGTTCTGGGTGGTTTTGTTATTGCGGGTTTGGGGGCTTGCTGCAGGAGTGGTTCTGGGTATTTCTGTGATTGTTGGTTTAGTTGTTGCTACTATACTGATAGTAGTGTAGGGGGAGAGAGAGAGAGAGAGAGAAGAGAGAGAGTTGTTTGTAAGTGTTGCTGTTTATAGCATACCTGTGTTGCTGTTTATAGCATACCCGTATGCGTGACATACCTAAAGTTTGTTAATAAAGGGGCTGTTTATTGTACTTCAGTAACTTATGCTGTCTATAGCTTAGCCTTACTGGGTCCTGGGACAGGAGGACAGGAAGCACAAGGAGAGCAGGAATAGAGAGGGTTGGGAGAGGTACAGTGCAGTGATTGTGGGGTGGCAATGTTCAGGGAGACCTTCTGAAGACTGTGGTGCTGCCCCGTCTGTATGTGCCTCTCTGGGTTAGCGGAGAAGGCCTCTAGAATTAAAATGCATTGATTAGAAGTCAGGAGGAGGTCCCTAGACTCAAAGCAGCATTGACTAGGAGATGGGTAACTATTTCTTCCACCCAAGGGCTATCAACTCTGACACTGTTACATCAAATGATGCCAATTAGAAGGAGCAGCTGGACAACAGTGGTTCAAGGAGAGAGGGGATGGTGGGATCTGGAAGGCTGGGTGGAAGGTTGCAGGCACATTCTTCAACTGCAACTGGTACCACTACAGAATTTCTATGCCATTCTAGCAAAACGAGACTGCCAAGAGGAGGTACCCATGGTGGTGGCCAGGGAGGATGTGGGGGCCTTCCTCAGTGAATGCCCCAAGGAGGGTGAAAGACGACCCCAGTAAAAAAGGAAGCAACTTCTGGTGAGGGACTCAAATGTCAAGGGGACAGAGCTGGAAGTAGGAAAGGGAGCGGAGAGGGTGGAAAGGTACCTACCTGATGCCATGGTCCAGAGGGATGGGAAACATATTGAGCCTTGATAAACCACTAGATGACTGCACGCAAAACATTGGCAGAGGTTTGGAGGGTGCTACTGATTGGTATATTTTCACTAATAAAGATTTTACCTTTTTCAAAAGTTTGTTGGTTGACAGCATTCGTTTCAGTTAGCCCAGCTCTGTTGTGACTTGCTGGTGCACTGTTTTCACTGCAACTCCTGAGATTGCTACCAGTACTACCTTTTGGATGCGAGGATTGCTAGGGCAGTAGGAAGGGGAAGGGAGCTGGAGGTCATTGTCTTCCTGGGGACAAATTACCTGGTTAGGGATGGGGTAGGAACAATGCATGGGGAGTTTAGGGAGCTGGAAAGACGTCTTAGACAGGCAGCACACTCTGCAGCTTTTGCAGAGCGTGCTGCCTGTCTACGATAGGGGGAAGGAGAGGGAGCTCTGCACCAAGGCCTTCAACTCATGGTTGAAGAAATGGAGCAGAGAGGAGTGCAACGACATTAGGAACTGGGGGCCAACCTGGGAGGATAACAGATTATACAGAGGTGATGGCCTGAATCAAAGTTCTCAGTAGATGCTTTAAATGTTATTTTGATGAATATTAAAGCTAGCCAAAGATGATAGTGGAAGAAAAAGGGGAGGCAGAAACTATCTCCCCACAGGCTGTGATAGAGTGTAGGGAGATGCCAAGGGGCAAGAGTCTCAGTGGCCGCAACAAACCTCTATGTCAAGCAAATGTAAGTAAGAAAGAAAAGTAAAAAAAAGGAGGAGACCGCTATGGTTCTTGAAAGAGGTAGCAGAAAAGGTAAGGCTAAAACAATGGCATTCAGAAGGTATAAGGAGATCCAGAGAGAGGAGGATAGGGAAATGTATCAGGGAAAACAGAGGGAAGTAGGCCAAGCAGTAAGGAGTGCAAAGGCACCGACTGAGGAAATTCAGTGGGCCTATGCAACCAGAGTAGCATTATGCTGGTGCAACTGTGATAACTGTTTGGCCATTCACACTCTCTATTCCATGGGGAATTACGACCGTGTAGGTGTACCGAAGGCAAGGAACACTATGAAGAGGGTTCCACCCCTAGAGGTGCCACAGGAAAGATTCCCTTGGCAAAAGGTACCTTAGGAAGGAGCCCCAAAAAGAACATTGACCAGTACATGTTTACTATGAGCTAGAGAAGCAGATTAACAGCAACGAGACAGCTTGATGAAACACAAATGAGATGCATGGCTTGTCAGGATTGCACTGATAAAATAGATTGCCCTGAGGACATCAGGGGGCTTCCTAAGGAGAGAGAGATAATTGAGAGTAGGGCCACCATCCATCTCCATCCAACAGTGGAAACCTACCTAAGGAAACTAGGGAATATATTATAAACAACTAAGTACATATTATGACCTTTGGCATGGAGGAGAGGAAAAAAAACCTTTTAAAAGGAGGAAACCTCTGGGGATCCAAGACTTAGGTCACCTTCTCTCCAGACTAGGAGTAGTTTATTTAGTGATGGCTTTTCTGCAATTTAGAAACCCAATCAAAGGGGAGGAAATATTCTAATTTGGTGGAAAGCTCTCACAATCCCTCTAACGAGAATGCTGTGAAGGGTTGCGAGAGGCCTCTGCAACAAAGGGTACTCTGAAGCAAGAGTGAAACCCCAAGGCGGGAGGAGGAGATGAGTGACAACCACTGAGGCACTCAGCTGGCCTACCAACTCAAACAAACTAGGTAAATCAGAGGTGGTCATAGGGATAATAGCTTTCGAAGGTGCCACGGCTATGCCATAGCCAATAGAGCGCTCTTGGGCTGTAAGCACTCCATCCCTTGGCAGCTGAAGTCTTAAATTCTGCATCAAGAGGTGCATCATATGGCTGCATGCTAAAGCTCCCCCTGGAATGAGGACATTCCCATTATGGACCAGATGAGAAGGACCCTGCCCCAATGTTAACATGCTCAAGATGCCGACTTCATGAGTACAGAGTGAGACTGTTGGCTTACAGGGCAAACCCTGAGCCAGAAAAGGTAATGGACATAGTTGGCATACCTCCGATTTATGAGTGAGAGCATGAATCAACTCTGAGTGCTAGATAGGAGGAGGCCAGACATAGTCAGCAGCCATAGACTAGATAGCAGATTATTGATGAGGAGGCCAGACAAAGCCAGCAGTTGTGTATATTGATGAGGAGGCTGGCCTTGAAGAGTTGTGAGCAAACTCTGCAACCATTAGATTGAACGTTTGCACACAAACTCTGCAACCTTGATAACTACCAAAGCGGGTCCTGGGTAAGGTTGGAGGCTGCAGTGTGAGCCGAAGTTTGGTGGTTTGATAGTAGTAGCAACCAGCTGAAAACAAGCCAAACAATTCAATTATGGAAGCGAAATTGATGGTGATATAGAATGCAGGTGTTTAGGCAGTGAAAGGCTGTGATGCTAGTGATTGAATCAATGAGGTTTAGTGTAAATGAATCAATAAGGTTTAGCAGATAGGAAATATGTAGCAGAATTTGCAACAGCAATAAAATGGGCAGCAGCATAGGTAAGCACGATGCATCACATACAGGTTTACAAAGGTTTGTACTGAGCTTAATTAAACTTTTGTCCTTAGAGTTTGCTGTATTTTTAACATTTTTTCCAGTCTGAATAGCTCATCCAATTTTTGTTTAAAGGACCCAATCGATGAACTGCCTACCACCTCCTCCGGTAAATCATTCCATTTGGCTGTGACCCTTTGGTTGAACCACATTTTACACCTCTATGTCCTGCAGCTCTCACTCTTCAGTTGAAGTGCATGGGCTCTGGTATTAAAGGGGTTGTCTCTATATTCCAATCCCAGCTTTCCCCGTAGATCTTGGTCCTCCAGTGCTTTAAACAATAAGCACACCCCCCCTCCTTCTCCTGTACTCCAGAGGGAATAGGTCCAGGTCTATCAATCTGGCATTGTAATCTTTACCTTTCATGCTATTTATATAGCATGTGGCTCACTTTTGCACTCTTTTGAGCCTACATATTTTGTTCTGATGATATGGAGCCCATAACTGGGCTCCATATTCGAGGATATGCCTCACCAGAGAGCTATGCAGGGAGATTATTACCCGCTTTTCCCGACTAGCTATGTGTCTTAAAATGCAGTTAAGCACATTGCTTTTTTACTTATGTTATTACAGTGAGACTTAAACTGTAGATGATCTATGATTATTATACCCAAGACTCTGTCCTCCGTTACGGTTCTCAGTGTGGTGTTGCCTAGATTGTAAGCCTGGTATGTGTTTTTTTACCCAGGTGCATAACTGTATACATTTGTCTGGATTAAGGGGGAGTTTATACCTTCTACGCCACTCATTTATATAATTTAGGGCCTCCTGTAAGGATTTTTGATCACCCTGTTGTTAATTTCCAACCCCAATCTGCAGTTGTCGGCAGACTTGGTAAGCCTTACATTGTTGTGCTCATGTGTAAGTGATGCTGCATAGATGTTAAAGAGACATGGCCCCAACACTGAACCTTGTGGGACTCTACTCATCACTCTGGACCATTTTGATAAGGTCACCCTGACACTTACTCTTTGTCTTCTTTCTGTAAACCACGAGTGTATCCAGGCAACTAGGATTTCGTGCATACTCATACCCTTTAGTGATTGAATTAATTCCTGATGGGGCATCTTCTCAAATGCTTTTGTAAAATCTAAAAAGATGACATCCACTGATGTACCTGCATCTAAGCTTTTGCTGACTTTATTATAAAATTCCAGGGGTAGGAGGTAAGCTGAATCACTTTTATGCTTGCCCAACCAGTTCCATAAAGGAGCAAATCATAGTTTACATAAAAGCATTTGATGCTATGGTTTCAGCATGAATAATGAATTAATATGATTGGCATTAATACCTTAAATGCCGTTAAGTCGGACATAGATTATTCCAGTAAGGAGCATGCAGCGCAGTAGTGGAATGCAAAGAACATCTGAAGGCCATATGGGCTGTGAGGTTAATGATTTATGCATGGATAACTGAAAGCCATGTAGGCAAAAAAGCAGGGCAAAATCATATAGCTTACATAAAGCATGTTCCTGTGGGTCACATGTGCACCTGCGCAATAAATGACAACCTAAACTCACAGCTCTTGGTTGCGCGGGGACATCACTGACAATTCATTGATTACTCCGGAGATTGCTCAGCATTTTATTGACTAAGGAGGGCATAGCATACCTATGGCCACCAACCAATTGAAATTTGGCAGCAATACACCAACGGGGAAGTGGGGAAAAAGCTTAGAGACTTCCCCTCCTGCTACTGCATCCCAGTGGCAAAAATGACAGCGACGGCCAAGGCCCACTCTCCAGCATCACCAGAAACCTTTTTTCTTTTTTTTTTTAATTTAAGCTCTTTATTGATTTCAGCACCAAGTATACAATATCAATATCAAGAAAACATATACACTTGAGAATATTAGGTGCATCTTTTACATCAAAGAAAAAGAAAACATAAAGGAAGGAAAAGGAAGAAAAGAAAACCCACACCCTTCCCCCCTCCCACACTGCAGACTACGCATTATTACCACCATTATAACTGTAGTTAAATACTACTATCCTACTTACATTGTGATTCCCATATTGCCATGATGGCCTCTAGACTTCCCCACCAAGAGGTAAAAGTTTTGCCTCTGCTTCGCATAAGTGCTATATGCCTCTCTAACTGCAGAGCCAAAACACACTCTCTGTACCATTCCACTACTAGGGGTGCTTTCTCATCTATCCAATGCCTCACTATTGTTAGTTTGGCAGTTGCTGCTACCAAAGCCATATGCGCTTTCCTACTATTTGCAATACCTATCAGGAAAAAATTTACTAGGCACACTTCCGGAGTAAACAGTTCCCTCAGACCGAGGATAGGGTCCAAGGAGTTGTTGATAGCCTGCCAAAATGCCTTAATGTGCGGAAACAACCATAACATATGATAAAGGGACCCCACATCCATCTGGCATCTATTACATGTTGGTGCTTGCAACAGTCCAAATCTACACAGTTTGCATGGTGTCAAATATAAATTATGCATAATATTGTAATGTACTAGTCTGAGTCTGTCCTGCTTGATAAGCTTATATAGAGAAATCCAAAGTTTTTCCCACACATTAACATCCTCAGGGAGACCTAATTCCCTTACCCAATAGAAGCAAACGCCCGAGGGTGGTCTATTATCCCAACCTTGCAAAGCTTTGTATAGATTTGAGACTTTGTGCGGCTGAGAAGCAGCCTGGAGAAGCGCAATGGGACCCTTTTCCCCTATGTCTATTAATGGAGAAAGCTTATGAAACATGGATAGGGCCTTGCTAACTTGTAGATATTTAAAGGATTTTTTATTTGCAGCACTATCAGAGCCACACAATTGAACCGGAGTGACCATCTCTCCATCTCTCCATAACTCCGAGACTTTACACTGTCTCAACCGAGACCAAAAAACATCGGCTATCGGCACATTACCAATTTTAAAATGCGGGTTATTCACAATTGGTTGGTCAGAGGATTGGCTCCACCTAACCGCCAAATAAGCTTGGGCCTGATGCGAGGCTTTTATTGACCAGCCCATAGGGTTATTTCTAAGGTTTTTGGGGATATGTGACGGAGATCACCAGAAACCTTAATGACCTGCCCGACAGCATTTATAGAGCAAATGGCACAGAGCATCGAAATGATCAAAGCTACAGTAACTGACACGCAAGACACACTGAATATCTTAGCTGGGCAGGTTACTGTGACGGAGTTGCTGTTTACAAAAGTTGCCACAATACAGTCAGACCAGTCCGCACAACTCGTGGCAGCTGAAGAGCAAATTAATTGGCTGACAAACAAGCTAGAGGACCTTGACTGATGTGGAAGACTGAACAACTTATAATTACTGGATCTAACAGAAGGGCTGGAGGGAAAAGATACAGTACAATACCTTTAAGCCAATCTTCCATCCTGGTTGCAAATTGACAGTGCGGTCTATGACTTTGAAATTGACAGGGCCCATAGAGTGTGCTGAGGAAGGAACGCCCTGAAGACAACTAAGTCGCGGCCCTTAATTTTTTGCCTGTTATGTTTTCAGGATAAGGAGCTCATCCTGAATAAAGCTAGAGAGCTCCAAAATGTGGTGGTCAAAGATCAACTCATTTCCTTCTATCCAGACTACTAAGTTAGTATCCTGCAGAAAAGGGTGGCTTTCAACAAAATAAAACAAGGCTTATGCAACAGAGGGGTGAAATATTCCTTGCTATATTCAGCAATTCTCAGTGTTCAGTTCCAGGGGAAGCAGCTTAATTTTTCAACACCGGCAGAGGTGGACACCTTTTTCCAAAAGCATCTGGGACCATCGCCTAGCCCCCGAGTATCAGAGCCCAGGACCAATGGCATGGAGCAGGAGACAGCTTCTGAACCCTAGAATAGCAGAAAATGGTGCCATCAGAGGAACCATTGACTGTGAGTAATCTTGAAAATGGAGGGGTGCTAGTGAAACATGTAGGAAGATTCAATAAGACAGGTACTTTAAACCACTAGAAATACATCTTCTGGCACCCTCCTCCCTAAGGTTTTCAAGGATTCTTATGTCGTCGCTCTGTGAACACCCTATCTACTGGATGACCGTTCAGTAGATGGGCCTAAATGAGCAGAGACGAACATTCTGCTCAGTTTGTAACTAACTTACAGTATACCACCAGGTGATGCAACAAGACAATCTGATGGGCTCAGGGGGCTCCCTTCATTGGAACCTATTTCACTCATCAAGCAAGGGCATACTGACTTCCACATGCATTAAATGTTGCACCTGTTGTGCCAAGTTTAAACTGTAGGAGTTCTTAAAGTTTGTTGTTATAAACATGGGGAATCAGAGGTGCCCTGCTTTTTCACTTGAACATGGCCCAGACTCTCTCTTCCGAAGAGTCCCTTACTCACCCACCCTTCCTCTCATCATTGGTAGTAAGATTGTTAGCTCTAAGGGGATACAAGCATAAGTTAATTTACTAGCATCTCTATGGGAGGGGAGGGGAGGCACTAGCTTCCCATTTCCGGAATGGGAGGCCACCAATGGGTCCTCCTCCAGGGTGACAGGCAACGAACGCAAGAGGTCCCCATATACAATATAGGGCTCCTACGTCCTATGGGGTATATGAAAAGTGCATATGTCAGGTTGCTGTCCCCCCCCCAACCCGAGATCTCAGTTAACTCAAGTTAGGGACAGGATATGTGACACACAGTGTTGGGGGGGGGGTGGCCAGCCAGTGCTATAACCCGGGTTTGTAGCAATGCATAATTGACCTGCCCCTACCATACTCCTGCCTTTTGACGTCCAGGAAATTACCTGAGAGCTCCATCTCCACACTTAGCCTGGCCAGTGATTCATTTCTCCATGTGGCCAGGACCTATCTTTTGTTGTTACCTCAGGTTCCATGTTAGCGAGGGCTAAATAATCACCTTGCAGTCTAGTACAGCCTGCATACATTTTGCCGCAACTGTTCTGACTCGCTGTACAGAAGAGTATATTTCGTTTCAATTCCAGATCCACTTTGTTATTTGCTTATTTTATTAAACTATTATTTGCTCTCTAGTAGGGAGAGCTCTATTCTAACTGTTATTACATGTGCCTAGTGTGAAGTACATTTATGCTATTTGTGTGGTTTTGTAGTGGTGGGATATTGGGGGTTGGGTGCTGGAGTGGGGAGGGGGCTGGTGGGGTGGGGGGAACAGGGGGATATCTGTATCGGGGGTTAGATTCTTTTCCATTGAAAATGGCCTCTTACAACTCCCTGAAAATAATTTTGTGGAATGTAAAAGGCCTTTCTAGTCCAGTGAATGTAGGAAAATGTTGCTTAAACTCAAAGACTGGGTTGTAAGGTCTGCAGAGCCTTGTAATAGTTAGGTCATTTGTGCCTGGTGGTTCCCCAAGGTAACTAATTATCCCACAGTGGTGACAGAAGTTTTTCAGAGTCCCTGGGAGCATCACTGTGTAATGGAGCTGTTGCCTACAAAGACAAGGAACACCACAACTGTTTACAGTGTATGGCATGAGTTATGGATTGGAGAGCAGTACAAAATACTGGTTTGGAAACATAGTCTAAGACACTTTTGGAAGTCTTTTAGGAAAAAGGGCATTTCTTTTACTAAACAAGTTGCATAAATCTTGAAATTTATATTTCATTTATTTTGTCTAAAACAAACAATGGAAGTCGCTTTTCCATGTAATCCTATTATATCCCTCTTCAGAAATTTCTCCTTGTGTGCCGGCCCAGTGGCGTTGAGTGCTGAGGCAGTGATGCCTTATCTCCTGCCATGCTGGTGACCCATGTTCATGGGGCGAGAGCGGGTTGTCGGGGGCCGGCCAGGGTGGGAGAGGATTGAGCATCTGAAGGACAGCTCTTCTTTCCCGGGGAGGGTGGGGAACAGTGGTCGGCGATTGCCTGACACCTAGTGGAGGCTAGGTGTTGGCATGTCTGGCCTTATACAGTGGGGCATGGAGGCAGAGCAGCCGGCGGGTGTGTAACATGTGAACATGCACGTGGCATGCCCATCGTCGGCATTGCATGCTCTGCAGTCAACAAAATCAGCAAAAACAGCCCTGGTTGAGTGGCTTGATGGCCGTCCATCAGGAACGCACCACCTCCAAAGGGCATCACTGCCAATACTGGATCCGGTCCTAGTGGGAAGGATGAGGGGCTCCCCGCCACGGGGGGTAAGCCATGGGGGTAGAGCGGTGATGGCCTGAAGTGTGGAGGTGCGGAACGGATGGCAGCCGGAGAACAGGTTGCCAGGTTAGAAGAGCCAACCGGGGGCTAGGAAGAGAAAAATCACCAACAAAAAAAAAAACAGAAATTTTTCCTTGTACTTAAAAAATCATAATCACTTCCCCAATATATTTGAATATTTTATTTTTATATTTATTAATTTCAATTTTGGTAACCGTGGTAGACCCTCTGAGCCCCGAAGGTTCCTTTTTCAGGGGTGACCTGGAATTAGTTACATCGAATAACACTTAGAATAGACAGTGCGTTGCAGTTGCATAGTAACATTTCCGTACAGGTACAAATTTACTTCCAGGATTTATGAACACAGATTTACAATGCTTATTACAAACACAGAAGACTTTCACACTAGGTCTATTTTTTTACGCACGTGCTTCAGGCTGACAACGTAAGTGTTGAAGATGGCTGCCATAGTAGTTTGTTAGTTGTGTCTATCCTCTGTACATTTAATTTTGTTTTTGTTTTTTTCCCCATGCTTCTGCCTGGCTTACTTTTACTATTTTTACAAATATTATCTGGGAAAGCTTAGAGTGCTGCTTAATTTTTTTTTTTATCATTGGGTGTCTGCCTTTTGTGTAAAATCAATCTGAAATCAGTTTTGGAATATCTGTTGGAAAACCATCATTCAGCACATTGGTCTACAGAAACTTCAACTACAACAAGAGTTAGCACTGAATATCTAAACATGCCTGGTGTCTGCTGCTGGCAACGTCAAAAAACTTTGGAGGAAGGATCAGGGTGCTCCTACTCCAGTGCAGTAGTTAACACCACCTTGATTCTCAAAATGGCTCCCAGTTGCTTAGCAATCTATCTGCCACTGCTCCTAAGTTTGTCAGGAGTCCCTTTCTTGGGATATTTGTACAAACCAGTTTCCTTTTTCACTGTTTGGAAGGCATAACTATATCTAACATGATTCCACATTCTTTCTGTCTGGTACTGCTGGATAATTTGTCTTGGTTACATCTGTTTACAGCACTGGTTCCAATATTTACCTGTTCACCAGATTACACATGGGTGTTTCAAATGGGGTTACCTTGGACTGTAGTGGGGCAAAGAATGTTTCCTCTTTCTCTTAACTGAGTTTTAGTAGCAAGATACCCCCACAAACCCAGTTACCCTCCCCCCAGACTGAGACACCTTGGGGCTACCTGGTACTGGTCAGCTACTCTTCTCTGTCTCTTCACAGGGCAGCATCCTTCTCAGCTTTTTATAGTACTGTACATTGGTTCTGTTGGACTGCGCTTTCCCTCCTGGACTTCTTGTAGTGGAGTTCTAAGGAGTGCAGGTGTTGAAGAGGAGCTCCCCCCAAGCAACCCTGCCACTGCCAAACTTCACACCTGTTGGTGCCCTGGAGGGTTGAGTGATCAGTTTACAGTCTCCAAGCATTTGATGCTGAGACTCTAAGAACTATGCATATGTATGGACTCTTAGTTCAACTGGCTTCCAGCATAACAGTCAGCATCATAAGGGACATTATTTTCCCTGGGAGATTGTCATTTCTTAGGACCAGTGGTAAGCCTGCTTCCCTTTATTACCTATCTAAAGAGTTACCTCATAGCACCAATGTGTTTATTAATCTGTAATATCTGTCTATAGAGATGCTTTATAGTACTACTGTTTTTAATAATTTGTATTATCTGTCATTGGGACTGACTCACAGCACCTGTTTTTTTTTTACTATCTTTTCATCCCACCTGTACTACCCTCCCTGTCCACTCCTTCAGACTATAGATCAGCCCCCACAGACCACCGACATGGAGTCTTCCCCTACAGTACCTGGTCTCTCTACTATACTTCCTTGATGCCCAGATATCCCCCCTGGGTGGGACAAGGAAGTGCCCCCTTCCTCGACCTTGCTTGAGGAGAGCCGACGCAGCAGGGGCTGCCTGTGAGTTGGTGGTTGGGAGGCATAGATTGGTCTTCATCTAGGACCGAGAGGGGGTGTTTCCGTTTTCCCATTCCCTTCCATCCCCAAAGACGCTGGCTCAGGCAGACGATGTGCTGATGCACAATGCTACCAAATGCCTGACAGCATCCTCCCCTCCCTGACTCTAGCTCCATGGAGCCGCCACAGTCCCGAAAGTCGGTGCTCCCACCGACCCTTAGGGATGTTGGGTGTGACAAGCACCACTGGAATCCCACTCCAAAGAAGGAGAGCATCCGTTGATACGCTCAATCCTCCTTCCCCCTGCCGACCCCTGATGAGCATTTATGGAGCTGCCTATGGCATCTTTGTTGCTTAATTTGTATTACCTGTTTTTAAAGTTGCTTTATAGTACCACTGCTGTTTAACTTTGTATTACCTCACTGCAGTACTGGTTCATAGCATTGATGTTATTTACTTTGCCTTACCTCTCTTAGATTGCAATGATTCTGTCAATTTAAAATTACATAATTTTGCTCAGTTACCTGGTGGTTTCAGTATCCCTTCATCTGTACTATTTCAGTCAGGGTAACTGCTTCTCTTGGCCTCCATTGTACTGCTTGTAGCACTTGCTCTCCCCCTTCCTAACTAGTCTGTCCTCCCTCTATCCCCCCTACTCTTGCCCCCTCCTTTCCATCTCTGTTCCTCTTCCCCTTCCCACTCTTCCTTCCTCTTGTTCCCTCCTTCACTGTCCCTCCTCTTGTCCCCTCCCTCTTCCACCCCTTGGCTTCCTGGTTGCAGCCTTCTCCCTTCCTTGATTCACCTTGAAGCACCTCGGTCCTTCACCCCCCTCCTTTACCTATCTCCAACATCCTCCTCCTCTCCTCACAAGTGTCTCTTAGGCTCCCTCAAGCTGCTTGTCTCATTGTTGCTGTAGCAGGCAACATTGAGCTGGATCTTGGTCCAGTTCTGTCATCCCCCTCACCCCTCCACAAAGGGTTAAGAGTGGCTCATGCCAAACTAAACAATCTCCTTCCCAAAACTGACATATCATAACTACTCATGGTTAACGTTAAGCCTGATGTGCTGGGGATCTCAGAGTCTTGGCTATCCATCAAAATCCTAGATACTGCAGTTACTATCCGAGGCTTCTGCAGTATCAGACAGGATTGTGCAAAGAGGGGTGCTGATGTTGCCGTCTACCTTTCCTCTTGCATCCAGTTTGAACCTGTGCTATCGGCCTCCTCCCCTTCTGTCTATGAGGTGCTCCTGCTTAAACATTCCCTTCTCTTTTAACTTCCCATATTCATTGCTGGAGTTTATTGTTGTCCTGGAATAACTCTCACAAGTGTCACTAAACTGCCCACCACCATATTCTCTCGTATCTCCTCTGGTGGATTACTCATCCTAGGTGACTTCAATCTCAATTGCCTCTGCTACTCCCTTTGCAAATTATGCCAAAATGTAAATTCCCTCCAGCTTTCACAACTAATCTCTGATCCCACTCAGCTCAGTCACAAATCCCTCAATCACTCCCTCCTGGACTGAGCCCTCTCCTCACAGCCCCATCTTATAATGAATGCTGGTACCCTCCACAATGCCCCCCCAGTGACCATCATGGCTAAATGTGTACAGGATAAATTGCCCAAAGCTCCCCCAAATTCATACAGTCTGATGTTTCTGATCTCTGGACCAGTCCTCCCTTCATGCTGATGTGGAGGCTTTTGATTGGTCCCCCATTTCAGCTGTCAGCAACACCAGTACAGTCCTTGAATTCTTTAACTCCTTGTTCTTATCTATCTGAGATCACCATGAACCCTGAGAAAAACTAGGGTTTGAGGTTCTCACCTACTCTGGATCTTAGCTGAGTTGCTGGCTTGTCACTGAGTACTTGACCGTGCCTGGTGGACTTACAAGTCCACTGGTTCCCCATTTGACCTTACTTGTTACAGTGCCCTTTGTTACAACTGTACCAGAACCACTAGTCATGGGAAGACTGGTTACTTTTTATTCAAACCCCAGAACAACTTTAACCATCCCTCTAAGTTCTGAAAGGTCATTCATGCCCGTTCTCCCCTCCAACCTAACCCCATCATCAAGGTGGATGACATCCCTCTCTCCGACCCTGCCACTGTCGCCTCATCTTTCAGCTCCATTTTTACCTCCAGCGCTCTTTCCCTCTTTTCTTCACCTCCTCCTCCTA
Source organism: Neoceratodus forsteri (assembly GCA_016271365.2). Lineage (NCBI taxonomy): Eukaryota > Metazoa > Chordata > Ceratodontiformes > Ceratodontidae > Neoceratodus > Neoceratodus forsteri. The sequence continues at coordinate 1,196,997,127 of CM057450.1, read as the reverse complement.
CTCCACCCCTCTCTCCTTCCCCTCCCACCTCAAACCAAATCCATCTCCTACCTTCCCCTTCTCCCCCACCACAGCATTTGCTTCCCTCAAAGCCCTTTTGGCTCAAAACCCTCACAATGGTGGGAGCCATGATAATCTTGACCCCAAACTCCTATCTCTCTGCTTCCACTATTGCTCTCCCTATCACCTACCTGCTAAACTTCTCCTTCACTGTAGCCTTAGTCCCTGACACATGGAAGCAGGCTATAGTCATCTCCCTTCCCAAAAGGGGTGACCCTACCTCTCCTAGTAACTACTTCTCATTTCCCTGCTCTGGCTAAACTTTGGGAGCACCTTGCTCTCTTCCTACTCTCCCCTTTCCTTGAGTCCTCCTTCTTCACCCCTACCAGTTTGGTTATAGGAAGTCTCACTCTACCTCCCTCCTGCAACTCATTGATTCCATCTTATCTGGTATGGATCAGGGTGTGATCAGTGCAGCCATTTTCATTGACCTGGACAAAGCCTTTGACACTGCTACCCATACTATCCTTCTGGACAAGCTAAATGCAGCAGGACTTTCTGTTTACTCAGTTGAGTAGTTCTTCTCCTACCTTGAAAGCAGGACTCAAGCTGTCTGTACTGGTGACGCCTTTTCCCCTCTTCTCACTATCTGCTCTGTCAAACCCCAAGGATCCATCCTTGGCCATATTCTAATCCCCATATTCCTGAATAACCTTTCCTCTGCCTGTTCTTCTGTGTCCATTCACATATATGCACGTGACATGGTCCTCTATGCCTCCTGATCCTCTGCCTCTGACCCCATGGCCCAGTTCCAACTGAACATCACTAGCATACAGCACTGGTTTAAACTAATCAGCAATCACTTAATACCAAGAAAACAGTCTCTGTGACTTTTAGCACAAGGCATAGACTAGCGGCACAGACTAGCTAGACTCACCCCTTCCCCTTCCTCCATACCCTTGATGGTGTTGCAATTGAGAATGTTTCCTCCATTAAAAATACCTCTGGGTCTGGCTGGATCATCACTTTGCTTTCCCAGTTCATGTGGATGCCATCCGTCAGAAGCTTCACCCCAAACTGGGTGCACTTTACAGGAATAAAGTGAGTATCCTGCTTCCTGACCCTTAGAGACAGTGTCTTGAAGATGATGCTCCTTATCTTCAACTACAGTGACACTGCTTACAGTGCTACTCCCAAATCCACCCTAGCCAGACTGGACCCACTATTTAACTCCTTCTGCTCCTTTGCCTCCCCCAAGAACCCATCCCTGTTCCCTTTACTCCTCCCTCTCCTTTCCTTCCCTTAATGGCAGGAGCCTCACTAATTAAACTACTTTCATCTCCAAATTCTGACTTGGGTCCCTCCCCTTACCTTTCCTCCCTCCTCAATGCCCCCTCTACCTCCTACTCCTTGTGTTACTCTGGCCCTCGCTGTCTTGTGCTCCCAACCATAAAGTCCTCTGCTGTCCAAGCTGCCTTATCCTTCCCCTTCCCCAAACTGTGGGGTTCTCTTCCCATTACCATTTGTACTGCACCTTCCACTCACTCACTCACTCACTCACTCACTCACTCACTCACTCACTCACTCACTCACATCTCCCCACACACTCCTGCAGTTGTCATTGATCATGTGTTGTAATTTGCCACCCTACAGTTCCCTTCATCCACTGCCCTGCTCCTAGTCTAACTCATTTCCATCTGCCATTCCTAATTTTCTCCATCCTCCACTTTTGAATGAATCACCAACAGCTAGGGCTAGGTGAAATTAGCAAATTCCAGTTTTGTGGAAATTTCACACAATTTTGTGAAATTTTGTGGAATTTTCAAAAATGGTTAAATTAGTCATAATATTTGTTAGAGTCCCTAAATGTGTACCAAGTTTCATGACATTTTTATGAGGGTCAGGGAAGTTATAGGGTCTCAAAGTTTGGTGATTTATTATTCATGTGAAAATCTCTGAAAATATCTCAATGCTTATAACATAGCCACCTTTGGCACTAGATAATTGAAAATGTATGTGCATATTCTCTTGAAGAGTCTTTGAAACTGGTAAAACGAGAGTTAATAGAGTCCCAAGGGGATTATGGTTAGTGAATCAACTGGCATTTGGGATTGAATGACATGGCTTCATCACCAAATGGCAGCTACATCTGTTGGAATCCTCAGCTGTTGTTTTTTCTGCTCCCTGGCAGAGTGGGCAGCTGTATCAGCCTGTTCTGTGATTACTGGCTTTCCCAATCTCTTTTCCATCGCCCAGGACCAGGTGGGAAGTTAGTGCTCTTGAGGAGGACTTCATTAAGCCCAGCCTCTGCATTGTCCACTGATTTTCTCCCCTGGGACCCGTGGACATGCAATGGACATGATGTTTGAGCTCCACCTGTGTGAAGACAGCCCTGATTTTTCTGAATGCGGGTTCCACTTTCCTTGTGAGGTGATGTGCATGTGCTGCACAGTCAAGCAGAGCACCACACTAACCCCCCCTCCCTGAGGAAGAAGCGCCATCTTGGGATGTCAAGCCTTCCTCTTCCCATCGGTCCTTGAGCAACGCTAGTCAGTTTCTGACCATGGGTTGCTGGCATGGCAGGAGATAAGATGCCAAGCACCTCGGCCCTCCATGCCACTGGGCCAAGCTGGTTTAATAAAACTAATTGTCAGTGAGCTTGCCTGCATGTCTACAAGTGTCTGATTCCAGCTAGCCACTGTGACTGTCTGCTATTTTCTGCCATCCTGCACTGAATCAGCAAAACCCTCCCTCCAGCATCTTTTCCACATCTAAGTGTAGCCCCAGTGTCCAGATTTTAGGGGGTCTAACTGGAGCCTGTGAATGCAGAGCCAGGGTGTGTCAGCAGTAGAGGTGGGATGGCAAGGTTCCAAGAAGAACCAATCAGCTCTTGCAACTAACTCCTGCCTGCATGTCTACATATGACTGATTTCAGCTAGCCACTGTGACTGTATGCTATTTCTTGCCATTATGCACTGAGTCAGCAAAACCCTCCCTCCAACATCTTTTCCACATCTACTGTAAGTGTAGCCCTGGTGTCCAGTCTGCAGGGAGCCAAACTGGAGCTGGTGACCATGAAGCAAAAGGCAGCAGAGCTTTCTGTTTACTCAGTTGAGTGGTTCTTCTCCTACCTTTAGGGCAGGTCTCAAGCTACATATACTAGTGATGCCTTTTCCCCTCTTCTCGCTATCTGCTCTGACTCCCCTGCAGCTGACATCAGAGAAGGGTAGCCACAGTGGGAGATTCAATAGCCTGCAGTGCATATTATAGTTTATGTAAACTCTGAAGTTTTGTTTGCTGATCCCCCTGTTCTCTCAGGGAAAATCACAAGTCCCTTACCCCCCCAACCAAGTGCCAACTCCTCCCCACCTGCCCACCCACTGAGAACCCCACCCCACACACAAACACACACACCCACACACACACACACCCCCACACACACACACGCACACACACCCACCCTGATTGCCACTCATCATTCGGTCAGAAGCACAACAGTGACTGGCACAGCCCTCTGCTTACCTCTTTGGTCATCCACTTGTCTGCCATCTGACAGTCATGGCTTGTAATCATCATGTACATATGAGAGCTGTGCTTGCCATTGTTCTGCTCCTGACTGAATGGTGAGTGGTAATTGAGGTGGTGAGGCTATGGGGTAGGGATCCTCAGAGAGTGGGCAGTAGGGGGTTTGGCACTCAGTTGGGGGTTGGAAGACCACTAGACCACCTAATCTATATTTACACTGAAGGATCAGGGGGGTGGGGGAACAGCTAGACTACTAGGGATATACTTTAAAAGGTAGAAAGGGTGATCAGGATGTGGGGGACCACTAGATGCACATTTATTACAACAGATGGGTGCTCATGGATGAGGGGGATCACTAGATGCACATTTATTACAATTGATGGGTGATCAGGGATGAGAGGGACCACTTGACTACCAGGGATATACTTTTTAAAGACAGGAAGGGTGACTGGTGGGAGGACCACTAGACCACCTGGGATCTATCATTACATTGCAGAATGGGTGTTCAGGGATTGCAGGGGTTTCTTGACAGAGGTGGACAGCTGCAATACAACTACCCTGCTTTCAGGGGTGTGGGTGCGAGCTTAGTGCCACGATAAGATGTGTTTTTCAGCGGTGGTAAACAGTGCCACTTTGGGGACTGTTTAATGATTCCACAAGCCTCTGAATATACTGCTGTGCCAGTATGCATGAGGAACCCCCTCATTTGCTTAGGTGTAGTGGTATGGGTAGTGCTGAATATGGACCTGCCCATAGCACCAGTGCAAAACCAGGTTAGTGATGGTGCTAATCACGTTCCCACCAGTGATACCCTTTGAATATGGGTGCCTGAATCGCTATACTATTTTTTAAAGATGGATACAAAAACTTGACATTAAACTCTGTAATGAAAGGTATTAAATGCTCATAATAAACTGATTCTTAAAGTAAGAAAATAACAGAGTTCACAAAAACTAAGCAGAACAAAGTAGATAGTGGAAACCAGTAAACATTGCCTGATCTCCACACTTCTCCAAAACAAGCAAATAGTCTCTTAGATAAAAATAAAGTGGATAACTACATTTTGGACTTAAAAATTTAGAATCCAAAAACCAGCAGGGCTCTAAACTAGAAATTTAGTCTCCAACTACCCTACAGAACATGTCATCATTTTGGTATTTAAAGTCTATCTATTTTTAAATACGTAGAATCCATTTACATCAGACATCCTTAAACTGGACAACTAGTTATTATGGATAAACTAGGAAACCAAAAGTGATTTACATAGAAACCTGTACAAAAAGGATGGATACGGCAAACTGCATGTGCCATCTATATCGGACAGTTTCTTTCTGAACTGCCACTTGTCTCTCGATTGCTGTTACCATTATGAGGTGTTGCGAGGTGTTAGGTTGCCACTGAAGGATGTAGATTGGAGCCTTCCAGCTGTGGATTCAGGTAGAAGCAGGAACATCTTGGACTCTCTGCAGGGGGCATTCCTCAGGCAACTACTCAGTGAACCCACTCTTGACAGAGGCAATACTGGACCTGGTACTCACTAACAGGGACAGAGTTGCAGATGACAAGGTGGGGCACCTGGGGACCAACGATCACCATACAGTGTGGTTCAAAATAAGGACAGCTGCAGAATCAAACCAAAGGCATGGGTTGTGAACTTCAGGAGGGCAGATTTTAAAAAGATGGGTGAATGCCTCAGGGATGACCTGGCAGGAGGGGATGAGCTGGTGAGGGGATGAACCAGTGGAGGAAACAAAAAAGGGCAATAGTGAAGGCAACAAACCTCTGCATCACAAACGTCTGCATCAAGAAAAGAGAAAAAAAAAAAAAGAGGAAAAAGAGACTGCTATGATTCTTGAAAGAGGTGGCAAAAAAGGAAAAGCTAAAAAGGTAACTTTCAGAAGGTGCAAGAAGATGCAGAGGGAGGGGGTTAGGGGGGCATATCAGGAGAAACAGATGGAAGCAGGGAAAGCAGTAAGGAGCACAAAGGTACAAACTGAAGAGAGATTAGCCAAGGCAGTAACAAAAGGGGACAAGACACTTTTTAGATATGTAAGTGAAAAAAGGAAGACCAGTGGTGGGATTGTAAGGTTAAGAAGGGAAGGGGTGAACTGTGCATAGGGGGATCAGAAAAGAGCAGACATCCTGAACAAATACTTTTGTTCAGTGTTAACAGAGAAAAGAGATGGGGAGGAGCCACAAAAATGTAACAGGGGCACTGGAGGGAGGGATGTAGACACTAGTCCATTTTCAGAGTACAGAGTTCTGAAGTAACTGGCAAATCTGAAAGTAGACAAAGCAATGGAGCCAGATGGGGTTCACCCAAGGATATTGAGTGAGCTCAGGGAGGTACTGGCTGTTCCTGAAGGGATAGACATATAATGACAGACATAGAAGGTACTGCGATCTATGATGGTTAATGGAATCACTGTTGAAAGAAAGGATTGTGGAATATCTTGAATCCAGTGGGTTACAAGACCCAAGTTAGCATTGATTCACAGGGAAGGAGGTACTGTCAAACAAATTTGATAGAGTTCTTTGACTAGATGACCAAGGAACTAGATGAGGGTGGAGAGGTGGATGTAGCCTAACTAGATTTCATTTAGGCAGTCAACATTCTTCCCACATAGGAGACTAGTAAGCAAGCTGGGTAGCTTAGGAATGGGTTCAAAAGTGATAAACTGGATAAGAAATTGGTTAAGGGATAGGTGGCAAAGGGTGGTGGTAAACAGAGTTCACTCAGAGGGAGGATGACCAATGGGGTGCCTCAGGGATCAGTACTGAAACCCGTCCTTTTTAATGTCTTTATAAGTGACAATGCAGAGGAGCAGAAAGGGAAGGTCTGACTCTTTGCAGATGACACCAAGCTCTACAATAGGGTGAACATTCCGTGTGTGTGTGTGTGTGAAAAGAATGAGCAATGACCTAAGAAAATTTGAGGCGTAGTCAAGGGTGTGGCAGCTGGGCTTCAATGTGAAAAAGTGCAAACTAATGCACTTGGGGCACAGAAATCAAGGGGCAGAGGACAACATGGGGGTGGTACTGATAACCACCAAACAGGAAAGAGACCTGGAAGTGATCATATCAGATGACCTAAAGGTGGCCAGTAAGTGTGACAAGGCAGCTGGAAGAGCAAGGGATGCTGGGTGCGGTGGGGGGCATCAGTAGTAGAAAGAAGAAGGTTTGTGCCTCGTATAGATCACTGGTAAACTCCACCTAGAGTTCTGTGTCTAGTTCTGAGACACATCTCAGAAAGGATATAGTCAGAATGGAAGTGTTCCAGATGAGAGCAACTAAAATGGTGCAGGGTCTGCATCACAAGCCCTACGAGGAGACATTAAAGGACCAAAATATGTACACCCTGGAAGAGAGGACAGAGAAAGGGATATGATAAAGATGTTTAAATACCTCACAGAGGTAAACAAGGTACAAGGTGGAAGTATTTTTCAGAAAAAGGTGCTCAAGGACAAGGGGAATGATAAGAAGCTCGGGGTAGATTCAGGAGAAAGTGAGGAAGTACATCCTCACAGAAAAGTGGTGGATTCCTGGAACAGTCTTCTACTGGAGGTGGTGGGGGCCAAAACAGTGGTGGGGGTTCCAGAATGCATGGGACAAGTATAAGAGGATCTTAAGGAAAGTGAAGGGGTCAGAGATCAAGTAGGATCTACGATGATACCATAGGAAGGGAAAAATGAGCAGACTGGGTGAGCCAAGCAGTCTTTATCTGCTGGCAAATTCTATGTTTCTATGTTTCATTCTTTGTCTGTGGCTGCACTGGACTCCTGTTACTGTGATAGGGACTTTTTAAAGGTGAACAGTCAGCACTAAGAGCCCCACACCCAAATGTGGGTCTGGTCCTAATTTGCACTTTATGTGGAAAAACATTTTTTTTACTTACTGTTTACTGTAGTATAATAGATTGTATCAGACTATTTCTGATGACTAGCAATCTGATATTTTCTATAACTACAAATCCTACGATACCCTGCAGCTGACATCAGAGAAGGACTGTAGCAATAGAAGATTCAATAGCCTGGAGTGCATGTTAGAGTTTTTATAAGCTCCAATCAGATGTTTGCTGGTCCTGATGTGCTTCTGAGGCTGAGTACAGTCCTCTTGGACTATACTTAGCCCAGGAAGGACAGCAAGACCAGCAAATAAAAGATAGGAGTTTACAGTATAAAAACTCTGGCTGACTAAATTGAATTTCCACCCTTAACCTCCTACTGCCTATACCAACAATGATGGGGGATCTGGGATAGCCCCACAAAGATAATTCAATTAACTTTTGCAACTATGTATGATAATGGGAAAGAATGTACAGCTGCAGTTGTTTATTTAGCTTTTTCCCCCACCTGGTGCCACATTTCTGCCTTAGCTCAGAGGTAGGATTGTTCAACTCCACTACGAGGTGACTTCCCAGTCCCAATACTGATCAGCGCAGGAGCCTTGAATGCCTGGTGGGGTTCACGGGGACCTCCCCATGGTACTGTGCAGTGTCATACACTGGCCACATCCACACACAGTGTTCCTCTGTGGATAGAGGTGAACCGCTGTAGTTCATCACTGGGGTTAGAAGGTGCTGTGGGTCCATCACCAACCCTCCATCATCAGGGAAATGCGGCCACAGAAGGCACTCCCTGACCTTGCTGCCTCCCTCTTGCAGGCTCCTGGGCTTGCTCCCAGACCCTGGTAATCTGCATGGTAACAAAGTACACTACTGCTGAGACACAGGATGGCCCCATGGGAAATTTGTTTATTGAGCGGAATTGGGCAGACATGGGTGAGTGGGGTGGCATTGACAATGGGAGGTTGAGAGTAGGACATTTTTAAAAATGAAAAAAAAATGCAGATGTTTTTTTTTTTTTCCTCAGACTGTGGCATCCCTCTCTGACTTTTAAAAAAATTTGTCTGTGAAGGACTTTTTTCCCCAGTTTAAATTTTTGAATTGTAAAACATCAGCATGGCATTGCTCTGCATTAGAGTCACACTGGCTTCAGCTCAGATCAAATGCACTCATACTGAAAAAGCATCACAGAAAACAATGGCATCAGCCTCTACTAATCTACCATCCCCTTCTCTGGCACCATTCAGCAAGAAAGGGGTGGGGAGTGTAGCAAAAAAGCTAGACCTTTGAATTAAACCTACAGATGTAGAGTAGTCTTTTCTGAAGTCATTTCATCTCCTTTTTCACTGATGTATTCTCTCAAGAGTGATAATAATCTTTTTTGAAATGCAGGTCTAAGATGGAAGGAATTTTTATCTGGAAGAGCAATATAAATTACGTTTGACTGCCAGTTTCCACTGATTATTAGTTTCCAGGCGGAATTCCTGCAAATTCTTGAGGCATGACCTCGGATGAAAAAATAAACCCCTTTAAAAGATGTTGAGAAATTCCAGATAACTTTACAAGAGATTTATTTTTAGAGTATTAACACAGTCTTGGTTAGAGAGATAAAACTACAATGCAGTTGGTAGAAATCATTACTTAATAATGAGGTCATTGTATTTTTTCTACTGTGCAAATCTTTCCTTTTGCCTAGTATTATGTTCAGACTTATTTCACTATCCATTCTTCACGCTAATGCATGATTTAACTTACAACTATGTAATTTTTTGAATGGCAAAAGTTTCAGCTGCCTGAAATGACACTTTTAATATAACAAGGATCAACAGAAGTGTGCCTTAATAGTGCCCGAGAACCAGTTTTGGTCATATGCCATTGTATATGGCAGGGGCAGTTTGGCAGAGGGATCATGACTGTATTTATGGTTTATAGCCCACTCAGCAGAGATGCATCATCACATATCAACACTGACCTGTCCAGTGTTAAAATAACCCATATGACTAATGTCCTTAACATTGATAATATTCTGTGGTACTTTCACTGCATCTTCTTTAAGGTCTGGGCACTCACTCACTCACTCTCTCTCCCCTCCGCAGAACCAGGGTAAGAGCAATGACCGCCTCTTGGCATTAGTGGACCTTGGTTAACAAGGTAAGGTCCGTAATGCCACCTGTGCCTACCACATGGCCTCAGGCTCCTCCACAGACCTTTGTTGTAAGGAACTGTGAAATGTTTGTCTGAAACAGCCATGAGCTGCCAAGGCACATCATTTTAAATCCACTTTCCCAATAAACATATATTGCCCAAGCAAATTCTGCAAAGTGGCTCATAATCTTTTCAATCCCCCTCTCATTCTGAAATCTCCTCACTCTGAGTTGCTGTCTCCTTTTTCTGATCTTACCTTGAAATTGCTGATACTTTTAACAGGTACTTAACTAGTTGTGCTAAACTCTCCCACACTTACTTTCCTTCTACCCCCTCCCTTTCCTCCCCACCTATCATGCCCTCCCCTGGTACTACCTACACCCACTTTTTCTTTCTCTTTCATTTCTCCTCCTGATACCCTTTTTGCCATAAAGAGTTTTCTACCTGTGGTCAGATGGAGAGTTCTTCAGTCCAGTCCGCATGTCCTGCAGCCGGCTATCTGCCTCCTCGGAGTTCCCAGTACGCATTCACCTGTGGATTCCTCCCATGGTGGGCTAGGAGAAGAAGGACCATCCTTGCCCCCTAGAACACACATCTAGATGTCTCTGGTCCTTGCCCGGTGAAGCAATCTACAGGGAGATGTGCAGGGCTTCATGGAGCCCCTCCTTCCATTTTTCATTTTCTGCCCCCCCCAATGCTGGGGCACACAAGCGTACATCCACAGAAATTCCTCAGTTCTCTCCTTTCTGTGTTGCTGTCTGTCCTACAGCCAGGCCTCCACCAGGTGATAGTCATACAGTTGAGTCAACAGCCACCCTCCCCCAGGAGAGAAGAGCAGTCCTTCAGATGCTCGATCCTCTGCCCCCCCCCACTGAGACCTGCGTGCATGTCCATACCTAGGTCACCAACATGGGAAAAGGTAAGGCACCTGCAGTGCCTCAGCCCTCTACGCCAGCAGACTGAATATGGCAGGAAGCAGTTTTTAAATCTCTAGATGCCCTCTGGTTTTCATCAAAGTGTCTATCCAATATTTTGATAAGTATTGGCTTTTTTGTTAAATTTTTCTGATTTATTTGTTTTTGCAACTACCACTGGTCCCTTTCTTCTAAGCAGTTGCTGCATCTTTTATTCATACTACCTGAATATTCTATGACATCAATAACACCATACTAGGCAATTAATATGAATAGACCAGGCAATTAATATGAATGGCATGGAATGGTGTAACTGATGTCATGGAATGTCTTAGAATTATGAAAAGAAATAGCAGTAGCTTGAGAGGATAACGGAACTCTATGCAGATCTGAGGGCACCCCAAAGCTAGATTATTTGTCAAAAATGTGATAAGGCTTATCAAAATACATAACTGGCCTCAAAATCAAAATGGGAGAGCAGTTAACGGTGTAAAAATCATTTCCTATCACCTTTAAGGCCCTAAAAACCATTGGTCCTGAAAAAAAGAAAGTCTGGAGATTACAAGAGTTATCCCTCACACAATGGGAGTGAGTCCTCATTGCTTGGGAACTGCAGACCTTTCTGTCTCCTCCCCGCTCTTGCTACGCTGAAAGAGCACTTTGTCTTAGCTCACCACTGTACTTTCCTCCTTCTTCTTCCTTGGCCCATTCCCGGCTTGTTTCAGGCTCAGTCATGCCAGTAACCTCACTACATACAAATAATCAAGGACTCCATCCTCGCTGGAATGTGTCAAGGAATCCTTACATCTGCCACGTTCATTAACCTCTCAATAACCGTTTCATGGTCTCCCATACCCTCCCATTTAACAATTTGTGCACCATGTCCACCATCGTCTTTTACTTTCTACCAGGCAAAGGAATGATGCTGCAGAAAAAAATGTATAGAACATCAAATTCCCTCAGCAAAACTCATTTATCGATAGAATGGCATTACTCTCAGTCTCACAGTACAGCCAAAAATGGAAATCAGGTTTCTGGTATAGTGGGTCAACCTCAAAATTATCAGACTGAAAAGAAATTTCAATATAATGTCTCAACACATCCATTTCAATAGAGGAGCTTGGCAGGCAAAGCCATTTAAGTGTCCCAGTAACCTCCATGGTGCAAACTGTATAGCCAGAAGGAAATCAGTAAAGGTAGCATCTTTCTCTGCTGCTTAGCGACTGTTAAAGATAGTGACGCAATTACAATTTTATGAGAGAAGCCCTGCTAGGGAAATCCCCAAGGACCTGACTGAAAATCCACTATCTGTGCCATTAGTGCATGACTGCTGGCTGGAGAAAAGCAGTTGGAAAGAGTTAAAATCCAACATGAAGCAGAAACATGTTAACAAACCTTGCTAAGAGAAGATTTAGCATGGCTGTAAAATGAACTTGAGTTACAGCAACATGCCAGAATTGCCCACTGTCACTGCTGCACTCATCAGATAGACTGCTTCTCCTACATGGTGTCTGTTTACAGAGACTTCCCTCCTTTTCATTGGTGGAACTCGCCTCAGTGTAGTGCTGCCTCCAGCCTGCAGTAACATTTATGATTGCTGCAGGCGGAGATTCATCAGGCATGAAAATCCCTAACATATATTGGGCTGAGGAGTGCAACAACACACCAGGCATAACAGCTGAGGCTTTCTCAATGCCTGTCTTCTTGTTTTTAGTGTTACCTCACCTCATCCTGCTGACAAACAGATTTTGTTTAGTTGCCGTATTGGTCCTTGTAAGAACAGATCCAGAAGCAAATGGTTTGACACCTTTTATTGGACCAACTTAGATGTTACAAAATGAGCAAAGTGCCTAAGGTTTCGGACCAACTTCCGAGGAAGGACATGGTTGGTCCGAAAGCTTAGGCACTTTGTTCTTTTTTGTAACATCTATGTTGGTCCAATAAAAGGTATCAAACCATTTACTTCTGGATCTGTTCTCATCCTGCTGAGTGACAAATGGTGCTGAATTGCTTTTGATATTCTAAAGAGCTGAGGGTAATTTCTGCTAGAATTAATGTCTTCCAAACCCCTGGTTTCTAAGCCTCCTCAAGGCTGCTGGAATGAGGGAAGAGACATTAAAAGAATCGTCCAAATTGAATATTAAAATAAATACAGTAAATAAATACACACACACACACACACACACACATATCAACCAATTGATTGATTGATGAATCAGTCAATAAATATATATATATATACTGTATATATATATATATATATATATATATATATATATTTTTTTTTACACAGAGTAATAGATAGGGGACTGTGTATTACGAGGCTTTAATACAATTGGGAGGTTCCAACATGTCCCCAGAACCTCAAGATGGTTTTATGACTGAGTAATCACAGTCCCCTATTTGCTATTTTATGTAATACAGGGTATATGGATCTGAAAGAGACTTTTACTCACCTTATGTAGTGTAGATAGAAACCCATGTAAAACTTCACTTTACAGTGCAGTTGCTAGGTGGTTGCTAATGACAGTTCACTGTCCTGATGTTTCTGATGTTCCTGATGTTCCCAGCATGTGTTTGTATTGGTGGGTGGCTGTGCTGTAATAATTATCGGAGAGAAATGGTGGTGCCTGTTAGTGAACAGGCAGGAACGTAGCCTCTTGCTGCAGTTTGACAGGTATGCTGTATCAATAGTTTTGTTTGTTTTGCACTAGTAGCATAAAACCTCCTTTAGCAATGGGTAATTGCAATGATGACCACAGGGGAAGAGTACACAATGGGGGGTGAGATGCTAACAACAACAAAAATGGAAAGGGACATGGGGGTAGTCATATCAGATGACCTAGCAGTGGGCAAGCAATGTGAGAGGGCAGTAAGGAGGGCTAGGGGGATACTGGGATGCATAGGGAGAGGCATCACCAGTAGAAAACAGGGAGTTGTTATCCCTCTGTACAGACAGCTGGTGAGACCCCATCTGGAGTACTGTGTGCAGTTCTGGAGACCCAATCTCCACAAGGACATAGACAAGATGGAAGCTGTCCAGAGGAGGACAACTAAAATGGTGCAGGATCTGCACCGGAAGACATATGAAGAGAGACTAAAAGAGCTTAATATGTATTGCCTCAAGGAAAGGAGGGACATGATAGAAACTTTCAAGTACCTCAAGGGAATCAACAAAGTCCAAGATGGTAGCATCTTTCAAAAAAAGAGGTGTGCAAGAACAAGGGGGCACAATTTGATGATAGAGGGGGAGGCGGTTCAGAGGTAATGTAAGGAAGTATTTTTTCACAGAGAGGGTTGTGGGTCCATGGAACAGCCTTCCGGAGGAGGTTGTAGAGTCAGAAACAGTGATTGAATTCAAGCATGCTTGGGACAGCCATAAGGCAATTCTAGGGGGTGGCGGTAGAAAGAAGTAGGCTGCTGGTTAACTAGGATTTGCAGCTTATCCATTAGGTAGGGAAATGGGCAGACTGGGTGGGCCAAGCGGTCCTTATCTGCTCTCAAATGCTATGTTTCTATGTTTCTTTATCCCTGGGTGTTTCCCCGCCCACACAAACCTAGAAAATATTCTGTCCCAGGAAGAAAAGTAAACTCTTGAGGGTATTAAAGGTAAAGTTTGAAAAAAATATAAAATCTTTGGGAACACCGTCATTCGAATAGTCTGTATACGCTGATGAAATGATAAAGACAGGTGTGCCCACCTCCCTACTAACTATTCTATGGCAATTGTCACAGGCTCCAAATTGAGGAGCTCCAAGAGTTCCAAATCCCTGGGAATAAAAACTCCCAGATATCTAACTCTGTTATTCTGCCACCTAGCTGGTAGTTGTGTACCCAAGTCATGAGATGCAACAAAGTTGAGAGGTAAAACCTCCATCTTTTGAATGTTGCTTTTGTATCCTGTCACATCTGAAAACATCTCTATTACCTTTAAGGTAGCCAGGGCTGAGGTTTTGGGGTCCAACAGGGTCAACAGTATATCATCTGCATATAATGAAAGTGTAAATTGTCTCCCCCCCAAAGGTATCCCATGAATATCAGTATTCTGTCTTATTGCCTCTGCCAGTGGCTTGATATATAAAGTAAATAAAAGCAGCGAAAGTGGACACCCCTGCCTAGTCCCCTTACCCAAAGGGATCCTGGCTGAGAGCTGACTGTTCACCTTAATGTATGCCTTTGGAGAGGCATACACCCTCTGCAGAAGGGAGATAAACTCCCCTGGGAACCCAAACTCATATAGGGTCTTCCAGAGGAAGCTCCAGCTGACCCGGTCAAATGCCTTGTCAGCGTCAAGACTGTTGAAGGCCACCAGAATTCGTCTCTGGTTCACATGGTTGAGTAAGTGCACTGTCCTTCAGATATTATCCAATGTTTGTCAGTTTTGGATAAACCCTGATTGGTCTGAGTTCACCAGACCAGGGATCAGATCTTCTATCCTATGGGCCCATATAGACGTGAACAGCTTATAATCCATATTGAGTATGGATATTGGCCTGTATGATAAGACTGAATCTAGGGGTTTGCCCTGCTTCAGTATAGGATAGATATTAGTATAGTCCCATGAAGATGGCGGGGTTCCTCCCTCCTGTATCTCATGGAATGCTTTAACCAATACTGGGGCAATCTGTTTGTAAAAAGTTTTATACCACTCAGCAGGCAACCCGTCCGGACCCGGGGTTTTTAATGTTTTACTATCTGTCACCACTCTTTTAAGTTCTTCTAATCTGATTGGGGCCTTCAATCTCTCTGCTACCTCCTCTGCCAGACGGGGAAGAATGAAAGAGTGAAAATATTTCTCTACTTTAGAGGAATCAGAAGGCACAGGGGCAGTATATAGTTGGGAGTAACATTTCTTAAAACATTCCATTATTTGATCTGCATGAATTCCTCAGGAATTAAGTGTCGGGTCAATTAAATGTGAAATGTATGTGGCTGTCCTCTGTCCTCTCAGTCGTCTAGCCATCTGGATGCCATCTGGGCCTGGCGCCTTGTCTACCCTCAGTGCCTTCAAACCCTCCTGAACTCTGCCCTCCATTATTTCCTCATCTGTCACCCCCTCCCCCCTGTTTCTGCCATTCCTCCACCCTTGGGATTCACCCCCCCCTTCTCCTTAGTAAATACCGAGCAGAAGTAATCATTTAGCACTTCTGTCTTATAGCACCCTGCTTCCACCCAACCCCCCTCTTTCCCAATCCTTACTATGTGGTCCTTACTGCTCCTTTTCTCCCTGATGTACCTAAAGAAGTCCTTCTCCCCCTTCTTAATGCCTTGTGCCAGCCTGAGCTCCGTAGATGCCTTGGCTCCCCTTACTGCCCGTGTCACCTCCTTCAGTTCTGTCAGGTACTCCTCACTGTCCTTCCCCCTCCCTGTTTTTGTGTACCTCCTAAAGGCAGCTGTTTTCCTCCTTACCTTTTCCATGACCTCCTTGCTCAACCAGCTCAGTTTTTTAGCCCTAGCCTTCTTGCTCTGGGCCTTGCAGCAGGTTTTGGTTGCCTCCACTATCCCCAGCTGTATGAGATCCCACCTCTGGTTAGTGCCCATACTAGGTTGAATTCTGGCCAGGTACCCTTTTACCACTTTCCCCATCCTCCCAAAATCAGCCATCCTGAAGTCTAGCACTCTTGTGCCAAATTCCACTCCTTCCTTGCCCATATCATGTGTGAGCCATACTGAGTGGTGGTCATTCCCTGACAGTAGTTCTTCCACCGTAAGTTCTGTCATAAAGTCCCCATTTGCCAGCACAAGGTCAAGGATATTCCCTAACCTGGTTGGTTCATAGGCCATTTGCAGCAGGAAGCTGTCCTGGAAGGCATCCAGCAGTACCTGCTCCCTTCTATTCCTGGTTGTTGGGGTACTCCAGTCCACTCCTGGTATGTTGAAGTCCCCCACAATCACAACACTACCCTTCTCGGAGGTCCTCCAGATCTGTCCTGCTAGTTCCCTGTCTAACTCCTCCATCTGAGTGGGCAGCCTGTACACCACTCCCATTCTGAGAATCCTAGTCTTGGAATCCTGGATTTGCATCCAAAGTGACTCCGTACTACCCTCCTCCCCTTCCTCCCTTACACACTTCAGTCTTTCCTTCACATATAGTGCCACCCACCCTCCTTTCCCAATCACCCTGTCCCTACAAAATAACCTGTACCCTGGTACAGACAGGTCCCAGTCATTGTATTGAGTGGCCCATGTTTCTGTGATCGCTGCAATGTCCACCTCTCCCTCTGCCATGTGCACCTGCAACTCTGCAGTTTTCCTCCCAAGGCTCCTAGCATTAAGGGTAACCACCTTCCACCTTTCCCCCCTCCCATCTTGCCCTCCTTTACGAGCATCACCACTAGTACTTGCCATTTGTCCTTTGTCACTGTTATGGGGGTAAGCTCATGTGGTTTCCCAACCTGTGGTCTCTGCATGTCTCTTGCCCACTTGCCACCCCCCGCTCCTAGTTTAAATTCCCAACTTCCTCTATGTACTACTCCATCCTCTGTTTCAACACTTTCTTTCCCTCCTCACTCAAGTGTAGTCTGTCCTTGGCATAAATTCTCCTACTCTTTTCGAGAAGTGCCATGGGATCTTTAACATCCACCTGAACTACCACCGGAACAGGCAGATGGGACCTCGGTTTAACGTCTCAGCTGAAAGACAGCACCTCAGGAATGCAGCACCCCCCTCATGCTACACTACAGTGTCAGTATTAGGATTTAACCCAAGTGCCTGGAGTGGGGATAGAACCTACAGCCTTCTGATCTTCCGGCCTCAGAGGCGAGTGTGCAACCTGCTGAGCCACTGACCCTGATTTTGCTCATCAACTTACCAGGGTAAAAAAATGAAAATGAAAATAAATGAAATTTCTCCCTTTACAATAATCACCATCACCCAGAACACCAATAAAGGTGATTTAGGGTAATGAACTAGGGGCACTAATGAAGGAACTTCAGGTTGATGATCTAAGGGGTGATGTAAATAGTTTACATCTGTGTCAAGGCTAGTTAAACAGGTTCAGAAACAGCACAGTGTCATAGGCTATCTAGTCACTTGTTTCCTACCTAAGTTTGTCACCAGAAACAGTTCTGTCTAGACAACTGCATTCCTGACTACACAGTTCAACTTAGCATTTCCCCTTGTATGATTATCACCATAACCCAGAGGCACTAATAAAGGTGATTTGGGATATTGACCAATGGTTATGTTAATACCACTATGTATTATGTGCATGGGCAGGTCAGCAGAGGTACCTGGAGAATCATAAGTCTGGTGATTGAGCAGCTTGATATTTCTTTCAGACAAACAGACTGACTGACTCTTCTTCCTCTGCATCTGGATAGCACTCTACAGTTTCCTCAACCAGTGATGAAGTACAGCATCCTCGATAAAAATGGATTTCACTTCTTCCTCTGTTGCTCTGGTGTCTCTGTCTTACACCTTGATGGATGTATCTTTGGGCACCATCTGTGTTTTTAAAGGCACAAATGGTGTTGCATAGGGATCCAGCTGTGGAGTGGGACTCCTCCTCCTGAGGTATAGCTTCAGGGGTTGCTGGTAACAGTCAGAGATAAAAGGAAAAGGGATGCAGGGGAGAAAGGGGGTGAGGGCGAGATGGATGGATTGCAGTACTGGTGCATGGTGCAAGGTGGAGTAAATCAGAAGAGGGACAGACTGGCAGACTGGCACCAAATTAGCACAAACAATAGTTATGAAACACTGCAAAAGGAGTTCCTGCCACAGCCAGTCAGGGAGGAGGATGGCTGGAGCACAAATGTAGCTGATGCTGGCAGAAATTAAGATACAAATGTAAATTGGAGAGGTACGTTTGTAGCACAAAGGAGCAGGAAAGGAGAGATCAAACTGTCATGACAACTAACTATAATTGTAATAGTTAACTCTATACTAAGATTTATGAACAGGCAGATTTGTAGGGGTTAAAAAGAAAACACAACAGTAAGCTATCTACCTGGAGCAAGGGTGAATAATATAAAAGGACAATATTGAAGGCTTAATTAGCAGTACCGCCACTAATCAAATTGTGGCACAGCACATTGGCAGAAATGATTTTGGGAACAGGGTGCATGAGGATATTAAAAAATGTTTTTTAGAGTATTTGGATGATTTTGCTAGTGCACTGAGCAGGCAGAGGGAGAACTAATGCAATCAAACAAATAAATGCTTGCTTGAGGAAATGGTCAAGTTTCTGAGGAATTGGAACAGATTCAGGAGGGGTCTCTCATTATAAAGAAAGTATGGTCCCCTTTTAAGGAAACATGGGACAAAGGTCCTGGAAGAAAGAATCAACTATCAGATACATAACTGTTTAAGAAGGGCAAAGTAAGGAGGGAGGTGAATACTATATCAAAGTTGTGAATGGATACTCCAAGCTGGTATACTTTAAAACAATTATGTATTTATGTCGCGGCATTTACGGTGACTCACTTTTGCTGACACTGACAGAAGCGACCTTGATTTCTGGTCGCCTGCTGTCAAGTCGACCTTTGCCCTCAAACCGGTTTTCCTTTTTCCTCCGACAAGCACCTCCCCCCAGAGTTTGCTATATAAAGTCAAGGGAGTGTGGGGGCATAGCCCCCCCCCCAAAAAAAAAACATTTTTTCTTGCAGAGCAGTTTGGCGCTCTGCCATCAGGGAGCCACACTGCCTGGTGCTGTAAAGCCAGGCAGTGGAGTCTTTGTGCCCAAGTCGGTGTTGACAAAAATGTTGCACCAACATGGTGGAACCCCCTAGGTTTAGACAGGGAAGGGCTGGTACAGGGATAACAAAATCAACTGGAGGTGCTTTATCAAATGGCTGGAGATGCATTTTACTAAATACAAGAAGCCTAAAAAAGAAAATGGGTGTATTGGAGGGTGCTATTAAACAAGGAAGACATGCACATCTGTGTGATAACAGAGGCTTGGCGGAGTCAGAAGGATGATTGGGACCAGCATATTGAGTCCTATGCATTAAGGTGTGGGTCACCTTGTGCCACAAATCCGTGGTGCATAGGAAACCCTATATTACTGAGCTGCACATTGGGGGTTCTGCAGATCTCTGGCAGTAATATACATCCCTTCCGTACCTGATTCCCCAGCTGGTTACACAGATATATGTGCAGCAAGTCCAGGGGTACTTCTGGGAGTATGCCCACCCTCTGCACCATTCACTGAGGTGTGAGATCTGGGGAAAGATGGCACAGGATATGGCAGCAGGGACCCGGATATATCCTTTTTGCACCCCCTCAGTTTACATCTGACGGCTGCAGCGGGAAGAGGAATCTCCCTACCATGCTGCCCCAGCCTTCTGGGCTGACTGGGAAGGCTGGGGAAACATTCAGGCACTCACCCATAGTTTTGATTTACAGATGTACTACACTTCCTAGAATCACCCGTTCTACACAGAGCAGGGGATTTACTCAAGATCCAGGATGGGCATCTGATTAGATGCCTGCCTGTGTCCCTTGATCTACTGCCCCACATAGTAGCGCATTGGGGAGGCTGGACCATGGACAGGTACCCTGTGGTGGCACACAATAGTGCATACCTTGCACCTTGCTCCTGTCCACTAGTGCAAAGGTACATGGGTGACGCATGTGCAATACATGAGTACCTGACCTTACAGTAACACATAATCCCCATTGAGAGGTAAACCTGTTCCAGAAAGACAGACGGAATAAGGGAGGCTGGGGGTAACAATATATGCAAAGAAAAACATAAATGCCATGGAAGTAATATAACTACACAAGGAAGCTCTGGAAACAATATGGATAAGGATTACCTCAAAAGGTGTGCGGAAACTAACATTGGGTTAATTGTATAGACCACCAGCACAAAGCAGAGAGCTAAATGAGAAGATGCTCGAACAAATTCAATGTATTGACTTAGATGAGAGAATTATTCTAGTGGGAGGGTTCAGCACAACAAGTATTGACTGGTCAATAAAGAAATAAATAGCAGTTTAAAAAATAATTTATAAAAGTACTGTACTCTCAAACCACAATATGGATCAATTAGTATAAGAAGGGACATGAGATGAGAATATCTTAGACCTCATTCTGAGTAATATGGCTGAGGAAGATAGTGTGGTAAGGGAACCACCAGGGGGAAGTGACCACTGCATAGTGCAGTTTAAACTCAAGGACCAAAAAATATTAGAATGTAGCATAACTAGAAACAAATGTTTTAATAAAGCAAATGTCAACCAATTCAGAAGGGAAATAGAATCATGGGATTGGGAAGGTGAATTTACCAATAAAACCCTGATCAGACATGGAACTACCTGTTAGAAAAATAAGGATACTTAAAGAAAAATACATCCTGACCAGGAGAAAATATAACAACAAAGGTAGAATTTCTCTATGGCTAGGAAAGGATCTATGCAAGAAACTTAAAAGAAAGAAAAAGGGTTACAAAATAGCAAAAAAAATGGCAAGGAGTACTGGTCTGTTTATATGTAACTGGCCAGGGAGTGTAAGAAGGGTATTAGAGCTAGCCTGCAGGTGCAGTGGTAGAGTTACCAGTTGCAATGCTGAAGACCTGGGTTCAAGAACAAGCCCGGAGCATCAGAGGGCCAGCAAGGGGGAGGCAGGATAAGCATTTGATGGATGGCTCTCTTCCTCCAGGAGGTGGATTGCAGGGACTTGGCATCATGGTGTCATCTAGCAGAGGCTAGGTGGAGTGGCCGGGTTCTGCACATGCAGCGTGGGAGGTATCATCGGTCATTAGTGCACCATGCTGCCCCTGCACTAGCACATTTTGTGATGTAGTACTTGTAAGAGCGTGGAGGCATGCTCCATTGACTTCAATAGGGCTTCTCATTTACATACTAATTTTGATACTTTAGTGGCACATTTGGAGCTAATCAAGGCCGCTGGTCAGTGAAGCAGGGCCTACTTAGTTGAGCAGTGGCCTTGATTAGTTCCAATTGGGCCATTAAAATCTCATAATTAGTCTTTGAGCACCCCGTATGCTCTCTCGACTAATTAATCACAAAATGTGCTAGCGTAGGGGTGTTGCTCTGAATAGGGAAGTAGAAGGGATTGGGGTTTCGGCCCCACAGAGACAAAATATGATCCCTTCCCTTCCTAAAGCCTGCTATTAGAAAAACATTTTTGTCCAGCCTGCAAGTTTAGGGGTGGGGCTTAGAATCCTTCAGGGGTGGGGATGTGAGTACCAGAAAAGGTGCTCTTTAATCAATTTTTCTGTTAAATCTTCCACAAGGGCAGAGTTACAGGAGACATTACTGAAATAAGAAACTTTTCAGAGATACCTATGGATGTCAATTTAGTCAGAGATTGACTAATGGAAGCTAACCCAAATAAGGCACAGTGACCTGATGATATACACCTTAGATTCCTGAGGGAATGGGCAGATGATTCAGCTGGGCCAGTCACTTTTATTTTTAAGATATCTCCAAATACATGTATGGTTGTTGACAGCTGGAAGGAGGTCATAGTGGTTCCGATATACAAAGAGGAATCAAAGACAGATTATAAAAACCAAAGACCTGTGAGTCTGACATCAGTGCTTGGGAAAGTCTTACAGACCATCATAAAGAAGGAGACAGAGAGTCATATTTTTATTATTTATTTATTTAGTTTTTGTTGCCCGGGTCAGAGCACTAGACAAATTCTGACTATTTTCAGGCACGACCTGGGGGGAGGGGGATACAGATGAATGCCAACTGACCTTGAAACCAGATTAATATGTTCGTGGTATTTTTAGTGAATGGGGGGAAATTCCCCTACTTTTTTTGAGAAGTGCCATGGGATCTTTAACATCCACCTGAACTACCACTAGAACAGGCAGATGGGACCTCGGTTTAACATTTCATCTGAAAGACGGCACCTGAGGAGTGCAGCACCCCCCCTCATGCTGCACTACAGTGTCAGTATTCGGATTTTAACCCAAGTGCCTGGTGTGGGAATAGAACCCACAGCCTTCTGATCTCCTGGCCTCAGAGACGAGTGTGCTACCTGCTGAGCCACTAACACTGATAATTTGAAAGCAGCCACCTTGAGGACAATACACAGCACTGTTTCCCAAAGGAAAGATCCTGCCAGATCAACTTGATAACATTGATTGAGCCAGTCAGCATGGCTTTAGGTATGATGAGACCAGTGGGTGTTGTTTCTCTGGATTATAGTAAGGCTTTGGATATGGTAACACATATGGAACTGATCAAAGAAACTGAGAACCTAGGCCCTAACAAATGATAATGTAAAATGGGTAGCTTCATGACTGGGTAATAAGTGACAGAAGACAGGTTTAAAGGGATATTTCTCAAGCTGAGGTGCAGTCACCAGCGGGGTGCCACAGGTCTTGGAGATATGTCCTACCCCTCTTTAATATCTATGTGTCATCAATGAAATGCAAATATGGTGGATGGATGTGTACATCTGCAGATAATACACAGCTTGTATTTGTGGGGGAGAACCTGGAATCAGTTGAGAATATGAAGAAGGAATTAAGGCAGACTGAGTCTTGAGCAGCTTCAGCAAAGCTTAAAATTTTATTTATTTATTAAATTTTGTTAACCAGGTAAGCCCACTGGGCCCTGAAGGTCCCTTTTTCAGGGGTGACCCAGAGTTAGTTACATAGAGCTGAACGAGTACAATAAAGAGATACAGAGTAGTACATTGCGTACAAGTGTACGATGCCATTGTACAATAATCATTGGACATACAACACAACAACAGTGGCGGCAATTAGACTTAGGGCAGGTAGTACAATAAAATATACAAGCAATGCAGTATAGGACTAAAAGGGACAGGGTTACATTGGGAATAACAGCTTTTCATAGAAGAGGGCAACTATTTACAGGGCAAGTAGCCAAGATCAACATTGGCAGCTAGATGTCAGTTAGGGCAGTTAGGTTGTCCATGGCCAGGGGACAGGGGGAGTGATTTAGCTAGCCTTCAGGACAGATGCAGGAGCTGAGATTCAGGCGGTGAGCATGTAATCCCGTCTGAAAAATCGCTAGGGAGGGGGCTTCTTGTTGTTGACAGAGGAGCTTGTTCCACAGTGTGGGGGCTATGTGGGCAAAGGAGTTACTGCCAGGTGCGGATCTGTACCTGGGGAGGTCAAGCAGTGTTTTGCCTGAAGTGCGGAGGGGCTTGCCGGGCCACTTTGGGGTGAGTAGCCTGATTAGCCCTGTAGGGGGGATCATCGGAGAGGAGCTTATATGTCCAGTTTAACAGGGGGTATTGAAGCCTAAGGTTCAGGGTGGGCCATTTGAGTGCGGCAAGGGCTTCACAGTGGTGGATCCTTGGATGGGCTTTTGTGGTGACTCACACGACTTTGTGGGACAATGTCTGTAGTCTGCCATGGTCGAGCTTTGCGATGCTGAGTAGGGTTGGGGTCGCATAGGTAAGAGTAGGTTGGAGGACATTCTGAGTGATTGCCAGTCTTGTCTCAGGTATCAAATTGGCACTTAGACAGTAGAGCACCCTAAGTTTTTGGTGGATGTTTTTGGTCACCAGATCTACGTGTGGTTTTAGCATGAGTCCCTGGTCTAATGTAAGACCCAGGTATTTGAAGGATTGGACCTCCTCAATAGTAGAGCCAGATGTGGTGACCAATGGTAGAAGGTGTGCCCGGGAGGGACCCAGGGATTTGGGACCAAACAGGAGCGCTTTGGTCTTGTTAGGGTTAAGAACCAGGTGATTCTCAACCAGCCACACTTCAGCCTGGGAGAAGTCAGCCTGGAGCAGGGGTCCTAGATCATCCTGGTGTGGTGCAGTACTATAGAGTACTGCATCATCAGCGTACTGCACCATGGAGCTACTCCCGCAGTGGTGGCGGAGGTTGTTGATGAACAGGAAGAACAGAAGCGGACCCAGGATGGAGTCTTGGGGCACCCCCTCATTTAAAGGTAGAGGGTCGGAGGTTGCACCTCTCCACATGACCTGCTGGGAGCAGTCAGTCAAGTAGTTGCTGAACCAGTTCAGGGAGTGTTGGTCCAGTCCAAGTGTGCTCAGCTTGGTTAATAAGAGTAGGTGGTCTACCATGTCAAAAGCCTTGGTCAGATCTATGAAGAATGCTCCCGTTGGGGTGCCCTTGTCCAAGGCAGTTAGGACATCGGAAGTGAACCTGATGAGGGCTGTGTCAGTCCTGTGCTTTTATCAGAATCCATGCTGTGAAGGGGCCAGGAGCTGATTGTCTTCCAGGTAGTCCCTCAGTTGGCCATAGACAAGCCACTCCTGGATCTTTGCTAGGTGGTAAAGAATAGAGATGGGTCTGTAGTGGCCAATTGGATCTCTGGATCCACCTTTGTGTATTGGGACCACATAAGCCTGTTTCCACGTGTTGGGGACTACTCCCTCCTGCAGGGATCTGTTTATTAGCATGGTGACAGGTAAGGCTATGGCGGGAGCAGCAGCCTTGAGCAGCGAGGGTCCAATCCGTCAGGTCCTGGTGATCCCGTAGGTTTTAAGGATTGCAGGAGGGGTAGCACTTCTTTGATGTGCATGGTCCTTAGGTGGAAATGGGAGGTCAGGGGGGTCCTGCTTTTCTGTGACTGGGGGACCCTGGTGATGAAGTTGATGGTCATTTCTGAAGGTGCCCAGGTCCATGAAGAAGCTGTTGAAGGTGGCAGTGGCCTCTCCTTCGTCAGTTAAGGTTAGCCTGTTGCAGGTTATATTGCCCTGCTGTGGTTTGTTTGTGCCTTTTAACAAGGAGTTGATACTGATCCAGAAGGACTTAGGGTCAGACAAGGTGTCCCGCTGAAGGGCTTTGATATAGGCCCTTTTAGCAGATTTTGAGGCTTTCCTGCACTTGTTCCGCAGGGACCTATAGTCGGCTAGGTCTGCTGGGCTATTGGAGCACCTGGCCTTTTTCCAGGCCTTGTCTCTGCTTATCATTAGTGATTTAAGTTTGCGCGATATCCATCTATGCATTGCCCTTTTGCTTGTCTTCTCCTTACCGGTGTGTGGAGATTGCCCACCACAGAGAAAGTATGTTGGAAGTACCGAGCAGCATCATCAATACTACCTAATAGACTTAGTGGCACCCAGTCAGCATTTCTCAATGAGCTCTGGAAGGCCTCAGAGGAGAAGCCAGAGAAGTCCCCGGCTATTATGAGCCTGGGGGGAGTCCTGGGTGGTCTGTTTTTCCAGATGCAGAAGGTGGGGGAGTTAATATTGACAAATGCACAGTATTGCATCTTGGACATAGGAATCCATGGGAAACCTATCAGTTATATGGAGTAAATTTAAGGAAAACTACCAATGAAAGAAACCAGGGAATCAGAGTGATCAGTGACCTAAAGCAAGATATGCAATGCACAGAAGTTGTTAAATGTGTAACAAAATATTGGGTTGCATTGCTAAGAATATAACAAGCAGGGGTAGATGTGTGATACTTCCACTCTTCAGAGCATTGGTAAGGCCACATTATGAGTAAGTACAGTGGGTAGTTCTGGTCAACCTATCACAGGAAGGAGATTAGTAGTTGGAGGATATGCAGCATAGAGCTAGAAAGATAATTTCAGGCAGAGGGATAAAACATATGAGGTAAGAATGAAGAAACTAGATCTTTACTGTCTTGAGCAGCGGCAACTTAGGTGAGATATGTTCCTGATATACAGGGCATCTATAAACATAGACCTCTGGGAGTGCTTAGGTTTGGAATATAAGGATGACAACTATGACAGAAGGGGACATAACAAACAGATAATGGTCAACAAAATAGGAGTTCTGGATAACACAAAGGGTAGTCAAAATGTGGAATGAATTACCTTACTGGATTATTGAGAGTGGGTCATTGGACATATTTGAAAGCCATTCTGATGTTCATTATAGATCAGGGAATATCAGGCTACACCCATTTTGAAATGGCATGCATACTAATAGACAATTTGCCTTCTTTTGCTTATAATACTTATGAAACCTATAAAACTGTCTAAGCAGGCTGCAAAGATTCTGGGCCCCTGTTACATTAATTGATGGACTTTGAATTGTTACTTTCCTTTCCTTTCGTCTGCAGGTAGCAGCATGTATCACAGGGGAGTTAGGCAGTTCTACATCAGCCGTGCCTGAGCTGTGGAACATTTGTCCAGTGGGTAACAGGTGATTCAGATGAATCATTCTGATACAACCTGATCTTTCTTCTATCTATACTTTATACAGGAGATGGGAAACCTATAAAGTTGTCCCAAAAACAACATCAGAGACATTGCCCTAACTGTTGTTAATCTTGTGTTTGCCTGGCAGATCTAGGTTTCATAAGAAAACTCTATTTCCAGGTAAAAATTAATCCACTCTGAACTTCTTGCCATATCACTCTTGTTAGCAGTATCTATTGCTTACATTTAGTCAGCATTTAACTGATCTTTCCATCTTTGCACATATTGCAGATAGTTCTCTGGCCTGGTTCAACTGAAATTCCAAAGAAGAGGTCTGTGGACCACCTGACTTCTAGTCTTGAACTTCAGATAAAAGGGAGAACATCCCCATTGGACCAGTCTTCATGTAATTGTACTGTAGATATAAACCAGAGTGCTAACTTTTTGGAGTCTAGAATGTCCATACATATTTAACAGGGTACAGTTAAACTGTTGAGGCTGTGGATTACCTTGCAGGTGATACAGCATGGTCCTTGAATTATGAACTCCCCACAGGGACAATAACTCTTTTATGAGTTTGCTTTTGAAGTCACATCCTAATCCAAATGGAAGCTCTGAAGTGCACCAGAGTGGGCAAATCACTTTTCATCCAGAACTCTGGATGTATGGTATTCTATAGGAAAGGCTCGTGTACATCTGGTGAAATGGCCAGTCACCAATAGCACATTATAGATATTTCAACTGTCAGGCTCCAGGCTGAGGAAATCAGTGCAAATTGCAATGTTCACCAGAGGGGCTGCTCTCTTTTGGGCAGAATCTTCCTCTGGAGGCATCAACTGCACTGTCTGCAGTGTCTCTTGACCATACTTCCCATCCCTTGCTAATAGAACAACTCTGAATCAGGCCCAATGTGTGGTCATTTCCTGAATGTCCAATATCATCATGCAAGACATACATAACGGTTGCTCAGTACTTGACAGAAAACAAGAGTTGTCACTGAAGAAATCCATAGGGTCCTTGAGATTCTGTTAAGGGGCTTACTTTTTAGTTGGAATTTTGTCCCCTCTCACAAGAGTAAAGCTTAGCTGAGTGATTAGTTGTCTCTTGGTGTGTGTCCTAGCCCTTCTCAATGACATTGCGAAAGTCCTTGAAACTGTTCATTCCTCTGCTCCCTGAGCAGGTCCTCATGTCTTAACCTGGGTAGAAAAGTTATGTTCAAAGCAGTGAAGCTGCAGTAGGCATTGGGGAAACATTCTGTAGAAGCTTCCATGGTGTACACAAGCCTGCTGACAATGGAAGGGGTGACTTGCTCGTCCATATCATACTTTTGGATAATTTTTTTCACTGCAGTTTCATGCTTGCAAATCCGTTCTCTGGAGTCAATGGTGTTTTCAACAGATCTCTGGGATAAAGTGTCCATGTCAATGTGGTTGAGTCTTTGGTGATACTCTGTAGTCATATGTAGAAGGTGCTGACAACCAGTGATGTCTGGCTGTGTCCAGTTTAGCAGTATTCCTCACATATATCAAGTAGTTATTGTCAGTCTTGACAGTTATTTTGGTGCCATACAGATACACATGGAGTTGATATATTGTGGTCCATTTCAAAGCTCAGAACTTCAGACTGTGAACTGGGTAGATATTTTCAGAGATTGTTCATCTTCTGCTTGCAAATGCCATAGGTTTTATCCCTTCAGAGGACTGCAGATAGAGTACTATTTCTAAGCCACCTAAGCTGGCATCAGTATATAACGTATGCTCAGCAGCATCAGCATATGCAAGCACTGGTGCATGAATCGAATGATGGGTGATCTCTTTGAAAGCTCTTTTACAGGTGCTATCCCGTCATGGTCCAAAGTGGTCATGCCCTTTAAAATAGCTTTTTGAGTGAGCATCCTTCTTAGATTGTTGCCTCTATTTGTTAGAAGGAGGGTACCCCTGTGTCTAGTTAATATATATAAATAAATGTCCTAAATGGCTCTCTCCATAATGTGCTGGAAGGTGGCTAGGGTATCCGCAATTTCTTGTGGCATTCTCAGAATCTTGTAGAAGCCATATGAGCAGATGAAGGTTTATTTTCTCCCAGTCATCCTTGGTCGTCATCATTTGATAATACCAGTTGCAGAGGTCAAGCACCAATAACCATTTGCTTCCATTCAACAATCCAAGGCATTGCAAATTGATCTGGGATTGCCTTCTTGTTGAGTGTTTGGTAGTCCATGCACATCCAGACAATTCCATTCTCCTTATGGACAACTACTGCATGAAAAGCAAGGCACATGGGCTTCTTGATTCCTTTATGATCCCAGTAGCCAACAGTTCCTGATGGTGGCAGCTCAGGTCATGTCTGTCCATTGGGGCCAATCTTTTAACTCTTTCTCAGAAAGATCATGCCAGTCTGATGTGGTGCTCCTCACATCAGAAGCATCCTATATCCACATCACTCAATGAGAAAACAATTGGTCTTCTTGGATGACTTCCTTCTGATTTGTGTCCTCCATCTATCTGGAAATACAGTGCTCCCAAAGTCATGGATCTATCCATTTTGATCTTCTTGTCCTTCACTGGCATCTTCAAACTAACATTTGTGCCTGCATGGTGCTCATAGGCCAAGGTGTGGCCTTGCCTAGTGGTGATACATTCTTCACTTGCACAGTGATCCTCCTCACAAATGCATAGGCACATATGGGCAACACACTGAGTTTCACCATTACTTCCTAAGGCAGACAGTACTCTCCTTGAGTGTCAGCTATAAGAATATGGTTAGAAACATAGAAACATAGACTTTGACAACAGATAAGGACCACCTGGCCCACCCAGTCTGCCCATTTCCCTACCTACTGGATAAGCTGCAGATTTTAGTTAACCAACAGCCTACTTTCTGCCACCCCCCACTACAATTGCTTTATGTCTGTCCTATGCATGTTTGAATTCCCCCACTGTTTTAGACCCAACAACCTCCCCAGGATGGCAGTTCCATGCATCCACCACTCTCTCCGTGAAAAAAACATTTCCTCACATTAGCCCTGAGCCATCCCCCCTCTATCTTTAAATTGTGCCCCCTTATTCTTACACATCTCTTTTTCTGAAAGATGCTACCCTCCTGGACTTTGTTGATTCCCTTGAGGTACTTAAATGTTTCTATCATGTCCCCTCGTCCCTCCTTTCATCAAGGGTATACACAGTAAGCTCTCTCAGTCTCTCTTCATATGGTTTCTGATGCAGATCCTGCACCATTTTAGTTGCCCTCCTCTGGACTGCTTCCATCCTGTCTATGTCCTTGCGTAGATGAGGTCTCCAAAACTGCACACAGTACTCTAGATGGGGTCTCACCAACTGTCTGTACAGAGGGATAGCTACTTCCCTTTTCTACTTGTGATGCCCCTTCCTATGCATGCCAGTATCCTCCTGGCTCTCCTTACTGACTTCTCACATTGCTTACCCACCTTTAGATCATCTGATATGACTACCCCCAGGTCCCTTTCCATTTTTGTTGTTAGTACCTCCCCTGCTATTGTGTACTCTTCTCCTGGATTTTTATTTCCCAGGTGCATTACTTTGCACTTCTTTGCAATGAATCTAAGTTGCCATATGTCTGACCATTCCTCCAACCTTGCCAAGTCCCTTCTCATCCTTTCTACCCCCCTTGAGTATCAACTCTGTTACAGATCTTTATGTCATCTGCAAAGAGGCATACCTTTCCCTCATGACCCTCTGCAATGTCACCTATAAAGATGTTAAACAGGACTGGACCTAGTACTGAGCCCTGAGGTACTCCACTAGTGACCCCCCTTTCTTTGGAATGTGTTCCATTCACTATTACCTTCTGTGTCCTGTTGTACAGCCAGTTTGCTACCCAGGCTACCACCCTGGGACCCACCCCCAGGCTAGCTAACTTGATTATCGATCTTTTGGTTGTCACTTTTTGGCAGAATTTAGCCCTTACAGTGATAGCTAGAGCTGTGAGGCATTTTCAAATTCTGCTTCTGTCTGAATCAAGAATTCTCAGTGTTAAAACTGGTCTCAAAAATATATAATGACATCAGAATGTTGTAATTGTGCTTGACTTATTGTCCTATCTAGAGTTAATGCCTAGGTGATATTTATTTATTACATATGTTACCTTGGAAGTTTGTTTATTAATCATGTATTTAAGTTATTGAGCAGGATTTTCAAATGGCTTAGATTGCCACACGCCGTATGATGATGATATGGGGCATAGGGCCTGCAGCAATCTAACTGGATTTTCTATCCCGTGTGGCAAGTGCCACAATTAAGACTAGCTTTTTCTGGTCTAACTTGTGGCAATCCTGGGGGCCTTTTTTACAGAGCTTACACCAGATATTTGGTGCAAACTGTTGCAGCTGTGCTAGAGATTGTAAAATTGGGTGCAGTTGCAGTGATGGGGTTTGGCGCCCTGACAGAACCTACATGTTGTGGTGCAATGCTTGGGGCAAGTCCCGTAACACACTTTGAAAATCCATCCCATTGTCTTCTATATAATATCTGGTCACCCATAAAAACTGGCATTTTTGCTCATGGATTTCCCAGATTTTAAATAAATAAATCAAAATCAATAAATTCCACCTAATTCCATAGAATTCCATCAGAAGTGAAATTACAAGGTTCTAGAAGCTGAATACTAACTGTGGAATCATATTCCACAGTTCATGTAAACCACAGATTCATTTTCTGCAATCTGGTGGACTTCATATGGGATGACAATTCCACTTCCAAAATGCTTTGTGGAATTTTTTTTTTGATTCTGTGGAATTCCAAAATATATCACAGATAATCCTCACTCATTTCAGATGGATTTTATGTGATATTTTCTGATATATCCAGATACAGTATATAGCTCATCTTGTCACTGACTATCACTGTGGAAACCTAGAAACCTAGACAACGATGTCAGAAAAAGATCAAAGGTTCCTCTAGTCTGCCTGGAGTTCCCCATCTGCCCTGTAGACAATTATTCGTATGGGGTTTTATCCCTCTCACTCCACCTCCCTGCTCCCTACTGTTACCAACCTCAGCAACAAACAGACCCTTCACTTGGTCCTAGTCATGCTTGAACCTTTTATCATCTTGGCATCCACCACTTCCACTGGAAGTCTCTTCCATGGCTCCACCACCCTGTCTGTGAAATAGAACTTCCTCACATCCCTCTTAAACTTTTCTTTCAGCAGTTTCACTCATGACATTGAGTTTTTGACTCTGTACTCCTGCTAAATGACTCCTAACAGTTCACCTAGTTTATCTCCTTCAAGAACTTGAAGGTCTCTATCGTACATACCCTCTCTTGCCTAGTGTCCAGTGAGTACATGTTCAGTGTCTTGAGATGATTTTTGTAAGATCTGATCTGTTGACCCTGAATCATCTTGGTCACCCTGAGTTGCAATGTCTCCAGCCTGTCTGTGTCCTTCCTTAGGTGTGGACTCCAGAACTGAGCACAGTATTCCAGATGTGGCTTCATCAGTGACTTACAGTACATAGAGGTAGTAGTACCTCCTTTTTCCTGCTGTCAATACTCCTTTCAATACACTCCAGTATCCTATTAACCTTACTATAAGCCTTTTACAATGGTTGATTGTTGGAGGGAGTCACTAATGATGACTTCTAGGTTTCTTTCATGTGATGTAGTGCTTAGTTTAACCTCTCCCATTTAGTACCATGTCCTAGGATTTAGTCCCTCGGATGCACAACCTTGCATGTTTTGGCACTGAATTTCAACTGCCAAACCTCAGACCACCTCTCTAGCCTTTGTAGATCACTGCATTTCCCTGATCTCTTCATCACTATCTATTCTAACAAAGAGCTTTGTGTCATCTGTGAAGAAATACAGCTTGCCCCGGATGCCCTCTACAATGTTGCTGATGAACATAGTGAAGAAGACAAGACCTAGGATCCTTGGGCACTCCACTTGTGACGTCCTTCTCTTTCAATTTGACCCCATTTACCACCACCCTTTGCCGCCTCTCCTTGAACCAGCTTCCTACCCATCTAACTTTGTCCCTAGCCATGCCCAGGTCATCCAACTTCTTCGGCAATCTTCTATGTGGCAGAGTCAAAAGTGAAATCAAAGAAGATTAAATCCACAGTGTGGCTCTTGTCTACTACCTTTGTTACCCAGTCAAAGAAAACTATAAGGTTGGTCTGAAAAGACCTCCCTGCCACAAACCCATGCTGTTTACTATCCTGTAGATCACTGCTCCCTAGGTAGTCCCTCTTTGATCAGTGACTCCATCAATTTACCCACTACAGAGGTAAGGCTGACATGTCTGTAATTCCCTAGTTGCTCTTTGCCCCCTCCCTTGTGTAACCAAACTGCATTTGCTACCCTCCAGTCTTTTAGAACTACCCCAGTTTGAACTGAGCTATTGAATAGCCTTACTAGGGGACCAGCAAGTTCCACGGCCAATTTGCTGAGCACCCTTGGGTGCGTTCCAACTGGCCATGGGGCTTTATCCACCTTTAGGGCTTCAAGCCTCTTCTGGACCCTTTATTTGGTAAATACTAGCTGCCTCATTTCAGGAATGCCACTGGTAGCCACCTTGATGCCACTTTTAGGCAGGGACCCACTGTCTTCCCTTGTGAAGAGAGATCAGAAGTAATTGTTTAGGACAGCTGCTTTTAGTTAATCTTCCTCTAGTACTCTCTCATCCCCTTGTAGCCAAACAATACCCCATTCCTTCTTCCTTTTTTCCTTAATATAGCTGAAGAATTGTTTTTCCCCACCCTTCACCACCTCTACAAAATGCAAATCCATTACTACCTTTGCTACCCTAACTGTCCACTTTGGTTCCCTAGTTTTTATTTGGTGTTCTCTCCAATCCTCTTTCTACTTCTTTTCCTTGTACCTGGTGAAAGTCTTTTTCCTTGATCCTCACTGATTGTCAGGCCCTTTCTGAGAACCATAATGGTCTCTTGTACCATTTTCATTTTGTAACAATTCTCATGCGTGACTTAATTGCTTCAAGAAGTGCCCCCTTGATAATCCCCCATCTTTCCTCTACACCTCCAATGCTGTGCACCCTGGTCAATTTGTCTCCAGTTGAAGTCTACTCTTCTGAAATCTAGGACTTTAGTTTTTGATGGGGACATTGTAGTTCTCAGGGCCAGCCTGAACCAAATGGAGTTATGGTTGCTGGATCCTAGTGGCTCCACAATCTTCGCTCCAATCACCATCTCTGAGTTGGTGAACACCACATTGAAAATGGCTGCCTGCCTAGTGAGTTGCATATCCTACTGCACCAGCAGGCAGTCATGCAATGTATCCAACAGGGCCTGACTTCTGGTGCGCCTGGCTGTTGAAATGTTACAGTTGATATCTGGCAGGTTCAAAGCACCCACCACCACTTTCCTCTTCTTCATGTCCCTTGCCAGTTCTTCCACAAGCTCCTTACCTCTCTCTTTCCCTTGTCCTGGTAGTCTGTAGATCACCCCACCATTTTTTGGCTGACAGCACCATGCAGTGAACCACCGAAAGTCTGTATCTCCTTTGCTTCCCCGATGTATCCATCATCCACAGACTCTATGCCATCCCTGACATATAGGGCTGCTACACCCACCCACCCTTTGTTTTTCCCTCTATCCCATCTCAACATTGTGTAACCTTGGACTGACAAATCCCACTTATTATTCTTTGTGGCCCAAATTTCTGTGTCGGCTACAAGATTCACCTTGATGTCTTCCACCAATGCCTGGAGTCCACTGATTTTATTAACTAGACTCCTGACATTAAGACAGACCTCTTCCAACTAGTTCTGGATCCACTTTTGTTGTTTTATGATCCTACACCAGCATTTCTTCCCATTCTTCATACCTTTTTATTATTCCTATTGCTTGCAGACCCTGAGGGCTCCACCCCTGCCTTTGCCTCTTCCACTACTCCTTTTTTAACCTCAACATTATTTTTACTCACCTTACTGCTATCACTGTCCAGTATAGGGGAGCACTAGCTAGCTTCCCTTCCTCCCTCACTCCCTTTACCATGATTCCCATAGCCTTAGTGTCCCCTGCAGCCATTTTAACTGTATAATGTAGATGTCAAACTTTTTCCCCAGCGTGCTGTTCCCCTCTCTTGTCTGTAGGTTCCAGAGCACACAGGATGGACTCCAAGGTCCCAATTCACAGAGCTCCCTTGAATGGCAGAAGGGGCTTTGTGCCATAAGGAATGCACAAGGTGCGGCTTGCACCACAAGATGCGCTGGGAGCAATTCACAAAAGCAGCTTGTGTCAAATGCAGGCTGCTTGTGATACAGAGGGCTTGCCACAAAATGGGCTGTGGCATTGCGCTAGTGGGCCTGCAGCAGATGCAAGGGCCATATCTCTGAAACTGGGATTCGCAAAACCCTCCCAAAGGGCTAAATTCAAAGTACTGTTAAACCAGCCAGGGCTGGTCTAAGGGTACTTAAAAGTGTGTCCTTTGGGAGGGTGTTGAACATAGTGCCAATGTGCTGCAGCCCCCCCATCCCAGCCCTGATCCCCTACCATCAAAAAAATCACATCCCTGGTGGTCTAGCAGACCTCCCCAGCCCCAATATACCCATATAAAAATATTGCTGTGTTGGTCTAGCAGTTCTCCCCAGCCCTGATCCCCATCTTAATAAAATTAGATATGTCCCTGGCAGTCCAGTGGACCCCCCAAGTCCCGATCCCCCTCTTAATAAAATAAATGACATCCCTGGTGGTCCATTGGACCCCCCATCCCCAATCCCCATCTTAATAAAATATGTCCCTGATGGTTCAGTGGACCCCATCCCCAATCCCCCTAGTCCGATATGCCCATATTATAAAATATGTCCTTGGTGGTCTAGTGGTCTCCCCAACCCTGATCTCCATTTATCACAAAAATAAGTTCCCTGGCTATCTAGAAGACCCTCCAGCCCTGATACACCCATATAAAAATGTATTATTCCCTGGTGGCCTAGCAGACCCCCCTCCTTATCCCCGATGTGCCCATATCATATAAAGATATATTTCTTTGGTGGTCTAGTGGATCCTCCACCCCAGCAGGCAGTACTCCACTATCCTGCTCCCCCATTCCATCCCCAAGCCCGTGACCAGCACAGCCCTCCACTTTCCATCATGGCCAGCCACAGACTGAGCTGTCAAGGAGCACGTATTGAATACAGTATGCTCTCATTGATTGACAGTTAATCAATGAGCATGTCCTGTATATAGTACATGTTCCTTGACAGCTCATTCTGCAGTCAGCCATGATGGAGAATGGTGGTCTGTACTGGTTGCAGGCTTGGGGATGGGATGGGGGAATGGGATGGTGGGGTGCTGCCTACTGGGGTGGAGGCCACTAGACCACCAGGGAAATATATCTTTATATGATACAGACATATCAGGGATAGGGAGGTGGGCCTGCCAGACCACCAAGGAATGATATTTTTTCATAGGGGCAGATCAGGGCTGTGGGTCTGCTAGACCACCAAGGATGAGATTTTTGTGATAAATGGGCATTGGGGCTGAGGGGGTACCACTAGGAAACCACAGACATATTTTAGCATACAGGCATATCTGGATGGGGGGGGGGTCTGCTAGACCACCAGGGACATATCTAATTTATTAAGATGGGGATTGGGGCTGGGGGTGTCCACTGGACCATCAGGTACGTATCTCATTTTGTTAAGACTGGGACCTGGGCTGGGGGAGGTCTGCTAGCCACCAGGAATGTGGTTTTGTTTAATAACAAGGGGATTGGGGCTGGGGGGTGCTGCTAGCCACCAGGGAGTGCTGTCCATGGTTTTATTGCTGCATGGACACCCTATGACTTGTGGCACACCTTCCAGATGCACCGTATATTTGGCGCAGGGCCATGGTTGCTGCAAATCATGGGACATTGCCGCTAGGACCCTGACCTTTGTGAGTCAGACCCTAAGACTTTTTCTGTGCTTACATTTCTATGTTTCTGTTTTTAAATATATAGAGGTTGGGTTAACACACCTTTCCTTCAGATTAGCCCCAGTTACAGCTAGATCAGATGCAACCAATCCAAGAAAAATAATCAAAATGGCATAAAAAACTTGCTGTTTTAATCCATGGCCTTTTGACTGAAAATATAGAAAGCTACTTATATAGCCTGGATTTTAAATAAACAATGACAGAGTTCAGAAACACTAAATTCAGGTGGTTCCTTTCTGAAATCTATTAAATTGGCTAGTGAAAACACCTTCAATTAAAACCACACAAAGGTTGCAGTAGGGAGAAAGATTCTGCATTTACAGAGATATTTGAACATTTTCCTGTTTCACCTTTACCAGAAGTGATTTTGCAGACCTTTCCTGGAGATTTTTTTTTTTTGGGGAGGGGCACAGAGGAAGTACAATGAAATAATGAGCCAGTTCAACTTTTATATTAAGAGGATCCTCTTTTAAAACACCCGAAGCGGAATTATATTGAGGAGGGTGTGACACACCTTTCCTTTACATTAGCAGTTGTTACAGCTATTTCAACTAATGTGATAAATCCAAGAAAAATAGTTAAATTTATGTAGGAAACATGCTCATCTGACTGAAACTACTAAAGCGTACTTAAATAGTTTAGATTTTGAATAAACCTCGACAGAGCTCAGAAACACTGAATCCATGCACTTCCTTTCTGAAATATTTTAAATTGGCTACCTGTAAGCCTCTGTCCCTGGTCTAGAGAATTTGTGGTAATAGTAAATTGTTCTCTGGGAGGAGGTGTACGACATGATCATTTGTATTTATAAAAGGGCTATGGAAAATCAAGCAGTCTGATTGGCTACCTACATTTCAACACCCATATATTTATTTTGCACAGCTGTATTACTGTGAACCACAATCGCATTATTATACTAAAAAACACAGCTATGCCATTTTATAAGTGAGGTAACACACACCAGGGTTGTGTGGTCCTTGCAAAATAAATGCTTTTCTTGAGTTGTTCAATGGTACTCAGCTGTGCTTATGCGAACAACCACTAGAGGCTTGCTTTCATTTCAAATGACCACCCACACAGTCATGTTTTATCACTTAATTTATCAGAAGGCCTGAGACTGGGGGTTGGGACTTACTAATTACTGCATTGTGGTCTGAGTTGTCTTCACTCAGGACCCCCATTCTTCAATGGTCCCTCTCTGGTCGCTCCAGGGGGTGTCTGGGGCCAGATTTTCAAATGTGGAGAAACTGTGCACATGCGGCTAAACGTTGTGCAAGAGAGTGTACCCTTGCACAACTGCAGCTTTTTCTGCATGTATACAAGTTTTAAAAAGGTTGCCCTTTTATGACAGTTTTTCGATTCTACTGCATCTTTCACAAACTTTTGTGAGCAGCTCCACAAAAAAAGAAAACACCACTGCTGCACCCTATCTAAGATGTCCTGTTAGATTTCTACAACACAGAGGTTGGTAATACCTGCCATTTTGCCTTGGACTATCTGCCACACTACTCACCACTGTTCTTTGTATTCTGCCCTCTCCTTCCCCTCTCTTGAGATCAATGCCTAACCCACTGTGCCTCTTCCATTTCTAAATTCTGGCTGGCATCACTCCCTCCCTACCTCAGCTCTCTATTCTTCCCTTTGTCCTTCTCCTTGTACTCATGCCGCAATTCAGGCTATTGTTCCCCCATGCTTCCCTCTCGTAAATCCCTTGCTGGTCAAGCTGCCTTCTCCTTCCACTTTCCTAACCTCTGGAATTCTCCCCTCTAGCCATTTGCTCTGCATCTTCCAAATGCTGTCTCTCCCCTCTACTCCATGCCCACTCCTGTTTAGTAGGTAGGTTCCAATCCGTTAGAATTGGTGACTCCACCTCTACCCCCCCTCCCAGTCAACACGGGCATATCCCAAGGCTCGGTCCTTGGACCACTCCTGTTTGCAATCTTCCTTAATGACCTGCCAACAGCCTGCCCACATACATTCATTCACATGTATGCGGATGACACAGTCCTGTATGTCACAACCCCACTCAGCAGATCAGGCCCTCTGCTGCCACAGTGCCAACCTCCAAGCACAGTATTGTGAACAGGTAACAGAACAGGGTAACCCTCATGTCTGTTTGTGGGTCCGAATCACCTTTGGTCTCAAGTTCTGGGGGGATTCAAACTGGGAACCTTATGCTAGCATACCCAAATGTACAGACTCAGATAATTCTGCTCTTCGGGGAATGCCAGATATCTTTTGCCTAAGGGCACCTAACCAGGTATCCAAAATGAACCCTTAAAACTCTATGAAAAGACCTTATGTATTCTTACCTTTTTCCAGTTCAGTAACACAGTTAAGCTTATGAACAGTTGTCAGCTTTAACCATCTATACTTCACATGCAAAAGAAAGAATTTCGAAGGCCCACCAGGCAGTCTCTTTAAAATAAGAGGTTTACTTAAAGAGATAAAAATATGTAAAATGTAAACACAGAACACTATACCAGAAAGCATACAACCACTTAAAAGAACAAGGTTAAAGTACAAACATAAACTCCTACCACAATACAATTAGACTTTCATAGCTAATGCATTACCTTCTTATAGTGCATATAGTTAGATGCTGTTTTCTAGGAGCCCACAAAGAAAATGTTGTGTAAATGATTAGACACAGAATAGTTTAAACTGACTCTCAAACACACCTCTTCCATGATGTCACCCAGCTCCTCCCTGTTGAATACAAAAAAATAATACACACAGGATGTCCTGTCAGGAGGTATATTAAATAAGGTGACATCAGCAAAAGCATATTTCCCAATATGACTCTTTGATCTACATTCCCTCCTTGATCTCTGAGCAGTTCCTGTTCCCAGCCCTTATCCCAAAGACCTTCACAACTCTGCAGTTTTCTCACCAAGATGTCATATAGCATCTTAACACTAGTTGATATTAACTGGTCTTCCTCTAAGATGTCATAAAATGTATATGTTAAGTTCCCAGCTTCAAAGTAGCACAGCTCATCAACAAGGCCATAAAATGCAACTTCTTGGAAGTTAATCACATTACAGAGCTCTGCTGCTTAACATATATCCTGTCATTTTAACTGAAACCTGGGGGGGGGGGATGGTCATCCCACAGGCTGTCTCATGAGAGACACTCAATAACACATTCTATATACAAATATCATAGAGCAATCATAACCAGCTGGCCAAGCGTCACCCTGTATACCTCCGGCACCATGCCCGTTGATGTGACGACCAGGCTCCAGCAAGACTTCAATGAGGTTCAAAGCTGGTTTAGCTCAAATCAGCCCTTTCTCAACACAAAAAAGACAGTCACCATGTCCTTCGGTACTAGGCAGAGACTTTCTTGGATCCCTTGTGTCCCTACCTTCCATGCCCTGCATGGTCTCCTCTCGAGACCTGCACCTGCTTCAGATATCTCGGGATCCAGCTTGACCAACATCTTGATTTCTCTGCAAATATTGATGCCATCCACAGAAAGCTTTGCCCCAAACTGGGTGCCCTGTACTGCAATTGTGATTGCATCCCACTCCTGGTTTGCAGTGCTATTGTGCAAAAAATAATCCTCCTCATCTTTGACTATGGTGATGTTATTTACAACTCGTCCCATAAATCCACCCTAGCCAGACTGGACCCCCTCTTTCACTCCTTCTGTTGCT
Organism: Neoceratodus forsteri; assembly: GCA_016271365.2. Classification (NCBI taxonomy): domain Eukaryota; kingdom Metazoa; phylum Chordata; order Ceratodontiformes; family Ceratodontidae; genus Neoceratodus; species Neoceratodus forsteri. The sequence continues at coordinate 1,196,957,081 of CM057450.1, read as the reverse complement.
TTGCCCTTGACTGTTCCCCCACCACCCACCACTGCATCCTCTATTGGACCCTTGGTCTCCCCTCATTACAAGACCACCGACTCTGCCACTGTGGCAGCACCACAGCCAAATTCTGGGCCCAGGCTCTACCACCATATCTCACTTCTGCCCTATCAGCCTCTGCAATCCCGCCCTACTATCTCAAGAACTTTGACTCATGTCTCAAGTCTGTTCCACTCATGACCACCTTGGCAGGCCAGTCAACATTCTCCTACCATCTGCCTATACTATGGAACTCCCTCCATGCGGACATTAGGCACACCACCCCCAGTCAATACCTCACCTCCCTTCTCAAAACCCATTACTTATCCAACTGCACTTGTGCTCAGGTTAGCCCACTGTGATAGAACCTCCCCTTGTCTCCATGAGCCTACATAGAAAACCTCTATGTTCAATTCATTTGTATATTATGCACTTTAACACTTTTGTTGGGTGCATAACATCTGTCTAATGCATTGTTTGATTCTGTATTTGAATGTGTTCCCTTTTCCTCTTCCCCCAGGTCCCTCCTGTAAATGCCCTTAATGTAAGCCCAACCCCACTCTACTATTTCCCTCTTTCCTGTTTTCTCCTACTATGACCTTCCCCATACCCACCCTTCTCTTTTTGCATCTCCCTCTCTAGAACAAAGCAAGGCAACTTTATTTAGATGGCGCCCAATACCTGGGGCTCTGGGTGCCTTACATTAAAATAGGTAAGGTCAATACAACACACACACACACACATTACAAAACATATACAAGGCAGCAAGAATATACAACAATAAATAAATCTCAACATAAGTAAAATGACTTCCTGTAATTAGTAATTAGTGCAGGTCGGTCACCTTCATTGGGAAAGGCCATATGAAACAAATGAGCCTTTAGCCCCTTTTTAAACAACTTGACTGTTGGGGCCTCTCTGACAGTAGCTGGCAAAGTGTTCCACAGGGTCAGCTCAGTGACAAGAAAAAGGCACGGTTGCCAGATATTTTGAGCCTGACCCTGGGAACATCAAGTAGGCCCTGAGTTGAGGAGTGGAGGGAATGGACAGAGGAGGCAGGTGTAAGGAGATCAGCCAGCTAGACCGGGACCAGCCCCTATAGGACTGCATAGGTGAGCAAGCCCACCTTGAAGAGGATCCTCTACCTGATAAACAGCCAGTTCAGAGCCCACTGGACTGGGGTCATATGACTGGACCTTGCCAGGCCCATCAGCAACTGAGCTGCTGCGTTCTGCACCTGCTGCAGTTAGCGGAGGGTCCCTCTAGTGATCCTAAAGTATAGAAAATTGCAGTAATCAAACCTTGAAGCCACAAAAGCATGCACCAGTGATGGCAGGTCTTTGAGCAGAACTAGGGGCTTAATCCTGGCGATATTCCTTAAGTGGTAAAAAACACTTTTGACCGCAGATGACACCTGAACTTCAAGTGCCAATCTGTTGTCCAGAATAATGCTAAGATCCCGCACCCTAGGGGAGGCCATCAATAGAGAGGATCCCATAAACAATCCTGTACCCACTTCAGAAGCACTCCCATCATGCCCGCAACCTGACTGAATCACCAGTACCTCCGTCTTGTCTGGGTTCAGTCGCAACCAGCTGGTGGACATCCAGTCAATGATCTCGGCCAAGCTGTTAATCACTTCCAGGATGTTGTGCGTTCCAGGGGCAAAAGACAAATACAGTTAGATATCATCTGCATAGCAGTGAAATCCTGCACTGTAATGTTGCATGAGCTCACCCAGGGGCATAATGTATACTGCAAATAACATCGGTGACAGGATCCAGCCCCGTGGTACTCCACATGACAGGGGCTTCAGGGAGGAGGAGAAATTTCCCATCACCACCCACTGCTCCCTGCCCAAGAGATAGGACTCAAACCAGTTGATAAGAGTATCGGTGGGTCCACAATACTCTTGATGGTGATCAAGAAGCACAGTGTGATCCACGGTAGCAAAAGCTGAAGAGAGATCAAGGAGAGCAAGAATTGATCTGTCCCTAACCCTAGGGAGATCATTATGTAGCCTGACTAATGCCGTTTTGGTACTGTGCCTGGCCCTGAAACCTGACTGGAATGGCTCATAGATATCAAAGGACATGAGGTGTTCTTCAAGCTGTTGTGTCATTAATTTCTTGACAAGCTTCTCCAAAAATGGCAGGTTGGAGATTGGACGGTAATGCTCCAGGATGTCAGGGTTGAGATATGGCTTCTTCAAGAGAGGTCACATCAGAGCCTCTTTCAAGTTATCTAGAAAAATCTCCTCCAACATCGAACACCGGACAATTCCAGTAAACACCAGGCCAGCGATCCTGACACATCTCATCAAGAAACGAGTCGGGGATGGGTCCATTTCACGATAAGTGTGCTTTAATTTCAAGATCACCTCCACTGGTTTAAATTCATCCCAGACTGAAGGAGCACCTCTTCTCATCCCAGGCCAATCACTGCAAGGCAGAACTTTCCTCTCTGATGGATTCCCACCTGGATGAAGGACACCCTGTTAGAGAAAAACAGAGCAAACTCCTCACACAAAGTGATTGAAAAAGCTTTTTTTTTGGCTGTAGACAGATTGGATGCAAAAGTCTGTCCACAGTCTAAAATTGCTGAGATAGTCTGTTTTTCCCTGCAGCAATCTCTCTGGACAGGAACTCTGCCTTCTTACAGTTGATTGCCCCTTTGTACTCATGGAAGTCAGAACGCAAGGCCAATTTGTCCTTCTCCAACCAGGTCCTCCTCCAGCAATGCTCCAACTTCTGACCCCTGAACTTCATCCCCTTGAGATCCCCATCAAAGCAAGGGGATCTCAAGTGAGAAGATCTGAGTTGTATATGGAGTGGTGTGATGGCATTGAGCACTTCAGAGACCACTTTATTATAGGAGGCCACTGCCACACCCGGGACAACCACACATGCAGTGTCTACACTAGATATGTCAGCTACTGCCAGCAGTCCCTCTGGGGACAATCCCCTTAAAGGTTGATAGCTTATCAATTCTACAGGGGAGGGACTTTCAAGGTGGGCCACAAACAAGAACTTCACTGTACAATGATCAGACCAGATGACCTGATCAGTCCTGAGGTTCGCTACCTCAAACCCCAGTGAGAACACCAGGTTGAGCATGTGGCCATGGTGATGGGTCACAGAAGTAACTACTTGTGTCAGGCCCAGTGATGACATCAAATGGAGGAGGTCAGAACCAAATTGTGAGGATTTGTCATCAACCCAGGCATTGAAGTCCCCAGAATTAAACATCTGGGGGACTCCAACACCTTGTCAATGATGAAGTCCATGACCTCCTGCAGGAAATGTACCCTCCTCCCTCTCATATTCCTCTCCACATTAGCTCTCTAACCCCTTGTTCCTCCCACTCTGTGCTCCTCCCCTTTACTCTGTATCCACTACTGCCCTCACCTATCTAATTTCTTTCCGCTGTTCCTAAGAGACGTGCCTCCTGCAATGGCCTTGTGTTTTTGTTATTTATTTATTTGCTACGTGTGTCTAGCACACATACTCTCCTAATGAACAAGTTATGCATTTCTTAACTTTAAATCTCTGTTAGATGTTTTGTTTTATTGCATAATCAATTTTATATTCTTTTGTTCTATTCTTTACATATCCCTCTTCCCATTTCCCCCAGGACACATCTGGAAGCAAGCTATTTTAACTCAGTATGTCTTTCCTGGTGACATTTTTGAAATCAATCAATCAATCAATAACATCCTCCAACTAGTGAAAAGGGTATTACACTCTCCCCTGATCAACTGATTGCTACCCCCAGCAATTAAGGTGGTGCAACAAATTGCAATATGCCTATGGTCTGTAGGAGATTGATGAATCACCCACTTGCTCACAACCAGCATGGCCTTGACAAACTGAGGTGAGGACAGTTGTCACTTTCACCCAGCCCTGAAGGAATGAGCATTGCTTAGCAACACTAGGACACTGGATTTTCACAGATTTTTCTTACCCATTATAAATATATATATATTATATATATATTAATTAGAGGCAAAAAGCTCTGTTTAACGCATCAGTTAGGGTTGTTCCACAGAGACAAAATAGAGGAAATTTGGTGTTAGGTTGAAAACCCCTTGGACTAGCCTCAAGAACCGCATCAGGGTGCACATTGGGGTCGCCAGTCGCAACTCTCACCCCATCACATGTGTAAAGAAGCAGAGGTACAGGAGAATGGGGTGAGATTTAGACCTATGACCTCAACGCCGCACCCCAATGCCGGTTGGGGTGGGCTGGGGTCCAAGGGTTTTCAACCCTAACACCGAATTTTCTACTTTTGTCTCTGTGGAACAACCCTAACTGATGCATTAAACAGAGTTTTTTGGCAGAAGTGCCAACAGTGGTACACATGGTAACAGAAACGTAAATGGTAAAGGAAACGTTAATAGAAATGCAAGCGCAAAGTGACGCCAAAGCAAACAGTGATGCAAACGGACATTGAAGCACATACAAAAACACAACTGGTAATGCAAACAGTGATGGCAGTGGTATTTTAAATGGTTAAGTGTCACAGCAAAAAGAACGCGAAAGGGAACAGAAATGAAAACGCGCACGCGAGTGCACACATAAACGCAAACCGTAAAGTGCACAGCCATGGTACCGCAATAGTAAATGCAAATGGTAAAGTTAACATGATGAATAATGCCAAAGAAAACAGAAAAGGAAACGGGAATGGAGGCACATACATAAACGCAACCCGTAACGTGCATGGTCACGGAACCGCAATTGTTAACGCAAATAGTAATGGTAACACCAACAATAATGCCAAAGGAAAGAGAAATGCAAATGCAAGTGAGTACAGAAATGCAAACCATTACGTGCACGGTCATGGTACCGCAATTGTAAACACAAATGGTAACAGTAACAGCAAAAATAACACCAAAGGAAACAGAAACGAAACAGAAATGCAAGCGCGTATGAAAATGCAAACCGTAACACACATGGATGGTACCACAATTGCAAATGAAACTGGTAATGGTAACAGCAACAATAATGCCAAATGACACAGAAACACAAACGCAAGCGAAAACGCAAACCGTGAACGCATTACCGTGGCGACGGTAAATGGTGCCACAAACGGGTAATGGAAAGAACTGGAAATGTTAACTGTCACAGTAACAAAATGGCACACCCTTCTTTTCTGCAAAAAATGCATTGGAAAACACAATGAAAACAAAGAATGTATACATAACAGTGGGCCTCGGAGCAAAAAATGAGGACTTGGAATACTAAATTGCTTATATCTCAGGAACCATACAACGTAGAAAAAAAATGTAAATTTCATATGAATTATGAATTTCCTGGCTAGTTTTGTGCTTAGCTCCCAGTAGGGGGCTACTAAGCATTTTTGCAAAGAAAAGTCCGTATCTCGCACCGTTTCCGAGATACGGGGCCCGAAAGGCCCGATGAGCACCGTAATGTTATCCAATGGGAAAAAGCATTAATTTCAGAGTGCCGTCACTGTGCCGCCCTGTAATATTTTTTCACCAAACTACAAAAAGGCACATCAGTGGGATGTTGGCTTTTTTCCCTCCAAAATTCAGCCCAAAAGACTAAACCATTATTTTGCAGCAGGGCGGCAAAGTATTCCTGTAATGCGGTGGATGGTGTAATGTTATCCTATGGGAAAAAGTGTCAACTTTGGAGTGCCGTAACTTTTCCGCCCTATAGTATTTTTTTCACCAAAATACTGAAAGGAACATCTGTGAGATGTTGGCTGTGTTCCTCTAAATTTCAGTCCAAAAGACCAAAGTTCTTTGCAGCAGGCGTATAAAGAATTGCTGTCATTTCGCTACAGTTCGAAAAGTGTCGCAATTTATGAAAGCTTTCACAAAAATTTGAGACACTTTTGTGAGTGCGACACTACTTTGCGAAAGTACTTTTTCCAGAAACTTGAAAAACATATTTCTAGAGTGTTTAACCTCAAAATAAAGACATGCCTAGCATCCTCAGGGTCCGACTAGGTAAACACAAAAAGAGTTGTGTTGCTAGCGGGTCCCAAATTTAAATGCCAAGCATTTTTCTGATCACCGACTGAAAACAAAATGGTGGATTTGGGAAAGTAAAAGGCCAATCTGCGAAAGTAAAAACTGCATTTGTGAAAGTGTTGAACTTTTTGTAAACTTTTCCCATTGACTTATAATGGGAAATTGTTTTTTGAATAACTTTTGAATTGTTTAATATTTTTTCACAAAATCTTCAAAAGGCACATCAGGGACCCCGGCCACACATTCCCTGTAGTTTTCGGACCAGTCACGCAAACCGTGCGACCTGTAGGGACGAGCAAAGAATTCAAAAAAAGCGTAAATGCACGCACAGATCACGCTTAATAACTCCGCAGCCGTATATCCGAACAGTACAAATGTTGGCAGACCCCAAGATGTGTGGTTCTTGATAGTGTATTCCAAATTTCATGCAAATCCGTTGAACGGTTGCAAAGTTATTAAGGTGCAAAATTTTAGGTTTGACATCTAAATGGCTCCTCAACCCTAACTATGGTAACACTACTGTGCTACCATGAGATATATATATATATATATATATATATATATATATATATATATAGAATAGCATTTGGTTTGTGCTACTGTGGCAACAAAAATAATTAAACCCACATGTGAATATAAGTAGTGTTCAACATGAGTAACTTTGGCAAAAAAGAATAAATGTGACCACATGTTAAAACAGGCATTTGACATGAGCTACTGTAGCAAATATAAATAAATAAACAAATACATAAATAAAATTAAATGTGCCCACCTGATAATTAGTGTTCAACATGAGCTACTGTAGCAATAAAAAGAAGCACAGACCTGTTAACACAAAGTAGCTACTATGGCAAGAAAAATTAATGTGCCCACCTGTTAATAAAAGTCACGTTCAACATAAGCTACTGTAGAATTAATAAAAGTCACATTCAACATAAGCTACTGTAGAAACAAAGATCAATGTGCTGCCTGCTAATACAAGTAGTGTCTGACATGAGCTACTTCAGCAACAACCAAAAAAGTGCACATCTGTTAATAAGAGTAGTTTTACATGAGTGTTTTAATAAAAATAAAGGTGTCCACCTGTGAAGAAAAGTAACATTCAACCTAAGCTACTGTAGCGACAAATACAAATTTAGCAACTGTTGTAAGACAAATAAATGTGCCCAGCTGTTAATTAAAGTGGTATTCGACGAGAGCTACTAGAGCAACAAAAACAAATGTGCCCATCTGGTAATAGGCAAGGCAAGGCAAGGCAAATTTTAATTTTATGGCGCCCAATCCTGGAGGCTCTGGGTTCCTAACAAAGTATTATAACCAAAACAACAAATTAAAACCCAGAAATAACAGACAGATAAAATCAGACTTCAAATAATAAAATTCACTATATATTACTGATTACTCTGTGAAGGCCAGACTGAAGAGGTGGGCCTTTAGCCTCTGCTTGAAAACACCAATTGAAGAGGCCTCCCAGACTGCATCTGGAAGCACATACCACAGGGTCAGCCTAGAAACACTGAAAGCTCGATCACCAGATGTCTTGAGCCGAACCCTGGGAACATCCTGGAGGCCCCTCAAAGAGGAGTGGAGGGAGTAAGCAGAGGTCACAGGTGTCAGTAGCTCTGACAGATAGCCAGGACCCATCCCATATAGGGCCTTGTAGGTGAGCAAGGCAACCTTGGAAATGACCCTCCATCTGACTGGCAACCAGTGCACAGCATGCAGGACCGGGGTCACATGACAGGACCTAGACAGACCCATCAGCTACTGGGCTGCTGTGTTCTGCACCAGCTGCAGCATGTGGAGGGTCCCTTTCATGACCCCAAAGTAAAGAGTGTTACAGTAGTCAAGCCTAATGGTAACAAGGGCATGTATCAGAGTTGGCAGATCTTTGGACTGAACGTGAGGCTTGATCCTGGTGATGTTCCGCAAGTGGTAAAAACCACTCTTAACTACAGATGACCCCTGATCTTCAAAGGTCAGACTGCTATCCAGGATCACACCTAGATTATGCACGCTCAGGGAAGCAGCCAGTGAAGCAGACCCCAGGAAACGACCTGTGTCCGCTCCAGGTTTCAGCCCATCATGCCCACAACCTGGCTCGATCACTAGCACCTCTTTCTTATCCGGGTTTAGAATCAGCCAGCTGGAAGCCATCGAGTCATTGATTTTAGCAAGACAGATGTTAAGCACATCAACAGCATCAGATGTTCTGGGCGCAAATGACAAATACAGCTGGGTGTCATCTGCATTCAGTGAAACGCCACACTGTATTGTCGAATGATCTCACCCTGGGGCAGCATGTACATTGCGAACAGTATCGCTGACAACATCGAGTACTGTGGATCTCCACATGACAGGGGCATTGGGGAGGAGGAGAAATTCCCCATCACTACCTGCTGCACACTATTAGAGAGATTGGACTCAAACCACCTGATGACAGTACCAGCGAGCCCACAAAACTCACAGAGCTGATCAAGAAGCATGATGTAGTCCATCGTGTCAAATGCTGATGAGAGATCGAGGAGCACAAGAACTGACCTGTCTCCTCTATCTCTAGCCTTGAGCAGATCATTATGCACTCTAACTAAAGCTGTTTCTATACTGTGTCTGGCCTGAAAACCCAGCTGAAATGGCTCATAGATATCGAAGGACACGGGGCGATCCTCGAGCTGTTGTGCCACTCATTTTTCAACAACCTTGCTTGAAAAAGGCAGGTTGGAGATTAGAAGGTAATTTTCCAGGATTTCTGGGTTGAGGAAAGACTTTAAAGGGTCTCACCAGTGCTTCTTTCAAAGCTGCTGGGAATATCCCCTCCACAATCAAGCATCTGGCAATCCTGGCAAACACTGGGCCAACAGCCTTGGTGCATCCCATTAAGAAACGCGTCGGGGCTGGGTCCAGTTCACAAAATGTGTGCTTCAGCTCTAAGCTCACCTCAGTCACCTCAGACACCTCCACCGGCCTAAACTTCTCCCAGACAGGCAGAGCGCCTCTGCTCCTACTAGTCTGACCACTGTGAGACAAAGAACTCTCTTATGGAATCCCTGACTGAATAGACAACACTCTGTCAGAGAAGAACACAGCAAACTCTTTACACAAGGTGGATGAAAAAGTATTTTTCAACTGTAGACAGGCAGGATGGAGAAGCCTATCCATAGTCCAAAAAAGCTGAAGGTCTGTTACTCCCTGCCACAATCTCCCTGGACAGGAATTCTGCCTTCTTATGGGAGATTACCTCCTAGTACTCACTGTAGTGAGCTGTGAGCATGCAGGACCAGTCTGTCGGCCTCCAGCTGGGTCTTCTGCCAGTTACACTCCAACTTCTGACTCTTGATCTTTATCACCTTGAGATCCCCATCAAACCAGGGGGATCTCAAGTGAGAGGATCTGGGTCATTTATGGACTGGTGAGATGGCATCCAATGCATTGGCCATCACCTTATTATAGGTGGCTACTGCCTCACTGGTGCCAATCGCACAAGCTGCCTCAACTCTAGATAGGTCAGCCAGTGCCAGAATTCTTTCTGGGTGCAAACCCCTTAAAGGGCAGTAGTTGACCATCTCCACAAGGGAAGAACTATTGGGGGGGCCCCCAAACGTGAACCCCATGGTGCAATGATCGGACCAAGAGGCCCGATCAGTCTTGAGGTTATCAACCCCAAGACCCAGCTGGAACACCAGATTGAGTGCATGGCCATGCTGATAGGTCACAGAAGCAACTGCTTGTGCCAGGCCCAGTGAAGACATCAACTGGAGGAGGTCATAACCAAATTGCGAGGATTCATCGTCGACCCAAGTGCTGAAGTCCCCCAGGATTAAACACCTGGGGGATTCCAACACCTGGTTAATGATGAAGTCCTCTACCTCCTGCAGGAATTCTCCTCCCGACCCTGGAGGACCGTAAATGAGGAGAATCCTGCAACCTGCACCAGGTCTCCCACGTATGGAGACGCACTCAAAAGATCTGGTATTACCAACTGGATGCACCATGAAGCCCAGGTTGGTTCTAAAAATGATGGCCACCCCCCAGGATTCTTCCTTTGGCAGTGCTCCATGGAGTATCCAGTGGGAACAGCGACCTCTAAAACAGAACCGGCATCGTCACCCAGCCAGGTCTCCATAATGCAAGCCAGGTCAACAGAGGAAATCAAGTCCACAAAAATAGCAGTCTTGTTCCTTATTGACCTGGCATTGTACAGCACCACCCAAAAAGGATTAGAGGAGGCAACCGGCCCTCTAGCTACCTGCTCTTTCAGTCCGGTGGGACCCCTGGGTACAGGAACCAAACACATCTGGCATCTCCTGCAGCCCTGTTTAAACCCAGGGCATCTCCTAGACCTTATAGCCTCAATGCTCCTCACCGCCCCCTCCTCAGCTGCCCCCCAACAATGATCCACCTGCCTCCTCATAATTCTGACCTCCTTACAGCACCTAGCAGCAGTAGATGAAACTGGGAGGTCAGTAAAGGGGTGGAGGTCATGAAGCAGAGAGGCAGCATAGGTGATTCATGCTAGGCCAGTGCCCCAACACAGCCCAGCCTGGTATATTAACCCAAACTAGAAGAACCCAATAAAACAGATTATAACTAATAAATACAACCTTAATTTAAATAAAAGTAGCACTTGTCATGAACAACTGTAGCAGTAAAAATAAGTGTGCTCTCCTGTTAACAAATGTAGTGTTCAAAGCCCACCTGTTAATAAAAGCAGTGTTTGGCATGAGTTATTGTAGCAGCAAAAAAATGTGCCCACATTTGAAAAAACAGAGCGTTATACAAGAGTTACTATAGCAACAAAAAGAAATGTGCCAACCTGTTCATAAAGGCAGCATTCAACATAAGTTACTATAGTAACAAAAATAAATGTACTCACCTATTAATAAATGTAGTGTTCAACATGAGTTACTGTAGCATTACAAATAAATGTGCCCACCTGTTAATAAATGTAGTGCTTGGCATGAGTTTCTGTAGCAACAAAAATAAATATGCTCACCTGTTAAGAAATATAGGGCATGATACTGAACATGGGCAAAAGCAGAACACAGAGGTTTGTGCTCCTCTTGCCCTTGCTAATGACCCCAAGGACATGATATTCAGTTGGATAGCTCACTGGCACTATCGTACTAAATACAGAGCTATGGCGTGGCAGGGCAAAGTTGAGTAGCACTGCCCCGCATGGATCTGCACTGTATGCAGCCCACATACAAGTGCACAGAACTGGTGCACCCTCAGACCTGTTAGCACATGATATTCAGCCAGCAACATGCAAATTAGCCAATTGGGCATGTGCGGTGCTAAGGGGCCATATGCATGCCCATTATGGGCTCATTTTCATGGGAAGCAGCAGCAAGTTTGTGACCCTCCTGTGACTAGCCTCCCCCACCCCAATCACCCATCCTGTAATAGTGGAAGTATACCCTGGTGTCTAGTGGCATCCCCCATCTTCTGATCACCTGCTGCCATGTCTGGCAAGCTCTCTCTAGCATCTGCACTGCCAGCATTGTATAACCCACCCTGCCACCCCCCGACCACTGTCACCAGTGCCTCAGATCTGATATGCAACCAGCACAGCCCTCCTGTCACCTACTCAGCTGGCCACCCTATGGAATGACAGGAAGCGTGTGTCCTATGTACTGTACAGGGTGCATGTGCCCTATGTACTGTACAGAGAGCATGTGTCCTCTTTATTGTACAGTACACTGGCCTCACTCCCTGTACAGCACAGAGCACATGTGCTCCTTGACATTCCATTACATATGGAAGCCAGCTGAGGAGGTGAGAGCAGGGCTATGCTGGTTGCCATATCAGATCGGCAGCACTGGCAACGGCACCAGCACCGGCAACATTGGGGTGATAGGTGGTTTGCATGGTGCTGGTGGTGTGGGGAGGCTGCTAGATGCCAGGGACAACTTGCTGGACATGGCAATGGACAATCAGAGGGTGGGGAAAGCCACTAGACACCAAGGAAAGATTGTACATGTACAGGGACAGGGATCAGAGGGTGGGGTGCCAGTGGACACAGGGAATATTTACATTTATATGGGGACAGGGATAGGAGGGGAAGGTCCACTGGACACCAGAGAATATTTACATTTATACAGGGATGAGGATTGGAGGGCAGGGTGTGCCATTGAACACCAGGGAATATTTAGATTCATACAGAGATAGTGATCGGAGAGCGGGGGTGCCACTAGACACCAAGAAATATTTACATTTATACAGGGATGGGGATCAGAGAGTGGAGGGTGCCATTAAATACCAGGAAATGTTTACATTTATACAGGGATGGGGATCAGAGGGTGGGAGGGGGGTGCCACTAAACACAAAGGAATACTTCATTATAGGGACAATGATCAGATGGTGGGGTTGTCACTAGGCAACAGGGACAGAGTATACTTTGTCTGGGGTGGGAATTGGAGGGTGGGGAGTGCCACTAGATACCAGGGACAGAGTGTACTTTGATGGGGATTGGAGAGTGGGGGGTGCCACTAGACACCAAGGAGCAGGTCATCTTGGCTGTTGCCTGCAGTGTCCCTGCCAGCTGCTAGCATTGCCTGGACACCAGGGAATATTTACATTTATAAGGGGACAGGGATGAGAGGGTGGGGCTGCCACTAGACACCAGGGAAGACTTTATTCATTATGGGGATGGTTATTGGAGGGGGGGGTGCCAGTAACTACCAGAGACAGAGCATACTTTGCTAGGGATAGGGATCAAAGGGTGGGAGGTGCAAGTGGACACCAGGGATAGAGTGTACTTTTATGGGGATGGAGATTGGATGGAGGGGGTGCCACTGGACACCAGGGAATATTTACATGTATATGGGGATGGGGATCAGAGGGCTGGGTGCCACGAGATGCCAGGGAATGCTTTATTCATTATGGGGATGTCATTTGGAGGGTGATTGTGCCTCCATTTATTTAGATTTTGATAACGGGGTAAGCTAACTGAGACCAGAGGTCCCTTTTTCAGGAGTGACCCGGATTAGTTACAGACAATAATTACATATATTGGCAGGAGTACACAGTAGTACATACATTGGTAGGAGTACACACTAGCTGGAGCATACATTGGATAGGGTATAGAGTACATTACAGAGCACGTCAGTTACATACATATAATAACATAGTGAATTAAATCAGACATATGACATCTTAACCAACAATGCTTTAGGGGAGAGGTGGTAACAGCAATATGCAGGATATATATTGCCACCCCGTAGGCAGACTACCATGGGACAAGCAAGTTTCAGCCACCAAGACTAAGTTCCGGGCTAGTGATTACAGCCACAGAGACTAAGTTCTAGCAGGTATACTTTCAGGCCAGACTTCAAACCTTGAATAGTACAACAATTAGACAAGTCAACAGGGAGAAGGTTACATAAATGTGGGGCAGCCTACCTAAAGGAGCGCTTACCATAGTTAGTTCGGACATGAGGGATGTATAAGGGATGGTCAGTGTAGGATCTCAGGCCCAGGCCCCGGACTTTGGAATTTAGCAGCCCACGCAGGTGAGGAAGAGGGCCAACAGTGGTAAATTTGAAGGTCAGGATCAAAGAGGAGAAGGCTAGTTTTTGTCACATAGAAGGCCAGTGGAGATCAGCGAGGACCTCACAGTGGTGCCTTCTTGGGGGGGGGGGGGAGTTGGTGGCGAAATGAGCCACCCTGTGGTAGAGCGTAGTAAGCTTTCTTTGTTTGCCCTTCCTTAGGGAAATGCAGCAGGGGAGCCCCATAGAGGAGGGAGGGGAGTAGGGTGCAGTTAAATATGGCTCAACGAGCCTCGAGAGAAAGAGAGTCACCCAGCCTATACAGAAGTCTGAACTTCTGGTGGGTGGACTTAACAGAGTCAATATGAGGCTGGAAGGTCATTGCCTGATCAAGCAGGACTACGAGGTACTTGATCTTGTATGTGACCTCTATTCTCTTCTCTTCCCTTGGGCAGTATGAAGCTGAAAGATGCCATGACAGTCTGAGCCAAGGTATCTGGACCCGAACAGGACTGCCTTCATTTTTTCTTCATTCATTACAAGTGAGTTTGAGGAGAACCAGGCTTCTAGTGCAGCTAGACTGGCCTGGAGGTTGGCACTGAGTATGCTAGGAAGCAGATCACTGCAGTAAACAACAGTGTCATCTGCATAGAGGATAAGGTTGTTCCTCCTGCCAACCCCCTCTATATCATTGACAAAAAGAGTAAATAACAGGTTACCAAGAATTGAGCCCTGGAGTACCTCGGAGATTACCAGTTTAGCACTAGACTGGGTTCCTCGCCATAGGACTTTTTGGGTTCGGTTGAGCAGATAGCTCTCGAACCATGTAGCAGAGAGCCCATCCAGTCCAAGTAGGTGAAGTTTAGTGAGGAGAAGTTCATGGCTGACCAAGTCAAATGCCTTGAATAAATCAATGAATACAGCCCCCGTTGGGGATCCTTGGTCCATTGCGTCAAGGATGTCCGATGTGTGCCGGATAAGGGCTGTATCAGTGCCATGGCCTTTCCTAAAGCAGTGTTGAATGTCAGCAAGGAGTAGGTGCCTTTTGAGGTAGTCCTGTATTTGATTGTAGACCAATCTCTTCTGCACCTTCGCGAGTGGCCATTGAATGGAGATTGGCCTGTAGTTCCCCACATTGTCCCGGGGCCCTTTTTTGTGAATGGGGACAATGGTTGCCACCTTCCATTTATCTGGGACCTTTCCTTCAAGGAGGGACCTGTTGATAAGCAGAGCAACTGGGTGGGAGATAGCCAGAGCTACAGCCCGCAGGATTCTAGGTTCAAGCAGGTCATGTCCCAGAGAGGAGTCTGGGTTTATACGTTGTGGAAGGGGAAGTACCTCGGTGAGTTTGACCAGCTTCAAATGAAACTGTAGTCAGGAGTGTTCCCAGGCAGTGCCTCTGTTGCTGGGGGCACCAGAGGGCAGGTGGGGTTTGGTTCCTCCAGGATTGGAGAAAGTGGCACTAAACACCTCTGCAATTAAGGTGGGATCATTGGTTAGGGTATCACCGACCAAGAGCGCACCCTCTTGGGCACTGGGGGCACCCTTTATCAGCAGGTTAATTTGGCCCCAGAATCTCTTGGGATCCCATAGGTGCCTAGACTGGAGATCTCATAAGTATTTAGATTTAGCTTTCTTGCACTGATTCCTCAGTTCTCTATACCTCTCCCAGTCGGTTTTCCAGCCTGTGGATTTATATTGACCCCAGGCCCGATCCTGAAGCAGCATGCTCTGTTTGAGGCTAGGGTTAAGCCATTTGTGGCATTTACCCTGTACCTTCAGTTTCTTGTGTGGGGTGTGTATATTGGCCACCGATGTAAAAGTATTGGTAAAGAAGTCAAGTGCCTCATCTAGGGTAGGGAAGGAGATAAGGGGATCCCAGTTTACAGCGCATAGGTCAGAGCAGAGCACCTCAGAAAAGAAACTACTGTAGTTTCTGGCTTCAGTTACTTTGGCAGACAGTTTGGGAGGCCTATTGGACCAGATGCAGAAAATTGGAGAATGGTCACTCAGCAAGTCTGCCATGACCTCAGCAGCCTGTATGCGGTCCGGGCTGGATACTAGGGCCCAGTCAACAACTAGTGGTTACCAGTCCTAGCATTGTGCCTCATGGGCTGGTGGATAACTTGGGTCAGATTGGTGTCTTGTATAGGGTTCTTGCTGGCAGAGGCCTCTAATGAGAGACAATTTTGGTTAAAGTCCCCCAGGAGAATCAACTCCCCCAAGGAGTGTTCTGCCTAGGCATGAGTTAGCGATTCACGGGAAGACGTAGCTGTTAGGGGTGGGAGGTAGGCACACCCTATGTACAGGGGTTTAGTGTCTCCAAGGAGCACCTTCACAAAAATAATCTCATTCACAGAGTCGCAGAGGGGAGAATGGTCAATCTGCATTGCATTAAGACCAGTCCGGGTGTAAATGAGAACCCCCCACCTTTCTTCCCAACATGGACCTTCCTGAAAGCATGAAAGCCAACTAGGTCCATTTCATGAGGAAGGATGCAGGATTTGAGCCAGGTCTCAGACACTGCAAGTATATCAGGTTTGTAGAGCATTGTCCAGGCTTCGAGGGCATGGATTTTGTGCCGTAGGCTACCTATATTCTTGTGCACCACTTTGAGTCCCCTGGCACTGGTCCAGAGAGGGCAAGTGGGGTCACTGAGTATGGTATTTGAGGGGTAGGGACCAGGGTTTGATTCCACATCCCCCCCAAGCAAGCTTTAGCCAGGCCAGGTAATTGATAATTCTGGTGGGAGTAGGAAGGAACCTCTTTATGTCACTTAGAGAGAGGTGGTAAAATAGGTTATAGCAGTTACCATGTCTGCTTAAGCCATGCATGGATAGTATTATAGCATTGTTCCCTTCCTCCAGGATATCCAGGGATACTGGGGAGTGGCGACTGGGATTGGCTTTCGGATCAATGGGACTATAGCCCCAGGAGTAGAGCAGGTCAGTCTCCAGTAATAGCACCATATAGGTAGCAGCAGACATAAGGCTCACACTCCACATGATAGAGATTAGGCAGTAGGTGGGTGGAAAGAGAAAAAGGAAAACTTTCCCTCACAGTTGAAAATGAATACCCTAAACTAGGGGTAGCTGGAGGGGCAGGTTCAGAACATAAGATTAGATCCAGCAACTCCAGGTTAAGGGATACACCAGGTCAAGTGTAAGTGGAGCAGGAGAAAAAAACAGTAGCAGTAAGGATGGTAAGTGCAGCTCAGACATTTTAATCCCAAGCCCGTAGAAACCAGGAGTTAAAATATGGTGAATACTTCAGACAAAGATTCAAACAGAGCTGTAAAACCACAGCCAGGGAAACAGAGAGCAGGCTTTAAGGAGAAAGTGTCTTATAATGAAGATGCCTTTAAGAGGAGGGCAGGATCAAAGATCAGCAAAGGGGGTTGGGAGACAGAAAGCTTTAAGCTCAGAGCACTAGTACTGGGAGCCAATGGGGCAGGATGGGGTAGGGGAGGGAGGAGCTTAAGTGCATTTAAGAGTGGTCTTGGAGGGGGAGGGGGAGTGGGTGAAAAATTTGGCAGCCAGAGCTGCAGCCTCTCTGTCTATAGACCGTACCTGATGCTTGATTCCAGGAGCTGGTGGCAGCAGGCTCCTTGGTGCTGAGAGAGGCACAGAGTGGTGTCCAGGTGTGCAGGAGGTGAACAACGGGTGTGGTAGGCCACCAAGTGGGCTACAGGGGCACCTGTTGGAAAAGGAAAAAACAGGGATTTATAGCCTGGCAAAGGGGCGGGAATGAAACTAAGATTAGCACAGAGACAAAAGAGCTGCAATTTACTGAAAGAGGGACAAATAATGGGTCAAGAAGCAGACAGATAGGCACCAGCTCTGTAACTGAGATTTATAAAACAGTGTGGGAAGGGGCAACTAAGAGAGAAATTAAAATGGTAGCTGCACTGGATTAAAATACAACAATTCAGTATTTCAGCTAAGAAATCTTAAACTCTGAATCCTGACTCTAAATTCTGTTCATTACTAAACATAGACACAACAACTAAGGTGACAGGTTAAATACAATACAAGACAAAAAAAGACTGCCGGTAGAAGTACAGTGAAAATTCAGTAGAGGGGAAGCTGTAAATCACAGCTTGACGCACTGAATTGGAGGACTGCCTCTAGACATCAGGGACAGAGTGTACTTGAATAAGGAAGGGAATCAGAGAGTGGGGGATGCCTTTAGACACCAGGGAGCAGGTGTACTACCCCAACTGCCATCTTGGTTGTTAGCTGCAAAGTGCCCACCAGCCACTAGGGTTGCATGGAGTTAGTTGGACTCTGTCTCACCAGTAATTGTGCTATGCTAAATGGCTAATGCTATTCCTTTTGTGCGGTGCTAACATGCTTAATATCACACTGCACCTACTTCATGTCCCCGTCCCTCCCTTTGCACGCTGATTACATCATCTACTTGCACATGCGCTATCCCTTTTAGCATGTGCACCTACTCCCTTTGAATATTGCACACAGCAGCAAACTCCAGGCAAATGACGTGCAGTCACTTTGCCCATGGGGCAAACCTTTGAATATTGGACTCATAGTGTTGAACATGAGTTACAGCAGCAACAAGCATTTGTCAATGCCGAATGTTGTCTTGCTGTCATTGGCATTGGTAGTACAGGAGTTAAAGAGATGCATAATAGGAATGACAGAGAAGTACTGAACTAATGCCACCCACCCTTGCAGAGACTGAAAGGCATTGGGAGTGTGGCTTTGGGTTGTAGGCCATAAAGCTTACACTATTCCGCTTCACCCCACCCTGAAGACACTGACAGATGCGGTGTGCTTTGGGTCTTCTACTATACACCCCAATCTACCATGAAGAAATAAGCTGAGATGGGTGCAGTATAGGAGAATGGGGTGAATGTTAGGGTGACAGACCCCAAGGCACTCCTCGATGCCTATCAGTGGCTATAGGGTGGGGGGTAGAATGCTGCAAACATCACAGCCGATGAACCCAGGTTATGCCCCCAATGCCTGTCAGTCTCTACAGGGTGGGTGTATGGTTGGAAACCTTAACACCCCAGGCATTTGTTGGCATTTTCACTCCAAATTTTCAACATGAGCTCTTTGGGACCCCACCTCATGAACAGTTGCACTATCATTTCATTACTCAATCCTGAAAGGTGATTTCACACAGACTAGGTTTGCTGGCCAAGGCACCTAGCTTCACCTGAGCTCTTTCCTTCTAGGTTGCTAGAAAGGACAGAGCAAAGAACCTTAGCAGTGCAAGGGAAAGGATTAAGGCTTCTTTTGGCTAGGCAGATTTACTGTGTGTTATTTATATTTTGTACTCACAGGGATTGTTAGCTGCTTGTTGCTAACATTTTATTGCTTTATTTTTCTCTCATTCAAATTGTTGTTGCTTGGTATACCTTCTGCTGCATTATTACAGGGTGTGCCTACAGGTGTATGCTAACAGATTACTGCTGTAATCTTCTGCTTCAAATTGTCTTTTGCAAGGTATATCTTCTGTTACTGCTTTATTTTTCTCTGTAGCAAAGTGTTTCTTACAGGGTATATCTTCTGTGAAATTATTACAGGTGGTACTTTACAGGTTTTACAGTTTTATCTATCATTAGGATAAGCTTTCAGGGCTACTGCATTTGTTGCTGGCTGATTGTTTCTGCTCTTACCTCCTTGTTTCTTTTATCCATAGTTCTTTTTTGGAAGGGGAAGGGCCCAACCACAAACCCCCATCCCCAACCACCCCACACTACACTCCTTTTATAGGGTAGCACAGTCGTGACATTTTCTGTGGCAAAGCAGGAAGGGGCGGATCAGTGGGGTATCCACACGGTGACCTCATTTACAGGGGCACTAGTAATTTAACTTGTTACAACAAGTTATACATTAACAAACAAACAAAACACAAAATCAAACTTTTGCTTTAATTTTCTTCCTTCTAATTACTCTAATCAGATTATAAACCTAACAACTTATCTGGAATGGATATCATTAACTGCAGGTACCATGGAAAACTTTTTAGAAGGGCAGTTTTACAGGATTTAGGACACTGTTCTAAATGCTGGGCCATTGGAGATCAAAGGGCTCAGCTCCAGGCAGCATGGGCAGAGACTGCATGCCTCAAATTGCATATTCAAGAAGAAATATATTATAAGAACCACCCGCCATTTCCCCAACATTCAACAAAAGCACCTCGACCGCAGAGGGTAGTTGGTCCAGGAGGTTGGCAGGTGGTTAGGAGAAGCAAATCAGGTGCCCCATCACTCAGTGCTCTCCAACATATTACCTCCATAAACCATATAAAAAATACAAATGGGCATCTGCCTCTATCTCTGAAATCAAACAAAGGGGCAGAGGACACTGCAGAGCAGGACCCTGCAGCACAGGAGCTAGCACAACAAAATTCACCCAAAACAGGAACCAAAACAAAAAAAGCAAAAAAAGAAATCCAAAAAACTTCTGATCATAGGAGACTCCATGAGTCGGGGAGTTGATACCCATCTCCAGCCAGGGGTAATGGTCAGATGTCTCGCAGGTACATCTGCATGGAGAGACACTGACTGCATTGCTAAAATTGTTCAGGAAGTAGGAGAAAACATTGATGTCCTGGTATACATAGGGACTAATGATCTCACCAGCCGGTCAGTTGTGGAGACCAAGGAACACCTGACCTGGTTGGATGACAAACTATCATCCATTTCATCCGGCATCTCCTTCTCTGAGATCCTGCCAGTCTAGGAGAGGGGGGCAGATGGACGGATGGTCAGAGAAAGGGAGATAGGGGAGCTAAACTTGTGGCTCAAGGGCTGGTGCCAGGAAAAAGGGTACAAATTTGTAGGGAACTGGCAACAGTTTTGGGAGTGAAAGATCTTTAAATTTGATGGATTGCATCTGACTAAGGAGGGAGTCAGTGCACTGGGGCAGAAGTTTGATGTCTTTGCAGAATATTTAAGCTAGCAAATGGGGATAGGGGTGCAGCACCCCATACGTCGAATGGGAAGAACACCCCTTCCCCCTCAGCTAGTGGTCAAACAGGAGTTCAGCATGTTTGCAGTTCATTTGCATCAACAGGTAAGGAAAAAGGTCTGGCTCCCTATTCGACGCACAGGGGAAACATCAGACTTCACCCAAGTAACACACCAAAATCTGGCCAATAGAAAATCGTGTATACAAATGCTCGCAGTCTGGGAAACAAGATCCCAGACCTGCAGTCAGCAATGACAGAGGCTAAACTGAACATAGTCGCAATTAGCGAGACGTGGTTTACCAGTAACCACACTTGGGAGACTTCAGTACCTGGCTATGTACTGTTCAGAAGAGACCGAGGTGCAAAAAGGGGGGGGTGGAGTGGCCTTGTATGTCAATGAAAATATCAAAGCTACAGAAATTCAGAATACACGTAAGGAGCCAGAAGAACTGTGGGTCACCCTGGAAACAGGAAATGGGACAGCATACGAACTGGGGTTGTCTACAGGCCATCAGACCAGGGGGAGGACATCGACATATTACTGTTAGAAGATATACAAAACATGACAACTAAAGGGGAGGTTCTGATAATAGGAGACTTCAACATGCCAGATACAGATTGGCCAATACCAGCAGGAACATCTGCCAGAACTAGACACATGGTGGATGCCCTGCAGGGAGAGGGCCTCAAACAACTGATACAACAATCCACAAGAGACAGGGCTATCCAAGATCTAGTACTGACTAACAGGGAAAGGATCACAGATCTCCAGGTAGAAGGTCACCTGGGGGCCAGTGACCATCACATGGTATGGTTCAATTTGGCTACTAGAACTAAAACATCCCATTCCAAGGCAAAAATATGGGACTTCAGAGGAGCTGACTTTGATAAGATGGCCAACAGAGTAAAGCTAGCCCTGGCAAAAAGAAATACAGGTGAGGGGGTACAGGCAATGTGGGCAAGCATTAAGGATGCAATACTTGAAGCAACATCCCATTGTGTTAGAGAGAAAAGGAAGTGCAAAAGAAGAAGGAAACCACTTTGGTTCTCAAAAACAGTAGCAGAAAAGGTCAGAGCCAAAAGGCTGGCCTTCAGGAAATATAAGGGAATGCAGTGGGATGAAGATAGGGAGGCATACCAAACTTCCCTAAAGGAAGTAGGGAACACAGTAAGGCAGGCAAAGACCCAAACTGAGGAAACACTGGCACAAACAGTAAAAGAAGGTGACAAGACTTTCTATAGCTACATTAGTGAAAGGAGAAAGTCCAGAGGGGGTATTGCTAAGATCAAAGGAGATAAGGGGGCGTGTGAGAAGGAGGACCATGTAAAAGCATCTATCCTAAATAGATACTTCTGCTCAGTATTTACTGAAGAGAAGGTAGGGCAGGGCCCACAGCTCAGCACCATGGACACAGGGGGGAGGGAGGTGAGCACTAGTCCCTTCACAAAAGAAATGGTCCTACAAGAGCTCAATAAGCTCAGGGTGGACAAGGCAATGAGACCTGATGGCATACATCCCAGGGTACTAAAGGAGCTAAGGGTGGAACTAGCAGAGCCATTATTAAAACTGTTTAGTGGGTCTCTGAGCACAGGTGAGGTCCCAGAAGACTGGAGAAGGGCTCATGTGATCCCACTCCACAAGAGTGGTAGCAGAGAGGAGGCTGGGAACTACAGACCTGTCAATCTTACCTCAGTAGTGGGCAAGATTATGGAGGCACTCCTTAAGGAAAGGATCGTGCAACACCTGGAATCCATAGGAGCACAGGATTCAAGACAGCATGGATTTACAAAAGGAAGGCTTCTGTCAAACTAATCTCATAGATTTCTTTGACTGGGTAACCAGAGTGATGGACCAAGGGGAAGCAGTTGATGTCGCCTACCTTGACTTCAGCAAAGCTTTCGATACTGTTCCACATAGAAGATTGATTAATAAGCTGGGTAGGCTCAGGGTGGGTCAGAAATTGATCAACTGGGTGGCAAACTGGTTGACGGGCAGAAAACAGAGAGTGGTGGTAAATGGTATACAGTCAGAAGAGATGCAAGTCACAAGTGGGGTACCTCTCAGAGATCAGTCCTGGGGCCAGTCCTCTTCAATATCTTCATCAGTGACATTGCAGATGGACTGGAGGGTAAGGTTTATCTGTTTGCAGATGACACCAAGATCTGCAACAGAGTAGATGATCCAGATGCGGTGGGCAGAATGAGAAGAGATCTGGATAAACTAGCAAAATGGTCAGAAGAGTGGCAACTAGGGTTTAATGCAAAGAAGTGCAAGATCATGCACATAGGGAAGAGAAACCCTGAAGCCACCTATAGGCTGGGAGGGGAGTTGCTGGCAGTCACAAGGGAAGAAAGAGACTTGGGCATCATCATCACAGATGACCTGAAATCATCCAAGCAGGCGCAAAAAGCAGTAGGTAAGGATAGGGGAACATTGGGGTGTATTAGTAGGGGTATCACAAGTCAGAAGAGGGAGGTAATAATCCCTCTTTACAAAGACACTGGTTAGGCCCCATCTGGAGTACTGTGTGCAGTACTGGAGGCCACACCTTCACAAGGACATTAACCAAATTGAGGTAGTCCAGAGAAGGGCAACCAAAATGGTGCATGGACTGCATTAGAAAACATATGAGAACAGATTAATGGAGCTCAATATGTATATCCTAGAGCAAAGAAGAGCGAGAGGTGATATGATCAAAATGTTCAGGCACCTTAAGGGCATTAACAAGGTGAAAGAGTCTAACAGTTTCAATATAAGAAAAATAGCAGGACGAGAGGACACAGTATGAGATTAGAGGGAGGTTGATTAAGGGGTAATGTGAGAAAGATCTCTTTCACAGAAAGGGTGGTGGATGCATGGAATGGCCTACCTCAGGAAGTGGTGGATATGAATACAGTGCAGGGTTTCAAACAGGCATGGGATAGGCATAAGGGAGCAATACAGATGAGTATGAATAGATAGGCCATTGACAGAGCAAAGGCCGATGGCACATTTATAAGGTAGAAAAAGAAATGGGCAGACTGGATGGGCCTTGCTGTCCTTATCTGCCATCAACTTCTATGTTTCTATGTAAGTGCACCATTTGGAGCCACAGATGCAGAAACACATTTTAGGCAGGATGCAAAAAATGACAGCTGTACTGTTCATGAGGAGGTGTGAAAAAAATTGCAATGTTGAAAATCTGGAGAGAAAATATTAAAAATATGTGCAAACTTACAAGCGTGTATAGAAATGCACGCCCATAATGCAGTCATTTTTTTTTTATTTTTTCACCAAATTTTCAATATGGGCATTTTGGGACCTCTCCTCATGAATGGTGCCACTGTGATTTTGTTAATTTGTCCCAATAGTTGATTTCACACAGTGACCACGCCCATTGTTCGCCACAGGTGTGAAAACACATTTTGGTCAGGATGTGAAAAATGACAGCTGTACTGTTCATGAGGTGTGAAAAAATGACAATGCTGAAAATCTGGAGTAAAAATATTAAAAATTGGTGAAGTTATGAGCGTGCATAGAAACTGTGCAATGCAAGCTTGTAAAGCAGTCATTTTTTTGAATTTTTCAACCAAATTTGCAACATGGGCTTTTTGAGACCCCTCCTCATGAACAGTTGCAGTGCTGTTTTCTTAATTGGTCCTGAAAGGTGATTCCGTGCAGTGACTGTGAAATCACCTTTTGGGGCTGAGAAACAAAATGACAGTGACACGTTCATGAGATGGGGTCCCAAGAACCCCATGTTGAAAATCTGGTGCCAAAATTCAAAAAAATGGCTGAAATATCAATCTAAGTTAAAAATCCCCATTGCTTCCCATTATAAGGCTTACCATCATTTCTTGACATCACAGTTCAGCTTTGAGGAGTGCAGACACATCCTGGTTCAGAGAATATCTTGGCTCCTGACCTCCGGTAAGTATGGGTGAGGGGGGTGCGGGGAGGTGGGTGAGCAGAGGAAGGGGGATGGGGAGACATCAGTGGACCATTTTCTTGTTTGCAGGAAAAAAAAACACAATGGAAGGTTAACCTCATTTACAGGTTAAGAAACAAACAAAAAAATAGGCACACTGGGGTGGAGTCTCAGTGTGCTACAATCCTCGGGGAGATGTAGGGAGCAGGGAGGGCAGCAGCAATGAGAGGTTGTGGGGGAGTTTTCTTTCTGTTGGGGACAGGGAACAGAGGGAGCAGGGAGGGCAACAGCAGTGGGACGTTGCGGTGTGGTGGGCGGCAGGAGCTGGAACATACTGATAAGAGGATTGGGCACCCCGATGTCAACTTTCTGAGGATTGTGTGGCAGTGGCAGGAGCTGCCATTTTTACTGAAATGTCTCACCAGGATAGGCATGTGATGGAGGTGTGCCATCTGTTGCTGCAATGATGAGTTTGTCTCTGATTGCAGTGGCACATTTGTTTCATCTCTGCAGCTCTCTTTGAAACTGCTGTCATCAACAGCATGCTCACTGATTGGGGGCTGAGAGACACACCCACTAAAGCATCCCCTGCATTGGCCAACACTGACACACCTCTGCATTTGTGCTACCACCACAAGATGTTGCTTGCACGTGCACACAAGCCAGCATAAGAATGTATATGCACACCTGTTAATGAATGTAGTGTTTGATATGAGTTACTGTAGCAACAAAAAGAAATGTGCTCACCTGTTAATAAAAGCAGTGTTTGACATGAGTTACTGTAGCAACCAAAAAGGTGTGCCCACCTGTTAATAAATACAGCATTTAGCACAAGATCTTGTATCAACAACAATTAATGTGGTCACTTGTTAATAAATGTTGTGTTTGACATGAGTTACTGTAGCAACAAAAGTAAATGCACCTACTTGCCGATAAATGCAGTGTTCTACTTTAGGTACTGTAGCAACAAAATAATGTGCCCACATTTCAATATATTTAGTATTCGACATGAGTAACTGTAACAACAAAAACAAGTGAGCTCACCTGTTAATAAATGCAGTGTTAAACATGAATTTATGTATCGACAACAATAAATGTGCTCACCTCTTGATAAAGGAAGTGTTCAACATGAGTTACTGCAGCAACAAAAATAGATGTGCCCATGCTGTTAATAAAGGCAGTGTTCAACATGAGTTACTGTAGCAACAATAGTAAATGTACCCATCTGTTAATACATGTAATTTTCAACAAGTTACTGTATAAAAAAATAAATGTATCTATCAGATAATTGCCATGTTTGACATGAGATACTGCATCAAAAAAAAATGTGCCTGTCCTCTTAATAAATGTAATGTATGATATGAGCTGCAGCAGCAACACAAATAAATGTGCCCACCTGTTAATAAATATAGTGTTGGACTTGAGTTACTGTAGCAGCAAAAACAAATGTATCCACCTGTTAATAAATGTGGTGTTCAACACGAGTTACTGTAGCAACATAAATAAATGTGCCCACCTGTTTTAGAAATGTGGTGTTGAACATGAGTAACTGTAGCAGCAAAATTAAATGTACCCACCTGTTAATAAAAGTAGTGTTCAACATGAGTTACTGTAGCAACATTAATCAGTGTGCCTACCTGCTAATAAATGTAGAGTTTGAAATAGAGTTACTGTAGCAACAAAAAGTAATGTGTTCACATTTTAATGGAGTGTTTGGCATGAGGTACTGTAGCAGCAAAAATAAATGTACCCACTTGCTTAATAAATGTAGTGTTTGACATGAGTTACTGTAGCAACATCAATAAATGTGCCCACTTGGTAATAAATGTAGTGTTTCAAAAAGAGTTACTGTAGCAACACAAAGAAATGTGCCCACCTGTTTTAGAAATGTTAATAAATGAAGTGTTCAACATGAGTTATTCTACCAAGAAAATTAAATGTGGTTTTTTGTTAATAAATGCCATGTGCGACATGAGTTACTATACCAATAAAATAAATAAACCTGTCCTCTTAATAAATGTAGTGTATGATATGAGCTACTGTAGCAACACAGAGAAATGTGCCACCTAGTAATAAATGTAGTGTTTGAAATAGAGTTACTGTAGCAACAAAAAGAAATGTGCCCACATTTTAATAAATGGCATGTTTGGCATGAGCTACTGTAGCAGCAAAAAAGAAATGTGCCCACCTGTTAATAAATGTGGTGTTCGGCATGAGTTACTGTAGCAGCAAAAAGAAATATGCCCACCTCTTAATAAATGTAGTGTTGGACATGAGCTACTGTAGCAACATTAAGAAATGTGCTCACATTTTAATAAATGGAGTGTTTGATAAGAGTTACTCAAACAACAAAAATAAAAGTGCCCACCTGTTAATAAATTTAGTGTTCAACATGCGCTACTGTAGCAACAAAAAATAAATGTGCCCTACTGTTAATAAATGATAAACAATAAACAGCATGGGTTTGTAGCAGGAAGATCTTTTCAGATGACCTGATAGTTTTCTTTGACTTGGTAATGAGAGAACTGGATAGGGGCTACACTGTGGATTTGCTATACTTTGACTTCAGCAAGGCTTTCGGCTCGGTGACTCTCTATTGCTTGCTTATGGAAATGGAGGATCTGGGGGTGGCTAAGGTCATAGTAAAGTGGGTTGAAAACTGGCTGAATGGGAGGCAGCAGAAGGTAGTGGTCAACAGGGTTAGATCAGAAGAGTCGGAGATCATGAGCAGGGTTCCACAGGGCTCTATCCTGGGGCTGGTTCTCTTCAACATGTTCATCAGTGACATTAGTGAAGGACTGCAGGGTAGGTTGTGTTTCTTCTCAGACAACACTAAACTCTGTGGGAGGGTGGACAGTGAGGAGGAAATAAAAGAAAAGCAGAGGGACTTGCAATAGCTGGAGGGGTGCTCAAAGGTTTGGCAGTTGAAATTCAATGACAGACATGCAAGGTGATGCACCTGAGGAACAGAAACCTTGGGGAGGAGTATTGGATGGGAGGGATGAGACTCAGTACTATGACTGAAGAATGAGACCTTGGACTTATCCTAAGTAACTCCCTAAAGCAATCAAGGTAGTGCAACAAGGCATATAGCAAAGCAAGTAGAATGCTTGGTTGTATCTGGAAGGGTAGTCACAGCAGAAGAAAAGAGGTAATACTCCTCCTGTATAGATCATTGATGAGGCCACACCTGGAGAACTGTGCCCAGTTCTGGAGTTCTCACCTCAGGAGGGAAAGGGATAGGCTGGAGACATGCAGTGCCGGTGTAACGAAAATCCCACACCGACACTGCCACCACCTGATTTTTACCAGGACAGGAACCAGGAAACCCGCTTTTTACCTCCTCTTTGTTCAAGGTCAGGAAGGGCAATACAATAACTGTTGCTACAATGCCCTTCAGAGATGGACTGCAAACAAAGTCTTGCAGAAATAACTAAAATTATCATTTTTAAATAAACAAGCAGTCACAGGATTTATAAAAATAGATTATTTCCTAGAAGAACTATAAGTATTTGCAAACAGGATATATTTACAGTGAAACAAAAGGATTACCAGTTTACTAAGAAACAGAAAATAAATGAAGTTACACAGACAGTTGACAGATAGAAAAAAGTGAGCTTCCCTCACTCTTACAATCTATTTACCTGCTGCTAACTGAAGAAGACGTTCTTCCTTCTTCCCTAAGTACTTCTTACCAGATATCTAGCTGCAGGGCTCTGGTCTTTAGATGTTGTAGGTCCAAGAGTGAGAACTGAGCATCTGCTCCCTAATTTCTACCCTTTGGCTGTGTGGAGGGGTCTCTCCCCTTTGAATGTCAGTTCCCCATGATCCACATAATGAATGACATCATTCGAGTCAACTTATGAGGAGTGTGTCTCATCCCTTTGAGTGACAGTTCCCCACTGTCCCCATGGTGAATGCATCATCCGAGCCAGCTGGCTTACTTCACACCCCAACAACCTTTGTCCAGGTTTACAATTCTGTTTTGCAGGATGTCTGAGGTGTCTAACCCTATGTCCCTGCCTTTCTGGATGTCTGAAGTGTTCAACAGTGCAGTCTCACATATGCCTTTCAGGATCTGTAGCTTAGTTCCTATGGGAAAGTTGCACTGAGAAGTTGAGTTGGCCAATATTTCCCATGAGACCTGCCTGGACATGTGACCTGGAAGCCATGTTTTCATCCACTTTCAAATAACAGAACTTACAAAAGGAAAATATCTACACTAACACAAGAAATGAACAGATCAATTTGGTCATATGCCCGGCACAGCTGGGTAACAGAAATGATCCAGGGCCAGCAAAGCAGATTCCATGAAGATCCTATGAAGAGCACCTCAAGATGTTGGACAGGTACTCACTGGAAGACAGAAGGGAGAGTGGAGATATGAATGAGGCCTTCAAATTCCTAAAAGGAAACAACAAGATGAAGTGCAGAAAACTATTTAATTTCAATACTGTCTCAGGGTCATGTGGTAATGAATGGAAACTAACGGGATGGAGGTTCAGGAGGGATGTGAGGAAGTACTATTTTACAGAAAAGGTGGTAGAAACATGGAACAGGCTTCCAGATGAAGTGCTGGGTGTGAAAACCATTAGAGGTTTTAAGCACAACTGGGAGAGAATGAAGGGTATTTTGGTTGCTTCCGACATCAGATATGAGGAGGAGAATGGGGGTGAGGGTGCCAGATATGAAGAGGAGAATGGGGGAGAGAAAGGGAGGGCTGGTACCCTGGATAATCAATAGGTTCCAGGGCAAAATTGAAAACTCGAGCAGACTGACTAGGCCTTTGGTCTTTTTCTGCGATCTTTCTTATATAACAATGATACATACAGTATTCAGCATGAGTTATTGTAGTAACAAAAAGAAATGTACCCACAGTTTAGTAAATGGAGTGCTTGACATGAGTTACTCAGGTAAGAAAAATAAATGTGTTCATGTGTTAATAAATGTAGTTGTTCAACCTGAGTTTCTATAGCAACAAAAATAAATGTGATCACCTACTAATACAATAGAAACATAAAATTTGACAGCAGATAAGGACCGCTTGGCCACCTAGTCTGCCCATTTCCCTACCTAATGGATAAACTGCAGATCCTAGTTAACCAACAGCCTACTTCTACTACCCCCCACTAGAACTGCCTTATGTCTGTCCCATGCATTCTTGAATTCCCCCACTGTTTTTGACTCCACTACCTCCTCAGGAAGGCTGTTCCATGTATCCACAACCATCTCCATGAAAAACATACTTCCTCACATTACCTCTGGGCCATCCCCACCATCTTCAAATTGTGCCCCCTTGTTCTTGCACATCTCTTTTTCTGAAAGATGCTACCCTCTTGGACTTTGTTGATTCCCTTGAGGTACTTGAAAGTTTCTATGATGTCCCCCTCCCCCTACTCGAGGGCATACATATTAAGCTCCTTTAATCTCTCTTCGTATGTCTTCTGGTGCAGACTCTGCACCATTTTAGTTGCAGTAAATGTAGTGGTCAACATAAGTTACTGTAGCAACAAAAATAAATGTACCCACCTGTTAATAAATGTAATGTTCTGCATGAGTTACTGAAGCAACAAAAATAAATGCACTCACCTGGTAATAAATACAATAATCAACATGAGTTAGTGTAGCAACAGAAATAAATGTGCTCACCTGTTAATAAATGTAGTGGTCAACGTGAGTTATTGTGTGCAACAAAAAAAATGTACCCACCTATTAATAAAGGTAGTGTTCCATGTGAGTTACTGTAGCAACAGAAATAAATGTGCTCACCTGTTAATAAAGGTATCTGTCAACATGAGTTACTGCAGCAACAAAAATTAATGTGCCCGCCTGTTAATAAATGTAGTGTTGCACATGAGTTACTGTAGCAGCAAAAATAAATGTGCCCAACTGGTAATAAATTTAGTGCTCGATATCCACTAGACACATGGTGGATTCCCTGCAGGGGGAAGACCTCAAACAATTGGTACAACAACCCACAAGAGACAGGGCTATCCTAGATCTAGTACTGACTAACAGGGAAAGGATCACAGATCTCCAGGTAGAAGGTCACCTGGGGGCCGGTGACCATCACATGGTATGGTTCAGTTTGGCCACTAGGAAAGGAAAGGGAAAGGGGAAATTGTTTAACCAGGAAAGGTACACTAAGCCAAAGTTTGTTTCCAGGTGCGACCTGGGAGCACAAAGAAGTTAAGTGACTTGCTCGGGTCACACAGTATGCAAGTGGGGGCTGTGGGATTCAAACCCCAGTCTGGTCTGCTGGATGTCACCAGATTTGCAGCTCAGAGCCTTAAACCACTGCGCTATACTGCCACTACAACTAAATCATCCCATTCCAAGGCAAAAATATGGGACTTCAGAGGAGCTGACTTTGATAAGATGGCCAGCAGAGTTAAGCTAGCCCTGGCAAAAAGAAATACAGGTGAGGGGGTACAGGCAAAGTGGGCAAGCATTAAGGATGCAATACTTGAAGCAACATCCCATTACGTTAGAGAGAAAAGGAAGTGCAAAAGAAGAAGGAAACCACTTTGATTCTCAAAAACAGTAGCAGAAAAGGTCAGAGCCAAAAGGCTGGCCTTCAGGAACTATAAGGGAACACAGTGGAATGAAGATAGGGAGGCATACCAAACTTCCCTAAGGGAAGCAGGGAAGGCAGGAAGGCAGGCAAAGGCCAAACCGAGGAAACACTAGCACAGACAGTGAAAGAGGGTGACAAGACTTTCTATAGATACATTAGTGAAAGGAGAAAGTCCAGAGTGGGTATTGCTAAGATCAAAGGTGATAAGGGGGCGTGTGAGGAGGAGGACCATGTAAAAGCATCTATCCTAAATAGATACTTCTGCTCAGTATTTACTGAAGAGAAGGTAGGGCAGGGTCCACAGCTCAGCACCATGGACACAGGGGGGAGGGAGGTGAGCACTAGTCCCTTCACAAAAGAAAGGGTCCTACAAGAGCTCAATAAGCTCAGGGTGGACAAGGCAATGAGACCTGATGGCATACATCCCAGGGTACTAAAGGAGCTAAGGGTGGAACTAGCAGAGCCATTATCAGAACTGTTTAGTGGGTCTCTGAGCACGGGAGAGGTCCCAGAAGCCTTGAGAAGGGCTCAGGTGATCCCGCTCCACAAGAGTGGTAGCAGGGAGGAGGCAGGGAACAACAGACCAGTCAATCTTACCTCAGTAGTGGGCAAGATTATGGAGGCATTCCTTAAGGAAAGGATAGTGCAACACCTGGAATCCATAGGAACACAGGATCCAAGACAGCATGGTTTACAAAAGGAAGGTCTTGTCAAACTAATGTCATAGATTTCTTTGACTGGGTAACCAGAGTGGTGGACCAAGTGGGAGCAGTTGATGTCGCCTACCTTAACTTCAGCAAAGCTTTCGATACTGTTCCACATAGAAGATTGATTAATAAGCTGGGTAGGCTCGGGTGGGTCAGAAGTTGGTCAGCTGGGTGGTAAACTGGTTGATAGGCAGAAAACAGAGAGTGGTGGTAAACGATATACAGTCAGAAGAGATGCAAGTCACAAGTGGGGTACCTCAGGGATCAGTCATGGTGCCAGTCCTCTTCAATATCTTTATCAGTGACATTGCAGATAGCTGGAGGGTAAGGTTTGTCTGTTTGCAGATGACACCAAGATCTGCAACAGAGTAGATGATCCAGATGCGGTGGGCAGAATGAGAAGAGATCTGGATAAACTAGCAAAATGGTCAGAAGAGTGGCAACTAGGGTTTAATGCAAAGAAATGCAAGATCATGCACATAGGGAAGAGAAACCCTGAAGCCACCTATAGGCTGGGAGGGGAGTTGCTGGCAGTCACAAGGGAAGAAAGAGACTTGGGCATCATCATCACAGATGATCTGAAATCATCCAAGCAGGCGCAAAAAGCAGTAGGTAAGGATAGGGGAACGTTGGGGTGTATTAGTAGGGGTATCACAAGTCAGAAGAGGGAGGTAATAATCCCTCTATACAAGACACTGGTTAGGCCCCATCTGGAGTACTGCATACAGTACTGGAGGCCACACCTTCACAAGGACATTAACCAAACTGAGGCAGTCCAGAGAAGGGCGAACAAAATGGTGCATGGACTGCATCAGAAAACATATGAGGACAGATTAACGGAGCTCAATATGTATACCTTAGAGCAAAGGAGAGAGAGAGGTGATATGATCGAAACATTCAAACACCTTAAGGGCATTAACAAGGCGAAAGAGTCTAACATGTTTCAATGTAAGGAAAATAGCAGGACAAGAGGACACAGCATGAGATTAAAGGGAGGCTGATTAAGGGTAATGTAAGGAAGTTCTTTTTCACAGAAAGGGTGGTGGATGCATGAAACGGCCTACCTCAGGAAGTGGTGGATATGAATACAGTGCAGGGCTTCAAACAGGCATGGGGTAGGCATAAAGGAGCAATACAGATAAGTATGAATAGATAGGCCATTGACAGAGCAAAGGCCGATGGTACATTTATAAGGTAGAAAAAAAAATGGGCAGACTGGAATTGGCCTTGCGGTCCTTATCTGCCATCAACTTCTATGTTTCTATGTTTCTATATGAGTTACTGTAGCAACAAAAATAAATATTCCCACCTGATAATAAATGCAGTGCTTCATATGAATTACTTAGTAACAAAAATAAATGTACCCACCTGTTCCACCTGTTAATAAAGACAGTGGTTGAGATGAGTTATTGAGCAAAAAAATATATGTACCCACCTGCTAATAAATGTAGCATTCTACATGAGTTTCTGTAGCAACAAAAAAATGTACCCACCTGTTAATAAATGTAGTGTGCCACATGAGTTAGTGTAGCAACAAAGAAACATAGAAATTGTGTGCAGATAAGGACTGCTAGGCCATCCAGTCTGCCTGTAAGCCCTGTACTTGATTACAGCTTCTGACCCTCTCTCTGCTTTACCTCTGTGGTTCTCCTATGCCTGTCACATGCATGTTTCAATCCAACCATGGTGCTCACTCTCACCACCTCCTGTGGCAGACTATTCCATGCATCCACCACCCTCTCTGTGAAGAAAAACTTCCTCACATTCCCTCTTAATCTGCCACCTTCCAATTTCTTGTCATGCCCCCTTGTTCTTGTACTCCTGCTATACTGGAAGATGTCTTCCCCCCACATCTTGTTTATGCCCTTGAGGTATTTAAATGTTTCTATCATGTCTCCTCTCTCCCTCCTCTGCTCCAGCGATTACATATTGAGGCCCTTTCATCTCTCCTCATATGTTTTGCCATGCAAGCCCTGTACCATCTTAGTCACCCTTCTCTGGACCATCTCGCCTGTTTATGTCCTTTCGAAGGCGTGGCCTCCAGAACTGCACACAGCACTCCATGTGAGGTCTGACCAGAGTTTTATATAATGGCATCACTACCTCCCACCTTGGTGGTGATACCCCTGTCTATGCAGCCCAGCATGCCACTGGTGCTCCCTGCTGCCTTTGTACTCTGCTTTGACAATTTCAGGTCATCTGAAATGATAACCCCAGGTCCCTTTCTTCCTTGGTGACTGTCAGCAACTCCCCCATCCTGTAGTTCTCCCCAGGGTTTCTATGCCCCAGGTGCATAATTTTACACTTCTTTGAATTTTTATTTTTTTATTTTTTTATTTTTAGTCTTTGGTAACCAGGTAAGGCCCACTAGGTACAAGTGCCTGTTTTCAGGGGCGACCTGGGAGCACTGGATGGTTAAGTGACTTGCTCAGAGTCACACATTATGCAAGTGGAGGTTGTGAGAATTAAACCCAGGTCTGGTCTTCTGGATGTACTAAGCTTGTTCACAGCTGTTACTCTAACCTCTAGGCTATGCTGCCAAATTAAACCTCAGTTGCCACTCCTCAGACCATTTTTCAAGCTTCCCCAGGTCCCTCTTCATTTTCTCTGCCCCTTCTGGAGTATCCACCCTCTTACAGATCTTGGAGTTATCTGCAAACAGGCAGACCTTTCCTTCCAGCCCTTCTACAATGTCACTAATGAAGACATTGAACAGGACTGGCCCAAGGACTGATCTCTGGGGCACCCTGCTGGTCACCCCCTCTCCCCAGATTGTACCCCATTTACCACCACCATCTGTCTCCTGTACATTAGCTAGTTCCTAATCCAGTCTACCACCTTGTCTCCCATGCCCAGACCACCTATCTTGTTAACCTGCCTCTTATGTGGGATGATGTTGAAGTCTTTGCTGAAATCAAGGTAGGCAACATCCACCCCCTCCCCAATTTACTTTCTTTGTCACCCAGTCAAAGAAATCTATTAGATTAATCTGGCATCACCTACCCTCTGTGAATTCATGCTGTCTAGGGTCCTGGGCACAGATGGCTTCTAAATGTCCCACTATCCTTTCTTTAAGTAGTGGCTCCATGATCTTCCCCACTACTGAGGTGAAGCTGACTGGCCTATAATTCCCTGCCTTCTACTTCTTGCTGGATTTGTGTAGAGGGACCACATGTGTCCTCCTTCAGTCCTCTGGCACCACCCCTGTGTTGAGTGACACAGTGAACAAGGCTGCTAGAGGTTCTGCCAGTTCTCTTTGCAGTTCCCTTAATATCCTCGGGTGCATACCGTCCGACCCCCTCGCTTTGTCCAACTTCAACTTGGTGAGCTCCTACAGGACTCTCTTTCCTGTGAATAGGCTGTTGTTCACCTCCCCCCCCCCCCGTTGGCATCTGTTGCTCGTCTGTGGTCCCTGTCCTTCCCCCTCTTCCATGAATACTGAAGAGAAGTATGTATTCAGTATTTCTGCCTTATCATGTCTCCATCCTTACACACCCCTTCCTCCTTTGAGCCTTACAATCCCCGGTTTCCTTCTTT
This sequence comes from Neoceratodus forsteri, assembly GCA_016271365.2. NCBI lineage: Eukaryota > Metazoa > Chordata > Ceratodontiformes > Ceratodontidae > Neoceratodus > Neoceratodus forsteri. Next base: position 1,196,921,904 of record CM057450.1, on the reverse strand, counting down.
TGCTGCTGTACCTGTAGAATGTCTTGTCCCCTTTCTTAAGTGTCTGGGCTAATCCTTCCTCAGTCCATGCCTTTGCTCTCCTTATCACCCTCCCAATTCCCTTAGGCACTCTAGATACACCTCCCTGTCCTCCTCCCTTTAGGTCTCCTTATATTTCCTGAACCCTGCCCTTTTAGCCCTTGCTTTGTATGCCACCTCTTTTGGAAACCATAGTGTCTTTCTCCTTCTCTTGTCTTTGGATACTAACCTGATGCAATGGTTTGTCATTTCCACTATGGCTCCTTTTCTGTGCTCCTACTGCTCTTCCACTCCCCATCCCCCCTTTCTCCACAGCTATTTTGATACCTCTCCCCATTTCATTTGTCTGCCTTTTTGAAATCCAAAACCCTTGCCCTAGTGTGACTTGACTGAGTCCCTGTTCCCTTCTTGAACCACATAATGGGGTGATCACTGGATCACAGTTGCTCTTCTACCCAGACTTCTATGTTTCTATCCCTGTTGGTCATCACTAGATCCAGAATCACCCGGTTCCTGGTGGGATCAAGCACAAGCTGCCCGATTCCTGCCTCCTGCAGGGAATCTAGGATGCCTCTGCTTCTGGCTGAAGCAGCAGCCTGGGTGGTCCAATCCACATCTGACATATTGAAATCCTCCATCAGCAGAATGTCACCTCTCACTGCCATCTCATGTATTTCATCTACTAGCTCCCTGTCCACTTCCTGCCCCTGTCCTGGAGGCCTGTACATCGCCCCTGTGCATATTGCTGTGCCCTTTCAGGTTCAAGGATCACCCACAGTGCCTTGGCCTCCCGCTGCTTACCCTGTACCTGTGTTGCCTTTATACCTTCTCTGACATACAGGGTGACTCCCCTCTGTTTTTCACCCTCATTCCTCTTGAATAGAGCATAACCCGGTACATTTATTTCCCAGCCATGATTTGCAGTGTACCAGGTTTCAGTTATTGCTACTATGTCCAGATCTGCCTCTACTATCATTTTATTTCCCAGTCTTCAGGCATTAGTTACCATGACCTTCCATATTGTGCATCTTAGATTATCCCCTTTGCCCCTGTTCCTACTCTCTTCTTTCTTCTCTGATCCCAGTTACCTTTCTTGTGAGGTCCCGATTCTAGCACTTTGCTCCCTCTACTGACTACTTCAGTTGTACTTGCTGCCAATTTACTTACCTGCATTTGTCCTTGTGGCTCAAAAATAAATGTGCCCACCTGTTAATAAATACGGTGATTGGCATGAGATACTGTAGCAACAAAAATAAATGTGCCCACCTGTTAATAAATGAAGTGCTCAACATGAGTTAATGTAGTGACAAAAATAAATGTGCCCACCCATTAATAAATGCTGTGTTACTCATGAATTACTGTAGCAGTGAGAATAAATGCACTCACCTTTTAATAAAGGTAATGTTTGAAATGTGTTACTGAGTACCACAATAAAAGTACCCATCTGCTGATAAATGCAGTGTTTGACATGAGTTTCTGTAACAACAAAAATAAATGTGCTCACCCATTAATAAATGTAGTGTGCCACATGAGTTACTATAGCAACAAAAATAAATGTGCCCACCTGTTAATAAATACAGTAATTGACATGAGTTTCTGTAGCAATAAAAATAAATGTGCCTACCTGTTACTGGCCCCATGAATGATTGGGGTGGAGGAATGTGGAAAATGCATGTACCACACTCGTGTAGCTCCAAACCTGTGGACAGGTGTGCACATGCCAGTATTCAAAATTGGTGCCCACCTGTCTGCGGCTCCTCTGCCCAGTGCACAGGACTCTGTAGGTTAGCCAGGGGAAGAGTCATGGTCCTAGGTGGGCATCCAATGGGATGCTCCTCGTGGGTCCTGTGCAGGTCCGGGGAATGTATGCCTACCACAGGTACCTGGACCCATGCGGCATGGCCCCTATGGCCAGCCTGTGCACTGGCCCAGCTCTTAGCTCACAGCATCCTCTTGGTGCAGTGAAAGACCACAGGTGGTAGGACCCTGCCCCTGGCCCACACCCCCACAACAGCAGCTGCACCTCGACCCCACTGTGGCCATAGCCCTGAGCTCCTATAGGTGGGCAGTGTCTCATTCCCCCCTCACCCAGCAACATATTTTCCTGGTGCCACCACTCTGTGGATGTGTTGAGCATTTGCCCATCCCACTGCCCCTATCCTCTCTGTCTGCCTGGGGGCAGGGACAGCATGGAGGGCCCTTTCCTGGTCCCTCTGCATCTGGCAGATGATGACAGTGGGAGTGCACAGTGGGTTATGACAGGGTCTCCTCTGCCATAACTTGTGCCCATCTCCGCACCCATGAGGCCAGCCCTACACGCTGCAGTGAATAGCACATTGTGCTGCCATGCCCCTGGTCCAACCCCGATGCATTGCTCTTGGCATGGCTAGTAGAGTTGCTGCATAACTTTCATCCATGCTGGTTGTGAATGCTGACAGGGGTCCGCTGGACCCTGCTGCACAGCATTCCTGTGTATCTATGCCCATGTGCCCTGTATACGAGATGCGTAGGCATAGTGCATAGGTCCCATTAAATATAGAGTGTCACATGAGTGACTGTGGCAACAAAAATAAATGTGCTCATCTTTTAATAAACGCAGTGGTTGACATGGGTGACAGTAGCAACAAAATAAATGTGGTCACATGTTAATAAATGTAGTAGTTGACATGAGTTACTTTACCAACAAAACCAGATGTGCTCATCAGTTAATAAATATAGTGATTGACATGAGTTACTGTAGCAACAAAAATAAATGTTCCCCTCTGTTAATATACTGTATATAGTGGTTGACATGAGTTGCTGCACCAACACAAAAAGTACCCACCTGTTAATGAATACAATGATCAATATGAGTTTTTATGGCAACACAAATAAATGTGCTCACCTGTTATTAAATGTAGTGTTTGACATGATTGTGCAACAAAAATACATGTGCTCACTTGTTAATAAATTTAGTGGTTGACATGAGTTATTGTCGCAACAAAAATAAATATGCCCAACTGTCAATAAATTTTGTAGTCAACTTGTATTACTGTAGCAACACAAATAAATGTGCCTGCCTATTAATGAACGTTGTGGTCAACATAAGTTACTGTAGCAACAAAAATAAATGTACCCACCTGTTAATAAATGTAGTGATCAACGTGAGTTACTGTGTGCAACAAAAACAAATGTACCCACCTATTAATAAAGGTAGTGTTCCATGTGAGTTACTGTAGCAACAGAAATAAATGTGCTCACCTGTTAATAAATGTAGTGTTGCACATGAGTTACTGTAGCAGCAAAAATAAATGTGCTCACCTGGTAATAAACGTAGTTTTCAGCATGAGTTACTGAGCAACAGAGATAAATACTGTATGCTCACCTGTTAATAAAGGGGGTCAACATGAGTTACTGTAGCAACAAAAACAAGCATTTGTCAATGCTGAATGTTAGCTGTTGGTATTGCTATTGTACATTCCTCCCATATTTTTCTGTGTATATTCCTCTGCCTTGCATTTTAAGGCATCACTCTCAACACACATTTCTTGTGTTCTTCCAGCACTGGTTTAATTCATTAGATGCCTGTCAGTCAGTACAGGGTGGGCATTATGGTTGGAAACCCTAATGCCCCGGGCGTTTGTTGGTATTTTTGCTTTAAATTTTCAACATGGGCTTTTTGGGACCCCACCTCATGAACACTGGCAGTATCATTTCATTACTCAATCCCAAAAGGTGATTTTGCACAGTGAATGTGCCATTCAGTGCCACAGGTATGAAAACACATTTTGGGCAGGATGTGAAAAATTACAGCTATACTGTTCATGAGGAGGTGTGAAGAAATGGCAGTGTTGAAAATCTGGGGAGAAAATATGAAAAAGTGGCAAAGTTATGAGAGTATGTAGAAACTCTGCAAAGCACGCCTTAACACAGTCATTTTTTGAATGGTTTCACCAAATTTTCAACATGGCCTTTTTGGGACCTCCCCTCATGAACAGTGGTACTGGAATTTCATTAATCTGTCCCAAAAGTTGATTTCACACAGCAACCATGCCATTCTGCACCACAGGTACAAAAACACATTTTGGGAAGGATGCAAAAAATTACAGCTGTACTGTTCATAAGGGGGTGTGAAAAAATGGCAATGTTGGAAATTTGGAGGAAAATCTTAAAAATTGATGACGTTACATGCATGCGTAGAAACTGCACAATGGACGCTCATAACACAGTCATTTTTGGGAGTTTTTTTTTTACCAAATTTGCAGCAAGGGCATTTTGGGACCCCCACCTCATGAACAGTGGCACTGTCATTTTGTTACTTGGTCCCAAGAGGTGATTCCACACAGCAACCGTGAAATCACCTTTCAGGTCCAAGAAATGAAATGGCAATGATTGTGTTCACAAGGTGGGGTCCCAAGAACCCCACATTGAAAATTTGGTACCAAAACTCCGAAAAGTGGTTGGGATATCAACCTAAGTTGAAACCCCCATTGATTGCCATTATAGGGCTTACCGTGATTGTCTACAGTTTGTGGTCAGCTTTTAAAGAGTGCAGATGTGTTCCCGGTCCACAGCAGATTGCTGCTCCCAACTTCTGGAGGTAAGTATGGGTGAGGGGGATATGGGGAGGTGGGATGCGCAGAGGGAAGATGCAGGTTGGGGAAGGGGGTCAGTGAGAATGACAAGGGACTGTTTTCTTTTTTTTCAGGTTTAAAAAAATACATTATGGGACTGTTTTCCTTTTTACAAGTAAACTATTCATAACACGGATTTTGGCACACTGTGGCGGGCTCCCAGTATGCCAGAGTATTGGGGGGGATACATGCTGACATGGGGATTGAGCACCCGATGTTGGCGAGGCAGGGGGATCTGCTAATGTCGTGCTTAGGCACCGAATACTCACAGCCCATATGGAGCTTAGGCTGTGGTCTACTCTGCATGGGTGGGAGAAAATAAGCAAAGGGGGACAGCGGGATGTGGAGAAGGCAGGCAAGGAAAGCACCTCCTCACACCTTCCAGGAAGGGACTAGTGGGTTGGTGGAGACATCAGCCAGGCTAATCCCAATGCAAACAACTGTTTGCTGTGTGGTGACCTGCAGATGAAAGGAAAAAGCTGCCACATGATTGGTGCGGCTTTTTCTTTTCAAGTACAGACCAATTCAGGCAAAACAGCATCAAGACCAGCCTGACTGATGATTGGTGTGATACTGTCAAGCCCCTTGCAGAGCACTCTGCATTGGACAAACACTGTCACACACCTCAAAAGTCACTATTCCAAAGAGTTTGCAGCGCATGCGCAAACTCAATAACTGTACTCACCTGTTAATGAATATAGTGTTCAGCATGAGTTACTGTAGCAGCAAAAATAAATGTACTCACCTGTTAATAAATGTAGTTTTCAACATGAGTTACCATAGCAACAAAAATAAGTGTACTAACCTGTTAATGAATGTGATGCTCAATATGAGTTACTGTTGCAACAAAAATAAATGTGCCCATCTGTTAATAAAAGTAGCATCCAATATGCCCTACTGTAGTAACTAGATTAAATGTGCCAACAGTACCTCGTAATAAAAGTAGCCTTTGATATGTGCTTCTGTGGCAAGATAAATAAAGGATCCCACCTGTTAATAATAAGCCTTTTTCAATGCTGAATGTTCGCCACTGGTATTGCTGTTGTACTGGGTCTTTCTTGTACACATTTTTACTATATATTTGCCCAGGATACAGCCGATGAGATGCAATATCTTACCTTCAGTGTTGACCTTCTTTGACATATTGTTAGATTGTAATTACCCAGGATAGGGTAGCTGAGAGGCAATATTCTACTTTTAAATGGGCTCCCACATTTTGACCCCAAATGTCCAACAGTCTTTTTATGACCTGACGTTATGATCAAGACGGGGAATTTTTAAAATCCCATCCAATAGATGATTTTGGTGTGCGACTGTAGAAACAAGTTTCAGAGGGCATTTCAAAAATCACACCTGCCATGTTCAGGAGGTGGAGTAAGACAAGGGATATGTTGAACATTAGAGGCCAAAATCTGCGAAAAATAAAATTATGAATAACTGCTAGAACAATTTGTTTCCTCGTAACTTAGTTGTTTTCTCATCTTTTTACTCCAAATTTTCAACACAATCTTTTTATGACTGCTCCTTCTGAGCATGACAGGTGTCATTTATAAAATAATGGCTGAAATGTAATTTTGCGCCACAAATGTTAAAGGAGAACTGCACTGAATGTGTATGTCATTTTCACCTATAAAAGCCTTTTTTTAAATACTGGTTTAAAATCTGTTACTGTTCCACTTCTACATGCTTTTTAGTTATCCTAGTGGGTATTTCTGAGTCACATTGATGTAATAAGAACCATTGTAGAACTTTGTGATATATTTTATGTTCTTTGCTTAACTCTTCCATTGTTGACACAATGCATCTGTGTTCTATTATTTTTATTTATTTTATTTATTTATTTGTGTCTAGGATTACAAAGTACCTTTGAGCTAAGGCTCTTTTACAAAGGTTCCACGTCATGCTGGTTACAGGGTAACAGACATTAAAACATAAAACAGTTACAGGTACATGGTGTTAGACAGTAACTTTGCTTGACAAAATCAGATTGAGTGATGAGTAACTCAAGAAACAATAGTAGGAAGAGGGCAAGAAAGGGAGAGGGCTGAGGGTAGGGGAAGGCATAGATGTAGAGGGTCAGGGTGAGGCAGCCGAGGGGTCTTGTCAGGACAGACACAGGGCAAGTGCATTAGAAGTTGCATTGGACAGGTAAGTGCAAGAAGAGAGGGCAGAAAACTGACATCTATAAGGTCAGAAGCAGCGTAAGGAATGAAGATGTTATGGGGTGCAAGCACAGGTGGAGGTGCCAGTTATGAAGTGGCGGAGCTTTTTTTTTGAACTCTCCAAGCATTGCTGTGGATGAGGTGTCACTAGAGAGCTCATTCAGCCAACTCGGAGCCCTGTATGCAAACGACCTTTGGCCTTGGGATGTGCGGCAGCGGGGGGGATTTGAAGGATTTGGGGCTTAGAGCTCCTGGTGTTGCAGTTGGTGATTTTGGGTTTGAGGAGGGTGCTGACTCCTGGTGGTGCCTTTCCCATCATGATTTTCTTAGCAGTGATGCAGGTTTGGTATTTGGTTCGGTTGTTCAGTTGCCGCCAGCCTGTTTTGGAGTAGAGGTCGCAGCAGGTGTGGGTGAGATGGTGGGAACCAGTAATGAGTCAGCAGGCTTGATTGAGGGAAGTCGAAACACACCTGAGAGATGAGGTTGTGGCAGATCTATAGATAATGAGACCGTAGCCAATGATGCTGATGATGGAGCTCTGGACAGCTATGGACAGAGCTTCTGGGGTTAGATGTTTCCTATGTTGGAATAGTAGGCCCATCCTGGTGTTGGCTACTTTTGCCACGTTATTGATGTGTGGGACATAGGAGAGATTACAGTCGAGGGTGAGACCGAGGTATTTGAAGGTATGAACTTGTTAGAGGGTGATTCCTTGCTTGGTTTTAATGGAGAGCTGATATTGTTTGTGTTTGTTTTGGGAGCTGCAGAAGATCATGGTCTTTGTTTTTTTTTCTGGTTAAGTATAAGTCTGTGTTTTGTGAACCAGTTTTCGACTGCAGAGAAGGCCTGTTGGAGGTTACCTTGTAGATGGACTAGACCATGGTGGGATGCCAGGATGACAGCGTCATCAGCGTGGAGTAGGATCTGTTCAGGGCAGGATTCTGGCAGTGAGTTCAGAAAAAGTCTGAAAAGGAGGGGGCCCAAGATTGAGCCCTGTGGGACGCTGGACCCGGACTGGTCTTTGGTCTGAGAGTGTGCCAGCAATTCTCACTCTTTGGGAGCGGTTGTCAAAGTAACTTTTGAACCAGTTCACCGAGTTAGATGAGAGCCCTGCTAGTCAAAGCTGGGTAAGTAGGAGATTGCGGTTGACAGTATCAAAGGCTTTAGTTAAGTCATTGAAGGTGGACCCAGTAAGATGACGGTTATTGAGTGAGTGATGGATTGCACCAGTGAATTCAAGTAGTGCCGTGGAGGTGCTATGACCTTTTCTAAAACCATGTTGCTCCTTGCACAGGATGTTGTGATTGTCTAGGAAGTCAGTGAGCTGGTCTGACACAATCCATTCTAGGGCCTTGGAGAGTGGAGGAAGGATGGAAATTGGATGGTAATTCAAAAGTAGCTGCTTTGTCACCATTTTTATGAATTGGGGTTACCGTGGCAGATTTCCATAAGTCAAGGAACTGGCTGAGGCTGAGGGAGAGGTTGAAAATCCTGGCCAGTGTTCGGAGTACTTCTTCAAGTGTGAGTGATAGCAGTTTGAGGTCGAGGGAGTCACTGCTGGCTCTGGAGTTGCAAATGGCTTTGGTAACGTAGCTGCGGACCTGATGCATTTTTACTGCTTTAAAGTAGAAGGGAGGGTGGCTGGAGGTGGCTGGGGGGGCAACTATAACTATAATTATAGAACTGTATGGCTGAGAAGGACATAAAGTACATCATACAGTTCCAAGATGGCACTTACTGTCAGAATGTAAGTCAAAAACATCGAATGTGTTTACTAAAAGGCATACATAGAGAAAACAATAACAGAACTGGAACCAGTACATAAAAACAGTTGCTACTGGAAGAAATGGCTTACAGGTTCAGGGCAGTTCTCCCTTAAAACAAATTTTGGGTAGGATTTGAGAAATGACAGTTGTTACATACATGAGGTATTGTGAAAAAATGGCTGTGTTGAAAAAGGTGTGGTCAAAATATTTAAAATTACCACAGTTACAAGCATGCATTGAAAAATTGCAATGTAGACCAATAACTTAGTTGTTTTCTCATATTTGTATCCCAGATTTTCAACACAGTCTTCTTATGACTCCACACAGTCTTCTTATGACTCTACCTCATAAACGAGGGTGGTGAACATTTTCAAATCCTGCCCAAAAGGTGATTCATGTCACAAGTGTGAAAACACATTTTGGCCAGGATCTGAACAAGCATTTGTCAATGCTGAATATTTGCTTGCTGGCATTAGCATTGGAAGTGCAGGAGTTAGACAGATGCAGAATAGGAATGGCAGTGAAGTATTGAACTGATGCCATCCCCACCCCCACCCCGCTGAGATGGACAGGCATTAGGGTGTGCCTTTGGGTCATCACCCATAACGCTCATGCCATTTCACCTCACCCTACCCTGCAGACACTGACAAGTGTTGATGTGTGTCTTGGGGTGTTCGGGCTTCACACTCACCCCATTCCATAAGCAAATACACTGAAATGGGTGCAGCATAGGAGAATGGGGTGAACTTTGGGGCCGAAGAGTCCAAGGCACACCTTGATGCCAGTCACTGTCTGCAGGGTGGGGATGGGGGTGGAATGGCGTGAACATTACTGTCGACAGTCCCAAGTTACACCCCTGATGCCTGTCAGTCCCTACAGAGTAATGTGTTATGGTCGGAAACCCTAATGCCCTAGGCATTTCTTGGTATCTTTACTCCAAGTTTTCAGCATGGGCTTTTTGTGACTGCACCGCATGAACAGTGACACTATCAGTTCATTAGCTGAAAGGTGATTTTACACAGTAACTGTGCCATTTGGTGCCACAGGTGAGAAAACACATTTTGAACAGGATGTGAAAAATGACAGCTGTACTATTCATCAGGAGGCGTAAAAAAATGCTAATGTTGAAAATCTGGAGTACAAATATAAAAAACTGGCTAAGGTAAGAGTGTGCATTAAAACTGCGCAATGCACACTGGTAACACAGTCATTTTTTGGAATTTGTTCACCAAATTTGCAACATGGCCTTTTTCGGACCTCTCCTTATGAACACTGTCACTGTGATTTTCTGAATCTGTCTTGAACATTGATTTTGCACTGTAACCACGCCATTGTGCGCCAGATGTGCGAAAACACATTTTGGGCAGGATGTGAAAAATGACAACTGTACTGTTCATAAGGAGGTGTAGAAAAATGGCAATGCTGAAAATCTGGAATGAAAATATTAAACATTCTCGAAGTTACGAGCGTGCATGGGAACTGCACGATGTATGCTCGTAACACAAACATTTTTGGGAATTTTTTCACCAAATTTGCAACATAGGCTTTTTGAGAGCCCACCTCATGAACAATGACACTGTCATTTCATTCATTGGTCCTGGAAGGTGATTCCACACAGTGATTGCAAATTCGCCTTTCGGGACTGAATAATGACATGACAGTAACTGAGTACATGAGGTGGGGTCCCAAGAACCCCATGTTGAAAATGTGTTGCCAAAAGTCACAAAAATGGATGAAATATCCACCTAAGTTAAACCCCCTCCCCATTTATGTCATTATACAGCTTACCGGCATTTCTTCAATTTGCGGTCGGCTATGAAGAGTGCAGACGTGTTCTCGCTCCATCGAAAATCATCACGCCGAGCTCCGGAGGTAAGTATGGGGTGAGGGGGGTGCAGGGAGGTGGGGTGCACATATGGTGGGTGCGGGTTGGGGGAGGGGGCACCACAGGCAACAAGGGACCATTTTCTTGTTTACAGGTTAAAAAAAAAGAAAAACTTCAGGAGAAGGTTTTCTTTTTTACAGGTACATTTGGTACGCTGGGGTGGTCCCCCAAGGTGCCACCTGGGTGTTTTGGGACTACTGGAGCTGATGGGGATTGGGCACCACATCAGCAAAGAAAATGGGTCTGTGTTTGAGGGGGGGCATGATGTAGAGGGGATGGGGCACACTATCAGCATACAAATTATACTACAGGGATATAATGCCGACAGAGATTGGGCTCCTCTTGGCAAATGAACTGGGGAAGGGGCATGCTGACAGGGGGATTGGGCTCCACTGACGCTGGCTTTCAGGCAGGACTGTGAGAGGCAGACTGCCACAGCCACCGCCATGTTTATTGAAATGTTACTCCAGGCAAGGCACACCCCTCAATGTCGGGTCTCTCCATCATTGTAGCAGCAAAATTGTTTCAAGTTGGTGGTACGCTTTTGAGCTGCTGTCTTAGACAGCGTGCGCATTCATTGGTGCAACACAGACAAGCCCTAAAAAGCAGTGGCGGAATTGGCCACAACACGGCCACACCTCTACAACCTGCTTCTCCAGCAAGCTGTCACAACATGTTTCTTGCGCATGTGTGCAAGCAAACATAAAAATAACAACTGTCACATTCATTATGTGATGTGAAGAAATGGCTATGTTAAACATTTGGGGTCAAAATATTGAAAATGACCAAAGTTACAAGCCTGTGTTCGCAAATTTCAATGTAGGCTCATAGCTTTGTTGTCTTTTTAATATTTTTACCCCAAATTTTCAACATAGCCTTCTTATGATCCTACCTCATGAACAAGGATGGAGAAAATGTTTAATTCCTGCCCGAAAGGTGATTTTGCGCAGCAACTGAGAAATCACCTTTCAGGACAGATTTGTCTAATTTCACTGCCATTGTTCATGAGGTGGGGTCCCAAAAAGGCATGTTGAAAATTTGGGGTAAAAATATTCAAAAATGGCCAAGTTATGCCACTAAGTTAATACAGTACATTGAACCACATACCTGATTTCCTCAGTTCGAGGCCTAGCATTAAGGAGTGAAGACATGTCTGTGGTCCACAGAGGATTACAGCATTGGATCCCCCATGGGTAAGTAACGGCTTGGGGGAGAGTGTGGCGGTGAGTGCTGAGTGGGAGGGTTGGGTGGGGAGACTAACTACGCAACAGACATTGATGGACGGTATTATTTTTTACATGGTATATAATTGAAGAAAAACCTACGAGGGATGGCTTTCTTTAATTTGGGTGGTGACACTGGAGGATTGGGCACCCCCAGTGTCAGTGCTATGTTTGTGTTGGGCTTGGGGGATTGGCAGTTACGGTGGTGGCTACAAGAGACTTCGATGGATGGTTTTCTCTTTTGCAGGGTTTATTTAAAAAAAATTGAGGGATGGTTTCCTGTATTTCAGGTGGTGACATTGGGGGATTGGGCACCTCCAGTGTCATTGTTATGTTTGTGTTGGGCTTGGCAGGGGATGGCAGTTATGGCGGTGGCTGCAACAGACATTGACGGATGGCTTTCTCTTTTACAAGGTCTAGGAAAAAAAACAAACTTTGAGGGATGGTTTCCTTTATTTCAGGGGGTGACACTGGGGGAATTAGGTACCCTCAGTGTTGGTGTTATGTTTGAGGGGATGGGGTGGTGGGTGCTGAGTGGGAGGGTCTGGTGGGGGGACAGTAAGGGCGGGGCAGTAACAGACATCAGTGTATGGTTTTCTTTGTTGCAGAGTGTAATTCAGCCTCAGCAAGCTGATCATGGCAGACCAGCTGTGCTTGTTGGGTGGCATAGATCAAAGGAAAGAGCCAACCTATGATTGTGTCAGTTCTCTGCTTTGAAATACATGAAGTGTCTGCCCTGCAAGCCAGAACAGTGTCATGATCAGCCTGGCTGATGATTGGTGTGACACTGACAATCCCATTGCAGACTGCTTTGCATTGTACTGACAGTGTCACACCCCGCAAAAGCCACTCTCCTAACAAAATGTTCACTGCATGTGCACGCTTGGCAAACATAAAAAGGGGCCAGCAGCAGTCAAGAAGTAAACTCACTATGCAAGGAGTGACTGCAGGAAAAGATGAATCATTCAAATTTGTATTCTAGGAAACAGGTGCTGAAAACCAAGAATCTTACTTTAGTTGGAGACATTTATTTGCATGATCTTTAAAAGTGCATACTGTATATATGAGCTTCTTTGCAGGAGATTTTACTGGTATCACTACGCATTTCACAAATACTTATTTTGAAAGAATATATAGTAAAAAAAGTATCAAAGACTTTTTACAAAGAAATCAATTATATTTAACAATCATAATGGCTCTTCTAGGAAAACCAAATTGGTAGGGGTTTTGGCAGTTGGAACCCTGGGCTTCTCCCTGGATGTGCAGGGAGTTACCTCCCCCACTTCACATTCATGGTCAGTGGACCAGATGTCCGAGCTGACATGGGAGCATATAGTGGAAGGGAAAAGGCTATAGCCAGTTTGTGCCAGGGGATGGGAGAGTTGTGGGGTAGGTAGGCCAATGGTAAAATAAGCTGGATGCAGGAGAATTTATGAAGGGGAGGGCTGATATGGGGTAGAAAAGTCTGGTTCCTTAGGAATCTGGCCTTTTTGCCTGGGATCCCATGGAGATTGCCACACCTTCCTACCTCAGCAGCAAGACAATGCATGGTCAAGTATGAGGCCTTGGGGCCTGAGTTATTTGGAGGCAGAGAGGCTAACATTGCTATCAGAGGGGATAGTCCATGCATATCCCCCTGCATGGCACAGCATAAAAACTACTATATGTGTGTGTGTGTGTCTGTGCGCGCGTGTGCGCACGCGCAGGTGTGTGTATGTGTGTGTTTGTATATATCTATCTATGGGAAAACTCATGGAGACGATCCTAAAGAAGAGGCTGGTGGTCTTCTTGGAGAACAATGGTCTCCAGGATGGTCAGAAGCATGGGTTTGTCTCAGACACAGCCTGCCAGACAAACCTGATTGAGTACTACTATGATTGGGTAACAAGAGAATTGGACAAAGGCCATGCGGTGGATGTCCCATACAGTATTTGGATTTCAGCAAGGCCTTTGATTCTGTTCTGCATGGGAGACTGGTTTGGAAGCTGGAATATAGAGGGGAGGAACAAAGATGGTTAATTGGATCACCAGTCAGCTGAGGGGAAGGCAGCAAAGGGTGGTGGTGGGGGCTCTCATCGCCGAAGGATGTGATGAGAAGAGTGTCACAGGGATCTGTTTTGGGACCGGTGCTGTTCGTGATATATATGGCTGATATCTTCTAGGGGGTCCGGAGTAAGATCAGTCTCTTCGCAGATGACACAAAGATGGGAGCGGTGGTGGATGACAGTGAAGGGTGGAGGGGGCTGCAGGAGGACCTGACCAAACTACAGGAGTGGTCGGATACATGGCATTTGGGGTTTAATGCTGCAAAAGTGAGTTAGACAGGTACCCTTCATTGACTTTAATGTTCATTTCATATTTGGGGCTGGACATCTCGGTAAATCAATTTTCATTTATTTTCACAAACCAGCCACACAATCCTTTTCCTTTTTGTGTATTTATTTGTATTTTTTATAACCACTTGAACCCTGATCTCACCCAACGTTACACCTGGCTGGGCTTCTTCAGGGGCTTATGATCTATATTAAATATATAACATGTGGTTAGTAATTCCATTCTTGTATATACATTTATTTTAAATAAACTTCTTTTTATGGCAACTTATCTTTCTGTCCTTTTCATTCTTCATTTAGTTGTGTGCCTTTATATTATCAGACTATCAATTTATATACACAGTTTTAAATATACAAAGCAAACAGTACATGAAAGATCAGTGCATGACACTTCCTATTTTCCTTTTTGTAACATTATCTTTGCTGTATAATTTATCATACAATGTCTCTTTCATTATATCACATTATATACTATATTTACCTCTGGTTCTGTGTTATGTACAGTCTTTAGGCATAACTTCACTGTCAGAAGTTTTTTCTTTCTTATTACTTCATATGATGTTTGTTTTAGTTTCTAAGACATATATAATATTAAAAAAATATTCAAAACTTTCGTTTAGCTATATTGCAACATCACATTCTTCATCATGCCTGTTTTTAAAGTTTAATTCATGCTCTAATTGTTCTTACTTGCTTAGTCAGCCAAGTGTTATTTGTCTTCACCTATGTTTGCACAGTTTTACTTATATACTTGCTCCCTGCTGTTAAGTTCACAGTATATCCATCTATCCTTTCTGTATTATATATAACCATTACATTTCACTCACACTTTTACTTTCTTTACCCATTTTTGAGTTTATTAAAATTGCCTTTTCCTCATTTAATGTTCATTTTACAGTAACTTTCTTACTTTTATACAAATGCTTCAGTGTTTTCTATTTATAATGTGTGTTTTTAACCACAGGTTCATTCTGTGCAGCATATCTAATTTCAGTCCGTTTTGTTGAGAAAAACATCAATGGTGGCTGACTGCTTCAGTCAAAACACACTGGAGCTGTGAATTACAATTGTTTATTAGTACCAGCTTTTTCTTAGTACCTTTATATTGCTCACTATGTTACTAGCACTGTTTTTCCTTGTTTTATGCATTCATCCTTACAAGAGGGTTCTTGTAGCTCATAAGCCTTAAGTAGTCCCAGATTCTTCCCCCAAGAAGGACAGACAACTTAGTAGTGTGGTGCTCAGATTGGCAATCAATTTATTACTTACACATTATTATTTACAAGTACCATTTCCATTCTTTATTTACAATCCATTCTTTCTTTATTAATTCATCATTTCCACTTTATAATAATATGCTCTCTTTCTTCTCTTCTCTTCTTCTCACCCTCCCAGGTGTAAACCTGGGTGGCTTCTTGCCTTCTTCTCGTGTAGGTAATGGTGTAAACCAAAAACACCCTTTCTTTCGGTCATTTCTGTCTCTCCTCATATTCTCTTTCTACTCCCCCCTCCCCTCTTCTCCCCATCTCTTTTACCACCCCCATTTTTCCTTAATTTCTTTTCTTTCATTGCCTCCCCCTGCTGTCCACCTTCAGCAGTCCACACTTGTACACTAGGCCATAGGCTCTCCCTTCCTTACTTGTTTGGGTGGGTGGGAAAATTTTCTAGCAAAAGAGGCTGATTCCCTCTGAATTGCCTCTTTTATCCTGGGATTCCTTTCCCTGCCCATTTTTTCTTTTACCTATGGCTTTCCACTTCCTATCCTTCCATGCTCCACCTACCCCGGAATCCACCTAAAGCCCCTCCCTCTTATGACTCATTCCAACTTCCTTTCTCCCTCACCTTTTTCCTGAGCACTACCATTCTTCTGGAGAGGAATCCCCATGACAACTTGGTCTGCCCCTTGATGGGGGCAATCTTCATTGTTCTGGACTCTTCCCCCCCAAGAAGAACAGACAACTTCTTAGTGTGGTGCTCAGATTGGCAATCAATGTATTACTCCCACATTATTATTTACAAGTACCATATCCATTCATTATCTACAATCCATTCTTTCTTTATTAATTCATCATTTCCACTTCATAATAATATGCTCTCTTTCTTCTCTTCTTCTTGCCCTCCCAGGTATAAACCTGGGTGGCTTTTGCCTTCTTCTTGTGTTGGTAACAGTGTAAATCGAAACCGCCTTTTCTTTCTGTCATTTCTGTCTCTCCTCATATTCTCTTTTTACTCCCCCCTCCCCTCTTCCCCCATCTCTTTTACCCCCCCATTTTTCCCCACAGCCAGTCTCCAGCTTGTGTTGGATGACTGGCATTCCTCCATTTTTTAGCTCCTCATGCTTCCTATACTCCTTGTACTTGTCGTCTCTAGGCTTCGATGAAGCCCATCATCTCTGTGTTAAACATGTCTATTGCTAAGTCCGATAAGTGTACCCCATCTGACCTATAAAACTCTGCCTCCCATCTGCCCACTCCTCCACCCCCCTCAAAAATACCTGTCCCCCATTCTTCTCACCAGCGTCCCCACTCTCCTGTTCATCTTCCGCCGAGCCCTCTCTACTGCTATGTGACTGTGCTCGCCTCTCCATACCCTTCGAGGTGTCATGTCCGACCAGACCAGGGTCACCTCAGGCCGCCATTGTTTTATCTTAGCCAGGTCCTGTTTTATCTGCAAATACATGTCCAACCATGGCTTTCTTCCAATGTCATTACCCCCAACATGTATAATAAGTAAGTCAGGAGTAGGGCACCTTTCCCTCATTTCTCATAACAAACTGTGCCCATCTCATGCCCCTGATTCCCCGCCATCACAGTTTACATTGTCTGGCGTCCTGGTACAGTTGCTTTCCCCTGGCTCTCCTTTCCACTCTCCTTTCTGCCTAATAAATGTAGGAGCGTCCGCAAATCTATACCTCTGTAATCTGCCCGGCACCTATTTGATCATAAAACATCTCACGTTAACTCGACACTCACTGCTCAAAAAAATTCCTTTTTTAAATATTAGCCCCCCCACTCCTCTCCCTCTCTTAATTGAACCTGAAAAAGAAAATTGAGAGAGGCATGTTATTATCATTAGTCATATAAAGACTAAATACACCTCTTGTAATGGGCAGACCTCCATCTTCCCATCTCTAGTACTTTCGCCACTGACTGCCCTTCATCTGCCAGCTTTGAAGCTGCCCCTATTCTAAAGGAGTGAGAGGAGTACTTAGAGGAGTCTTCTACCAGGAACTCCATACCTTTTTTCAGTATGGCCATGACTTGAAAGGTCGTCAACTGCGTTCTATCCCCGTGCACAATTAACAGCCCCTCTCATGTCCCTCACTCTGTGGCGTAAACCCACAAAGCTTCTACTGGACAGATTCCGCTATCCACATGTGCCTTAATGGTCACCACTGTCCCCTTTCCTTCCTGATCCATCTTGGATCTTCTAATGTTTAACTGAATCATGTCTTTTCCCCAGCTCACATCCCCCCACTCTAATCCCCATTTCTCGCTCTGCCTCCCGTGCCCCACTGCTTCACTTACCCTCAGTGACCCTGCAAACATTACTAAATAAATAGTATGGAAAAGTTGCGCCTCATCCTTTGATCTGCAAACTGCCGGCAGTATGCCTGGTAACTTGCTTAAAAGCTGGTCTGCTATTGGGTGCCTACTATCCTTGGGCCTCTGTCTCAGCCTACTCCAACCCTGCATCATTCTCTGAATGAGCATTGATTTCATGGGGTCATGCCATCCCTTAAGACTGCAGATTATACTGATACCTGCTAAGTAAACACCCATTGTATTGTGGACCACCCCCCATTCCCATTGATCAACTGTGAATTTTCCTAGCTGTTCATCTGTGACTGGCCTACTTACCTCCATGCGGTGTATTTCCCTGAATGCTTGAAATGCCCACCAAGCCCCTTCAAAAGCCCTTAAGGTCCATGGTGCCCATGAATTCTGAAACAGCAACTCGGCTCCATCTTGCCAACCTTCCCAGATGTTAGTTGGAATGGGCATTTTCTGTTCCTCTGCTGTCGGTGCCAGAGCTCGTAATTGATCCCACTGCAGATGGGAAAGGCTGTCAGACAAAATATTCCGCACCCCGTCTACATGTCTGGCTCTGAAGGACATGTGCAAATGTAAGCCCCTTAACACTAGTTGTCTCAACACCCTCATTATGATTTCTGATCTCGCTCCCCTATTATTAAGGACATCCACCACTGCCTTATTGTAACACCAAAATGTGACCTTCTGGTTCCGCAACTCCTCACCCCACACCAAAGTGCAGGACCATATTGGCATGAATGCCAGCAGTGTGATGTCCTTAGTCATCTTGTTCTCCACCCACTCTGGTGGCCATGGTTCTCAGAACCATTTTCTCCTCAAATATCTCCCCATCCCCAAACCCCCAGTAGCGTCTGTATACAACTCAAGGTCTGTGTTGTACACCCACTCTTCCTGCCAAAAAGAACAGCCATTATAACTCTCTAAAACGTGTTCCCAGACCCTAAAATCCTCCTTCATCCCTTTTGTTATATCTACCCAATGGTGTGGCCTGGATACCCTCGCTGTGGCCCTGGCTAAACTCTTCCTGAATGCTCTCCCTGGCCTGATCGCCCTGCAGGTGAAGTTGAGATGCCCCATTACCTGTTCCATCTGCCACAGCTGTATCCTCCTTGTGCTAGTGTATATTGTAATCAGCTCCTTTAATCTCTGTACCTTCCCCTCTGGAAGCTGAAATACCTTATCTTGTGCATCCACCTCAATCCCTAGAAACTCCAGTATTTTGCTAGGCCCTTCAGTCTTGTCTGGAGCCAATGGCACCCCCAGCTCTCCACATAACTCCTGAAATTGGGCCAGCCTCCTCACTGCTTCCTGACATCCACTACCTATAATTAAAAAATCGTCCAAATAGCGGAGAATCGCCCTGTGCCCATCCTTTCCTGGAAAATCCACTAAAACAAGTGCTAAACTTTTCAAATGTGGCATAGGCTATAGAACAACCCATAGGCATGGCCTTGTCAAAATAATATCGGTCCCCAACTTTAAAACCCAGCAAATCCCAGCCCTGTCTCCTGACTGGCAACAGTCGAAAGGCTGATTCTATATCAGTCTTGGCCAGCCATGTGTCAGGGGTTGCCCTGATAATCTGTACCATTTCCTCCAAAGTTGCATATGTCACCTTGCTGTGCTCTTCTCCTATAAAGTCATTCACTGACTCCCCCTCTGGGAATGAGAGGTGGTGAATTACCCTAAATTCCCTTACCTGTTTCTTGGGTACTAAACCCAGTGATGAAATCCTCATATTCTCCAAGGGATGGGCCATAAATGGCCCCTCTATCCTTCCCGCCTCATTCACTTTTTTCAGCTTCCGCTCCAAAATGGCTTCCTTTCCTCTTACTGACCCTAAGTTCCGAGCCTCCCATACCTGTCTGGATCCTGTGCACTGCAAGGAAAAACCTTCTCTGAAACCTCTCCTGATGGAAACTGCCACTTCCTGGTCTGGGTAATGCTGCAACCATTTGTCCCATACCTCTATCTTGAACAGCGTATTAGCTGCCTTATACAGCTCCCTGTCCCTCAAATGCCCTCCCCCCCGATCCCTCTTTCTTTCCTATCCTAGTATGTTTGGGTCCCCCTCCCTCCATACCCTCTGCCCCTGCCCCCTCTCATCCATGTTTGCTCCCTGTAGCCTTGTCCACTCTCGCGAAAGGGCTGGTTATTACCTCTTGCATTCCCCCAGCCTGACCCCCTTGATTCCATGTCGAGGTCCTACATCTTGCTGCTGGGTGACAGCCCCCACACCTTGAACAGGTGTGTTTAAATCAACACTGTGGCCATGATAAAAAAGCTCTATTGTAACCCCAGCAGCACTTCTGGGCCGTTCCCCCTCTTTTCCTGCCTCACCCTTGGGAGTGGATTGGTCCATGACATAATCGGTCCAGAAGTCTAACTGCTTCGTGTCCCATCTCACATCCTCATATGTTGCCATCCTTTGTCAGAAAAATTCATCGTAATATATCCAGCCTACCTCCCCCCCCTTTGTCTTTGCCCTCCTTATGATTAGGGAATACGTGATTAATGGTATTCCCAATTCCAGTTTCTGTTCCAGAACAATGGTTGAATATGTTGCAAAGCCTACAAACCACCCGTCCCAGGTCTTCTCTTTTGTGACTTTATCCTCCTCCTACTTACCCAATAATACCATGGCTGCTGCCATCTCACTCTTACCAATGTTCTCGGTCTCCTCATACTTTGCTGCCGCCTCCCTACTCACTAAGGCAAATATGTCTACATATTCCCCTCTCCATATCTTCTCCTTCATTGCCAATGGCACATGCTCACCTATTCTCATACCAGGGGCTCCAATGTCCTTTGTGCCTTTTCCTACCCCCTCCGTCACCCTGTCCCCCCTTATTGCTACCCTTATCGGTCTTAATTTTGGCCAACGCTGTCTCCATCTGGCCCAGACCTGCCTCCCCAAGGGCTGATATTATCTGACCTATATAGTCTTTTATGCTTTCGCCCACTGATCCCGATACCATACCTGCCGGCTGCTCTGTTCCTGTTGGCCTAACATCACTGGGGTTTATCAGTGGCTACTGTATCTAAGGGATATCTGGCTGCGGTACAGAGGGCAGGAACACCATTATTGTTGTGGGGCCAAGTGTGGGGTGTGGTGCTGGGCCAGGAACTGGCTCTGGGTGAGGTACTAGCAGCTCAGGTACTGCGGAGGGGGGATGGTGCCGGGGCGACTAGCCCGGGAGGTGCCTGTGTCTCTGGCTGCAGCCTCTCTGGACTGGCTGGCTTCTGTGGTACCTTTTCCCCTTCTCTCCTTTTCCCTTTGCCACTTTCCTCTTCTCCCCTGATCTCTCTGGTTCCTTCCCCTCCACCAACTTCCACAACATAATGACCTTTTCTGCTAGTTCTACTATTGCCTTGTATGCCTCCTCCTTTGATGGCCAATTCTTCCATGGTGCCATCCTTAATTCGCTGACCTGTGACGCTGAGAACAAACTGAAAAGTTGCAAAATGTTAGCATCCATTGTATGCTGCCAACCAATATACTTTTTTTTTCAGTTGAAAGCCCTTCCCTTTTACTCCTTGGTGCTTGTTGGGGGGGAAGGAGGAAGGCTTCTCTTTCTAGCCTTCCTAGCCAAGCTGTCTCTCAGCCATGCTTGTGCTAAACAAAACAATATGCCCCCCATTATATTTCTGCTATATATTTTATATTTCTTTTTAATTTATTATTATTTTTTTTTGTGCCACCCAGATAGCTCCAAAATCACTTCTGTGGGTCAAAACACTCCACAAACACAATTATTAGCCTTTTTTTTTTTGCAACTTGTGGCCCTGGGCCTCATACCCATGTGGTGTCAAACGTCTAGCTGCCCCTAAAACGCAAGGTCCCAAACCCCTGTTATTATCTCCCTTCTTATCTGTATCTATATCTTCCGCTAACTCTAAAGAAACCAGGTGCCATGAACCCATTTTGTATAGCGCTGTGGATGATCACTGCTTCATATCCCCCCTTTTCCAGTTTGCCCCCCCGCTCTTTATTTGCCCTTTGTGCTGTAGCCTTTTTTTCTTTTCTTTTCTTTCTGTTTTTTTTATAATCTTTGTAGGCCCCCACGGTACCCCCTTTCCCCGCTGTATGCTGACTAGGTTGGTTTTCTGATCCGCATTACTGCTCGGTGCCTGAGGTAAACCAGCCAGCTCCCAGAAAACATTTTACTTCTGGCAACCCAGAGAAAATGGCTCACTAGTGGCCCGCCTTCAAACTACTCCAAGGGCTCTTAATTGGACAGGCCTCCAACCCTTAATGCCCTTTCCAGGGCTTAAAAAAAAATGCACACAGTTCCTTCAATTGTTGGTCAATGCCCTTTATTCAGTGGTCTGCTGGCTCTAATAATAAAGAAGGCCCCCTCTTCACTCCTCCTGCGCACCCATGTTTGAAAAAACCCTGTTCTCCTACACAGAAAGGCTTCTAAACACCAAAGCCCGTTTTGGGACTGAAAATTCTCCCAAAACTGCACATCATGCGGTCATATGCTGGATAATGCCCTCTCTCCATTAACAAAGTCCCTTCTCCTGCATCCTATGTTCCCCTATTCAGCATTCCACATCCAGCGGGTGACGTCAGATGCTACTCACACCACGTGGCTCTGTACACCACTCCATGCTGGACCAGGCCTCTCCCCAACCTCTCCCCTCTCCCCCGACCTTGTGGCCAAATGGCTTGTTCACCCCCTGCACCTCTGGCACCTCTTTTGTTCATCCAAATGTCCCCTTTTCTGTTCATTGCATCTACCCTACCCCCCTTCCACATAGCCAAACCCAGAAATGCCTCAGTCATCTCCCACCCCACAATCTACCTTGTCCCAAGCTCTCCTTTTAGTCGTGCTCCACTACGCTCTCACTCTGCTGCCCAAACAACCGTCCAAACTGAAAATTTTGCAGAGAAAAAGCCAGCAAGCAGGTCCTGTGTTCTGTCCTTGATTCGCACTATCTCCAGCACACTCGCGCTCTACTGTACCACCAAACCACTCCAAAACAAAGCCTTCAACCTGGCCAAATCCAGCAAACAGCTCCTTGCTTTTTTTTCTATATTTAGCGTGCTGCATTCCTGGCCGCCTCCAAACAAAAGCTGCCTCCCTGCTCTCTATGTCACCTGCACCCTTGCTCTTCCCCACAGCCAACAGCCAGCAATCTTTCTCATTTATCGCCTGCCTCACTGCAGATGCCACAGCAATACCTCAGGATGCACCCTCGCTCTTCCCCACAACCAACAACCAGCAATCCCTCTCATTTATCGACTGCTTCACTGCAACCAAAGCAAGACCTCAGGTCACGTTTTCAGCATCCTCTGCCTCCTTTACTGTTTTGAACTAAGTGTGCATCTCATGCCCTCCCAGCCCTCGCTCAACACACTCTCCCCCCAATCTGGGCTGTACCAGGATGTT
Source organism: Neoceratodus forsteri (assembly GCA_016271365.2). NCBI lineage: Eukaryota > Metazoa > Chordata > Ceratodontiformes > Ceratodontidae > Neoceratodus > Neoceratodus forsteri. The sequence continues at coordinate 1,196,898,954 of CM057450.1, read as the reverse complement.
TTACAGCAATTGTTCCCCTCACCCAAACCCCCTTAAACATCTTTCTCTCTGTTATTATATTTATTTATTTATTTTAAAACTTGGATTACCAACTTGCATAAATATGACTTACCAATCAAATTCTGCCCTTAGCTGTATATCTGGATTCTGCTGCTACACCTCTCCAACCACTAAAGCAAGCTGCTCAAGGTAGTTTTCCTCAGTCTGCAAATGCCAATCTGATGTGCTACAATTCTGCTGAGTAAGAACCCAACAAAATTTGCTAGCAAAAGAGGCTGATTACCTCTGAGTTGCCTCTTTTATCCTGGGATTCCTTTCCCTGCCCCTTTTTCCTTTTCCCCTATGGCCTTCCACTTCCTATCCTTCCAGGCTCCACCTACCCTGGAATCCACTTAAAGCCTCTCTGCTTATGACTCATTCTAACTTCCTTTCTCCCTCACCTTTTTCCTGAGCACTACCATTCCTGTGGAGGGGAATCCCCATGACAACTTGGTCTGCCCCTTGATGGGGGCAAACTTCATTATTAGTTTTGTATTGTTGCAAGTGCTCATGTTGTAAAAGTAAAGCACAAGATATTAAAGCCTCTGTTGCTAGCTCACTTTAACACTGCAATGTGCATACACTTTTCTTGGACTGCTTAATTTTGGTTATTTAGTCTTGCTCACCTTCATGAGCATTCTCATTTCATTTTTCTGGGCTTACAGAGCATACTACACTTAACGCTGATTATTTCCCGGTTTTAAAGCCAAAGATAGAGGAGTGACCTAATGGACAACCAATTACTATCTGCCAAATCTTTGACTGACAGCTACCTCCTTGGCAACTCACTAGTGGCTGTGAAAAAACAGAGATCACATAGTATAATGAATGACTGCAGGCTACTATAGGTCATCTTGTCCTGTGTGTCTCACGTCCCCTATCTGTAGCCAGTGTATTTGGGTGTGTGAGTTTCCAAACTGAAGGGAATATGGCTAGACAGTATGCAGCTGGGCTTCATTTTTGTTTTTTTGTCACTGCAGTTACAATCATTTTAATGTTTGTCAAAGCCCTTGGTCTCCATACTGCTATCCTCATTTTGTTAAAGCTTTTTCATTGTTTTACATGATTTTATATGTTGGGGGGGGGGGGATCACAGATTGCCAGAAGTGCCAGAGGGAGGTGTTGGGGAAAGAGGCACATTGTATTTGTTCTGTGTTATTATGGCTGTTTCCAACTATATACATATGTGTCCTATATTTTAACTGTTCCGGACCATTCTGTGCTTTTCCTAATTTTGCTAATCACTTATTTTGATACGCATCTCACTAATGATTGTATCTGTTTTTGTTTATTTTTCACGGACTCACTATTCTGATGTCATCTACTGTTTTTTTTCTGGTTGGTTTCCAGCAGGCTGCCCAATTTTCTTCTTCACTGATGCCCAGCCTTTCATCTATTGCATCAAATGTGAAGATCCAAAACATCTCCTTACTCTCTACTGGTTTGTTCCAGTTACCTCTTCTTACTGGTGCATCTATCTTTTCAGCTCCCCAACATTTTAGGGATGCTGCAGTGTGTCTTTCATTTGCAAAATGTACTGCCACTGGGCTTGTTTCTGATTTAGTCCTTATTTTGCGTTTATGTTCACTGATTTGGTATTTTAATGGTCTTCTTGTTTTCCCAATGTAGTATTTTGAACACGGACAAATAAGGACATAGACCACATGGTCAGTGTTACATGTTATATGCAAGTTAATTTTATATTTGATATTGCCATTTGGATAGATTATTTCAGATTTCTTTGAAGTATTATTTCAGTGGGCTTAATGTCTGCATGGACGCATACCATTTTCTAAAGGCCCAAGTAATAACTGTTGGCCTCTTGGTGGTGTCTGAGCTTTAAGTTCAAAGTGTATTAATCTGTCTTTTAAGGGTTTAGCCCTTTTTGAAGCTATTATTGGCCTGTTTGTAAGAAATGGAATGCCAGTTCATTGCAAAGTATTCCAATGTTTGTGAATTATTTCTCCTATACTTGTGAGTGTAGAAAAACCTAGCAGCAAGACCATTCTGTCTACATCTGTTTGTTCTGCTTCCTTTTACCTTTCATCTCTTTGTTTTGCTTTGGTCTTAGCCTGTTGTACTGTATTTTGTCTGTAACCTCTTTTATGAATCTTTCTGCCATGTTTTCATATTCTCTTTTATATCTCTCTTGCTGCAATTTTGTTTCCCTCTCAACATTTGTGAGAATGGAATGCTTTCAAGCAGGGCATTTGGATGGAAACTGTTGGCATGAAGTAATGTGTTTCTATCTGTCTGTTTTCTGTAAATTGTGGTGTTTAGTTGTCCATTTTGTTTGTATATTAATAAATCGAAGAACAAAATGTCTTCTAAGCTTGCTTCCATGGTGAATTTTAGATTGTTTGTAAGTGTGTTTATGTACTCATAAAATTCTTCAAGCTGTCCCTGTGTCCTGGTCCAAAAAATTAGAATATCATCAATAAAACATTTGTATTCTTTTAAGTATTTGTAATATGGATTTTACATTGGATTAAGAATACATTGCTTTTCGAACTGATCCATATATAAATTAGCATATGTGGGGGCGATAATGCTCCCCATTGCTGTACCTCTTTTCTGTCTATAGTATTGCCATTCAAACCCGAAATAGTTTTCATACAAGACTAATCTTGTTAATTCCAGTAACATACTGATTGGCAGCATTTCTTTCACTTGACTCCTTTTTAGGCCTTTTCTGAGGCCTTCTAGTCCCTCTTCATGAGGGATAGATGTGTAAAGGTCATTCATGTCAAAACTACACAAAATGAAATTACAGTTAGTGTTTGCTTCATTCACTTCCTGTATTAACGTGTACACATCCCCTGTGTCTTTAATGTAACTACTCATAGTTGCCACCACTGGTTGAGCAAATAAATTTACAAAACCAGACAGTTGTTCCAGGATAGATTCATTCCCTGAAACAATTGGTCTTCCAGGTGGATTGTTTACGTTCTTATGAATTTTAGGAATGGCATAAAAAAAACAGGGATTATTGGGCCTTGTGCTGTCATTAATGGTTTTGATTATATATTTTTTTTAATTTTATATATACTGTATGTCTTAGAAACTAAAACAAACATCATATGAAGTAAAAAGAAAGAAAAAAACTTCTGACAGTGAAGTTATGCCTAAAGGCTATACATAACACAGAACCAGAATTAAATGTAGTATAAAATGTGATATAATGAAAGAGAAATTGTATGATAATTTATACAGAACAGATAATGTTAAAAAAAAATAGGATGTGTTATGTACTGATCTTTCATGGACCGTTTGCTTTATATATATAAATATATAATACTGAGTATATAAATTGATAGTCTGATAATATAAAGGCACACAACTAAATGAGGAATGCAATGGACAGAAAGATAAGTTGCCATAAAAAGAAGTTTATTTAAAATAAATGTATATACAAGAATGGAATTACTAACTACATGTTATATAGTTAATATAGATCATAAGCCCCTGAAGAAGCCCAGCCAGGTGAAATGTTGGGTGAGATCAGAGTTCAAGTGGTTATAAAAAATACAAATAAATACACAAAAAGGAAAATGATTGTGTGGCTGGTTTGTGAAAATAAATGAAAGTTGGGGTTTAATGCCAAAAAGTGCAAGGTATTGCACTTCGGGGCTAAAAACCAAGAGGGGAGCTACGAGCTGGGGGGCGTGCAGCTTGAAAGCACAGAGGAGGAGAAGGATCTAGGGGTGCTTATAACAGGGAGTATGAACAATTCAGCACTGTGCAGGAAGGTGGCAGCAAAGGCCAACAGGATTCTGGGGTGTATAGTGAGGGGAATCTCCTCCAGAAATAGGGAGGTGATCCTGCCCCTATACAGGTGACTGGTCAGGCCACACCGGGAATACTGTGTGCAGTACTGGTGCCCATTCCTGAAGAAAGATATCAGATTGTTGGAGGGTGTACAGTGGAGGGTAACAAAGATGATCCAAGGATTAGAGAGATACTCCTATGAGGAGAGGCTGTCTGAGCTGAATATGTATTCCATGGAGAAGAGGAGGGATGGGGCGACATGATCAAAACCTTCAATTACTTAATGGAGATGAACAAAACTAGTACAGAAGGGATTTTTCTGATTAGAAGGGAGGAAGGTCACAAGGGATCCCCAGCTGAGCCTGGGGGGAGGATTTCAGAAACGAAGTCAGGAGACATTTTTTCACAGAGAGGGTGGTGGATAAGTGGAATACTCTGCCTGAGGAGGTAGTAGCCTGTAGCATGGTAGATGTTTTTAAGAGGGGTTGGGACAGAGTGGGGGATACTTATGAAAAGGGGAGGGGTGGATGGGGCATCTGCAAACTGAGGGGCTAGCTGCACAATTGAGCAGACTAGATAGACCTTGAGGCCTGTTTCTGCTGGCATCTTCATATGTTCATATGTATGCATCTATCTATTTGTCTGTCTGTCTGTCTGTCTATCTGGCTATCTGGCTATCTATCGATGCAGTATTTTATACACACACACACACACATATATATTCATGGCAAAAAAACTCCATTTAATGCATCAGTTAGGGCTGTTCCACAGCGACAAAAGTGAGGAAATTAGATGTTAGGGTTCCCACACCCCACCCCCACCAACAGGCATCGGGGTGTGCATTTGGGTTGTTGGTCCTAACTCTCACCCCATCCCATGTGTAAACAAGCTGAGGTGGTGCAGAATAGGAGAATTGGGTGAGAGTTAGGACCAATGACCTAAATGCACACCCCAATGCCTGTTGGTGGGGGTGGGGTGCAAGGGGGGTGGGAACCCTAACATCAAATTTCCTCGCTTTGTCACTGTGGAACAACCCTAACTGATGCATTAAACAGAGTTTTTTGACATGAATTTCCCTTCTTTTTGAGAATGTGCACTATAAATAGTGAAGTAATGGTAACACAAACGCAAGTGCAAATGGTAACATACATGGTGATGCAAGCATAAATGATAACGAAAATGGTAATAGAAATGCAAGCACAGATGTTAATGAAAACAGAAATGCAAATGCAAGCACATACGGAAACGCAAACTGTAACGTGCACGGTCACAGTAATGCAATTGGAAACACAGACACTTACGGTAACAGCAACGATGATGCCAAAGGAAACACAAACAGAAATGGAAACGCAAATGGAAGCATGTACGCAAACGCAAATGGAAATGCACACAGTGACACAAAAGGAAAAGCAAACAAAAACAGTAATGGAAACGCAAATGTTAACAGTAATGCAAATGCAAGCGCAAACGAAAACGCAAAGGGTAATGCACACAGCGGCGTAGACGGGAATGCTAATGCAAACAGTAATGGAAACACAAGTGGAAACACTAACTGTAACAGTAACAAAAATGCACAGCCTTTCCCCCACAAAAACTGCATAGAGAACCATACGACGTAGGAAAAAAATTAAAATTTCATATAATTTATGACTTTCCTGGCTAGTTTTGTACTTAGCCACTTAGCAGGGGACTAAGCATTTTTCTAACAAAAATTCTGTATCTCAAAGCGTTTCTGAGATATGGGCCCTGAAAGGCACGGCAGATGCCGTAATGTTATCCTATGGGAAAAATTGTCAATTTTGGAGTATTATAACTTTGCAGCCCTGTAATATTTTCTGACCAAACCATGAAAAGGCACATCTGTGGGTTCTTGGCTGTCTTCCCTCCAAATTTCAGCCCAAAAGACCAAACCGTTCTTTTGCAGCAGGGTGGCAAAGATTTCCTATTCTTTTGGGCATAGTGTCGCAAAGTAGTGTCGCAAATCACGACACTTTCACAAAAAAAAATCACGAGAGTGTTGCAAGTGCGACACTACTTTGCGACACTACAGTTTTCAAAATTTTTAAAAACGTATTTCTGGGGTGTTTAACCCCCCCAAAAAAGATATGGCTAGCATCCTCAGGGCTCGACTAGGTGAATACAAAAAGAATTGTGTCCCTAGAGGGTCCCAATTTTAAATGGCAAGCATTTCTGTGACCAGTAACTGAAAACAAAATGTCTGACTCACTACACTACAGGGGTCATTTGCGACACTAAAAACTGCATTTGCGACACTGTCAAACTTTTTAACTTTTCCCATTGACTATAATGGGAAACTTGTTTTTTGAATAACTTTTGAACTGTGTAATATTTTTTCATGAAATCTTTGAAAGGTGCATCAGGGACCAAGGCCACATGTTCCCTGAAATTTTTGGACTGGTCACACAAACCCTGCGACCAGTAGGTCCGAGCAAAGAATGCGCAAAAAAGCATAAATACAACTCTTTTGTGCATTATAGCTTCACAACCGTATATCTGACCACTACAAAACTTGGCAGATCTAGAAATCTATGGTACCACTCTGTGTCTGCCAAATTTCAGGCAAATCTGTCATACGGTGGCAAAGTTATTAAGCTGCAAAATTTCACACTTTAACCTTAAATGGGGTACTCAACCCTAACTATAGTGGCACTACTGTGCCACTAATAGTATATATATATATATATATATATATATATATATACACACACACACACACACACATGTTGCCAAAACGTTGTTAATGCTTCAGCACAGGTGTGAAGTGTGCCTTGCTTCTAAGCCTAATGCTTACCCTATTCCATCTGTAAATAAGGTCAGATGTGTAGACTTTATGAGAATGAGATGAGCATTAAGCTTGAGAAGCCCAAGGCAAACCCACCTGCTCTCCTGCCTAGTTTGAGAGAGTGGGGTGTTAGGGAAACCCTAACACCTCATTTCCCAACTGTTGTTACTTTGGCCCTAACTGGAGCATTAAAGAAGTTTTTTTGCAAGTAATTTCCTTACTTTTTGAGATAGTATAATGGTACCTTTATTTTACTGTGGGAGTGCAGAATCCCGCTGTAGATGCATATATGTATGTAGCTCTGGAAGTGCAGGGCCCTCTGAGCCCTGCGCTTCCATTTATAGGACAACAGTGTCCAAATTGTCAGCATAGCCATCTTATTACCCCACCTCATGTACTCAATGCAGAAAATGTTTCAATCCCTACCAAAACATAATTCTATGCAACTGCAATGCCATTCTGCACCACTGGTGAGAAAACACATTTTGGTCAGGATGTGAAAAATGACAGCTGTGACAAACATGAGGTGGGGTAATAAGAAGGCTATGTTGAAAATCTGGGGTAAAAAATATGTGACATTTCCGAAGTTATGAGCGGGTGTAGTGAACTTGCTATTAATGGTCATAACTTTGGCATTTTTTCATATTTTGACCCAGAATTTTCACATTTTCTTATGACCCCACCTCATAAACCCCGTTGGTGAAAATGTTCAAATCCATGCCGAAACATTGTTCTGCGCCACAGGTGTAAGACATGTTTCGTACAGGATGTGAAAAATGAGAACTATACTGTTCATGAGGTGGTGTGAAAAAATGGCTATGCTGAAAATTTTGGAGTTAAAATATTGAAAATTAACAAAGTTATGCATGTGTGTAGAAAAATTTCAATGAACATGTGTAACTCGGGTATTTCTATGAATTTCTTCACCAAATTTTCAACATGGCCTTTTTGAGACCCCATCTCATGAACACTGGTGGTGAAATTTCATTATTCCGTCCCAAAAGGTGATTTATTGCAATGACTGAAAAATCACCTTCCAGGACTGATTAACAAAATTACAGTTACAGTGTTCATGAGGACGGATTCCAAAAAGGCCATGTTGAAAATTTGGTGAAAAAATTACAAAAACTGATAACGTTATGAACATAAGTTCAAAACACCATTGAAATACATTATACGGCACTTACCTTTATTCCTCAGTTCGTGGTTCGGTTTTGAAGAGTGCAGATGTGTCTCAGTCACAGAAGATGACAGTGTTCAACCTCCAATGGTAAGTATAGGGTACAGGGTGTGGGGAGGTGGGTGCTCAGTGGGAGGGTCAGGCTGGGGGAAGGTGACAGTGGGGACGAAGGACTGTTTTCTTTTTTTCAGGTTTAAAAAAAGACGTTGGGGAACTGTTTTCTTTTTACAGGATTTAATTAATGAAATATTTTGGGACACTGGGAGTGGGCGCTCCAGTGTTCCACACTGCTGAGGGATGGGGGCTCTAAATACCAACATAGGGACTGGGCACACCGATGTTGGCCAATTAACAATAAATGAGGGATGGTGATCTGAGGGTGAGGAGTGCCACTAGACACCAGGAAAACATTGGGACAATGACAGAAGAGTGGGGGTGCCACTAGACTCCAGGGAAACATTGTCACTGGTCATAGGTTGAGGGATGCCACAAGACACCAGGGAAACATCAGAGACAATGATTGGAGAGTGACGGGTGCCATTAGACACCAGAGAAATTATTTTTACTACAGGGACTGTGACTGGAGGGTGGGGGGTGCCACTAGACACCAGGGAAATTAAGGGGCAGGGGTACTGGAGGACCACTAGACACCAGGGAAAAATAGTACATTACTGGAGAGGGCAATGGAAGGGACAAGCAATGATTCTTGATCGATGAAAAAGGATACTTTTTTGTGACTCGTGGTATGAAAAAAGACTTTGTTTTCCTATCATACGGTCACGAAAAATGATTTATTATATTTAAAAAAACACATTTCAAGGGCATATTTGTAACTTTAAAGTGTAGATTACACCTAACAAGGTCCCGATGAGCCAGCTAGGTGTGGTGGTCTCTCTCCAGGATTTCATTTTGGGGGGTTTAAAAAAAAAACAATTTAAAGAAAAAACAGAAACAAGATAGCAGCTCATCTTGCAAGATTGAATCCTTTTTCATGAGATCAATTCCTTTGTCAAACTTTTTAACTCTATCCTGAAAAATAAACTTCACATAGGAAATAATGGGAACTTAAAAATTGAATAACTTTGCAACAGGTTAATATTTTTGCACCAAACAAACACTGGCAGTTGTGTTACCCAAATTCTTTCTACCATAAAAAAAATCACAAAATTCTACACCATCTGGGTGCAAGGTGATGAGGAAACAACTGCAAAAAGTGGTGATGTTTTACTTTTTTACACTATCTGGATCTCAAAATCCACACAGCCAACAAGAACAAAACTTGCCACATCAAAAGATCTACCCCCACAGAACAGTGCATAAAAATGTTGTGCAAATCTGTTGAATGGTTGCAAAGTTATTAAAATGCAAAATCTGAGGTTTAACATTAAACAGGCTACTTAACTCTAACTATAGGGGCACAGTCATATTTATCCAACACTTGTGAGAATATTTTCTGGCACTTATAAGTGATATTTTCATTTTCTCCTTACCTAGAGTGAGAATATTGAAATATACTCACACTTGGTACCTAGTAGCTAAATAGTCTCACTTTAGATCTGCCAAGCGCTGACCCCTGATTTTGCACAGCTGAGGGCTGAACTGAAACAAGGTAAGCTACTGTGCCTCGTGCCTACTATGACCAACAGCCTGCCTAGTTTCAAAACTGCCTGAGTCACCATTTAAACACTGACAAAGCAACAATTACCTACTAAATAAATTACTTGCTTCAGTGACATGTAACAGTATGGATAACCAAAATGTGAACTTCAAGGTTGACTATGGAGATCTCATTACTAGAGGTGAGTGAAGTTAGAAAACTTTGCTTTGCATAGAAATTTGTGAATTTTACCAAATTTGCAAAATTCTTCTTTAAGGCGACGTTCTACTTCACCTTAAAGGAGAGCTTCATGAATGGTGAAAATTGTGAACTTCACTTGTAAATTTTGGCTTTAAGGCAAAGTTTGAAAGTATCCATGGTACTAGAGGTCACATGGTGCTGCAATGAGCTGTATTGCCATGCATAGGCTGAATTCAGTGCAGTATGAGGAAGAGACAGTTAGTGTGCTCTGTATCCTTGTGCCTAAAAACCTTTGGAAATAATTTAAAACAGGCAGTTTTTTCCAACAAATCACCCAATTAAGTGTTTGCAGTGCCTTGTGCCTCTAGATCACCAATTATTTGTGGTATTTTTTGTGATTTAGTTAGTTTAAAGTTGTAATTTAATTTTCAGTATTGTGTGATAAAGCAGAACTGTTGGGGTGAGGGGAGCTTAGCTGCAGCAACTTCCAGAAAGAACAAACTCTGATCACAGCCACAACAGTAGCTAATACATTAACTTGATAAGGGTGTTTGGCCTTAAATGTATAGATGAATTGCCATAGTCAGCTCCATGTGTAAATTAAATTTTTGGTAATGGTAGATCATTTATCTGGTTGATCCTGTGTGTCCAATGTGTTTAAAATGCAAGTGGGAAGTGCATGTTGTACTATATAACAAGGAAGGGGATCTCTGCACCAAGGCCCTCAAGTAATGGCAGAAGTAATGGTGCAGGGAGGAGAGGTGTATCTACACTGGGGACTGTGGACCAACCTGGAAGGATAAGAATCTGTACCAAGGAGATGGCCTGCTTTCATCCAGGAGGCAATCACAGTCCACAGTGGACGATTCAAATGTTACTTGGATGAATATTTAAAGTCGCTGAGGAGGGATTGTGGAAGAAATAGAGAAGACAGAAAGTGGGCCATCACAAGCTGAGATAGACAGTAGAGAGAGCCCAAGTGGAGAGAGTCCCACCAGGATGCAAGCTATTCAAGGAAGCAGGGGGTTAGCAAAGGAAGAAGGAGGAAAGGAGCAGTCAAAGGAGAAAGGTGTGGAAGGGGTAACAATTGGAAAAAGGAGACAGTGGCAAGAAAAGAGGTGAGGGCTGTCAAAATGGTGCAAGGCCTGCATCAGAAGCCCTATAAGGAGAGACTGAAAGAGTTAAATATGAATACCCTGGAGGTGAGGAGGGTGAATGGAGATATTATGGAGACCTTTAAATACCTCTTGGGGTTAATAAGGTACATGAGGGAAATATGTTTCAGAGGAAAAGGTGCTGTAGAACAAAACTTTATGATATGAAGTTGGAAGGAGGTAGATTCAGGTGAGATGTGAAGAAGTACTTCTTCACAGAAAGGGTAGTGGATTCCTGAAATAGTCTTCCATGGGAGGCAGTGGGGGTGAAACCAGTGTTGGGTTTCAAAAATGCCTGCAACAGGCACCAAGGAATCTTAGGAAGAAGGAAGGGGGTGGAAGAGACAGTGCTGTTGGGCAAGTTGGGTCTGTGGCAAAAGTGATCATAATTAAAAATGGGCAGACTAGATGGACCCAGTGGTCATTATCTGCCGTCAGTATCTATGTTTATGTAACCCCCCCCATTTGAGAGTTTACTAGTCTATTCGCCCCTCCCTGGGATTTTTTGGCCTAATTTGACCTAGTAGGTAAAAGGGTTAATTCTTCTCAGCACTTTGGTGAAGCCTCCTGCAGATCAGGAGGTCACCACTGGTGTGTGGGGATAAAGCCCCGCAATTTAGATGAGAGGGAGAGTTCTGGATGGAGGAGTGAGTGGCAAGGAAGTGAGAGTGAGTCAGGGCTGGGTGGGAGTGGTTGCCTGCTCTGGCCCCTGGCCAGTGGCATTTGGGGGGACACAGAGGAAGAAGTGGGTGCCAGTAGCCACAAGCCGCACAGTAATTTACAGGGCATCTAAAGTCAAGAGGGGAACCAGCAGCCACAGGTTGCAGAGTGCCCTTGCAGCCTGCACTGATTCAAGTAGAGATCCAGGGGGCAAGAATGCGGCAGGGAGTTGAGCATCCAGAAAGCGAGTTGCCTTTGAGCTCCACGTGACAAGCCCCCTTTTCAGTTCGGGGACAGTTGCTGCCGGTTCTGGGAAAGGATGTAGGCATCATAAGGCAACCCACAAATCCTCAAGCCACAAGAATTGCATGTTCCGAGGGAGACCCACTGAGCCAGTGAGGGGAGAGAGACAGAGAAATAGATGGAGATCGTTGAGAGTGTGGGTGCCTGTGAAAAATAATGGGCTGTTTGGCACTGTAAACTGTTTTGGAAGTTGTACTGTCTTCAAACTTTTGTGACCATAGCGGTACCAAGTTAATGCTGCCCTAAAGACTGTGCAACCTCCTCGGTCCAGGTAAAAGCTGGTATTATGGCCATACTGGTTGTGTGAAAGCTGAATGTGTTTCCCACAGATTAACTGGTGCTCCTCAGAGCTATGTCTGAATATGTTTAATGAACTTGGGATCCCTGTTGTTTCTTCAAGTTCAGTGTAGACATTCCATTATTGACAGGAACTGTTTAATATGCATTAACCTGTTTTCATCCATCACCAGTGAGGAAAAGGGACCCTGTATGTGACATTTGGGCCTGGGTAAGGTAACAACTGGAAGTGTTTCTGCTGCTGTGGGTGCCCCGTCCCCACGGACATATTCCATCCATACCCCTAGACACAGGGAAGGAGGGAGGGCTACATTTCTATGTATGACAGGTTAAGTGATTCTAATGGATAAGGCACACAGCTGTTTCAGTTTTGTACTTACGCAGTTGGTTTACAGAGCAAGTTTAGATACAAATGTGTGTGCTGGTTGTTGGTGGGAGGAGTAAGGAGATGGGGGCTTGAGGATCAAACGAAACTAAAAACAAAACAACTAAATACCTGTGCCGTATAATACTATGCACTCCATCAAGCCCAACAGTGATAAACATTACATACGTACTGTACATATTCTATAGGTTACAGTCAGTGATTTCAGAAACGCATATTTGTTTTACCCAAGCCATCAGCCTCCATTCAGTGCACATAGTAAGATTTATTTGTGAAAGGCTTGGAAATAATTGAAAAGTTTAAATTGACAAAGAGAAGTCGTGTAAGTTATCACATTTGGTCAGCTTCATTTTTCAGCATTTTCCTGTATGTCTGGAAGACAGAAGAGAGAGAGAGAGAGAGAGGAGGAATGGTGGAGTTCTGTTTATTATTCAGTCTTGGATCGGTCCTGAAAGGGTTAACAAATCCTACAGACAACAGTAAATCTAATCAGGTAGGACTTACCTTGCTGCAAGAAACTCAGCTCTTAAAGCAAGAAGCCAGCAAACATTTGAGGGGTTGGGTGGGGCAAGTTTATTCCAGTACCTTTTCCACTAAAAAACGAGGGGGAGTTATCTATTTTGATATAGAAAGTTAGTCCTCTGCAAGTGGCCCAAGTGGAAAAGAATAGAAAGGGCAGATGGATTTTATTAAGGGGAGCTATCTATGGCAAACAGGTAATTCTGGGGAATCTTTATGCACCCAATGAGGATGCCCCAGAATTTTATGTCCACCAGGCTCAAGTTTTGTCTGATCTTTCTCAAGAGTTGATGGATGTTGTCCCGGATTCCCCCCTTTCTCCCTCACAAAAAACACAGAGACCATTGTTTGTTGTTGTGCTCAGATTGGCAATTAATTTATTTATATTCATAATCCATATTCCATTTTTCATTTCTTTTATATCATATTTCCATAATTTCCATTTATTTCCATCCATATATCACTCTCTGATTATCTGTCCCCTAGGCGAAAACCTGAGTGCCTTCTTCTTCTCCTTTTCTGTTAGGTAATGGTGAAAACGAGACCACTCTCTCTAGCCTCTTCCTCCACTTGTGTTATTCCTTTTCTTTCCCCTCCCATCCTCCCCCCTTTTCCCCCTGCCATACACCTTGGCAGTCTGACCATGTTAATATCTGCCATCCACCTTTGGCAATCCGTAACCATATCATCCCCTGCCATCCACCTTTGGCAGTCCGTAACCATATTATCTCCTGCCATCCACCTTTGGCAGTCCACCGTCCTACCGGACGTGTCCATCCTCCACCTTGACGGACCCACCATACAGCCCCAAATTGACTGTCTTTCCCTCGTCCCCCATCTAGTAGGGTGGGTGGGAGAAATCAAAATTCCAGCAAAAAGTGGCTGAGGCACCCTTGTGCTGTCCTTTAAGTACCTCCCTTCTCCCCTCCCCTTCCTGCTACCTGTTCCATTGTCCTGCTCCTGACCCCTCCCCTTCCCTCTCCCCTTCCCTCTGAGCACAACCATTACTAAAAGAAGGGAAAGGGCAAACTCCATTGTACCGGATTCCCCCCTTTCTCCCTCACAAAAAACACAGAGACCATTGTTTGTTGTTGTGCTCAGATTGGCAATTAAATTATTTATATTCATAATCCATATTCCATTTTCATTTCTTTTATATCATATTTCCATAATTTCCATTTATTTCCATCCATATATCACTCTGATTATCCGTCCCCCAGGCGAAAACCTGGGTGCCTTCTTCTCCTTTTCTGTTAGGTAACGGTAAAAATCGAGATCGCTCTCTCCTTCGTCCTCTTCCTCCACTTGTGTTATTCCTTTTTCTTCCTCCCTCCCATCCTCCCCCCCCTTTTCCCCACTAGCCAGTCTCCAGCTTGCGTTGGATGACTGGCTTCCCCCCAACTCAGGGTATCACCCTCCCTTACCTCAGGGATGGAACTACTCTCCTTCCTCCTCCTCTTTTTTTTTTTTTTTTCCCCAGCTATTGTCTGTTTCCTCCATTCCTCTATGAAACCCATTGTTTCCACGTTAAACATGTCTATTGCTATGTCTGACAAATGCACCCCATCTGCCCTGTAGAAATCATCCACCCATTCGTCTACTCCCCTTAGTATCACCTGTCCTCCCATCTGCCTTATCAATGTCCCTACCCACCTATTCATCTTCCTCCTAGCCCTCTCCACTGCTCTGTGGCTATGTTCTTGTCTCCATACCCTTCGTGGAATCATATTCGACCAAGCCAGGCATAGCCGAGGCCACCACTGTCTTATTGCCACTAGGTCCCTCTTTATCTGCAAATATGTGTGCACCCATGGTCTGTCTGCCAGGTCATTGCCCCCCTAGGTGTATAATGATTAGGTCTGGACTGGGCCGCTGACCACTGAGTTCTTTCAAAGCGGGCAGAAGCTGTGCCCATCTCATCCCTCATAGGCCGTGCCACACCAACCTACACTGTCTTGCATCTTGGTACAACTGTTTTCCCCCAGCTTTCTGCTCTGCTGTCTTACCAGCCCAGTAAATATAGGAATGGCCGCAGATCCAGACTTCTGTGCTCCTCCCTCTACCTATGGGGTGCAAGAAAATTCATTAATTTTCATCACTCTCAGTGCTGTCATTGTATTATTCCACCCCCTCCATATTAGTCTCTCTTTTTTTTTTATATCAGGGCTCTGAGTGTACCTTTTGTAACTGACCACTTAGCGCCCTTTCTCAAAATACCCATCACAGGTTCACCCTCAGCTGCCCACTGTGAGGCTGCCCCAATCCGTAGGGAATGGGGTGAGTAATTAGCTGGGTCTTCCCCCAGAAAACCCATGCCCTTTTTCAGTACTGCTGTAATTTGATAGCCGGTGACCCTTTTTTCCATCACTATGCACAAATAGCTTCCCCATCCTGGTCACCTGCCCTGCGGCGAAAACCCACAGGGCCTGTACTGGGCATATTCCAATCTCTGACCGTCTTCTCAGTTTTATCATGCACCCTTGCCCTTTTTGGTCAGTCTTTGACCTTTTTATCTTGATCCGTATCTCTCTTGTCCCCCAACTCACATCTTCCCATTCCACCCCTCCTTCCTTGTCGTCTTTCCCATGGCCTACCACCTCACTCACTCTCATAGCCCCTGTGAACATTATCACATAAATCGTGTGAAATAGCTGGGCTTCCTCCTTTGATTTGCATATCACAGGGAGTGCCTCTTTTAGCTTTATGAGCCACTGCTCCCCTATTGGCCTCCTATTATCACCTGGCCCTTTTCTCAACCTGCCCCAGCCCTGCATCATCCTTCTGATGAGCATTGATTTTATTGGGTCACTCCATCCTTTCAGGCTGCAGATCACACTGATCCCTGCCAAATAAACCCCCATTGTGGCTTGTGCAGTCCCTTTCTGCCATTGTTCCACCGTGAACATACCTAACTGTTCCTCCGAGAGTGGCCCACTTACCTCCATCTGGTGTTCTACCCTGAATGTTTGAAAAACCCTCCAGGCCCCGTCGTAGGCCCTCAGAGTCCGAGGCAACCATGAGCTGTGAAACAGCAGTTCTGCTCCTTCTTTCCAACATCCCATATGTTTGTTGGTATGGGCATCTTTTGTTCTTCCACTGCTGGTGCCAGCTCCCGGAAATGGTCCAGCTGCAGACGGGAAAGGCTGTCAGCCAGGGTATTGTGCACCCCTTCTATGTGTTTTGCTCTGAAAGACATGTTCAGCTGCAAAGCCCTTAAAAATAACTGTCGTACTACCTGTATGACTGCCTCCGATTTTGCTCCCTTATTGTTTAGCGCATGAACCACCGCCCTATTGTCGCACCAAAATGTCACCTTCCGATCCCTCAACTCCTCCCCCCAGACCAAGGTACATGCCCATATGGGCATGATCTCCAGTAATGTTATATCTCTCACTCTCCCATCCTTTACCCAACTGACCGGCCATGGTTCTGCAAACCACCTGCCCCTTCGGTAGCCCCCCATGACTATTCCTCCTGCTGCATCCGTGTAAAGGTCAAGGTCTGTGTTGTACAACCACTCCTCCTGCCAGAATGAACAACCATTATACTCCTCTAGGAATTGTTCCCATATCTTAAAATCCTCCCTGACACCTCATGTCAGGTCCACCCAGTGATGTGGTCTGGTAACCCCTGCTGTAGCTCTGGCTAACCTCCTCGTGAATGCCCTCCCTGGTCCTATGGCCCTGCATGCGAAGTTCAGGTGCCCCAACACCTGCTGCACCAGTTTCAGTTGTACCCGTCTCCTGCTGGCATGTACCCATATTAGTTCCTTCAACCTCCTCACTTTTTTGTCCGGTAGCCTAAACACCTCGCTCGTGGCATCTATCTCAATTACAAGGAATTCCATAACCTTGCTGGGCCCCTCTGTTTTCTCTGGTGCCAATGGGACTCCCAGCTTTTTACACAAATCCTGGAACTTACCCAGCATTCTCCGTGTCTCTCTTTCTTCTTTCCCAATGAGGAGAAAATCATCCAGGTAATGGATGACTGACCTATAACCCATCTTTTCCTGAAATATCCACTGTGCTGAATGCCTCAAACGTGGCACATGCTGTGGAACACCCCATTGGCATTGCTTTGTCAAAATAATACTGATCTTCACTCTTAAAACCCACCAGGTCCCAGTCTTCCCTCCTGACTGGAAGCAGTCTGAAGGCGCGGACTCTATGTCTGTCTTTGCCATCCACGCATCGCCTGTGGCATGGATTATCCGGACTACGTCCTCTAGAGTCGTGTATGTCACCCTCGTATACTCTTCCCTGATGAAGTCATTCACCGACTCCCCTTCTGGGTAGGACAGGTGATGGATCACCCTGAATTCCCCTTCTTGTTTTTTGGGTACCAAACCCAAAGGCGATATTCGCATGTTTTCCAATGGGGGGGGGTGCTAAATGGGCCTTCTACCCTGGCCTGCTGCTTTTTCTTTCTCAATCTTTAGTCTCAGTATTTCCTCTTTCCCTTTCACAGACCCCAGGTTGCTTGCCTCCCTTGCTTGCCTGGGCCCCTCCGACTACAATGAAAACCCTGTACTAAAGCCCTCTAAAATCATGTCCCGCACGCTTCTGTCAGGATATCTGGCCAGGTGAAGTGTCCATGCTGACAGGTTGATGGGGGATCTGGCCAAGTTGAATTGCTCCCTGTTGCGCCCTTTGCCCCCTTTCCCCGGCCCCTCCCTTCCTCCCTGTCTAACCTTCCTTACTTCACTGGATCTGACCCCTCTGCCCCATGGTCCCTGCCCCTCCCTCCCTTGTTCCATGTTTGCCCTTTAAACCCTTGGCCCTCTTGAAAAAACTGCTGGCCTGACCCTTGCCCCCCCAGACCTTGTGTTCTCTGTGCCCCTGCTGTTCTGCACTTACTTGCAGGGTGTACCCCCCCCGCATTTTGAGCAGGCATGTTGGAAACGACACTGAGGCCACGAGCATGAAGCCCTGTTATAGGCCCAGCAGCATCTCTGTGGCATAAAAACCTTTTTGCTCCACCCACCCTCGGGTGTGGACTGATCTGTCACATAATCCGTCCATAAATCTGTCTGCTTGGTGTCCCATCTTACATCCCCGAATGTTGCCATTCTTTGTTGAAAACATTCATCATAGTATATCCATTCCACCCCCCTCCTTCGCTTTTGCTTTCCTTATTATTAATGAATAGGTAATGAGCGGGATGCCTAGCTCCGGCCTCTTTTCCAGGACAATGGCTGAAAAAATGGCAAAACCTACAAACCACCCATCCCAAGTCTTTCCTTTTGTGAACTTGCCTTCCTCTTTTCTACCTAATAACATTATGGCCACTGCCATCTCATTCTTACCTATGCTCTCTGCCTCTTCATATCTGGCCACCGCCGCCTCCCGACTCACCAAGGCAAATATATCTACATAATCTCCTTTCCATATTTTCTCTTTCGTGGCCAGTGGCACATGCTCGCCTAATCTCATCCCAGGTGTACCTACCTCTCTTGTACCTTGCCCCTCTCTTTCCAATCCTTTTATAGTCTCTCCTGGCCCTTCCTTCCCTGTCCTAATCTCCGCCATAATGGACTCCATCTGCCCTAGCCCTCCTGTTCCCAGTGCCGCTACAATTTGTCCTATATACTCTTTTATACTATCCCCCCACTGCATTGGGTGTGTTACCTGTAACCATCTCCTGGTCATGCTGCCTGGAGTCCTCGAAAGGTCCCCTTGCTTCTTCTTGTGACTGAAGTGGGGGTGGAGGGTGAGCTACTGGGATATGCAGGCCGGACCCCTTGTTCTGAGCTTCATGTCCAGGTTCCGCCGGGGAGGCTCCCCTCTGATCGGGGTTGGGCACTGGCATCACCGGGTCCACTGGCCGTGTAGGTACTGGGGCGACCACCTTGGCAGGCCCCGCCCCTGGTGGCGCTACCTTAGTGGGGCTGTGTGGCCCTTTGGCTGGCCTCTTCCCTTTGCCACCCTTACCGGTGCCCACTTTTCTCTTCTCTCCGGGCCTCCCCGGTTCCTCCCCCTCCACCAGCTCCCACATTCTGTTTGCTTTTTCTGCCAGGTCAATAATAGCCTTGTAGGTGTCCTCCTTCGATGGCTTGCTCTTCCTGGGTGCCATGTCTGTCCTATCTGCTCTGTGAAGACAACTATAGAAAATAAAACAGCGTTATTTGTATGTCTGTACCTCCATTACACCTTCTTTTGTCCGTTACGCCAACCATCATGCCATAAATCCCTTTTCCCACCTGTCAGGATGCTCATTTTCTCCCCCTTCCCCCGGGTCCCCCCTTCCTGCGACCTCCTTTTATACATGGGATTAGCGTCCTGCGACGCCACCTATGGCGTCCCTTCTCCTCCTGCCGTCTACTGGAGGCCGCGACCCTGTAACAACCCCCATGCGCCCAGGGGGGGCAAACCCCTAGCGCGCTCCTCCACCCGGCGCTCTACATCATGCCATTTTTCTTTTATTTATTTATTTATTTATTTATTTTTGTAATAGCCCTCATATTGGCTACCCCGGGGAAACACAGGTCCCCTCCTGTCGTTTGCAACCAACCAAACCCAGTAGCGGATTACCATCTGCATGTCTACTCCGACCCCGGGCCTCGCCACCCAACAGGCCGTACCCTGCATGTGACAGTAACCACCCCCCCAGCATCCCGCTTAAAAAATGGCATCACCATGTCCCCCACATCGCCCCCCCTGTGCCAGCAAGCCATGGTCCCACCAGAAAAACCTCCCGGTGTTAGACCCCAACAGTCGGCGCCTGCCTCCAGGCCCCATCTCTCCCTCTCCTCGAGTCCTCTATACCACCCAAGCAAGGGCCTTGCCCCTCTCACTTCCAGCATGACACAGGCAGCGTGTGACATCACACCAGCATTGGCCTCAGCAGCGATCCGTGGTTTTACTCCAATAGCCTTCCAATATCTGTACCTCATACAGTATACTGCCCAGAATGACTTAATATTGAGTGCCACAGGAGGACAATGTCTGAGATTGCCAACCCTCTTCCCACTTCCTCCCTCCAGGCCAATCAGGTTGGGGAGCCCAACCTCCACAAACTTCCTCTTACGGCACCACGGCTTCCATGCAGTCTAACCAAGGACCTTCACTCTAGCAACTTCTTCCCGAGTCACCGGTATGCCAGTAGGAAGCTATGGAGTCAGCCCCAAATCTGAGTCATGCATACCGCCCTGCTGCACATACCGGGCGCCTTAACCGGGGGCCACCGTGGTATGACACTGCAGTGTAACGTCACGCCCGTGACTCCCACGCACTTTCGCTACTTTTCACCTCTGAAGCCTCTTCCAGGCCTGTCACTTTGTTCCCATACCCAGCGCTGGCTTCTTCAGCCCGAAAAACCCCAAAGCTGGGGCCAACTTTTATTACGAGGACCACGCGGCATGTGACGTCACGCCACGTGGCCTCAAGTGCGACCATGCTCGTTTCAAAAACTCCAACGCCAGAAGCTTACCCCCAGATGGAACTCAGACTCACCATCCTTGCTGTAGGGAGCCCGTGCCTTGTTCATTAACCTGCTGGGGCAGACAGTCATTTCCACTTGCTCCTTCCGACCGCCCCTTCCACGTGACTACCCCCTGAGCCACTCCAGCTATTTCCTCTTTTTAAAGCGATTTCCCAGCAATTCTTACTTCATAAAACTGCTAAACTACGTTTCCATGGCTGTTTCAAATGACTGGCTCTTAACAATTGCTGTCTCACCCTGCCCTCTAGCATATTCCGAACCCCAATTAAATGCTGTGATGGTTATTATTCCTAAACGAACACTTCGCTTTGCCCTTAAAACATTATCGTAACCTTACCTCTTCCTTTGTGAAACCTAAGAATTGTATTGCCAATCCGACGTGCTGTAGATGATGTTAAATCAAAATTCCAGCAAAAAGTGTCTGAGGCACCCTTGTGCTGTCCTTTAAGTACCTCCCTTCTCCCCTCCCCTTCCTGCTACCTGTTCCATTGTCCTGCTCCTGGCCCCTCCCCTTCCCTCTCCCCTCCCCTCTGAGCACAACCATTACTAAAAGGAGGGAAGGGGTGCACCAGGACAACATGGTCTGCCCCTTAAAGGGCAAACTCCATTATACTGGGAGGGAACTTTAATTTTGTTTTGAACCCCAGCATAGATAGAATGCCAGTGGAAAGAGAGGCACCATCTCATTCTCAGTCTAGGGGCACTGTTGAATTACTTTGTTCTGAATTTGGTTTGATTGACTGTTGAAGGGTTCTTAATCCAGATATTAGAGCATACACTTTCCACTCAGCACGGTTTCAGACATGTAGCAGGTTAGATTTTTTTCTGTGCAGCTCGCTTCTGTTCTCTTACATAACTGAAGTGCATATTCTGCCTATAGTAATATCTGATCATGCTCCAGTGAGTATGTCATGGCCCATGGGTGCCACAGGGTAGTCCTGTTAAGTTCCCACGGTGGTGTTTTAATCCTGGACTCCTAAATTCTGAGTTGTTTATGACTAAGCTTTCTGATGACATAAAGCTGTATTTTGACCAAAATTATTTATTTATTTATTTATTTTTTGTTGACTGGGAAAAGAGGACTAGACACTTCTGCATATTTTCAGCCTCATCCCGGGGGAAGGGGATACAGATGGATTAAGCAGAACTGAACCAGATTAAGCTGTTGGTGGTATTTGTAGTGAATGGGGGAAATTTGGCCAGGATACCGGGGAAATACCCTACTTTTTGCAGGGGGTGCTGTACTACAGAGAAACATGGATCCCAAGAGGCATGGAGGAAGACAGCGGAGGTGGAAATGTTTCTGGA
Organism: Neoceratodus forsteri; assembly: GCA_016271365.2. Lineage (NCBI taxonomy): Eukaryota > Metazoa > Chordata > Ceratodontiformes > Ceratodontidae > Neoceratodus > Neoceratodus forsteri. Next base: position 1,196,877,300 of record CM057450.1, on the reverse strand, counting down.
TGCCAGCAAGTGAATCATGGCAAGGGGAATGGTACAGCCGGAATGCACCAAGATGGTGGCCAACACATCATACCTAATTTCTCACTGCTTGGGGCAGCCATAAATGGTGGTGTGGACACCGACAGGGGAGGATTCTCAGTGGACCCTCCCCCACCCGCAGGGAATGTTGCAGTTATCGAATCCTTGGAGATGGAGGATGCTGTGGAACAAATTCTTAAAAACAAGAGGAAACAATTGCTGTAAGCAGAAAAAAGAATATCGTTTAGCACAGAAAAAGGCAGAAGGCTAAAAGAAGAGGAAAAGAGCCACATTGCACTCATCGGATGTTACTCTGGAATAGGCAACTAAAGTTTTTATTACCACAGCTGCCCAGATGGACGTGGGATTATCAGCTCATACACAGGCAACAGAGGAAAACCAGGAAGTAGATGCAGAGCAGCAATAGTCCCTGGAACAAGCGCTGATGGATGCTGAGTGGAGACAAATGAGAAGAGGCCGATGGATAGCTGACCCTGAGATCCCACTCCCTGGGTCGTCAGGCAGTTCAGAAGTGAATTGGGACACAGGAAAAATGAATCTATAGAAGGACCCCCTTCAGCAAGCTGACTCTTCTCAGGACCAGGCTGGAACCTCACCAATAGGCACAGAGCACTTGGCTTACTCAGCTTACTCTGCTCCAGGTGGGGACCAAGTTCCATAGCAACGCCAGAGCAGGATGTACAGAACCAGCTGGACCTGTCAGGAACCATTTCCTTTTCACCTATGGAAGCAATCTCCCAAAAATAATTCTTTGATGCCCCCAATGAAACTAGTGTCAGAACAACCCCCAGCTGAGGAAACACTGATGCTACCGCTTCCTCTGCAGTGTTGGATGCTAGTGCACTGTAAGGGGTGATTCCTACCTTTGCCAGCCTTATTCAAAAACCTGTTTCCCTGGCCAAACGGACTGCTATTAGAATGCAATTTCTGGGACATATTGATAATATGCCTGATAGATTTTATGTTGAGAAAATAGTATTAAAGCAGATGCTGGGATTCTCTCCAGCAGAAGTATATGCTCTTATTCATACCCCAGGGGAGAATACGTATGACATTAGTTTCAGAACCCCAGACATGTTAAACAGGTTTTGGATGAAGTATGCACTTATAAAAACAAATCCAGCATGGTCCCACTTCCAGGCCATATTCCTCACTAAACAAACCTTTAAAGTCATTACAATCAAGGCCCCTAGAATTCTGCGGCCGCAGAATTTTGCACAGAACTTGCAATCTACCACAGAACTTCTGCAGTGCCGTAGAATTCACTCTTCTTGGTGATTTTTTATTAATATTTCTGTTTATACATAGAATCTGGTTCTCTTCCCCTCTTTTTATATCCAAAACTCCACTATATGTTCAGAATGTGATGTTATCAGCTATAACATCATACATTAGCTAATGAAATGGCTGCATCCTGCAACAGAAATGAACAATCACTTATCTACCACAGCTCCCACTGCCAGAGACGGTGGCACAGCACATCATGCGTGGTGATACTTGCTCAACCTGCACTACATCTAATACAATTTTTAGTCTTGCATTGTTGTACTAGGGCCAACTTAAACAAAACCTTGTCAATAGCACAGACCTGTTAAGTCCATACCTCACCTTGTACAAACCTATTTGGGCCTTTAGGTATAGAGACACTATCTGAAATAAATAACTGGTAAAACGAACTTAACTGTCTAAATTTTTAAGAAAAATAAAGTCATTATGCCCAGAAAAGTGAAATATAATAATGTGTAGACCTGTTGAAAGAATAGACCTGTTAAATAAATAATTGCACTGTACGCATTTTTGCCAGGGTTATTGATTACATGTTGTCATTGGTTGATAGAATCACCTGAAAGTTATTGAGAAATGTTGTGTGCAGGGACAGCTGTTGGGCCAGAGGGTAGCATGCTGTGTTTCCGTGCCGGCAACTCACATTCAGAGATTAGCTCTGGGAGCTGGCTGGGCAGCACAAGGATTGGTGGAACACATCACTGCTCGGAGCCTGGGAAGGTATGGTGCAGTGTTCTGTCACATGGTGGACACATTGTGATGGGCCGGAGAGCTGTATCTCACAGTTGGCTCACATGCATGTCATGGCCTCATGGTGTTACAGTGTGTGTCAGAGAAAGCAGGTTGACAGGAAAAATGAGTTTTGCAATAACTCCTCTATTCCATTTCCAATGGTACCTGTATGAATGAGGATGCAAGTTCATGGAAATTAAAAAATATATATATATATATACATACACACACACATATACAGTATCTCTGTCTCTCTCACCACACACACACACACACGCATATTTGTATGTATGTTACAGATTGCATATAGATATATAAGTGATACACAGTGGGAACCTCATGAGTGGTGTAGAAAGCACATACAAATATATAAGTGATAGACAGTGGAAACCTCATTAGTGGGATAGATAGCATGCATATAGAAATACCTTATTTATCACATAAGATCCCCTCTGCATATGTCATTTATGCAACAGGCTAGGACCTTAAGGGACAGACATTTGTTTTGCTTTTTTAGGCATAAAATTATTTTTCTAAGTCTGTTATTTTTTGAGCTAGTGTTACTGTGCTTTCCACCATCCTGATTGCTATAACCACTGCCATGAAAGTGAAGTCAGGATGGCAAGCTGACACTGTGATGTGGTAGTTTGTTAGTGCCACAGAACTTCCGAAGAAATTACAAACCACTGCCACAGAAGTTCTGCGGCAAATGGTAGTCTTGCCGCAGAACTTGGTCCCACTGTGCCGCAGAAAAGTAGGGGCCCTGATTACAATCCTCTTTTGCAATTAAGGGGTACATGTAGTAGAGATCACCTTTTGGCCTGAGAAAAAACTTAAGATCCAGGGCATCCCAGAACCTATCCTAGACTCTGAGGGGTTTTGGAATGGGGGATGGCACTATAAGGTAAATATAATCCAGACCGATGATGGCCTACAGCATCTCCCCAGTTGCTTTTATTTGGGCCATGACAAAGGCTTTATCTTCTACCCAGGGCAACCTCGTCACTGCTACAAGTGTGGCTCTGGTAGACACTTAAGCAGAACTTGTGACACACTTAAATGCGCCCAATGTGGGGAATTAGGACAGTCTATGTTAGACTGTCATCATCCTGTCAAGTGCAGCATTTGTGAGGAAGGCCACTCCTTCGTGGACTGCCCGTGGGCAGCACACAACACCACCAATGGAGATTTTTGTATCCAGGATTTTTTATATTAATGCTGCTGTTAAATCTGCCCAGAGACAACATTTATTTATTTATTTATTTAAAAGTTGATAACTGGGAAAGGTGCCATGAGCCAAGGTTTATTTCCAGGTGCGACCCAGGGGGAAAGGGGGTACAGGAGTCAGAACAGAACAAATTTAAGTACACAAAATAATGGGGAACAAAAAAAACAGGGAAAACCATGTACAAATGTAACCCCCCTATAAATGTGGGTTCCCGAAAAGTCTTTCTTGAGCTTGCCTAAATGTTCACTGCCAGGCTGGTGTTCTGCATTTTAGCAGATTCAATGTATTGCCAGAGAGTGTCTGTATAGCCTCTGTGTACTGTCTCTTTAAGAGCTGCCTGGATTGCAGTCTTAATTAATCTAAAAGGGAGCTCTGTTAGAAGATGTGCTTGTTTGCTGATCATTTGTTAGAGCAGTAATAATATTGCAGTTTGCTCTAACCTGCCTTCTTTGCAGCAAGTACTGTTCTGTTTATCTCCACCAACTTGGCCTGGGACTGTCAGAATGGGCCAATCAATACTGTTGGGACTCTAAAATGGAGCCTGCCTACATGGGGCTTAGTGGAGTCAAAACTTGTAGGAATTGTAGCTTTTGCATTTTGGCGCCTAAAATAACCTGGAGGAGGAGCCCTTGTTGTGACTGACAGACAGGTCAGCCAACCGAACCTTTTGGATCTTGGGGAAATTCCCAAGCTGCTTGCAGCTAGTTTCAGTTCTGAGTTGGGAAGTGAAGAGATAACAGCTTGAATGATTCAAGCAGCAGTCCCAGTGTAGATTCGCATCAGAGAACTGTGGAAAGGCCTGAGTTTTGGCCTGCATGCCTGCCTGCTGTCCCGGAGAGGGAACTTGTGCCTTTTCGGACTGAATCCGAACTTGGAGAGCGAAGTGAGCCACTGAATTGTGACCAGGCTCCTACCTGAAGAAGACTTGCTGAATGCGATCGGCCTGTCTGGACTTCCAGCCACCTCTAAACTCTCGGATTGTGCAGAGACTCTGTAATTGTGACCGGAGAGCCTTTTGCCTGGTACAGTGGAATTTCGTTACATGTGAATGTGTTGTGTGCTTATAGTGGGTTGTGATTTGGTTCTCCACTGTGGTATGAATTGTGTTCTGCTTGCTGGAAGCTGCATTAGAATTTCCTTACATGTAAATGTGCTGTGTGCTAGTGGATCACGATTTGGTTCCCCACTGTGGTTTGAACTGCATTCTGCTTGCTGGAAGCCGCATCCAGTGCCACGGACTGAATCCAAAATCATCTTCATTGGGCCTAGGCCTGGGCCTTGCCATACTGGCTCAGTCCGATTACCCACTGTACAGAGAAAGCCATCAATGAGAGATCTGCTAGGGATCAGTCCCCTGCTCAACGCTTGAACAGGAATGACGCCTCGGTCATTCGTGTGGGCCCCGCTTCTCCAGGCACTCCAGCTCAACAACCTGCAGTCTCGATTTCATCCTGCCTGTGTACAGTATTGGGTATTGTGAGTAAACATCAGGGTAGCTCCCTGCAACAACAGCTGAATCTAAAGTGTTATCATCTGATTGTCTTGTTGCTTTTTTTTCACAAACTGAGCCCTCCGGCTCCAGATTACAAGTAGTGAGTATTGTGCATGTTGTTTTTCTTCCATCATAGGGCCCCAACCAGCTGCAACGTTCCTGGCTAGCCCACCATTTTCCTACCTGGGTACCCAGAGTATGTGACTGTGTGGCAACTTAAAGCGCATGCATAACTGTTTGATTAATATAGCCTTTAAGCCAATCAACCTGATTACGCCCCTTCCGTGTTCAAGTCCCCTGAATAAATCAGATCTGACTTTTTTGCTGCATTTAACCAGACTGTGGTTCCAGTTTGTGCCAAGAATACTTTACTGTTGCTATTTACTGTGCATAACCTTGTTTTACAGGGGGTCCCCAGGGTTGAGCCAGAGGAACCAGCCCTGGTAATAAGTGCAAACAGTGTGGGTACTGGTATGGTGTACAAGGGGGACTGTGAAAGTGATTAGCATGTATTGTTCAGGACACTAGAAGGGAAAGAGGGGGGTTACAATGTCCTGGAGGGCTGTGCCCAGGTTAGTTTGACCACTACCAATCCTGACCTCTGGGTGGAGGCACCCGTTTCAGAACTCAGGCCCCTTAACCTGCCACTAGCTGAGCAGGAAGGGGTAGTAGCCCTTGGGATAGTGCCACCTAAGGGTTAAGCAAATATATACAAGTTATACAATAATGCTAAACAAACCACCTCCTACTCCTATTGTTAGCGAACACCTCACTATCCCACCAGGAAATATTCCCATAACACCTGATGTACAGTCACAACCACCACAACCTGAGTGTGGTCCATCTGAAACCGCTCCACCTTCTTCTGTGGTGGTGAGTACAGCCCCAGCCACTGCCATAGATACAATGACTATGCCCCCCACCACCTGAAGACACCTTTACTGTGGTCAAAAACAGGAGGAGAGGTTTTCGGAAAAGGAATACAGTTCCTCCAGCCAAAGGCCCCCCCCCCCAAGATCCCCATGCAAAATGCATATGCAGTACTTCAGGAAGACGACGTGGATGCAGGTGCTAAGTCAGATTCTACATCTGTTCAATCATCACAAGCAGAAAGAGGTTCAGATACTGAACAAGTAACGGAAAAATCGAACCCTATACCAAGAAAGGATAGAATGAGATCCTGTAAATGGGTTAAAAGAAATAATAATATGCATACTGTGTGTTTTCTTTTTTAGCACTTGCTTTTCTTTAATTTATGACGAGTGTGTTGTATGATATTATGGTCACTTCCTAGAATGTGAATAGTATTCAATCAGAAAGGAAAAGGCTACTTACATATACTTTGTTTGAATCACCCTTTTGGGATGCAGTCTTCCCACAGGATACCAGACTACATACTCGTCAAGATCAAGAACAAGCCACCCTCTGCTTGAAATGGGGTATGACCTATTGGTCTACTGGAGAAGATATTTGTAGTGGGGTGGGAATTTCTGTCAATAATCCAACTGCTAAGGTAACTCATACCTTGGACATTTTACCGGGAGAGCCTTTGTGCTAGATTTGTCCCTTTATAACATGCACTTTAGATTTACTAATGTATATGCCCTACAGTCCAAAGCTAGTAGAATAGAACTTCTCCATCTGATACAGCCCTACCTTTTTACAGTCAAATATGTTTTTCTGGGAGGAGATTTTAACTGCAGTTGATACCCCAAAAATAGGGGCTTGAAAGCTAATAAAATGTATTGTGATGCTAATTGTTTGAATATTCTTAAAAAGCCGACGGGACTGGTGGATGCCTTAGCTCAAACAGGGACACCTCAGAAACATTTTTTGTGGTGATCTAGCTACTAGGATTGACTTTTGGTTTATTTCTTCCTCCTTAGGGATAAAGTCTACTATTACTATGGTAGTGGTATCTTCTGATCATGCTTTATTGGAATTGAAAGTTTCAAATTATGATGGTATGCATAATGGCCCGGGGTACTGGCGCTTAAATCTAGAAATGTCATCTATTCCAACAGTAAAAGAGTTTTTTTTATCCCTTTTAGAAGCCAGGAAGTCAGTGAAATGTTTATATGACACCTCCCAAGTATGGTGGGAAGATACCAAGCGTGACGTTCAGGACTCCTTTAAACATATAAGTAGAACTAATGAAAAATATAAAACTGATCTCTATAACACATACAGGGAAAAATTTCAGGACCTTTTGTCTCAGGAAGTTGTCACAGAATTGGCAGACATTAAACAACAGTTGGCAGATTTACAATATTCTGTGATAGACTGAAATCCCTGGAACAGGAGCAAAGATTTGGTGCGCAAGATAAACAGGATTTTTGTAAACCCCTACCAATTCTGCTCAATGCAACATCAACAAAAACACATGTCACATCTAATGAGCACCCAGGGCACAGTTTTAATCACAACAAGCATTTGTCAATGCCGAACGTTCGCTTGCAGGTATTTGCAGTGGTGTTTGGCATGTATGGTGCATTACCCTAATGCCCTGTGCGATTGCTGGTATTTGCACAATAAATTGTCAGCATGACCTTTTTGTTACCCCTATTGTGTGCTACACATAGGCGGAAACATGTTTTGGGCAGGATGTGAAAAATAACAGCTGTACTGCTCATAAGGAAGTGTGGTAAAATGCCAATGTTAAAAATCTGGAGTGGAAATATTGAAAATTTGCAAACCTACGAGCGTGCGTGGGAACTGTGCAACGCATGCTCGTAAAACAGTAATTTTAGGAATTTTTTCACCAAATGTTCAACATTGCCATTTTAAAACCTCTGCTAATGAACAGTGCCACTGTGATTTTCTTACTGTGTCCCATACATTGATTCACCGACTGTGCCATTGCTGCACTACATGGGCGGAAAGACGTTTTCGCAGGATGTGAAAATGACAGCTGTACTGCTCTAAGGAGGTGTGGTAAAATGGCAATGTTGAAAATCTGGAGTGAAAAATTGAAATTGCGAAACTTGCGTAAGCCGCATGAGGAACTGCACAACGACGTCAGAAACAGTTATTTGTTGGAATTTTTTCACCAAATTTTCAACATAGCCATTTTAAGATCTCTGCTCATGAACAGTGACACTGTGATTTTCTTAATGTGTCCCATACACTGAGTTCGCACACCGACTGTGCCATTGTGCGCTACATGGGCGGAAACACGTTTTGGGCAAGATGTGAAAAATGACAGCTGCAGTGCTCATAAGGAGGTGTGGTAAAATGGCAATGTTGAAAATCTGGAGTGAAAATATTGAAAATTCGCAAACTTACCGCACGTGCGTAGGAACTGCGCAATGCAGAGTCATAAAACAGTCATTTTAGAATTTTTCACCAAATTTTCAACATAGCCATTTTAAGATCTCTGCTCATGAACAGTGACACTGTGATTGTCTTAATGTGTCCCATACATTGAGTTTGCACACCGACTGCGCCATTGTGCGCTACATGGGCAGAAACACATTTGGGGCAGGATGTGAAAAATGACAGCTGTACTGCTCATGAGGAGGTGTGGTAAAATGGCAATGTTGAAAATCTGGAGTGCAAATATTGAAAATTCACAAACGTACGAGCGTGCATAGGAACTGCGCAACACACACTTGTAAAACAGTCATTTTTAGGAATTTTTTCACCAAATTTTCAACATAGCCATTTTAAGACCTCTGCTCATGAACAGCAGCACTGTGATTTTTGTAATGTGTTCCATACATTGATTCCGCACACCAACTGTGCCATTGTGCGCTACATGGGTGGAAACACGTTTTGGGTGAGATGTGAAAAATGACAGCTGTACAACTCATAAGAAGGTGTGATAAAATGGCAATGTTGGAAATCTGGAGTGAAAATATTGAAAATGCGTGAACTTATTAGCCTGCGAGGAACTGCGCAATGCACGCCATGAAATGTCATTTTTGGTTTACGAAATTAACATGAGTTTAGACTTCTTCATGACGATACCGCTGTCATGGTAGTATTCGAGCCGGGGCAAGATTTTGTGCAGTGACTGTGCAGTGCTCATGAAATCACCCTTCGGGCCAGAATAACACCATGACAGTGACATCATTCATGAGAAGGGGTCCCAAAACCCCATGTTGAAAATTGGTGCAAAAATTCCAAAAAATGACTGAGATATGCAATAAAGTTGAAACCCCTATCTAGCCCATTATACAGCTTACAGGCATTTCCTCAGTTCGCGGTCGCCTTGAAGAGTGCAGACGTGTTCCCGTCCACCAAGATCATCGCGCCAGAGTCCAGAGGTAAGTATGGGGTGAGGGGGTTGTGGGGAGGCTGGTGCGCAGGGTGGGTGCGGGTTGTGGGGGCTGAGATGCCAGGGACCGTTTTTTTTTTTTACAGGTTTAACAAAAAAGATGACGTGGGACGCTTGCCATGCTGGGGTGGGCTCCAGCATGGCAGAAGATGGCTGGGGGGCCGAGGAGCCGGACGGGATTGGGCACCCTGGCCGTAAACTACGCGGGGGCCGAGGAGCCGACAGGGATTGGGCACCCCTGTCTGCAAACAAATTGAATGTTTGCCATGCTGGGGTGGGCCCTCAGCGTGCAGTGGGATGGCTTGGGGCCGTGGAGCCGACGGGGATTGGGCACCCCGCCGCAAACAACATTTTGCTACACTGGGGTGGGCCCCAGCATGGCACCAAAGTTTGGGAGGTGGCGGACGCCGCTGGGGCAGCGCGTGATGCGAGGGGGGGACGGCGTGATGGCGGTGCTCAGTATGGCAGCGGTGCTTTCCTTTGAAGCAGAGGAACACTGCTGTCATACAGAGCTCCTGCACCCATTGGTGCAGGACCACCAAGCCTGCTCAAGGGAGCAGTGCATTGGATGGGAGAGGCACACCTCCAAGTGTGCTACTCTCCCAAAACGTTCCTTGCGCATGCGTGCAAGTGAACGTAAAAATGGATATTTTACAGGAAGTGGACAAACATATTAAATCCCTTTTTTTCACTACTACACCACCAAAAACAACATATAAAACATGGCTTAAAGATTGCATGTTACTGCAGATTTTGCTGCAAGATGCTGCTACATTAATTTCCCCTATTACTCAACAGGAATTACTTACCACCTTATCCCAAGTAAAAGATCGATCTACCCCTGGGAAGGATAGGCTTACCTACGAGATATACAAAATTATTCTCTCTGTACTAACAACTGAATCTTTTGAACTTTTACATGACATCCTGTCTATAGGGAAGTTACCAGACAGCATGGGTATTGGGTTAGTAATACTTATGTACAAAGCAGGAAACAGGTCTCACTTACACAGTTGGAGACATATTACCCTACTAAACACTGATTTCAAACTCCTCACCAAAATTTTGAATAATAGACTAATGTATTATGAAGAAGACCTTATTCATCCATTTCAAGCGTGCGATACCAGGATAGAAAATGACAGACAGTCTCCTTTTATTAAGGGAACTAATGACTAAAGGGCACACAGGAGAGCTAACAGGATTTGTGTTACATATTGACCAGATCAAGGCCTTTGATAAGATAACCCACGAATATCTTTGGGAGTGCACGGAGGATTATGAGATTCCAGCCACCTTTATTAAGTGGATACAGACATGTTATTCTACCACAGCTGCACAAGCATATTGTAATGGATGGATAGGTCAAAAATGTAGAATTACTAGAGGGGTTCAACAGGGCTGTCCACTTAGCTCTTTACTTTATATATTTACATTAGACCCATTGATATGGTGTATCAATGACACTGTCAGCATAAATGGAGTGTCCTTTTCTAGCACAAATGTAGAAATCAAAAGTATAGCATACACAGATGACATTTGTTTTATAGTAGGAGATGTAGAATCAGTGGGACAGTTAGGACAGATTCTAAATGACTTCACGACTATGACTGGAGCTCAGGTGAATTATGACAAAAGTAGATGGCTCCTCATAGGTACCTTTACATATGAAGAGTCTCAGATAATTAATATACCAATAGTTCAAGATACCTGTACTATTTTAGGCATACAATTTGGCAAGGGAGACCTAGCCCTTCAGAACTGGAATGTGACAGGGAGCTCCTGCCACTCTTGAGGACCGACCTTTTCTTAAATCTGTTGTGACAGTTCTTCTGTTTCTTAGCTTAATCTATCCTTTACAATTTCTAGTCCATAAGGTTGGCTACCTATGGGCACCCCCTCCCCTTTCTTGACTATGCTATAGTGTCCTCTTTAATTTTCCTTTTCCCTTTAAGGTCCTCGTTCAGGGAGGTTATTGTGGTGACCTCCGAGCATATATAAAACAACAGGTTGTGTTTAATTTTGTTGGATTTAGTATGTAATAGCACTACTTTGTCATAAAATACTTTAATATATATACCTTATGTGTATAAAACCTCCAAATATTGAAAATACCATGGCACTAGGTGTTTTGATAAAGGTAAAAATACTAGTTGATTGTATTACACAAATTAAGTTAGCTGTGCTATTTAAAATGCATGTAAATTGCTGTAAACTGAGACAATCTGAAATGTCATGTTGATTTACATATATCCCATGATGTTCTGCATTATGGATGTATGTGTGATGTTGTGTTTCTTTGAAACTTGGCTTATTGTCAATGCCCTTTGGGTTAACCCTTGTTTCAGTGCTTCTGCACTGAGGTTCTTTGTTTTAGCTTATTTTTTTTTTATTTGAGCCCCTACTACCCAAGCAAACAAGGCCTGAATAGGGGTGGAGGCTGAATCTCAGTTGCTAAGTAGATCAGAGATCAGTGTCAGTAGGTGCTGGCTAAGTGTATAGAAAGGACATACATAGTCTGTTGCTGCAAACTGATGTACTGAAGAAGGGATATGCCATTGCTCAAGGTTATTTACTTCAGTTTGAATAAACATTACACAGTGATTGTGTAGTTATAGGTTCATGGGTTCATAGATTACACAAGTCTGAGGGCAACGCCCATGTTGAACTAGCTGCCATTATTTCCTAATGGTGGAAATGAAACTTTCTGTCTCCCATATGTTGATCAAGTCTGTGTTTGAATTGTTCAGTATTATCGCTTGTTACAATAGTAACTGGTAGTGAGTTCCATAATGGGGGTACTCTCTGAGTACTACATTTATTCCTATGAACGGTCTTATTAGTTTCGACCTGTAACCTTAGTTTATGTGATTTTTTTTCCAATAGTTTAACCAGGTGAGACACACTAATCTGAAAGCTTGTTTACAGGTGCAACCTGGGAGCACAGGGAAGTTAAGTGACTTGCTCAGGGTCACACAGTATGCAAGTAGGGACTGTGGGATTCAAACCCAGGTCTCCAGATTTGCAGCTCAGAGCCTTAAACCACTGAACTATACTGCCTCCCCAGTCTTGGATCTTGTGCTATCTGAGGAGATTTGGCTTACCAGGCAGTTTGTCTCAAATAATGATGGATCTCGAAAAGCCTTGAAGTTCGGTGTCTGGTCCACCTGTTATCCCACAGCCCCTCCACATGGAGTTCCAAATTACAGCTGGCACAGGACAAAGTGGCACTCTGGAATAAGTGGAGAATGCCCACACTGAAAAGAGTATTTATGGTTGAAACCTTTTTGCTACCTATTTTTCTTTATCTTAGTGCAGTTTACTGTTTACCTCCACAATTAGAAACAAAGATGTATAGTTGTTTTATTTCCTGCATTTGGGGCAGCAGGCTTAACCCTATCAAAAGAAGCCTACTATTCCAAGAAAAAAACACAAGGAGGGATAAAAATGGTAAACCCTATACTGTTTTCGTTCTCCATATTTATTAATACTAATATACAATTAATTCTGTTATCTCAGAATAAAGTCTGGATGCTGTGGGTAGTGAACTCTCTGGCAGAGATATTACCACTGTGGCCCTTGCACACAGGCATCCCGAGACAAAGATCTTTACAAGCTCTTTTGGAGACATTTAAACTCTGTTTTAGTAAAATTAAACTATGGAGATGAACAAGAGAGCACATTTCTAGGTTCCATAGAAAAGAATTAAATGATCATAATTTACTTATGTTTTTTTCAGTTAATGCTTTTCATTGAATTTTTTTTTATCAGTGAGATACATTACAGTTATGCTTCAGAGCCATAGTCTTATGTTAACAAATTTTCAAAAAAAGTAATATTGACTGGACTATGGATAAAAGAAAGCATATATTAAAGTGTCTTACGTGAGAGTGATACATACGTAGCATAAAGTCTCTGCATCTTTATTTTATGCACAATTATCTATATTTAAGACTGCATATACTTAACTGCCACAGGGTGGTTCAAAGGGTGTACCTCAGCAGTCACATTCCTAGCTTACATATTCTATCATCTGAGAGTATGAAGGATACAGAAATCTCTTGTACAGAGACACTAAGACCAGGGCCCCTTGTTTTCTGAGATTCTGCGGTTACAGCAGTGGCCGCAGAAATCAGGGCTGACTGCAGAAATCAGTGCATGCCACAGAAATCAGGAAAACCAGCCACACAGCTGCAGAAATGCTAGCTATGTTATGCAATCACACAAGGTAAGGGCATAGCTATTGCTGTATTAAGTATGCCATGGCACACATGCTCATTAGAAGAGGCAGCAAACTGATGCCATCTGGTACAAAGCCAAAAAGCTAGTGACTGCCTAGCATCTTGACTCATGCTGGCTCTTGTTACATAACTCCTTCCAGCCAGTATTGTGTGTGTGTGGGGGGGAGAGACTGACGCCATAGTAGCAGAGCTTGATTAGGTCCACGGCAGTTATGATTTGCAGCTGTGTAGGTGTGGGTAGCTCAGCCATGTTAATTTTACATTATGAGGCTGCTTATGGTGCATGCTGAATCCTTGGAAGATGAATTTGGAAGGAAGAACTGGAAGGCAAGCTGTAGTCAAGAAGTGAGAAGATTAAGTGGTGCCCCTGGAGGTGGAACTGATATCAATGTGGTGACAGGTATTGGAGGAGGAGCTGATTTCAGAAACATCGGGCTGGCAGCAGACTGAGCAGAGGACTCGGCCCCCACTGGTGGACATCTATCACAGTTTTGATTTGTGGGCTGCAGTTCTGTACCTGCAAGTGTGAGAGTAATTTCTTGACAAATCTGAACATGCAGCCTAAGTGGCAGCATCAAGCTCAATTCTTAAGAAGGGACAAGTTGCCCAGCTGCAGCAGAGGTGGTGACCAGGGTATACTAGAACTGGAGCAAGCAGGTATGGAAAAAAATCAGAATGGAGAGTCTGATTGCTGCTACTCATAAGTGAAATGAGGGTCACCGACTGAAGAACACCACCACCCCCTGAGTTGTGAGGAGAAGAGAACATGCTAACGAAGGTTACTCCAGCTTGGGACAAATGACCTAGCTAGGCATGGGATCAGTGCAGTGCAGGATGAAATTGTGGAGTTGGGGAGGGGCCTCAGAGAGGTAGCAAGCACAGTTACCTTCTCAGAGGTGCTGTCAGTTCATGGCAGGGGTGAGGCTAGGGTACTACACACCATGCAATTTAATGAATGGTTGCAAAACTGGTGCAGAGCACAGGGCTTTGGCTTTATTGGGGACTGGGGGTACACCTGGAGAGATGAAGGTTTATACTGGCACGATGGTATGCATCTGTCCATGAAGGGAACCAAGATCCTAAGTGACAGGTTTAAATGCTTCCTTGGCAAGCTTTTAAACTAGCCATGGGGGGAGGTGCTAATATGAGGCAGGAAATTTCAAGCCTCCCCCCACAAAACATGACAGGTAGTAAGGTAAACACTGAGGTACAGTGCTCAACAGAGGGCAGAACAGGGGTAAATGGAAAAAGAGCAGGCATGGGGGAAAAAAGGATAAAGCCAACATTAAATGGAGGGCAATGAGTACCAATGCCTGTAGTCTGGGAAACAAGCTTCCTGAGCTAGTAGCCTTGATGGAAAATGAACACTTGGATATTGTGGCAGTCACAGAAACATGGTACACGGGGAACCATGACTGGGATGTCAACATACCGGGGTACACAGTCTACAGAAGGGACAGGGAGGGGAAAAGAGGAGGTGGAGTAGCTCTATACATAAGGGAAGGGATCAAGCTACAGAACGAAAAAGTAAAGGGGGAGGACAAGAGGCACTCTGGGTCAACTTGGAGACAGGGAATGGCATCACAATCCGCACAGGGGTTGTATGCAGACCCCCATCTCAAGGGGAGGAAATGGACAAGACAATGATAGAGGACATTCTCAAAATGGCTGAAAAAGGGGAGATACTGTTAATGGAGGACCTGAATATGCCAGATGTTAACTGGATGACATGTACTGCAGCCACATCCAAGAGCAGGGTCATTCTCGATGCCCTGCAGGGGGCAGGCCTTAGACAGCTAGTGTTGGAACCCACTCGGGAGGAAGCAATACTAGACCTGGTACTCTCAAATGGAGCGAGGATCACAAATTTAGAAGTCAGTAGACACCTGGGAACAAGCGACCACTGCACAGTGTGCTTCACAATAAGCACAACCACGGAGACAAGCCATACAAAAACAAGCATACTGGACTTTAGAAGGGCTGACTTTAGCAAAATGGGTGAATACCTGAGGAATACACTAGCAAATGGCCAAAAAGGGAGGGATGGAAGAACAATGGAGAAAAATCAAAACTGCCATCATAGAGGCAACAAGCCTTTGTGTGAAACAGATAAAGAAAACAAAGCGGAGTAAAAAACCACTATGGTTCTCAAAAGAGGTGGCAGGGAAGGTCAAGGAGAAAAAGGCTGCATTCAAAAAGTATAAGGCATCACAGAAGGAGCACGACAGGGAACTGTATCAATTAAATCAGAAAGAAGTGGGGAAGGCAGTCAGAAGAGCAAAAGCCCAAGCTGAGGAAAAAATAGCCAAGTCAGTTAAGAAGGGGGATAAAACCTTTTATAGGTACATTAGGGAGCATAGAAAGGTTAAGGGAGGAACAGTGGAAGATTAATAAGGAGAGGGAGGTGGGCAGAGGGAGACAGTGAAAGGCAGAGATATTGAATGAATACTTTGCTCAGTATTCACAAAAGAAGATGAGGAGGAGTTACCTAAACCAGACAATAGAAGCACTTCTAGGTAGGGGGTTGATACCAGTCCATTTACAGAAGAAAGAGTCCTGAAAGAACCCTAAAACTCAAGGTGGACAAAGTATTGGGGCCTGATGGGATCACCCCAGAATCCTAAAAGAACTAAGGGAGGACCTAGTGACACCACTGACCACACTTTTTAACAAATCACGGGAGGATGGGGTGGTACCTGAGGACTGGCGGAGGGCAGATGTGATTCCCCTTCACAAAAGTGGGAGCAAGGCAGAAGCAGGAAACTACAGACCTGTAAGTTTGACCTCAGTGGTAGGGAAAATGATGGAATCACTTCTGAAAGAAAGAACTGTTGAGTACCTAGAGGCCAGAGGGGCACAGGACCCAAAGCAGCATGGATTTACAGCAGGAAGGTCATGTCAGACAAATCTAATAGGTTTCTTTGACTGGGTGACCAAAGTAATAGACCAGGGAGGGGCTGTGGATATGGCCTACCTAGACTTTAGCAAGGCATTTGACACAGTCCCACACAAAAG
This sequence comes from Neoceratodus forsteri, assembly GCA_016271365.2. Lineage (NCBI taxonomy): Eukaryota > Metazoa > Chordata > Ceratodontiformes > Ceratodontidae > Neoceratodus > Neoceratodus forsteri. The sequence goes on along the minus strand of CM057450.1, from coordinate 1,196,860,990 downwards.
ATTAATAATCAAGTTAGCCAGCTTCGGAGTGGGTCCCAGGGTGGTAGCCTGGGATGCAAACTGGCTGCACAACAGGACACAGAAAGTAATAGTGAGTGGAACACATTCCAAAGAAAGGGGGTCACTAGTGGAGTACCTCAGGGCTCAGTACTGGGTCCAGTCCTCTTTAACATCTTTATAGGTGACATTGCAGAGGGTCTGGAGGGAAAGGTATGCCTCTTTGCAGATGATACAAAGATCTGTAACAGAGTTGATATACAAGGGGGAGTAGAAAGGATGAGAAGGGACTTGGCAAGGTTGGAGGAATGGTCAGTCATATGGCAACTTAGAGTCAATGCAAAGAAGTGCAAAGTAATGCACCTGGGAAACAAAAACCCAGGAGAAGAGTACACAATAGCAGGGGAGGTACTAACAACAACAAAAATGGAATGGGACTTGGGGGTAGTCATATCAGATGATCTAAAGGTGGGTAAGTAATGTGAGAAGTCAGTGAGGAGAGCCAGGGGGATACTGGGATGCATAGGGAGGGGCATCACAAGTAGAAAAAGGGAAGTGGTTATCCTTCTGTACAGACAGTTGGTGAGACCCCATCTGGAGTACTGTGTGCAGTTTTGGAGACCTCATCTACGCAAGGACATAGACAGGATGGAAGCAGTCCAGAGGAGGGCAACTAAAATGGTGCAAGGTCTGCATCAGAAATCGTATGAAGAGAGACTGAGAGAGCTTAATATGTATACCCTTGGTGAAAGGAGGGACAGGGGGGACATGATAGAAACGTTCAAGTACCTCAAGGGAATCAACAAAGTCCAGGAGGGTAGCATCTTTCAGAAAAAGAGATGTACAAGAACAAGTGGACACAATTTAAAGATAGAGGGGGGACGGCTCAGGTGTAATGTGAGGAAATCTTTTTTCACGGAGAGAGTGGTGGATGCATGGAACTGCCTTCCTGGGGAGGTTGTTGGGGCTAAAACAGTGGGGGAATTCAAACATGCATGGGACAGACACAAGGCAATTGTAGTGGGGGTGGCAGGAAATAGGCTGTTGGTTAACTAGAATCTGCAGCTTATCCAGTAGGTAGGGAAATGGGCAGACTGGGTGGGCCAAGTGGTCCTTATCTGCCATCAAAGTCTATGTTTCTATGTTAATAAGAATGACTTGCTTGCATTTTTTAGTGTGTCCCCCAAAGAAAAATCAGGAGTCAGCAAATCCTACAGATACTGCAAGTTACATCCTCCTTCACTATTATAGGAAGACAATCCCCCCCAAAAAGACAGATTTGTACACTGCACTCAACATGTTTGTTGCAAAACAGATGGAGTATTCCTAGTTTACAAAAATAATAATTTAAAAGGACATTGATCAAAATCAGAAAAAAAATGGCCTTCAAGTTGGAGTCTCCCTTTATATCTGCTAACTTTAAAAATAAACCAGAAGAAATCCAAGCAGGTTTTGCCTTCTGTGTAGTTTTAGCTGAGTGTGTATGTCCTCCTCTGATTACAACCTAGTAGAACAGCAAAGGCCACCAATTTCCAGAAGAACTGACGAGCCTTCAAATTCGGGGTGGGAGGAAAAATTAATTAAAAGAGAACACTGATGCCGATGGCTGTGCTAAGTTTGGTTTACTGCAATTTAATATTGGTGATAAGAAGACTACATACTGTTAAATGGCCTGCTGTTCCACTTTCAATGTAGCAGAGTGGTTGCACGAAGGTTAACTAAGACTTAATCCTTTTGAAGGTATGCCGTTTAGACACAATTTATGTGCCGCAGAATCAGCAGTTGTTCTGCAACAGAAGGTATGAGGTCCTGCCGAAGAATGTAGGTCCACTTTGCCGCAGTAAACACGGGGCCCTGACTAAGACATTTCTCACGAGGAAATAACATATTCTTACATTGTATTAAATAGTACATTTAAATTGTTCGCATGTGTCATGGATAGTTGTTGATGACAAATACTCGCATACATTCCACTACTACATTTTGAACCTTAAGAATCCAAGATTTTCCAGTCGCATCCCTTCATTACTAAATTATCACCTAAAGGGGGTTATCATTGGCAGTCAACCTACTCCGGCACGTGGAGAGAGAAAAGCCACGTAAGGGCCCCAGCAGCGATGGTATTAGGACAGATTGTTAACAGCTATGTGGGATAAGCGGTCCAGCTGGGCAATGTGGGCTGTGGAGTTGTATAGCTCAGATAGAGATGGGATCTCTGTAGTTCTCCAGTGACTTAGGATAAGCCGCTTAGCCTGGAGGCTAAAAATTGATAGCCAACGGACTTGCATCCTAAATAACTTCAGACCCTAAGGTGGAAGACCCAGGATCCAGACCATAGGGGTCACACCAATTGTAGCCCCCAGTATTTGTTCAGCAAGGCCGGATACTGCAATCCAAAAGGATATCAGCTTTGGACAATGCCATAAGATATGGGCCAGGTCTCCCACTTGGGCATCACACCTCCAGCAACGATCACTGCCAACAAGATGCATGCGATAGGGCATACTGGGGGTGCGGTATCAGTGAGATAGTATTTTCTGCTGTATTAGCTGGCAACAAGCATCTGGAAGAATTTTGTGAGCTTCCCTCCAGCATGCTAACCATTGTTCCTCTGAGATAGGCTGCTTAAGGGCCTTTTCCGATTTGATCTTAGCTGTATTAGAGCCAGAGGGGAGCTGGGACCTAAGGGCTAAGTACATGTGGCTAACCACTCCTTTCTTCACAGATAGCCAGCTAGGGAGAGGAGTTGGGTTACTCTGTCGTGCCCCATGATGATGCTTGATATACGCCTGTACTACACTATGTAATTGCAAATGTTGCCAAAAAGTTTTTTTCCCCAAGTGGTATTCAGCGTCTAGTTCCTTAAAGGACTTCAAATTTGATCCCCCATTTTCCAATATCTGAGCTAATTTAAAGATCCCCTTATCTGCCCTGTCTATCCAGAATAATGTTTTCCCCTCAATCATAAGGGCATTGTTATGCCAGATTGGCATTTCAGCCAGTGGGTACAGATTAGCCTTTAGCTTCTTATGGACTGAGTGCCACGTCAAGGCTGAGGCCAAGATGGTGGGATGTTCCCTTAGGGATTGGGATAAGGGGGAGTACAGCAAGGTCGATAAACTCCATCATCCGGCCCTTTCTGACTCCATCTCAACCCACTGCGGAACATTGTCCCCAGGTGGTAGAAACCATACCATGATCTGTGCTGTGAGATATGCTAATTTGTATCCTTCTATCCATGGGAGATTCCATCCCCCTTGTTTCCAGTGTGCACGTAACATGTTCCTACTATATCTAGGATTAGTCTTTTCCCACAGAAAGCTGGAGAGCATCTTGTCTATTGTCGTAACCCATGTTGCCAGGAGAGCCAGAGGGATATGCGACAAAGTATATAAAAGTTATGGGGCAACAACCATTTTTATGGCTGATATTTTCCCAGCCAGTGTAAGGTGAAGTTTACACCACCAGTCCAATTCCGTCCTAATGTCTGCAAGCAGGGGATTTAAGTTTAGCTCCCAATTTTTAGCTAGATCCACGTGTAGCCTAATACCCAAGTACACTATCGAATGAGCCGACCACTGCAGCCCATACTGATAGACTGAGGACTTGATGCATCGGGAGTTAAGTGGTAATATCTCCATTTTGGAGCGATTAATCCTTAGCACTGATAACATGGCAAAGTCCACCAGCAGCTTGAGTAGGGGAGGGATGGATGCTGGGGCATCAGCTAGTGGCACCAGCAAATCATCCTCATATGGAAAAGTAGTGTAGGCCTTTTCGCCAATGCGTATAGCTCCAATGCTAGGAGAGGATCTAATGGCTATTGCAAGGGGCTCCAGTGCTAGTTTAAAGAGTAAGGGGGAAAGTGGGCACCCCTGCCTAGTACCCCGGCCAAGAGGGAAGGGATTAGACAGTGTGGCATTTGTAAGGACCCGTGCCATGCGCTGATTATATAACACAGCAATCCAAGCCCAAAAGTGGGGTCCAAAGCCCATGACTTCTAGCACCTGCAGCAAGAAATCCCATTCAAGGGAGTCAAAGGCTTTCTCAAAGTCTATCGCCACTGCTGTGGTGGGGCTGTACCCATTTGGGCAAAAATCATAATATTAATCATAGAACGAATATGGTCCCTACTAAATCTCCCTGGGACAAAACCTGCCTGAGAGGAGTGGACCAGGGAAGTAAGTAGGGGGCTTAGATGAGATGCCATAATTTTTGCAAATATTTTGCTGTCTGAATTTATTAGGTAGATGGGCTGGTAATTAGAAGGCTTTGTTGGGTCCTTTCCTTTCTTAGAAAAAACTGTAATGATTGCTTCCCTAAGCATAGCGGGGAAGGAGCCAGTGGTTTTTGCTGTATTAAAAAGGGTCGCCAGTAAAGGGGCTATTTGCAGGGCTGCAATACTCCAGAGCTCAGGGGGAAGACCATTTCCTCCTGGTGCTTTGCCTGTATTTAAGGCTTTTAAGGCTGCATTTACCTCCAATGATGTGATGGGGCTTCCAAGGCCTTAACCTGTTGTGGGGACAACCGAGGAATAGAATAAGTCGAGGAATCGGCTTATCATCATGGGGTCAATATTTCTCAAAGAAGTGTATAATTCCTTGCAAAAGTTCACCATGATGGAGTTTATACATTCCTGAGTCACCTGTATTATACCACCTGGGTCTCTAAGGCCATAGATATAGCTCTCTGCTCTCTGATTACGTAGTCTATATGCTAGGACTTTCCCCCCTTTCTCACCTCCCGCCCAGTACCTATGCTTTACATGGAGGACGGCCAACTCTGCCTTCCTATCAAGAAGGCCATTAATATCTGAGCGAAGGCGTATCATTTCCAAATGACAAGGAGAAGGTCTAGAATTGTATGTGGGGGGGGGGGATGTTTACAAGTGGCTTCCAATGCTGCCAGGCATTGTTCGAGCATTCCAAGTTGCCGCTCCCTCTACTGCCTACGGGCTGCAGCGTAAGCCATTATAGCACCTCTAATTGTGACTTTCAAAGCTTCCCACAAACAGGCCAGATCTGTTAATTTAGGGGCGTTGTCCTGCAGATAAAGTTTAACTTGTGTGGCCAACCAACCAGGGAAGTCTGGATCCCTCAATAAAAGAGGGTCCAGTTTCCAGGTGCAGGATTATCTAACCTCTGGGCCCCACATTAACAGCAGTTGGACAGGAGCATGATCCAATATCACAATCGGAAAGATCTGAGTGTTAAAGACTATGCTCTTCTGACATGGGGAAACTAACCAATAGTCTAAACGAGAGTTAGTTTTGTGAACTGGGGAGAAATACATGTATTCTCTTTCTTTTGGATGAAGGACTCTCCAAGCATCTTGCAGCCCCATATCAGACATAAGCTGCTGCAGTGCCCTTCTGGTTCTGGGGTGCTTATATGGAGTGTTTGTGTTTCTATCAGCACTGAGATCTAAGGGGACATTAAGATCACCCCCCAGGACCACTGGTACTTGTTCCCCTGCTAAGGAGGAGAGAGACTGCACCAGAGCATCAAAACAGTCCGGTAGGTCCTCATTAGGGCCATAGATATTAACAACCACTAGGGGCCCTTGTTGTGTACTGAAGAGAGCCATTACCCATCGGCCAGATGTATCTCATTTGGATTTAACCAGTGGCCAGTGGAGAACCTTACGCACAAGGATGGCGACTCCTCTCTTGTGCGTAGAAGCTGAGGATGATACAGCCTGACCCACCCATGCCCGTTTAAGGCTTTCATTATCTGCTTGCCAGAGCTTAGTCTCCTGGAGTAGAGCGACATCCACTCTCAGACTTTTTAGTTGTCCCAGAACCTGCGAACGCTTCACCGGGGTATTTAGACCCTCACGTTCCAGGTAATTAAGTTTATATCAACCATAATCCAAATTTCTTGCAAAAGCAGATCTGATATTCTGAATGTAATGTAGACACAAGGCTGAGAGGAGGGGGAAGAGCCCCTTCCAAGATACTATACAGCAACTGATCAGCTTGGATTCTGTCCCTACAATATAGTCTTGTAGTCTGACACCTTGCGAAGGATAGCCTAACAAACAAACAGTCAAAAAACAAACATAATAACCAGAACTATTTACATCCAGCCTGTAGACGGCCAGGAGGAGGCACCATGGAGTACGGCCAGCAGCATGTGCTACAAGAGCTCCATGCGCATCCCGGGGGTGTGTGAGAGAGGGCAATGCCTTACCCTGCCATTTATAGGAGAGGTCGCAGTCTCTCAGCTATAAGGGAGGGATAGATTAGGATCGCAGGATCCGTTTTGGAGGGGCGCTCTTCATGTGCCTTGCTAGGCCACCATCAGGAGTATCTTGAGGGAATACAGGGAAAGGGGGGGGTCAGAAGAAAAGTTAAACAAAAAAGAGCAGAGGGGGAGGGAGAAGAAAGAGGAAAAGGGGGGATTATATATAATATATCTTGGGGGGGAGGATAAACTATTTCTGCAGATCAAATACCCCCATTTAGATAATGAGATAAGAACCATCACTTATCTAAAGTCCATCATGTTCCATTGTCAGAATAGTTCTTTGACCAAGCTTCATCAGTCGTCGTATGCTCAAGAGGGCGGTCATTCCCACCAGCTGCTGAGGGAGTAGTGGAGCTCATTTGCGGGCCCGAAGGAGTGGCCACAATGTCTGCCCATGATTTGCTCTGTCCTGAATTATTGGCCTTTTGTGCTGCATCCCCGTTGATTTCTCCTTGTGGATCTGGACAGTACATTTGAAGGGATGCATACGGATTTGGCGTAAAGTTTGCTCGCAGGTCCAAGCCAGGGTGGCTTCCATGCCTGTGATCAGGTCGGGGGCTTGTCAAAGCGGCCCATATTCTAGGGTGTCGGCATTTGGGATGCCGGGCTGTGGGATGCCTCTTCCTCGATCTAGGAAGTAGAACAGCCACAAAATTTCTGCAAAGTAGCAGGTGCATCTATCTCAGCCTGTGAAGTTTCTTCCATCTCTGTTGGTTCTACTACTGTCTGCGTAGCCATATAAGCCTCTTGTTCTCGAAAGTCCTCTGGATGCTGGGCTCTGAGAAAGCCCATCAGATTTTCTGGAGATGCAAACAATAGCGGTACTCCATTGTGTACTGCCCTCATGGTAGCTGGATAGCGTAGGGAGAAGGAGTAGCCATGCGCATGAAGGATCTTCCTTGCCGGGCCATACTCTCTCTGGTGGTCCGATAGATCCCCTGAATAGTCCTGAAAAATGTGTATACTGTGCCCCTGCCATGTTAGGTTGCTGATTTCCCTGTCCACTCTTGTAATTGTCTCTTTTTGTCTAAAGTCCAGGAATTTAGCCTGCAGCGGCCTAGGCCTTTCGCCCAATTTGGGAGGTGGGGCTAAAGAACGATGAGCCCACTCTACCTGGGGCCTGAAATCCTCTGGAAGGCCTAGTAATGTAGGAAGGGTTTGTTGTAGGAAGGAGACTGCGTTATTTTGTTCTGCCCCTTCTAGGAACCCTATGAATCTGAGATGATTTCGCCGGCTCCTATTTTCAAGGTCATCGACCTTTTCCTGGAGGAGGTGAATCATTTTCGCTTGCTCCCGCTTATTCACTGATAGATCTTGTATAGCTGCATCTTACGATCCCAGTCTCCGCTCAGTATGAAATAGATGGACTTTGATTCCTTTTAACGCTTGGATAGTCGCATTAGCAGCGGTTGTCAGTTGTTCCATTTGAGTTAGGATTTGTGTGAACATCTGCTCTCCCCTGATGCAGTGGCATTGTAGGTCATGTTGAGAGTCAGGCTTAGCACTGGATTAGGAAGGCTGATATCGATGTGCTAAAATGAGCAGTTTGCGGTACGTTCAGCAATTCTCTCACACGAATCTACTAGCCCGGCACATTCACCTTGCTTTAGCGCTGTTAAGCAAGTCAACAAAGATTCTTTATGCCGGGTTTAGTCAGAGTTTTTTCCTCCTTAGCTGTGGAGCGAGGTATTTAGGCAGCCATCTCATCCATGGTTAGCCACACCCCCCCCGCTTATGTTTTTTCAAGATACCGCGCATTTGATTCTAGGAATACAACGGAGAAAACCTGGATTAGTAAAATGATGGTCTATTCTTGCACACCACCACACATGTGGGATGTTATGTGGCTCTCCCTGCACGGGAAGTTTAATGTTAAGGGAAACTTAAAACATAAAGGACTTGAGGAATGATATTGCCCCAGAAGTACTTACCCTTGATATATAGAAACTATGGACCATTTATTTCTAGACTGCCCTTTTGTTCAAAAATGTTGGTACACTCTACAGAATAAATGGCCTACATCTCCATTTTTTTAATCTAACCTTAAATATATTATGTTTAGGGATCTTGTCCTTTTTCTGGACAAAACATGACAGGACAACACTATGGTTATTTTTGTATGTTTTAAATTTTATATATGGTATGCTCGATGCAGATTTACAATCCAACAACTTATCTTCATGGAAGAACAATTGTTTCATATGGTAGACACGGCTATTAGGAAATACAAGTCTCATGAGTGTAATTCGGTCCCCCCACAGGTTTTCCATGCATGGTGGGACAGTATAGATTGGATCCCATGAATCTCCAGGATATGGTAGGATAAAGGTCTGGTTTACAACTGCTTCTGCCATGAACACAGCGTAAATACCAATAGTTCTGGTATGTGCATCCTTTATGTTCCTTTGGATACTCTGATACTCTATCATCCCCCCTCAGCCAGTACTAAGTGGTTATGTAGAGTAATGATGGAATACTTGTTTTACCTTTCTGACACATTTAATTGAATACTTTTATTTAATATGTATTATCATCTGCCTATACATATTTCTCCCCAAACTTATTGTAGGAGAGAAGGAGGTCTAGGATGTTCTGATACTGAGCGGTTTCCTTCCCTCAACTACAGCCTTGGCTCCTTGGAGTTGGTTGAATATGTAAAGAGAGATTATTTCCCCTATTGTTTTGACAATAATGAGAGCTCATATTATCAGTATTCCTTTGTTTTTGTACATTTAAATGAAAGGAAAAAAAAGGGAGGTATACCACTTTCACTACTAAATAATTATTATGTTTACCTTGTGACTATTAACAGGTATTGTTTCTATTTTGAGTATAATCCCACAGTAGCTTCTCCTATTTTTTCCCCCTGAAAGGGGGATGGGGGGGTGGGATAAGTTTTGGGGAAGATCAACAACCACTATAGTTTGTTCCTTTTATGGAGGAATTTCATGTAAGGCATAAAATGTATTGAGGTTTAACATTAATGTGAAGGTACATTATGGCACTCCCCTACTACTTTGGGGAGGGGGGAGCTTGCAAATTTTCTATATTGCGTGGGTATGTTTTCAGAGATAACTGCAAGATGTATGCTGATAATACTTCTTTACTTTTCTTTGCCTTTCTTTAGTAGGACTTGACACAATATGTGCATTCCTGCCAAGTTGTTACATTAAAATTTCCCCTACTCTTATTGTGGGGAAGGAGGGAGAAGAAAGCATGGGAATACGTCTTCAGTAAGTGTTCTTTTCAGTATGAAATGAATGCTGTATGATCCATATTAGTTATTCCTAATTTGGTATGATTGAAATACCCAATTAGTTATGTATGATTTTTCTGGGAGTGCGTCAATTTGCTTCCAACAATTCATGCCCTGAAAATCCGCTCCCGAAAGTACAGTCTTGTCATTTTCACTCCCTACCACCTTTTGCTCTGCGTCTTTTTGCTCCCACTCATTGCATAGTAAACAGAAGTAGTGGCACACATGGCGGAGCATTACTAATTTACACTTATTGCATACTAAACAGAAGCAACATTTACATTAGCAGCATTTTATTTACCTGTTCCACTTCCACTCTGACTCAGTCCACTAACCAAGGACACAATCCCGTCGTGGTTTGTTGTTGTTCAGTTCAGATGTTGCAATGCAGTTAAAAATGAAATCTTTATTTATTCCAAGAAAGGTTTAAAAGTTCAGTGTTCAGTGTTTAAGTGCTGCAATGCGGCAAGTAGATGTTGCGATGTAGTTAAAAACAAAATCTATTTATTTCAAGTTTAGAACGAATACTGGAAGCAGTGTGCAACTCCTCTGAGGAACTCCTCTGTCGAGCGCTCTTTACTTTTCTGCAGCACCTTTTCCAACCTGACAGCACTGTCCTTGTACTGTCCTTTTTGCTCATTTCTGGAATTCCCAGCAATCAGCTGCTCGATTTCAGCTTCTCTCTTTCTTTGTATCCCCTAAAGTCCCTCTATGAATTTCCATATCAAAGGGTGATTCATTCACAGAATGGACTGCATCCCTCTGTGGAATGCTTCTACTGCATTATTATTTTTTGAGCGTTTGTCAGCCACAGTGTCATTATGGTTCCACAGAGGGATAGCATACTGAGGTTGCCTTCGGCCAGTGCCACATCTGTTTTTCCGCCTGATCCAGGTGTCCTCGAAGTAGTCAATTATTGGTTCGAGTTCAGGAGGAAAAATATTAAGAGTTCTTCAGTAATCTCCTTGAGCTGTGAGACTACCTGGTCAGAAGGATAAAAGGCAAGTGCTGGGAGATATCTGCATTTCAGGCTGATCTCACTGTCCTGAGAGTACTTATTGCAGAGACCCTTTGATTGTATCTTATGATAAATACACTGAACAAAGTGGCAAAAAACACCCCACCTGACATGCATGTGGAAATATGTTTTTGAAAGCTTGTACGGTGGCCTTTTCAAAGTCAGTCATTATGACTGCAGGATCTAGACGTGGATTTAATTCCTTAATAGCAGTCAGCACTTTTTCATAATGTTCTCTCCTCTTCCCTGGTAGTTGAGCATATACTGCTGGTTGTACAATTCAAAATCGCTCACCAAGTATTATAAACATTTGGTAAAACAGAGGGGGTGCAATGCTAAATGAGCCATCAGCAAACCAGTTATTACAGTGCTCTAGGTATTGTAAATTTGCCTCAGTCCCAAAAACAAGTATGCAGTCAGGCCCCTGTCCACTATCGAGCAGCATGAAATTAACTTCAGTGCTTTGACTATTTTTAAATGTAGTATAGTAGTCAGGCAATGCTAATTCAGTTAAATTACATGGATTAGGTGGTGCACCGTGCACCCTGACCTCGCTGAATAGTGCGTTTCATGTTTTTTTATAAAATGGCTGAGACCAGTTGAGTAATCTGATTGGTTATTTATAGTGCAACATGAGATAATGTTGCACTATAAATAACTAGTCCTAGTAAAACAGCTGTATAACAGAACCCAATGACTCATATATTCATTTTAAACATTCTATTCAGAATGTTTCAAAACTTTGCCATCACCATTTTTTCAACCCGCTTACGTTGTAAGAAAATAACACATTTTCTTATTTGGCTGCAGCAGGCAGGCAAGCAACAGTTCTTCCCTGTTCCTGTTGATGATTTTAGTTTTGACCCTCCCCCAAAACAGCAGGAAGAAATATGTTTTTTTTCTTAATTTTGTCATAAAATATCCAGATACCAGCCAGCTTCACTTGGAGCGAGCATGTCCCTAATCGGCCACCATGCAAACCAGTTTCCTGCTTTGCGGTTTTCAAACCACTAATCTGTAGTCTGTCATGACAACGGCACCAAAAAACTGTCGCAGCACTCCCGTGACATGAGTGGCTCCACCCGCAAGAGCAGGAACTGGGAAACAATGCAGTTGTATCCCCAGTAAGCTCCCAACATGTCGGGGGGGTTTACATGAATATATGGACTTCTTGTATCTTAATTTGAGCGAGTCAGGCAAGTGAAGGGGGAGTCCAACGGCTGGACTTCTTAGTTGCTTATGAGCCGCAGCAACAAAAAATTGAACAAATTAAAACACTCAAGTGATTTTTTTTTTAAAAAAGAGGAAAGTAAAACATAGCCTGAAATCTTACCTCTCAACTGTCCCTGTTTAGGAGGGACTTCCTTTATTTTAGCTGTCAAAATTGGCCTGTCCCTCATAAAAAAAGGTGCTGCCCACACAGGGGGCATGCTGTAAGTTCAGATTTTAAAGCAGGAGTTCTTAATATTCTTACACAATAAATCAAGCTTGCACAAGAATTACAGGCAATGGTTACCACGTTGTGCTGAGCTCCTTTGAAGATGTGTCACTCATAAGTGGTACAAGCCTGATAACTTACTGCTTGGATGGGCAGGGAAGGGCACACAGACATATCAAACAAAACAACACAGAAACTAAATGTAAGCACTATTACTATTATTATTATCATTACTATCACTAATTTAATCACTAATTTAATCTAGCACCAGTAGGCAGAGGGACTATTTTACATAAAAATCAGATATTAATTTACATTTTTACTTATTTAAAAATGTGTGTTCAAAAAAAAAAAAACTGTTTCTAAAAATAAAGAGCTGTTTTATAAGTGCAATAAGACACTCCGGGGTTGTGCATTAAGTTGTGATAACCGCACTCTTGGGGCAACCGTCACTCGGCCTTCAGCCTCGTGCCTAACTACACCCCTAGGAGTGCGGTTATCACAACATAATGCACATCCCGTCATGCCTTATTGCTTACATCTACTAGGCACCCCTGTGCAGCCAATGACATATTTTGCTTTGAGTGCAGTAATACTTGCACCGTAGTGTCTTGAGTTGTTGCAGCTCTTTCTTTGGCTACATTTACTGTCTCTGCTCGCTCAACTGCAGCTGGGTCAGAAGCATGGGAGTGCTGGCTGAAGGTGGCTATTATGGCAGGGTTGTCATAGCTTACAGTGTGCACACTTGCGTTGCATCGCCTATCTGTTTTTACTGCAAGTTCGCACTGCCGAATCAATTTTCCATTGTAACCACGTTTGTGGTGTGTGTGTATATAAAGTTCTGTGCATTAACTAGCTTTCGCTTGATGCGCTCAGACAAGATGACCCTCCCTTCCATTTTGAACTGTCAGCATTGAGTATGCGCTGCAGAGACCATTTTTTTAAATGCTGCTGATTGCTACTTGATAATGACAGACAGCAGCAAGTAATTTTTGATGGTTACTAGACCGAGCCAGAGGCTGGGAATGCAGGACTTAGACGTGGATTCAATTCTCAGATTCTACTAATGTAAGGTGATGATGCTGTTCAACGCTCTGTGTGATGTTATTATGTGTGTGGCAATGGGGATATGATCTGTGTGCCACTGGGGGCGAAAAAATGTAGAGCGTGTAGTCCAGGAGCCGATTGTCTGGGGGTCGAGTCATCGGGAGCAAATTGTCGTGACATGTATTGATGGGAACGAAAAGACATAGACCCGATTCTTTTCCATTTTTTCATGTGACTTGAAACATGTACTGTTATTTGATTTGCTTTGATTTGATTTCAGTTTAATAGAAATTTCCCTACTCTTTGCTTTTTTGGGGGTGCGGGGAATGAGATAAGTAGATGGCGGAAGGTTTCTATTTACATTGGATTTTACTTTTATTGTATCTCTTGATTTACTGTGGTGGGGTTTCTTTTACTGTTGCAATAGTATGAACTGAATATGGAATTTTTTTCTATGTTCTTATTTTTTCTTCCTGTATGCTTGTAATACTTAATTTCTGTTATTTATGGTTATGTCTCACCAACGTTTACACTGTGATTATTAACATGTATTGCTTTCTTATTTTGATTTCCAGTTATAATAAAAAATTCCCCTGCTCTTTTTTAAAAAGTGCCATGGGATCTTTAACATCCACCTGAACTTCCACCAGAACAGGAAGATGGACCTTGGTTTAACATCTCATCCAAACGACGGCACCTCAGGAGTGCAGCACCCCCCTCATACTGCACCATAGTGTCAGTATTGGGATTTAACCCAAGTGTCTGGTGTGGGGCTAGAACCCACAGCTTTCTGATCTTCCGGTTAATAATTTTACATTATGGGAAGCATTTAAGGCTTCGATTAGAGGTAATACTATTTCCTTTGCTTCTTGGCAGAACAAAGAAAGGAAATTGGAAACTGTGGAGCTTTCTGGGAAGATTAAACTGAAAGAAGAGCGGGTATATTTGAATCTTTTAAGTTCAGATGCAGAGGTAAAGGAACTGAATGATATGAGATACCGTCTTAACAATATTTACAACCAAGACTACGAGGGCCTTATTCTTTTTACATAGATACATAGAAACCATCAGCAGATAAAGGTCTATGGCCCACCTAGTCTGCCCATTTGAGCTCATAAGATCACTTTAAGTTTTTCTAGGAGTCTGCTGCCCCTTACCCCTAACCTTCAGGATTCCCTTATGTCTATTCTTAAAGCCCATGATTGTTTCAGGCCCCACCACTTCCTCAGGCAGGGTGTTCCACTTGTCCACCACCCTTTCTGTGAAGAAATTCTTCCTCACATTTCCTCTGAATCTCCCTTCCTCCAACTTCATCCCATGCCCTCTAGTCCTGGAACATCTTTTTCGCTGGAAAATACTGTTTTCCTGCACCCTGTTCCTCCCTGTAAGGTACTTGTATGTCTCTATCATAGCCCCCTCTCCCTTCTGTCCTCCAGGGAGTACATATTCAAGTCCTTTAGCCTGTTCTCATAGGACTTGTGATGCAGTCTCTGTACTATCTTTGTTGCTCTAATCTGAACCTTCTCCACCCTATGTCCTTACTTAGGTAAGGTATCCAGAACTGGACACTGTACTCCAGGTGGGGCCTCACTAGTGTCTTGTATAGTGGAATTATGACCTCTCTTTTCCTGCTGGTGATGTCCCTGTCTATGCATCCCAGCATCCTATTTGCTTTACCTGCCACCTTGTCGCACTGTTTCACTACCTTGAGGTCATCAGAGATGATAACCCCAAGGTCCCTTTCCTGCTTGGTGCATGCTATACCCTCGCCCCCCCCAACTGATATGTTGTTCCAAGGTTTTTGTGCCCCAGATGCATTATTTTGCACATTTTTGTGTTAAACTTCAACTGCCAAACTGTTGACCATTCTTCAAGCTTCTGCAGGTCCCTCCTCATTCTGTCTACATCCTCTGGCATGTCCACGCTGTTACAGAGCTTTGTGTCATCAGCAAACAGGGAAATTCTGCCTTCTTGGTCCTGCTCAATGTCTCTGATGAAGATGTTGAATAGGACAAGTCCCAGCACTGATCCCTATGGCATCCCACTGATTACTCTTCCCTCTGTGGAGTGACAGCCATTTACAATAACCCTCTGTGTCCTGCCACCCAATCAATTACCCACTCACTGCACTACAGTCCTGCCCACACCCACAGTCTCCAGTTTGTTTAACAGCCTTCTATGCAGCACAGTGTCAAAGGTCTTGCTGAAGTCCAGATAGGCCACATCCACTGCCCTCCCCTGATCCACCTCCTTTGTCACGCAGTTGAAAAATTCAATGAGGTTGGTCTGGCATTATCTCCCCCAGTGATACCATGCTGCCTTGGGTCCTGTAGTCCATTGGCAACCATATGTTCCACCAATCTCTCCTTCAGTAGTGCTTCCATGATCTTCCCCACTACCGAGGTCAGGCTGGCTGGTCTGTAGTTCCCCGCTTCCTCTTTGTTCCCACTTTTGCATAAGGGGACTACATCTGCTGTCCTCCAGTCTTTGGGTACCCCCCTATTTCCAGTGATTTGCAATACAGGATTGCCAAAGTTTTAGCCACCACCTCTCTTAGTTCCTTTAGGACCCTGGAGTGCACCCCATTTGACCATCCGTCAAGCACTCCAGCACAACCCACACGACAGCCAACCTGCAGGAGTGCACAGCCAGCTGTAACAGATGATGACCTAATTCCAAGCACATCCTGTGGCATGTAGACAGCCCAGTCACATGGCAAGGGCAGGGGCAATGCCAGTGGTAGGCCCATCCTACCCTAAACATCCATTCAGAAGTCATCCCAGACACCAAAGCCGGAAAACACAAATGACTTGATGCCTTTTTTGAATGCAGCACAGGCTATAGTGCTGAAGAATGACCATCCACCATCAGATGCATGTGGACTTCACTTCATGGGTTCCATGCTCGCTCACAGTGGGGGGATGGGAGGCTGATGGCAGTGGGCAAGCTGGGGGAAAAGAAAGATCACTCGAGTTGCTGGATGCAGCCCAGCCCAGCCCCTCACTAGCAGAAAAGGCCATTCAATACCAACAAAATTATTAATACAAAAAAGCACACTTACCTCACTGCTCCTTTTATGATAAAGCCAGGCTGGTTATTAATTCATATTGTTTTGTTGGCACTGACCATCTAATTCACTCAGTCCCAGCCAAGTTCCGACTCCAGACTTGTGAGAATTAATCCCTGACAGGCTCATACGGCGTGACTAGTCGGCTGCTCCCGGCTCACACTCCACATAGTACCAGCAGCACCTCCAGTCACACAGTACAGCTAGATGCTTGCTGGGTTAGAGGATTTCTGCAGGACTTTCCCCAGACTGCAGATTCATCTTTCACATAAACAAAAAGTACCAACTTCAAGATGAGAACACAGTCATCACTGCCAGGTTATTAAGTTAGAAAACATTTAAACATGCACTACTGCTTTGCCACATTAAAAAAGTTAAATAAATAATCCACTATACTACTCTATACTGGAAAAATACATAGTAAAAGCTTTACCCCACTGAAAATGAGAAATTGCCTCTCACTTGGGCTATCCTGGGTAAATGCATTATAAAAATGGGCAAAAGGAGGACCCCACTGAAAAAAAAGATCTTGCATCTTTGCTGTACTATCCTAGATAAATACAGTGTAAAAACTGGGTCAAACAGAACCCCACTGCAAACAAGATATCACAACTCATCTGGGCTATCCTGAGTACAGTAAATATATTGTAAAACTATAAAAGCAGGACCCTATAGCAGAATCCCACTGAAAGGCAAATGTTGCATGTAAGCTGATCTGTCCTGGAAAAATAAATTGTACAAGCATCCAGATCACCCTTCTTGTGGCTGTCTGGTATATTCCTGGTGGTGTAGTGGTCCCCCTATAAGGGCATCTGACCTTCCTCCTGATTCATCCTTTCTGGCATTCCCCCAGCCCTGGTTACATAATGCAAACTACAGCAATAGTGATGACTGGCACAGCCCTCTGCTCACCACCTCAACTGGTTTCCATCTGTTGGTCTCTGAGTAATCACAAGTATTGTGCTGTAGTGCCCCGAAGTATGGGGCCCAACAGATAATTTAATTAAATAAATAAAATGCTCTTAGGCCCTGGGCAGTGTGGGCATCAGGGTCGCATAGGGGCATTGCATAGGGACCCCTCCAGCAATGTGTTTCACCCCCCATCACCAGGAAAAAAAGGGGCAGAGCTGTTAGTTAAAAAAAAAAAAGGAAAGTTTTTCTTTGTTTTCCCTGGCTGCCTGCTCTTTCTTAGAACTCTCCCCCCATGAGCAGACAGCACAAGCTGAGGTTGTCCATGTACTGGGACTGCTGTCCCTGCCCAACGTGTGGCATTTTGCTTTAAAACTAGAGAGCCAGTGTGGCATTGCCTTGGGATTCTAGTAAAAGTTCATCTTTTTCGCGAGTCAGTTGTGAGTTGGGCTAAAGGAGGAGAAGATGGAAGTACTGCAGTGACTATAAGAGCTTATCTGGTGAAGTTGAAGCCGGTTCGCTGACTCCATTGCCCGTCTTTAGCCAGTTCGGGTGCTGCTGGCCATCTACTGAAGTGTCTGGTAGTCCACCTAAGTGTTCTGGTGGGTTTGAGTGGTGGCGGTCAGAGAGAAGCAGCTTCCAGATTGTGGTGTGGGCTCAGTTTAGCCCTGTTTTTTTTTATTTTTAGATCATTTTTAAAGTTTCTTCAGTCCCTCAGTGGCAGTGTGGAAGAACCGTATCTTGAGAGATTGAGAGAGATAGAGAGAGAGAGAGAGACAGCGTCAGTGTCATGAGGCTCTTTGCCATCCATTTCCTGCCTCCTGAAAGTCCCTTCCTCTGCCATCACCTTCCAGCCTCCCGAACTCCTCAACTTCACTCCAGGTTGGGATGGTGAGTCAGCTGCAGCACTGAGAGTCAAGTGCTGATTGCCAGAACTTTTATTACATTTAATAATTTGTTTAAAAAAATGCCCAAGGGTGCAGGAAATGGCCGTGAGCCATATAAAGGTGGGTGCAGGGCCGATTTAAATAAATTAATAGTCATTTGGGCCCAGCAATGCCCAGGGGTGGGGCTAAGGGCAATTGGCCTTATCAGAAAGGAAAACTAATATTTATGATTAAGCTCCCCAGGTGAGAAGCTCAGGTTAATAGGCCCTAGTGTAACAAAATTAATATTAATAAGTAAGCTCCCAGGGGCGGAGCAACTGGGGCAAGACTAACCCCAGTTAAACCAAGCTAGACAAGTGGACTAGTGGAAGAAGGGCTAGTTAGCCCAGAAGCTCTTTTTTCCATCTTAAAATAATAAATTGAGCATCAAGTAGTTTAGTTTGTTGCAAAGGGACAAACCCCATGCATGAAAGAAGGGCTGCTCACATCTGCTTTGCTCTAATTTATTTAAATAAAAGTAAACTCAGGGCACTGTGTCAGTGACTGAGGTCATATTGGTGGTGGTGGGGGGCTTGTAGGTTCCCACCGTGGACTGTACATAGAGTCGACTGGGTGCTAGTTAGGCTAGCAAAAACTCCCCAACAGGGCTAGCATAAGGGAAGAGGGCTATTTTGAGTGGCAATAGTACTGGTACTGTGTTCTACAACCTGCAATTGCCCCAAACTGTGTTCTGCAGCCTGAAATTGCCCTGAACTGTGTTTTTTATTTTTATTTTTTTTTTATTTTAGTTCTTGTTGACCGGGTAAGTGCACTAGACAAATCCTGCCTATTTTCAGGCATGACCCGGAGGAGGGGGATACAGATGAATGCCAACTGACCTTGAACCAGATTAAGCTGTTGGTTCTGCAACCTGCAATTGCCTGAACTGTGTTTTGCAACTTGCAATTGCTTTGAACTGTGTTCCGCAACCTGTAATTGCCCGAACTAAGTTCTGCAATCTGCAATTCCCCAAACTGTGTTCTGCAACCTGTAATTGCCCCAAATTGTGTGTCCTGTGCCCTGCAAATGGCAATTGCCTGTGCTGTGTTCTGCAACCTGCAATTGCCCAAACTGTGTTCTGCAACCTGCAATTGCCCTGAACTGTGTGTCCTGTGCCCTATAACTGGGAATTTCCCCGAACTGTGTTCTGCAACCTGCAGTTGCCCTGACATGTGTTTTGCAACCTGCAATTGCCCTGAATTGTGTTCTGCAACCTGCAACTGCCCCGAACTGTGTTCTGCAACCTGCAGTTGCCCTGAACTGTGTTCTGTACCCTGCAACTGGTAATTACCAATTAAAACTGTGTATTCTGCACCCTGCAACTGATAATTGCCCAGACCGTGTGTTCTGCAAGCCGTAACTGGCAATTACCCCTAACTATGTATTCAGTGCCCTGCAATTGGTATTGCACTGAACTGTGTATTCTGCACCCTACGACTAGTAATTACCTCCAAACTGTGTGTGTTGTACCCTAGAGTGATGTGCTACCTGTTGCTGCTGACTTCTGCATCCTGGCTACCAAACTAGAGTCTTCCTTCATTGCTGCATTCCTCAATGACCTATTGGATTATCCCAGTGGGCGTCCACGTGAGTTAGAGTTAGAGGATAGTTAGGTGAGCCCCCTTCTATTTGATCTCTATTGCTACTTCCCTACCCCCCCCAAGGAAAGTAAAGTCAGATTAGGAGCTGCCCTAGCTCAATAGTGAGGGATCTGACACATAGTGGGTTGGGATCTTGTTGTTTCAGTGATGACAAAAGCTGCAAGACCGAAGGTGATGAAAGCTACAACACCAAGACAACAAAAGCTGCAAGACTGAGGACAATGAAAGCTGCAAGACACTTTTATTGCTGGATCCCAAGTTTCAGATGACCTTAGTCGGTGGTCTGATCTGACCTTTCACTGACGCCCAGAGGATTCTGTGGATGAAAAGCTGTCTTCAACAGTGATCAACGGTCTGCCATGACCTTTCACTGATTGATGGATCCTTTATGTTTCCTGCCTGGTGGCCTGGACAACCTGTACTGGGCTCCTTCTTCTTGTGTTCATCAGTTCACTCTACTCCTTCTACAAGTGTATCTGGCCTAGTGATCTGTTATGACCTTTCCTGGGCTACAGGTCTGCCCTTTGGGGATAAGGAGCCTCCTCTGGTGATCCCCACCTCAAAATAAAGTTCTTCCAAGTACTCAGAAAAGTTTGTGCTTGTTCCCAGTGTGTTGCATTCGTCTCTAAAGGTCCTTCCCCAAATGCACCTTTGTTTCTTCAGATCATCTCTTTACAGCTGTAATGAGGGTTAACCCAAAATGCACTTTAGTAACCCCTGGCCAGGGTGATAGTAGTTACAGTAGTGATAGAAGTAACAGTAGTAACAGCATAATGACAGAGTTTAAAGCTTTAAAGCCATTTCATAGAGTTATAAGGCCCAATTCACAGAAGGATTAGACCGACTGAAGCCCCGGGTGCACCAAACACAGGGTACATGGGGATTGCGGCAGTCCCTGGCTGATAGTCGGTATTCAGAGCTGGTGCATCCCTGTCCCAGTGGTAGATCAGCTTTTCGCTGGTTTACTGCTGCTGCCCTTCTAACAGGGTTTGCATCACAAGTGTGGTGCAAGCCACTGTGAATGGGGTAAAAGGTCACAAATGCATGCAACCTTTGTGAATACAGTGTATGGTGCACCAAGGTGGTTGATGCAGCATCAGGGTGGATGCAGGCCTGGCACAAGCCATGCATCCACCTCTGTGAATCGGGCCCATAGTGCTTATAGAATCATAGAAATACTGCAGAGTATAGAGCTGATCTAAACTGTTTTGAATGCACAAAGGTTAAAGTTCCTGAAAGTATAGTCACTGCTAAAGTAAAGTGCTTCCAGTGTGCCTGTTAGTACTTTATTTTATTTTTTTTTTATTTAGTTTTTGTTGACTGGGTAAGTGCACTAGACAAAGCCTGCCTATTTTCAGGCATGACCCGGGGATGGGGATACAGATGGATGCCAACTGACCTTGAACCAGATTAAGCTGTTGGTGGTATTTTTAGTGAATGAGGGAAATTTGGCCAGGACACTGGGGAAATTCCCCTACTCTGCTGCTGCATAGTGACCAGTAGGGGGATGAGCCATTACCAAGATGGCCACTCGGAGTGAGCTGCTGAAGGAGGAAGATGACTGCATAGTGGGAGTTTTGGTCTCCACTCCCACAGTATGTAATATGGAGGCCAGCTCTTTGAGCACCCAGGATATCGATTCTGATATGGAGTTCCACGATGCGGTGGTCCTTTGGGAAGATTCAGTGGTTGAATTGGGTGAACAGAAATCCCAACTCCCTAGACTGGCTGTAAAAATAAAAATGCATGAGAAAGAATCCCTGGTTACAAGGATTGAGCCCAGCTTGGAACTTGATAAAGTTACTCACTCTACCTGCAATATTGCCCTCCCTGAAGATGGTATGTTTGTAACTGGAAATAAAACTCCTGGTCTACACCCAGAGAATAGATCCGTTGAGCATGGTGAGTCTTTACAATGTTTTTCTGATTTTTCGGATACCGCAATTAAAGTGGAGAGTTTTGCTTGTAAAGAACCTGTGACATTAACTAAAAGTGCACAACAACCCGACTCCCTGTCGCAACATAAGTTGAGCGTTTCTGGAGTAATGGAGAGGCAAGCAGTTGAATTGTTTATGGGCTTTTCAAATCGGCGCTCAGCCACATAGCCCGAGTCATTATCTCTGCAGCAGGAGGAATCGCGCTTGGAAAGCTGCAGCGCTAACCCTGCCAGAACTTCGGATGAAACCATTCGTTCAGGAAACTCTGAAGAACAAAAACACGTACCTCTCAGCCTTCATTCCACTCAAAAGGTTCCCCCAGTGCATCCGCTCTTTCTAAGGCTGGCAGTTTAATCGCGATTAATAGCGAGTGCCTTCAGCCTGCTACAGCACTAATTCCTGACAGTCCGATTGAAGGGGCTCAAAAGGCAGTACTTAAAACTGTGTCTACATCGGAACTAATACAGCCTGAAACTGCACTAATGGATAAATCGGCTGGGTTTGTTTTCAAGAACCCTGAGGCTCAGTCTAAAGTAATTTAACAGTCTTCAGCGACTTCCCAAATTGGGGCCACTGATTTTTTTTCCCCAAAAGAAACTACTTCAGGCAAATCTTGCTTTACAAACTTCTGTTTCATCGGAACCCCGGTTCCCTGATAAAGTGCTCAGAGAAGCTGGTTGGAAACAAAATACAGCAGGCATTTGGAAGCCTGATCCTACTTGGGATTCTGATTTTGCCCTCTCACAGCATTCCCTAGAGTGGAAACCAGAATTACAGCAGGATAATCTGGTGCAAATATTTCAGGAAAATAAAAACTGTCCTGAGTCAAGGAAGTCTCCACTTAGCGTTATACCTTTGGAGGCAAAAACTTCTCTATCCTCCTCTTCAAATATAGATTTGGTGCCACCCCATCAAGAGCACATTACTTCCTCCCACACACCTTCCCCAACGAAACCTGCTTCCCCAAAACCACTTATGTCTGAACTATTTTCTAATTCCAAAAGAGAATCAGCACCTGGCCGGAATGCTGTTCGGATTCGCTATAAAGGGGGTTTGGAGGATCGACCAGACAGACATTATGTGGGGAAATCCTTATTGAAAGATTCCTTACACTTTACTCCTAAAGATGTATACGCTTTCATCAATATCTCTGGGGAAGACAATTTTGACATTAGTTTTCGGTCACCACATACTTTGGATTTATTTTGGGATAGGTACAACCAAGTCAAATTTTCTCCTCTATGGACCCCCTTTTTGGTTATACCCTTAACTAAACCTTTGATAAAACATGTTACGGTCATGTTTAGAAATGAGGGGGTTTATGTAGAAGATATATCATTTTGGTTGTCCCTCAAGTGTGAAATTTTGAGTGGGCCTGAGCCTATTCTGGATTCTGAACAATTTTGGACGGGGGGGTGGAAATATAAAATGAAACTGAGACAATCTGAGACAGGGGTAGTACATATTCCCAATTCCTTTTTATTGGGGAAAGATAGAGGTGTTTGTTTTTATAGTGGTCAACCTAGGGCTTGTTACAGATGTGGGGCCAAAACACACCTTTCAAGTGTCTGCGACCAATCACGTTGTGACAACTGCAGGGAGGTTGGGCATATAACTATACATTGTCATAATCAGACTAAATGTGAGCTTTGTGAAGAATCTGGTCATACATTTCGGGTTTGCCCTTGGGCTGCTAAAAATAAAACTTCCTGTATAAACTCAGAACTCTTAATTCAGAAGGCTCAGGATGCTGTACACTCCCCCCTTCCTAGTTCACAGTCCCCTTTCTTCCTCTCAAATTATAGTTCAGTCTCCTGATGTGGAGCCTCCCTCCAATAAGTCCTTAGAAAAATTAGATAAGGTTGTTCAACCGGTTTCTGATTTTGTGGCAGTTGAAAAATCCAGCATGGGCCCTCCTGACCCTTTGGAATTCCTTCCAGTGTGTTACTCTGAGGCTTCTGCAGAGACTCTTGAGGAAGCACCTAAGGTCTTAGATATTAAATCATCTTTACCCCAACGTAGATCATCTAGAAATCTGCATTCCAAACCCTCCCTTCCCACTGCTCCTACCATAGAAACAAGTAACTCTTATGCCACCTTGTTTACTCCATGGGAGATACAGAGATGGAACTGGGAGACTCAGACTCTAAAATCTTCTTTATCCACGCTGTATCAGCCAGTGGATAGTTATAAAGAAAAGAAAAAAAAAAGGAAAAATAAGTCTGATCTACTTTTCATAAAATATAATGCAGTGGTCTTGGGGCTCTTTGAATACTATAGCCTACTAAATATAGTTAAAAGGCAAGCCCTTTTTTCACTATATACGAAATCAGCATTTATCTGTATGCTTTTTACAAGAAACTTGGATGCACTCAGTGGAACAACTGTCTTCCTTTAAACGGGATTGGATGTGGGGCCCTTCCTTTTGGTCCTTCGGAACAGATACTGCAGACGGAATAGGAATTTTGTTCAATACTTATTCCTTTAAACTCCATAATTTAATTGACCTTATCCCAGGGAGAGTCATGATATTGGATGGGAAATGGCATGACATATGTTATCGTTTCATTAACATCTATAATCCTCAAACAAAAGCTGGTAGAGTTTCTTGTTTAAAAGCTGTTCAACCCTTTTGGTGACATCAGTTAAGGTGCTCTGGGAGGCGATTTCAATTGTACAATTCTCAATTCTCCTAATCAGAAAAAAAGAAAATCTATTAGATTCTCACATTTTAGCTAATATTGTTAAAACAGCAGGCTTATTTAATTGTATTTCCCTTTCCTCGCAAAGACTCCTGTATTCCTTTACAAAAGGTAAATTGTTTTCCCTAATAGATTATATGTTTGTTTCCACCAAAGTGCAAATTGATTCTTTTAAGATGATCCCTTGTGAATTTTCTGACCATTCTCTCCTTGTTTGTAGTTCTCAGTTTTCTGGTTCCCCTGAGCATAGGCAGGTTAGGTGGAAGTTGAACAACATTATGTTGGACATACCATATGTACAGTCAGGGGTGAAACAGATTTTAGCAGCCAGGTTATCAGTGGCTTTTCTTTATGAGGATTTAGGGGATTGGTGGTTAACTACTAAACTTGAGCTATGCAACTGGTTTAAAAAGCAAGGGGTAAAAACAAAAACTTATAAATTTCTGAGATATTTGTCTCTTAGGCATCAACTCCAGAAACTCATAACAATTGTGTATGTCTCTCGTTCAGACTATTCGGACCAAATTATTAAATTAAAGGAGGACATGAGATATTTTCAATATGACAGGGCTAAAACCCTACAGGCTATTCTGTCTAATAGCATAAAAAAATCTCCTATTGGCGATCCTTTTGAAGCCTGCAAAAATGTGAAGGCTTCCTCCAATATTGATTCTTTAAAACCCTGATGGCTCTCTAGCCACCACAGTTGCACAACCTCAGAGAATCCATTATTGGACATTTTCAAACTTTGAACCCTCCTCTCTTATTACTGAGGCAGAAATGCTCTCATATTTTAAAACAGTTAAGTCTCCCCAGGATAGCAGAAGCCTCAACATTATTAGACCCAATTACACAAGAAGATAGTAAAAGTAATTGGGAACTTGAAATTGAATATTTCACCAGGCAGGGATGGCCTTTCTAACAATCTGTATAAAGTTTTCTCAAGGAATTAAGTAAATGTTTGTTTATTTTATTTCAGTATTTCATGGAAAAACAGCCTTCTTTCCTCCTTTACTGAAGGATTATTAATTTACCTATTTAAATCCGGAGATAGGCAAAATATCAAAAATTGGCGGCCGATTACCCTTTTAAATTCAGACTATAAAAGTTTTACTAGCATTTTGAATATTCGGTTAAAAAACTATGCTAGATGGGTAATTTCTCCCTATCAGTTTAGTGGGGTACCAGACAGATAAATTCAGACAGCCTTAATGATTATACGTGAGGTTATTGAACATCTTTCTGATGTGGGGGTTACGAATTGTATGATGGTCGCTGACTTAGAAAAAGCTTTCGATAGAGTATATTTGCCTTTCTTGTTTCTAACACTAGTACACTATGGAGTCCCGTTGCAAACTGTTAATCTAATTAAAAAATTATATGAATATAATCTTGTGTTCCCATTTGTGAAAGGCCTTACGGCTGAAAGTTTTGTTTAAATACTGGAGGCCAAGGTTGCCCGCTTAGCCCCTACTTTATATTTTCTCCTTGGACCCCTTCTACAGAATTTAACTAATACCCCATTATGGTTGGGAATTTTGGATAATACATCTAGAGATCATCATCTTTTGGTACAGGCCTATGCAGATGATTTGATTTTATACTTTTCAGACCATTCTTCTGTGCATAATTTTCTGACAGCAATTGAGGCTTTTTCAAGAGTTTCAAATGCAAAAATAAATTTACACAAAACAAAAGGACTATTTATTGGAGCAATGGGTCCTACAGAAGTGGTTCAGGGTGGCATCCATTTCTCCAGAACTCCCCTCAAAATTTTGAGCATTCAGTTTGGTCCTCAGAATATGCCAGTTGAAAATTGGGATTCAGTTCTACAAACGGTGGGAAATAAAGTTAACAGATGGAAACGGTGGAAATTGTCTAAATTGAAACGTATACACATTATCAGTTTCTTTTACCATGTGTTCAATATGTAGCTATGATTTTTCCGCTCCCAGTGCATTTAGAAACCAAAACACATGGTTTATTCTTTCAAATGGTTTGGGGTAATAGACTAAACCCGGTTAAAAGATGTTATACTTATTTAAGTAAAAAAACAAGGAGGACTTGGGATGGTGGATCCTGTGATTTCTGTTCATTCATTATTTATCATGTGTTCAGTCAAAGGTGGTTTACGAGTAGAAACAGGAATTGGGAATAAATGGATTTACAGATCATTGGACAAATACTTTAGGAATTGGCATTCTGTGGCTCCAAAATTAAACCCTCATGTTCATATACCACAGTATTTTAGACCGACTGCACAAAAACTATACAAATGGAAAATAAGAAAAGAGACAATTTTGAGTAACAGTATGAAAGGATTCTATCAGGGTATAATGGCATATTTACTTCCTCTAGACCCATGTTTTAAGAATTGCCCTACTAATTTGAATCCTAAAGTATTGGCCCAACTAAATAGTCTCAGATTGCCTCAAGTACAATGGGAGACACAGTGGTTAATATTTTATGGTCGCCTAAATGTTAGGGGAAACACCAAATACAAGGCCATTGAAGAAAGGAAGTGTCCTTATTTGGATTGTATAAATGTTGAGGAATCAATGGAGCATTTTTTATTACAGTGTTCCTATGCTAGGGGTCTGTGGGTTTATTTGGCGACACTATGGGGTTTTAAGTGGTTGAATTTCCTTTCATATCATATTTTGGCTTTAGGAGTTTATCCAGTGACCTTTTCTGACTTTCATGAGGGGACATTGTCATTATTTTTTGGTTGTTTACGTTATTATTTATGGCAAGCAAGGTGTCAGTGGGTGATATACCAAAGGAAAATGCCTTACATTTGTTTTAGTATTTTGGTTTCACAGGAACTCTCAAGGATTTATGCCCAGGATGCTCAAAGGACAGTTCCGCTAAGTTTTTAAAGATGTGGAAAGGGTTTCTTCACTTTATTAAGTTCAAGTAATGTATGATATAGTCTAATAATTAATTTTCTTTTATATTTCTATGATTCTGTTTATAGTATAAGTTTGCTTGATCAGGTTTTGGTTTTCACGTTGTATAGCTGACAAATCCGTGTTGTCTTGTTATGTTTATTGTTTCAATAAAAACTCCCCTACTCTTTTTGATAAGTGCCATGGGATCTTTAACATCCATCTGAACTACCACCAATCCAGGCAGATGGGACCTTGGTTTTAATGTCTCATCCAAAAGACGGCACCTCAGAAGTGCAGCACCCCTCTCATGCTGCACTACAGTGTCAGTACTGGGATATTAACCCAAGTGCCAGATGTGGGAACTGAACCCACAGCCCTCTGATCTCCTGGTCTCAGAGGCGACTGTGCTACCTACTGAGCCACTGACACTACTATCTACAGTGATCATGACCCCTGCACTTACCTTTGAATAAAACCATTTGTTGCATTTCAAGTTGTCATCTGCCTCTTCTTGCAGCCCATTCCATCTTCATAAAACAGATTGAACCCAGAGACCCTGTTAAGTGGTGAAAGGTTAGTTACACTACAAGTCAGGCTCTCGATACAGTACAAACACCTGTTTCTACTGTACTCATGATAGCTCACTGACAATCAGATGGTAGCCAGCCAAGGTGGTGAGCAGAGGGCTGTGCAGGTTGCTGTCACTGTTGCTGTACTTCAGCTTAGGTGACCTGAGTGGAAGGGGGGTTGTGGGAAGGAGGGTCCTGAGCAGGCTGCTTGACAGAGGATCAGATGCCCCTATGGGAGAGACCACTAGACCACCAGAAATATTCAAGACAACTACAGGATGGTCAATTGGAGGTTAAGGAACCACTACACCATCAGGAATATTCAAGACAGCTACAGGACAGGAGATTAGGGGGTACAGGAACCACTACACCACCAGAAAACTGAACTGAAGCCTCACCTCTCCCCCTTTTCAACCCCTCATCCACCAGTGGATTGGAGCTTACAGTACCTTGCAAGTCCCAAATAGAAGACAGCAAGTAGACACAGGCACCAATAAAACTGTCACTTTATTATCAATCAAGCAGTATTTTCAAATAAACTCCTTACAAATGCAAATAAAGTGTAACCACCCCCAATTTTTTTTTTCCACAGGATTGCCAACATAAAATCTAGACAGAGGGTTACTTGATCTTTACTTACCTTAGTAGGGGAAGTAACTTTAATTTAGCAAACAAAAAAGATTTAATAAGAAATGATGCTGTCTATTTTACTCAATTGGAGGATCCTTACAATGTCTGTCTGCCTGTCCCAGCCCAGTGATCCCACTGCCACAAACCAAAACCTGTTTGCAAATCACCTTGTGCTCCAATAAAGTCTAAAGGAATTCAGCAGAGGAGGAATAAAATAAAGTCCCCTTACAGCTGTGCTTCAAAGACTGTTCTGTTGCTGATTTAAGACTGCTGCCTGGAGAACTACATAAAAAAAAAACTTCATTGAAGACTTTAAGAAGTATTGGAACACTACATCCCTGCCAACAGGGCATTGTTTAGATAAAAATGTGTAAAATGAGGGTTTAGGTGTCCTTTAAGACTAAAACAAGCTGCCTGTGCTGATTACCCTGAGTGTATCCACTGATTGTAATTTGAGCTGGCATGAGAATGCTGCATGTAGGAAAGAAACTCTTTCTCCCCCCCCAACCCCAGCGGAGTGATTTCAGTAGTGGAAGGATCATGGTTCAACTCCACAATTGTGCCTTGGTGGAAGTTTGAAGTGCCCTTTTTCCAAGTGATAGTAAGATGTCTGCAGGTGCCTTACCAGGTCATAATGTCACATGCTTAATAGCATATGACATTATGCTAAACCCAACAGTGCTGTACCTTACAGCGAGTGGTGCAATACCGCGAATACTGCTCTATGCGGTATTGTACCACTTGAAACATCCTAGGCAGAGGATAAGACCTCTGCTGGGATGGGGTTCCACTGAGCAGTTGCCATGGCTCAATGGACTGAGTCACTGCAGCGAGGAACCCAGGTGTTGAGTCTGGGACCAGGTTTGATTCCCGGTCCCAGAAACTTTAATTTTTTTTTAAAGTTTGTGTGCTCCCCAGGTTAACCTCCCCTCTGGAGTTGAGAAACTTTATTGGGGGGTTCAGAGGGTGCAGCCTCTCATAACGGGGGGTGAGGTGGGGGAGCCCGCCATAAAAAAAGAGTTATGCTACATGGCAGAAATCGCACTGTATTGGCAGTGCGATTTTGCTATGCGGCATAATGTCTTGGACATTATGACTCAGTGCCTGCTGGGCTGTGCCCCTGCAGCCGTAAAAAGGCAGGCTAGGCAGCCTTTTCTGTCTTAGCAGTACTAGTGCTGTTGTTAGTGTTTTGTGTGAATTTATTTCCTGTTTTCTTTGGTTTGTAATTTTAGTTCTGTAGAAGAGTTAGGTGTGTTTTACTGAATTATTTGTGTCACTGTAGTTTGACAATATTGATTTATTTTTTGTTTATTGACTGAAGTTAGTGGTTTTTCGTGTAGACAGTAATGTTATAATTACCTGAGTTGTTGCATCTTGCATGTTCCACTTAGTATCTGAAATCCCTGTTGTGTATTGTTTGTGTAACAAAAAAAACAAAAAACTGGTGGCAGTGCTGGTGCTTCTGGTGATATATTTATTTAAAAGGTTGGTAACTGGGAAAAGGGCACTGAGCCAGGGCTCATTTCCAGGTGTGATCCAGGGAAGGGGTAAAGAGAGAAACATGTTACAAGTACGATACAATATGCAGAAATACAAGTTAGAGTCATCAATTTAAATACAATAGAGTTGGTACACTCTGAGGAATTAACAAAAGTCATGGACAATCAAGGTAAATCATTGTAGCAGTCATGGGTGAGGTAAGTAATCAAAAAAGAATGCAGCGGGACTTCCGGTGATGTCATGCCCATGGAGGCCTCTTGAGCTGTTAGCTCTGTCTCCACCAAGGCTTTAAAATAACTATTTTCAACTGAAAATAACCTAAATATGAGACTAAGCTGACCTTGCTTCCAGTTAAGATGCCATATTGAAAGTCAGATCTCTTGAAATCCTCCTCAGATCCTCTGGATCCCGACGGATTATGCTCAGACAACGACTGCTCCCAAATATCGGGCTGCAGTGACCCTCCAAAGACCAACCTCAGCAACTCCCCAAATATTGACTGGCAAATGGATATAGTGCTGCAAGAACTCTGGGACTTCAGAAGAGAGACCAGATCCATCCTTCCGTCCTTACAGACCGATGTTGGGAAAATTGAGAAGAGGCTTGATTCATTAGAGGAGCAGACCACAGAATCAGATGCCCGCATGGGCTGTGCAGAACACGCTATAGTCCAACTCTATCAGGAAATCCAAGAGCTTCAAGAGAGGGCTGAGGACACGGAAGCCTGAAGCAGAAGAAACAACCTCAGGATTTCAGGCTTCCCAGAGGGCTGCGAGGGTGGCAACCCAATTCAGTTCCTGCAGCAATTTTTTAAGACCAAGCTAGACCTCCCGAAGGGCTGCACCCTTGAAATGGATCGGGTGCTTTGGGATTTGGGCCCTATTACCTAACCGCCCATGCTCAATGCTTGTGCGCCTTTTGCGCTTCCAAGAAAAATAAATGCTGCTACACAAATCGTGGCAGCAAGGGGACTTAATGTATCAGGACCACCGCATTTATGTGGACAACGACTACCCTTCCTCTATTGCAATGCGTCATAGAGCCTATGCCCCCATCTTGAAGAGATTGAAGGAAGCCAATATAAAATTCAGAACTCCCTATCCCTCTAGGCTTGTGGTGCAATTCACTGAAGGTCCTAAAAGCTTTGAGAATGCCAAAGAAGCTGCTCAGTAATTGTCCTGATTCGGCCTGGACATAGTGCTGGGCCAGAAACTGAACAACACATCCCTCATGGCTAAACTGGCACATAAGGCCTGGAGCAGAGTCCCGCAGAGAGAGCAACGCCGAAGAGAGGGCACCTCAGCCATCCAGCAGAATGTAGCTGGACTAAAGAAATAAGCAGCTGACAATGCAATGAAAGAACTCACAATTCAAGCTGTTAAATGAATGTACTAACAGTCTCACTGACCACATCTTTTTTTCACAGGTAAGCCAGTACCGTCTTCTCCTCCCCAGATAGGCTTTGCTGCCATTGCCCCTGGACCCTCTATACCTTCCCCATGTTGCTCCTCCTTTCGTCCACACCATGGGCGTGCCCGCGGAGGGCCCGTCCTCTATAATTGAATTGGCAGCTCTGCTATTCTCCATGTGGGGTCTGTGGCAGCTGGTTGCCCACTGCGAAGGTGGTTGGGTGCCACCGGGGCTCCATATGGAAGCACAGGCACCCCTGGGTGTGGCGTTTTGGTGGGAGGGTTGAGGGATGGGGCCTAGGAGGCTGTGGGTGGGGGGAGAGTGGACTGGCTCTTCAACTGGCCCCCCCATGGCCTTGAAAAGGGGGCCTGGGACAGGTTGGTGGCACCTACAGGGTTCTGGATTTGTTTGTTATGTTCTTGATGCAAGTTTGCCTTGCACTGCACCATTCATTCGATGTGCCCGGAGGGGGATAGGTATAGGTGGGGGGGTGGAGGCTGCTGACGGTTCCTCCAGACTGAGCTCCAGGGTTCCCCCCCAAACCACCACAGATGATTGCAGGCTGGGATGGGTGTTCCACTCCCTGGCCTCCCTGCAGATAAGAGGGAACCACATGGTTCCCCCTGCTCCCTATGTGGCTCCACCACTGTATCAGGGCTACGGGGATTGCCTGGGAGGAGATCGGGGTGGTGTTTTCCCCTGTGGTTCCCTCGCTTCCCTCCTGGCACAACTCCTGGCTATACAACAGACCACCTCAGCCTGTGCACAGATAGTATCCTAGAAGGTGCTAATGTAGTCGCACAGTTGAATTTAGTAATGCTCTAAATGGTTTAGCCTATGGCCTTGGTGGAGCCTAGGCATGACTGTCCACCCCTCTTTCCCCCCATAGATGTTTATGTCTGGCCTCTTTCATAGTGCCAAGCCAAGATTGGCATACTCTGGGAATGGGTTGCTGTTTAGCATCCTGCCCAATGGAAGCCACCTCTAGTTTGACGGACTCTGCCCAGTTGGCAGGAGCCTGTCTAGATTTACCACATTTACAGTTACTTTTACAACCCAGTGTTTGTTGATGGAGGGGGATACTACCCCTCACATCCCCTCAGGCAGTCATGACTTTTCTCTACGGGGCACGGATCCCACAGGGAAGCCAGATCTGGGGCCCAACACGGGGTGCCTGCAGAGCCTTTCCGTGTTTTCAATAGTTCAAAATGGCTGATAATCCATTCAAAGTATACTCTTTAAATGTGAATGGACTAGGCAACCCCATTAAGCGCTCCAGAATGCTATCCCTTTGTAAGAAGAGCCAAGCTGAGATTGTGTATCTACAGGAAACACATATGTCTGTCAGTGAACACAAAAAACTGGTCAGTAAAGGTTTTGCTCAGGTTTTCTTCTTTGCTTTTGAAAGGGGCAGGAAATGAGGGATCACCATACTACTACCGGACCACACCCTCTTCCGGGCAACCCTGTACGGGGCAGATTCAGAGGGCCGTTTGGTTGTTGTCCAGGGATTGCTGCAGGACAGGGAGGTGACTCTGGCCAATATCTACCTCCCCCGGGGTCAAACATGCCGACAATTCAATACCTCCTGAACAAAATAGTGGAATTGACTAAAGGGACCCTCATCTTGGCAGGGATTTTAACATTGCCCTGAGTCCCCATTCGGACTCCACTAGCTCGGCCAGAGGTAGACAACCAGCCCCACATAATTTTTATAAGCGTTTTGTTCAGGAGGTGGGTTGGCTGGATGTGTGGCGAGTTCTCCATCCCAGGGATAGGAGATACACATTCTGCTCAGCTGTGCACGGTGCCCATACCAGAATTGATCACTGTTATACTCAAAAGGAATGTTTGGGAGCACTTAGGGAAGCTGCCATGGTGGTTATTGCGAATTCTGACCATGCCCCTGTGACCACTTTCTGGGCGCTGGGACTTGAGAGACGTAATACCATCTAGAGAGTTAACCCTGTTCACCTTAGAAGCGAGCCCTTCCGGGAGTTTCTTAAAGATATGATACAACAGATTCTACAGGACAACTCCAACCCTGAGATCCTCTCCTCCATTAAATGGGATCATTTAAAAGCGGTCTTGAGAGGCCACTTAATACAACACTCTTCCAGACTCAAGAAACATTGGAGTGAAAGACAGGTACACCTGGAGCAAACCCTCCACTTCCTCCAGGCCGCTCATCAACAGGGGGACATGTTGGTGTTGCCCCAACTCAAGCAGATCAAAAGGGAGCTGGACACACTCTGCATGCAGCAGACAGAGATAGCCCTAGCATTCTTGAGGCAGAGATGCGGAGAGATAGGCCCACCGGCCTCCCGACATTTGGCCTTCCATTTATGTAAGCAAAGTAATCTGTCAACCATTGCGGCCATCTGGGACCCCAACGCAGGTATCCTACAAATGAAACTAGGGCACATTACTTGGGCATTCTGTGACTATTACAACACCCTGTACACGCCCAAATGCCCCTCGGACCCCAGCGTTATTAATGCCTTCCTGTCCCTGTTGGAAGTCTCTGGGTTTACTCTGGGCCAACAAACCAGTCTGATCTCCCCCATAACCCAAATGGAGCCACTCTCTGCTATTTCCAAATCTAAAACCATGAAAGTCCCAGGTCCTGATGGGTATGGAACATAATTTTATAAATGCTCCGTGCAAATGGTCAGCCCACTCCTCCTGCAAGTTTGTAATGATGTGTTGCAGGGCCTCTCTAACCCTCCCAAGCTGGTCATAGGCAGCAATTTCACTTATCCCTAAACCAGACAAGGATCCTCTCTCATGTAGCTCGTACCACCCAATATCAGTCCAAAATGTGGACTGAAAATATCTTATGTCCATATTGGCCAAGCGACTAGATACCGTCCTCCCCATCTTAATTAATCTGGACCAGACTAGTTTTGTAAGATCCAGATCCACTTCTGACAACACGCGGAGGGCACAACACCTGGTTCAGGAAATGCAGACATGCAAAGACCCAGCAGTCCTTCTCAGCCTAGATGCTGAGAAGGCATTTGATAGGGTCTCGTGGCACTTCCTTTTTCCACTATGTCCAAGATGGGATTTCCTGTTCTCTTTATCTCTATGATAAAAGCCCTGTATTCCTCCCCTCAGGTCTGTGTCAAGGTTTCGGGCCACCACTCGCCCTATTTCCCCTTGTCCAGGGGAACCCGTCAGGGCTGTTCCCTGTTCCCAGGACTATTTACCATCTTCAGCGAACCCTTGGCCCAGGCTATTAGACTTTCCCCTCAAATACTAGGGATCCAGATAGAGGAGATGGAACATCGTATAGCTCTGTATGCAGATGATGTTTTACTTTTTCTGTCCAACCCCCCTACGGTCCATTCCAGTCATCTTCCAAATCCTTGATGACTTTGGATCCTGTTCAGGGTGCAAGCTCAACACATCCAAAATGGATGCGCTGGCATTCCATTTTGCCCCTCCCCCCCATTTAAGTAAACCTATCCATTTCACTGGGACCTTGAAAAAATTGAAGTACCTGGGCATATATCTCTCACATGAAGCAGAGAAAGCCATGCAGAATAACTACGACCCCTTTTATTCCAAGCTCCAACTTGATTTGGCCAGGTGGAGTGTTCTCCCTCTTAATCTCCTACAAAGAATCAAGGTAATCCATATGGTGACCCTGCCGCAGGCCCTTTACCTCTTTCAGAACGTGCCATCTAGCATTCCAGCAAATAAATGTTGCACCTGGAATAAGACAATCATGGGATTCATATGGGCCAGAAAGCACCCAAGAGTGAAATTCTCCATCTTCTCTCTCCACAGAAGGAAGAGAGGGCTTGCTCTTCCCAATCTTAATCTATACTACTGGAACTCTCAACTTTCCTTTATTGCCACACATTTTATGAGGACTAGCCCTGCTATCTGGAGGGACATCGAGGAAGGCCTTCTCCCTTTCAAGGACCTGGTCTGGGCGACTCTGTATCAAACCCTCCTCCCATGTACCTACCATCCTGTGGCCCATGGATCTCTCATCAGATGAGAACATGGAATTCGATCCGCAGGCATTTTTCTCTCTCCCCTTATCTTCTATACCTATGCCCTATAGCTCTTCTGGAGCACTTTCCTCCAGCCCGAATGGACCACACATTCGGTTCCTGGGATCACCTCCGAATCTCAATCCTCTCACAGTTCTTGAGTAGTAACAGTTTCAGACCCTTTCAGGAATTGCGACAGGCCCATGGACTAAGGCACTCAGACTTTGTTTGGTATTTACAATTGAGGCACTTTTACTATTCCCTTCCACCTGAATCATAGGACTCTGATGACCTCCCCCCACTAATAACACTACTGCAGAAGCTCCTCCTCTCATCCGAGATGCCCCACGCCATTTCTGTTTTTTATCGAGCCTTGAGTGAAACAACGAGGGTAACCACTGAGGGGGTACTCGAGAAATGGAATGGGGAGCTAGACCTGAATATTACACCACAACAGTGGGTCAGCAGCTGATATCAGTCCTCCAAACTCACCTACTCCCATAGTTGGAGATTATTCTCATGGCAACTGCTATTAAGATACTTCCGTACACCAGCCATAATGGCTCACTTTTCAGTAACCAAAACAGCCGAATGTTGGCATCAATGTGGTGAACCACTGACACATCACTCTCACATATTTTGGCTATGCCCCAAAATACAGTCATTCCTGACCTCGCTACAGACAGAAATGCAAACCCTATTTGGGCATCTGCTCCCCCTTACAGTCGACTTCTTCTTACTGCATATCTTTCCCAGAGGATTCAATGATTCCCACACATGTTACCTCTTGGGGATAACCCTCCGGGCAGTGAAGAAAGCTTTAACCAGGTGTTGGCTCACAACCCAGGTCCCCACAATAACCGCATGGAGAGAAATAGTGAATAGTATCTATAGATCTGAGAGAACCTCACTCCACCTAAATAACTGTGTTGCACTATGTTCTCTTAAGTGGAACAGGTGGATAATATACATCATGTCTAAGGATCCAGATTTTGTCCCTTAGGATCTCAAATCTCTCAGAGGGTGTCCAACAGGGGGACCCTGGGGGCCATTACACCTTCAAGGAACTCATAGGTGGATGGAGGAGGGGCTGCCCTGTTTGTCTTCTGAAA
Source organism: Neoceratodus forsteri (assembly GCA_016271365.2). Classification (NCBI taxonomy): domain Eukaryota; kingdom Metazoa; phylum Chordata; order Ceratodontiformes; family Ceratodontidae; genus Neoceratodus; species Neoceratodus forsteri. The sequence goes on along the minus strand of CM057450.1, from coordinate 1,196,824,725 downwards.
TTTTGAAAGTACCATATTGTATTGCACTGCCTGTGTATAATTTGAGTGACTGAGCCCATTGGACTATGTATTGATTTGGCCTGTGGACTGGATTTGATCTGATGCACTGTATATTTTTAGTTCTACTTTATGTGTATATGATGAATTTGTGACTGCCTTTGCCCCCTGTACCCTTGTTATTGAAAAGTTAATAAAAATTATATTTACCAAAAAAAAAAAAGAATGCAGCAGTGACATATTAAGCTGTGGTGGAAATGGGTGTACAAGAAGCAGTGGTAGGGATGCCAATGCAGCCAATAAACTGAAGCAAGTACAGGAACATTTCTGGGGCAGGTGAGAGTGCATAATGATACTAGTTCATGAGGAGCTTGAACTTTAACAGAGGGTGCTGTTGCTTCCACAGTGTGTGCCTGCCACCCCACCATGACACTTCCCTTATGCCCTCCATGAACTGCTGCTGGAACAGATGGACCACCACCTCCACCACCCCATTCACTACTTCCCTCTGCTTTTTCTTCTACTCAGCCTGGTGATTTGCCATGAGATGGGTCCTCTGACCCCCAATACCCATTTGGGTCCTCTGCATTCTCCAAAAGACATGTTTATTGCATAGGTTGCAAGTGACCACACTAACCCTAACCCTAATGCCCCATAGGTAACACTGCAACTTTAACAAGCCATAACTCCACCAGTCTTTGGAGTAAAGGGACACTCTTTACATCCAAACAAGGGTCTCAATGTGTACTACAAAGTAACACATAATATCCCTGGAAATATTCATGGGGTGTGTACAACATCCCAAAATCACCTCCCAACTTGACCATGGTGCCAAATCTACAATTTAAGTCAGATAATCATCAAAAATGCATCACATATGCATCTGCTTTTGAACTACAACATACCAAGATTAAGACAAATTAAACAAAATCTGACCAAGGTATGCATAAAAAAAACCAAAAGGAGTAGTTGGTGGAAGTCATTTTAACCTATCTTTGCCTTTGTTTACCCCAAGGAGAAGTTACAGGTGAAGTTGCAAGGCAAAGTTACCAATTGCGAATTTCCTATTAAATAGAAAAGCTTTGCGAAATGATCCAATGAGGTGAATTTGATGACTTCGCCTTAACTTCACCTGTGAATTAAAAACTCACAACATCTGCAATTACTGCATTTAAAGAGGTTGACCCTGTACTTGACAATAACTTCAAAATAGCAGAATTATATAAAATCCCTAATGAGACCACAGAAGACCCCAAGGAAGCTAACCCAGCGTTGATGAAATTCAAAGCTGCATTAATGCAAGCTGCAACAAAAATGCATAAAAAACTTCTACAGATGTTGCAATGATTCAAATATATATCCTAGAAAACTTCAGTGAAGCAAGAGACCTGCATAAAATACCTGTAAAGGACCTAGACATCATACTGAGTAAATACTTTGTGGAGCCTAAGGAAAAACAAAACAAAACACATGAACCTTGACTGTATGTTCTCAATTACAATCATTAGAAAGGTGGTTAAAGAAAAAAAAATATGGCCATTCTCTCTCTCCACTATCCCCATCTTCCATACGTCTAGACAAGTGCTGGCAACTAAACAACAAAACTTAAAAGAGCAAGGAAAGGTCTGTAAGGAGAATGCAGCAAATGAACTAACTGACCAGATCATAGAAGTTCTTTGTGAGAAACAATTCCTTGGATCATTTAATCCAACTGCTCTACTAAATACTATGTGGCTGCTGTGCATGGTCTTTGTTGGCATCAGAAGGAACACAGAAATCTCCAGCATAAAGTTGGGAGATATACAACTTAAAACAAACTCAAACGGGGAAAAAATACTTAGAGAGAATGAAGAACAAAATCTAAAACTGGGCTGAACCCCAAAGACATACGGAGACTGAAACCAAGAGCCTACAGCGATGAACTGAACAACATTAAATGTCCTGCAGTGAACTTTGAAAACTACATGGCCCAGAGACCTGCAACAACTCTTACAGAAGACAGTCCTTTTCCTCAAAACCGCCATACACTGCTACAATGACCAACTTCTAGGAATAAATAAAATTGGGTGGATAATCAAAACAAAATGATAGTAGATAGTGGCATCTCTAAGGAAAAAAACCTAACCAACCATTCAGCATGAAAGCACCTAAAGCTAATAAATAACGATTCTGGTGTCCCAGCGAATAACATAGTGCAAATAACTGGTCACAAAAACAAAGCAAGTATTAACATTTACTTCAAACTACATGATCAGCAGCAAGAAAAAAAATGACAACATCCTAAGCAATGCCCCATCTACTTCTGATATCACCTACAATGCTGTCATCATGAGGCAGTATAGCATAGTAGGAGGCAATATAGTGCAGTGGACTAAGGTTCTGAGCTGCAGATCTGGAGACCTTGGTTTGAATCCTACAGCTGCCTAGGTGCATACTGTATGATCCTGAGCAAGTCACTTAACTTTCTTGTGCTCCCAGGTTGCATCTGGAAACAAGCTTTAGCTTAGTGTGCTACTCCTGGCTAAACAATGTTTCCTACCCTGTTTCAGCATCAAGTTCCATAATAAACAGCAGGCACAAGACCAACGCCAATTCCTGTTTCACAAACCCAGTTTTCCATGCTACATGTAAGAATATTACTATACAGATAAACCATGGTAAGTTATTAGGCTGGCCCACCGGCACAATGGTAGTGCTATCACTTGTGATGCTGGTGGCTCAGGTTTGGGAACAGGCCTATAGCATCAGAGGGCCAGCTGGGGGAGAGGGAGAGGTTGCATGAGTGTCCTATGGACAGCTCTCTACCTCCAGGGTGGGGGCCATGAGCTCATGTCACGTGAGTGACACCCAATGGAGATGGGGTGTACAACAGCCAGGACCACATATTGTAGGGGCAGAGGCATGGTAGACATCTTTAGAATGTGTGTGGGAGTATGCATGCTCACACGCTAATGTCATTGCCCATCTGCACCTCCAGGGTAAACTGCAAGTGGAAAACCCTTGGGGACAGTAGCAGGATGATGCTTCCTGGGCACACTCCCAAATGATGCCTCAAGTGTAAGCCTCAGCTGGGGCCTCTAGTTGATCTTTGTCTCTCTTCTCCCACCCCTAGAGGAGTATCGCTGCAGGGGGTAAGCTGCGGGCCACCTAGTCTGGGCGGCTTGGGGAGGATACCATGTGGGCAGCCCAAGGGCTGAATAAGGGGTACATCCCCATCTGAACCAGAGTGACAAACAGAGTTAAAATAAAAAATGGTAAGCTATTTAAAACATTATTACTAAAAGATCAGTTAAGTTGGCATCTTCACTATACCCCCACAAAAATTCAAACCAATAACAGTATTTTTTCATCCTCTTTTTAATAACAAAAAACATAACCAGATAAAAGATGACATGTGTCATTGAAGGCAGTGACCCTGATTAAAATGTATGTACCTAAACTAATAAACTGCGTAAGTACAAACAATAATAATCATGAAAAAAAGGTATAACTATATATCCCCCCAAATGCAATCAATGTATATTTTATTAGAAACCATCAACTAGATGTGAGAAATATTTTGCAAAACATTTTAAATATTGTTCAGATAGTTTAACCTGTCTCTGATATCCAAATTGCATGCACTACTTTACTTAAAAATGTTTTTCTTAACAGATATTAGAGATCCTACAGGCATCGTCTTCTCCAGGTTCAAATCTTCATGCTGCAAGAAAAAAATCTGCCAATCACAGGCACTACATAACATTTCCAATGACCACTGTCAACCTGAAAAGGAAAAAAAGAAAATACCTTGAACACTGTCCTTGTTCCTGCTGAGAAAAGAAGACTATCTAAAGGACTTTCTTCTAACTAAACTGACTGCATGCCAAAATACGAGAGTTCTTCACCTGTAAGTAAAAAAGTACAACTGTTTACTGCAAAAAGTTTTTAACTGTTCTAACCTATACTTGTATTAAAAAACAGCAATTTTCTGTTTTCTAATGTTACCATTACAGTTACCTAACAGATTTCTACTTCTAAACCCTGTTATAAAAAAAAGTTTGCATTTTTATGTTCACTTTGTGCACGCGCAAAGCAAATGTATTGATATGATAGTGAATTTTAAGAGGTGTATCACTGTCAGTCCAACGCACTACAGTATGTAAGGGGCTCGATGGTGTCAGACCAAACATCAGCCTAATGGATCATGACACTCTTCTGGTCTTGTTGGGCAGAAGCATCATGTAGTCCAAAGAGAAGAGCCACCCAAATTATAGGGCTGCTCTTTCCTTTGATCTGCATAACACTGCTCAGCAAGCAGAGCTGATCAGGGTCATGACCAACCTGATGTGCCCCCCCCAACATAAAAACAATCCCTCCCACCCCTTCCTTATTTATTATCTGACACTGAGCTGCCCAATCTCCGGTGCTGGCTAGTACCACCCACCCCACTCATTTTCATTGTGTGACACTGGGGAACCCAACCCTACTACTGCCAAATGTAACATCAACACTGGGGTGTGCAATCCCCAGTGCTGGTACCTGAAATAAGAAAAACTGCCCCTTAATCCCTCCCACCCCTTACTTCTTAATTTTCCAACAGTGGGTTGCCCAATCCCCGGTGCTGGCTAATATCCCCCATTCTTCCTGTTTACAATTTGTTATACTGGGAAGCCCACCCCCGGTGCCACCAAACATTACATTGACACTGGGGTGCCCATTTCCCAGTGTCAGTACCTAAAATAAAGAAAACCATCCCTCATAGTCTTTTTTTTTGTATACACCCTTTAAAGAAGAACAATTTCCATTGGTGTCTGTTGCTGCTGCTAGCTCACTGCTGCCATTACCCTTCCACTCAACACCCCACCCCTCACTTACCTACTGAGGGTCCAATGCTGTAATCCTCTCTGGACCAAAGATACATCTTCACTTTTCAACACTGGACTGTGAACTGAAGAAATGGTAGTTTACTCACCTGATTAAGGTGATTGTGGGTGAATGCAGCTCTGAGGTGCTCCAAGTTCCTTTCAGCTAGGGTTTTGTGTTCACCTGATAGGCTGCAGTTGCACATGTGACATCAAAGATGGAATTCAACCCACTAGGAAAAGGGCTTGGCCAGACTAGATCAGTTTAGATGTCTTCCAAAGATATGGTCTGAAATAAAACTTGTTATACATGCAGGCTTGTGACTTAAAGAGAGAGAAAATGGATTAGAATATAATAACAGTAGTCTGACTTTATTTCCTATTATTACAGTGTAGGAAAAACTGGCCCATATGGCATGCCAGTAGAAAATGTCACACTGTGTCTAAACATGATGGTCTCTGGGGGGATGTGGAGTGCCTCAGAGATGTATACCCACAATCACCTTTATCAGGTGAATAAATTACCATTGTGGGGGATAATTTCCAAGGCACTCCAAGCTCCTTACAGCTAGCGTTCTAAAAAGCAGTGCCCAGAAGTAGTGGGTGGTGAGACTTATAGTGTTCAGATGTGTGTGATATGACCATTAGGAGAACCAAGATGCTGAAATTGGCCTTGTGTCCAGATGATACATTGTCTATAGTGTTTAGTAACCATATGCATTGAGGTCCATGTGGCTACTGCACAGATCTCTTCTGTGGTAGCCACACTCATTTTGGCACAAGAGGTGGCCGCAGCTGTCATGGAAAGAGCTCTAAAGTCCTTCGGTGGGGATTTTGAGCTTGCTTTATAAGCCTCTTGAATGGATGATTTCAGCCATAATGATATTGTGCATTGTGAGGCAGCTTGGCCCTTTTTGTTTCTCTGAAACATGACAAACAGTTTATCTGTTCTACAAAGTTTTGTGCCCTATTTAAGTAGGTGGTGATGACTCTTCTCATCCTGAGAGTATGTAGTCCTGTGTCCACGTCTATTTCTGTTGCAGATAGCTTTTCTGGTAACTCTATTGTTTGCTTCACGTGGAAGTCTGAGGTCATTTTAGGTAGGAATGTTGGAATGATTCTCAATGTCACCCTATCTTGGTGCAGAATTAGGTATCGCTCATTGCACGATAAAGCTTGTAGTTGACCTGCTCTTCTGGCTGAACAAACTGCTACCAAGAAAACTGTCTTGAGAATTATCCATTTTAAGTCTATTGTGTGTAGAGGTCCAAAGGGAATTGCTGTCATCACTCTGAGAGCTAAGTTAAGGTCCCATGGCACGGTGATTTTCTTGACATTGGGATAGATGTTTGATGCTGCTTTTAGGAAGCGTAGGATGTTGGGGTAATACCCTGGAGATGTGTTGCCTTTTTGACCATGTGCAGCTCCTATAGCTGCTAGCCTCACCTTCAGTGAGGATGGCTAGAGTCCCTTCTCCAGGCCTTCCTGTAAGAACAACAGAATGTTTGCAATGGATGAGCCTTCCAGTACTATAGATTTATTAATGCACCTCTTTATGAAGACCATCCAGTGTCTCTTGTATTTCGAGGTTGTAGAACTTCTTCTTGATAGTGTTGAGGTGTTGTTTACAGATTGGGGGTATCCAGCCCTTAGCAATCTCTCCTTTTCAGGAGCCAAGCCATCAACTTGAGAGTCTGTGGATTCAGGTGCCAGAGTTGGCTTTGTTGTAGGATATCCTGTCTTGTTGGAAGTCTCCATGGATGATCTAGTGCCACAGCGACTACCACAGTGAACCATGACCTCCATGGCCAAGACAGAGTGATTACGATGACTCTCCCTCTGGATTAGCTTATCTCTTTCAGTGCTTGCAGCAGCAGTGGGAGATGTGGAAATATGTATGCCACATTGAAAGTCCATTCCAGCAAGAATGCATTCACCCACATGGACTGGTGTTCCTTGAATTAGGAGTAGAACCTCAGGCACTACGTGTTTTTTGCTGGTGGCCATGAGATCGATTTGTTCTGGATCCCAGTGTCTGTTTATCAGTTGGAAAACCTGTGGATGGCATCTTCACTTGCCTTGGTGGATTTGCTGACAGCGGAGCCAATCTGCCATCATGTTGAGTTTGCCCGCTAATGAAGTGCTGGGGGATTCTTTAGAAATTTCTGGTCCCAGTTCATTACTTTGGCTGTTTCTCTCTGCATAGCTGTGCTCTTGGTTCCACCTTGCTTTGTTATGTATGTAATTCTAATCCTGTTGTCTGATCTGATTAGTACATTTTTGTGCCCAACCATGTCACTGAAGCTGAGTAGTGTTAGAAATTTCTGCTGCCATTTCCAGTGCATTGATTGGTAGCTTGGATTCCATCAGGGACCATTTCCCCTGTGAATACTGCTGTCCCATGGTCACACTCTAGCCTGTCAGGCTGGCATCCTTGTCTATGACGATATTGTCCTGAATGTCCAGTGCTAACTCCCTGGTCAGATTGACTGTATTCATCCAACACTGTATGCTACTTGGGATGATATGGACAAGGTTGCAGATATATCTTGCTTGAGATGGATCCCTCATTGTATTGACAGTTGTAGCAGTTGTCACATAATCCATTGGGTCCATGGAGCTAGGTCAATGCATGAAGTCATCAGTCCTAGGACCCTGGAGACCTGTTCCAGTGTTGGTTGTCTGGTCCCTTGTAGGTTGCGTACCTGTGCTATAATGTTATTCATTGTCTTTTCTGATGGCCTTACTGCTCCTATATTTGTGTCTATGAGTGTCCCTAGATGTCCTATTGATTGATTGACTGGGTGTGAGACTGCTCTTGCATTGATTTATTACCCAGCCATGATCTTGCAGACCAGTAGAGTAGCAAATTCCCAGAGGGCCTGGGTGCAAGGGTAGGTTATATGGCTCCCCTGGTTTTGAATAGACATCAAAATTATGATTCAGGCCCTTCAAACCTCATGGGCCTGGGTGTGACTGCACACCCTACACCGTTGTAGCTACACCCCTGTTGCAGACATTGGATCACTGTTTGTGTCTGTCAGATTGACTGTTGTGGGGATCTTGCCCTGATGAGCCAGTCGTCCAGATATGGGATGACTAGTATGCCTTGCTCTCTCATCTTGGCTGCTAGCACAATGCAGACCTTCATGAACACTCTGTGGGCTGATACAAGTCTGAATGGCAGGATCTGGTATTGGTAGTTTTTTTCCAGAATGTAGAATCAAAGCTATTAGAAGTGGGAGGGACTGATTGGGATGTGAAGGCGTGCGTCCTTCAAGTTTATGGATATGAGATAGTCCCTTAAATGAATTGCTGTCAGTGTTGACCTGACAAGTTCCATTTGAATGGCTTGTATTGCACCGAGCAATTTAAGAACTTCATATCTAAAACTGGCTGTAGTTCACCTGTTTTCTTGGGGACTGTAAAGAAAATGGAATAGATCCCTTTTCCCCCTTGTTCCATGGGCATCTCTGCCATGGCCTTGTTTGTATTAGGTCTTATAGGATTTGGTTGATTTGGCTTGGATGTAATTTGCATTTGGAGATGGGGGAAATGATTAACCTGTTCATCCTGGGTATTTTTTTCCAAATCTATTGCATATCCCTTACTTATGATTTCTAGTACCCATTTGTCTTTGGTTGACTGTTTCCACTGATGAGCAAACCACATTAGTTGTGCCCTTAATGGTACATGCTCCTGTTATGGATGCTCGAGACTGCAGTCATTGTTTAGATTGTTTTTTATGGTTGGTATTGTTGTTGGGTCTGCTTTTGCCAAAGGCTCCTTGACCTTGGGATCTACTGCTGTTGGTGGAGCGATGGGGAGGATGGGATCCACTGTTCCTGTTACCGTATTGTGTGCAACATCTGTCTTGAAAGTTTCCATTACTATGAAATCTGCATCTAGACAGCAGGTAGATAGACCCTGAGTTTTTGTCCTTGTCTGGGGATTTGCCATCCTCTTGGGCTTTGACATTTTTGTCCAGGCCTTCTCCGAATGGAAGAGAGCCCTTGAACGGTAGATTGTGCAGTATCACTTTGGACTCATTGTTGGCATCCCAGGGTTGAAACCATAGGGATCTTCTCACCCTGCTGTAGATAGCTATGACCCTAGCATTGCTCTTTAATGAGTCCACAGCCATGTCCGCTAGGCATTTAGGTGTCTGCATAGACTGTTCTAATAGCTTTGCCTCCAGTGACTTGGGAGTGATATTGTTGTGGGCTTCCTGTATCCATGCTAATTGTGCTCTCATAGCATAAATGGCTGTAGTTGCCACTCTCACACCCATGCCTGCCAGTTCAAAACACTTTTTGAGTAGTTCTTCTAGTTTTCTGTCCACTGGCTCCTTGAGGCCACTGGTGCCGTCCAAAGACAGGGCAGTTTAGTGGCTTAGAGCTGCAATTTTGGGGTTGACTGCAGGTGCTGTACACAATGGTTTCAGTTTGAATGCTTGAAGTGGGTACATCTCGTCCCATGACCAACATCCTGGTATGTGCGCCAGCTCTGTAGCCTCCCACTCCTTTCATAACCTTGTGAATAGCTTTGCAGACTGGGAAGGTATAGGTTTGCTTTACTGAGGGGAGCAGTGATGGCATGAATTTGGACTGCATTGGTGGCGCTGGTTTGATGAACCCCACCGTGGTTATGATGTGACATAGCAATGTGGGTGCTTGATCTGGAAAGCACATTTTGACAGTGAGCAACTGCGTGTCCTGCTTTGCTAAGTTTGCCCTCAGATTCTTTGTTTGACTCTTCCCCACTGTCTGATCAGTTGTTGTCTGGTAGTGGGCTGACAAGGCTTATGCCACTTGTGCAAGCCCTTGGGGTTGTGTGAAGACGAGGGTTGGCTGGTGTAGGCTCTGTAGGAACCCGGTTGTGTTGACCAGCAATTTCTGCCAATTTTTCTAGCATGGCAGCCACACATTGTTGTTGTGCTTGGATAATCTGCTGGTTTTGGACAATTATGGAAGCTGTGTCCACCATATGTGCAGTCAGTTGTGAGCTTGGCAGTGAGAGGGTACCGACAGCTTGGGTAGCAGTAGGGTCTTAGTGCAATCTGCTGTTTGAGCCTAATTGCCCCATAGCATCGGAAGGTTGTTCAGCACATTAGGGGCAGAAGTGGCCCAATTGAACTGTGGTCAGGGTTACACAGCAGGCTATTTCCTTGTGTAACCTCCCCACAATTTTGGGGTTTACCTTAATGTCTTCTTGGGCTCCTCAATGCCCACTGCCAGGCTGGTGTCCCGTCCCAGTGTGATTCTGTGTATTTGCGTGAGAGTGCCATGCTAGGCCTCTGCGCCTGTCCTTTTAAAAGACTAGCTAATCTGTGATGCAGTGAATGGTCTGTGCTGGGTCCAAGTGATTTAATGCTTGCAACTAGCCAGCCACTGCTCTGATTTGCTCCATTCTGTAGTCAATATTTGTGCAGAGGGACCCTGTATGGGAACTGTGCTTATTTACTGTTTATATGCTGTTATATTAGAAATAGAGAAGTTTGTTTAACCCGCTTTCCTTGCAGCTTATGTTTCTGAATGGGAGCCACCATGTTAGGTCTGGGACTTACAGTAATTGGACCAATAGGACTTCAGGGGATCTAACATGGATCATAGCCAAAGTGCCTCGTGGGAAGGAAAACTGTAGTTTTTGTAGTTTTTAGGTTGGTGACAAATCTAGCCAGGAGGGGGAGCCCTAATTGTGACTGACAGCTTTCTCAGCCAACTCGAATGCTGGATTTACAAGTGAAATCCCCAGAACTGTGAGAGACAGTGGATCAGTTAGAGTTGGGTGTTGAAGTGTAAACAGTTCGAGCTTTCGAGCAGCTGCTCCATGAAAGGAGCATAAGGGAATCAATGGGAAGAGGCCTAACTTGCCTCCCTGCCACCTTTCTCCTGCCTTGAACTGCCTGATTGCAGAAGTCAGACTTGTCTAATTCCAGCCTGGAACTGTGGCAGAAAGAAGAACAGAAACTTATCAGTGCTGTTTGCGTTTTGGACCGAAGATTTGCTCCTGTGAAGCGATCGGCCCAGCTTGTTTGTGAGACGAACTTTAGATTAAAAGGTTTGCTCAGTGAAACTGCTGAATTAGCAACTGGACTGCATCCAAACACTACAGAGTTAGTTCTGCATATTTTGAATGTGCTGAATGTGTTTTGTGGGCCGAGTCCTGCTTGCACATGACCCGACTTGTTATGGCAGCTGGAGGCTTCACCAGCAAGAAGACAAACAAAGTTTGCCAAATTGCTCATCCTGCCTGGACCTTTGCCAACCCGACCCAGACTGAATACCCTGCACCAGAGACTGTTTCGATGAGAGACCAGCTTCCGGGATCCAGCCCCTGCGTTACAACAACTCGCAGATTGCGGCCACCTGGAGGAAAGACCGTGAAGAGGAGGTGTGTCATTTTGGCCCTGCTTCACCATGCTCATCAATGAACTCCACAAGGTCTCCATATCACTTGCATTTCAGCAGAAACCTGGTAGCATGAGTACAATCAGGGTAGCTCCCTGCAATAAGTGCTTAAATCATCTGTGGTACCTGTACCATCTAATTGCATTACTTCTCTGGATTTACAAGGGACTGAGCCAACTGGCTCAGAATACAAATAGTCATCTTGTTAATGTGCATGCTAACTGCTTTTCTTTCTATCAAGGGGCCCAACCTCAGTTGCAATGCTGGCCACCCCCAAGCAACACCTCTAGCAAGACAAACATTTCCATCCTGGGTACCCAGTGTTGTGTGACTGTTATTTGGGACTAGAAAGTGCATGCCAAATCTGAATCAAATCAGAGTACCAATTATTTGTCTAGATTCACGCCCCCTCCTTGTTTACGACACCCAAATAAATCTGATTGTCTGTTTTCATGTTTAACCTGGCTAGTGTGCATATTATTAGTAGAGTTATTGTACTGGAAGTGTGTAGTTGTGTTGCTAACCTTATTTTACTGGGGGTCTCCAGAGAAATTGCTGCAAGTCCAACCCTGGTGGTAAGTGTGGAGGGTGTGTGCATATTATTACTGTGTAATATTGACTGTGAGATTATTGCTATACCAGGTATTAAGCCACTAGGAGGGTTGGTGGGTAGTTATAGCTTCCCAGTGGGCTATAGCAGGATAGACAGATACCCCCAATACCATTACTCTGGGTGGAGGCACCTTAATACTGAATCTAGATCCCTCAACCTGTGCATAGCCATACAGGCAGGAGTAATAGCCCTTGGAACAGTGCCGTCTAGGGGTTACACTTGCTCTTCTCATCGTGGTCTGTAAGGTGACATAATGGGAGAGTGGGAGTGTGGTTAGTGTAGCACCCTAATGTGAGTCAGTATATCAGATATATGTACTGTGAGATAATAACATTAATCCAGGCCCAATTGTTCCTGTGTGTTACTATAGGGTGCGGAAAGCATCCTTACTGGGAGTTTACATAGAACTAAACCCAACAGACCTCTGTGAGATGGCTGCCAGAAATATAGGATGTCTGTTGTGTGGAACAGCCCTATAAGCAGTACAGGGATGCCGCACTCAAGATGTCCACCAGAAACAGCACTTAGTGGGTTGTTTCTGGTAGCTGAGGACAGAACTCTGCAGTTGCATGGCTGAAATAAAATGTTGGTATGGTGCACTTGTTGGTAGAGTGAGAGTTTAAGGGATCAAGATGGCCAAATGTGACATGGCTCTAGGCTGACTTAGCAGCAATCGGTCAGCGCCATGACCAAGGTGGCACTGACTGCACTGTGCATGTGTGGCTAGCCAGATGTCTGACTTATGACATCAGACTTCTGAAGTGTGTGTGTGGTACAGAACAGGGGGGAAGCTAAGAGCCCTGAGAAGGAAGCCCATTAAATGCTTCGCATGGCACAGCAAAACTGTGCCTGTGGATTTTCAGGTTGGCCCCATTAGTGCAAATTTCACTGAGAGGAACATGGCCAGGACATCACTGAAACTGCTTGCAGGGGTTACAGAGTGCCATAAGGGACCAGGAGAATTTATAATAATTCATAGTCCTGCTTTTTCGTTGGGGTACAATATAGAGTGGGCTGCATGGTAGCTGCTCTTAAAATCTCTAGTAAGGGTTCCAAGTCACCATTGGTGCTGATCAAAGAGTGAAAACTCTCACTAGCAGGGGGGCTTTCAGCTATATTATCAGAGCAGCAAGTTGCATAACTGCTGTGAGAGGGGTCACACATATGCACCAACACGCTTAGGAAGGGTAAGCATGCTGTGAAGTAATAATGGGCAGTAGATTCAAATCTGAGTTCCTCTTAAGGCAGATGAAGGCAATGCCCCCACTGCAGCAAGCTTTCTAATACCTGCATTACCGATGCATAAATGTGATGCCAGCCCTGTAGAGTCAATGGCTGGCTCCCCATAGAAACCGATGAAGCGTGCATGTGGTACAGAAGGGGAGGAGTCTGCTCTGGAGGATGGGTCAGTGTCCCACTTGCAGGAGTCTGAATGACCTTCGAGGTTAACTGGAAGCAGCATGGAGGGAGACAGCCAGCCTCCATCACCAACTAATCTGGACTTCAAGCCAAATACGTCCTCTCTCCCAGAGACCCACTGGCCCTGGGGGTTGGAAGGTAGTGGTTCAGGGAAGGGAGACGATTTCAATGATGGACCACGCAGTATCTGTTCAGACCAATACCATTCCAATGAAGAACTGTTTTTCACCACAGGAGAAGATGAAGGATCCTGACTCAGTGAGTGGTAATCCTAAGCTCTTTGAGGAGACCAGGCGTAGTGGAGAGACAGCATCCAAAGATGGCAAGTAAAATGTGGTGGATCCAGGAGTAAGTAATTTCCTATTCTGGGGGACTCAAAGATCAGGGAAGTCAAGTCCCACCTGAATAAAGGTACGCAACCTAAGATGATGGTTCAATGCCTCCTTGGAACTTCAGCACAGAGTGGCACCAAATGCATCGGGAGGTTGGTAGACAAAGCAGGGAAAGGAACAAATGCCCTGATTCATCTCAGTACAAACAACCTGTCTGCTCAAACAGTGGAAGAAACCAAGCAACATTTCATTAAGCTGGGGAACAGCTGGAGGCTAGAATAACCGCTGTGATATTCTTGGAGAGCCTCTCAGTGTGGGGCAAAGGGACTTGCAAAGACAAAATCAGGACTAAGGACTAGGAATGCAATGCTTGGCTACATGGATGGTGTAATGAAAAAGGATATCACATCATAGGCTTATGGGGGAGCTTCTGGGAGAGGAAGCTATTCAGGTTTGATGGACTTCACCTTTCAAAAGGAGTGAGTGCACTTGGGCAGAAATTCAGCGTTCATCTTGGCCATTTAAACTAGGTGAGGGGGAGTCTAATGCTAGGGTACCTATTAGAAAATACACTTCAAATAAGAACTTAGTCATCACTCCCCCTCAAGCAGGAATTTCTTTCCCATGACCTAAGAAAACATGTAGAAAACAGAAACTATCGGGAACTGAACACAGTGCCATGCATCCGCTAGCCCAAGAGCAGAACTAATAGCAATGAATAGCAGCAGGGGTACCAGACTATGGAAATGGGTATGCATCAATGCCAGAAGCCTGGGAAACAAAATAAGTGACCTGCAGGCAATGATGGTGGATTCCCGAGGGGACCTGGTGGCTGTCACGGAGACTTGGGCCTCTGAGAAAAATGACTGGGACATTTCAGTCCCAGGCTATGCCTTGTTCAGACAAGATAGAAGGGAGGGCAGGGGGAGGAGGGGTACCATTATATGTAAAGGATGAGATAAATGCCATCTCAGTAGACAGCATCAAAAGAGGGTGTGGAATCCCTGTGGATGCTACTCAGCTTGTCAGCAGGGGAGAGGATCCACATAGGTGTGGTATACCAGCCTGATTTCACATTATATCAGTCTATTGATTTACCTAGAAAGAATACTGTTTCACTCTTTGGAGGTTTCACCCTTTGGAGGTCCACAGAATCCTTGAGTACTACATAGGCTATACCAGGAACTGTGCCCAATCTCTCAGCTTTTTGTTTCCTTTGGCCCAGGCACCGGGGTAAAACTGTTTTCAAAGAATGCCTCTCCAAATTGATCCCCTCCTGTATCTTGTTCTGCTACAGATAGGTAGGACAGGACCTACAATATCTGGTACTGTTATGAGCTATGCCACCAGGGGCATAGCAGTCTCTGTCACGTGTTTTCTGTCAGTTTCAGACACTGACATTTGCTGGGCTGCTGCCCTGAAAAGGATCCATACTTTTACGAAGCATTACAGTCTGGATCTGATCTCCTGAAGGAGAGCTGGGTTTGGCCTAGCTGTCTTGAAATGCCTTCTCCTTAAAAGTTTCAGATTACTCCTTTGTCAGCCACCTGGCTGGGCTTGTACTGCTTGATAATTGTCCGGTGTATTATGGTTCTGTGGAAATACCATCAAAGAAAATAGTTTATTTACTTAAAAGTATCAGTACATTACAATTCACATTAAACTGTTCCACAAATGTGTTACTTTTGCATTTCTCAATGAGCAACATAAGTTTTGCTGGATCCAGCACAAAGTCATACAAAAAACTGTTGACTAAGAATTGCAACTCAGTTTTGTGTTTCATTACGCCAAAGCCACAGATGCATTGCAGTACAGCTACAAAAACTTTTAATAAAATATGCCTGTGCATTGCTTAACTTGAAAATGACACAATGGGAGTTGCCAGTGCATTCCCAACATTAAAAAACAATGCTAAACCAACTAATTGGCATGGCAGCGTAATGAGAACTGTACTGTTGATCTTCAAGAGGCTCTCCAAAGAGACATACCTTTTCACACCTGCCATCCCCTGATGTGGGTGACCTTTGCTTTTAGCTACTTGACAAAGCCAGTTCATTCAGTCTGTTGTTTATAGCAGTGCCTTCACTTACTCTGTGGTGGGCAGTGTTTGCTTCACTCCTTCTGTCTCTCTGTGCAGGATTAGTGGGGGAGGCCCCAATCTCACTATTAGTGGATGTTTGGAACTCCTTTCACTGATGACAGGAAACTGAATTGATTGGGGACCGCCCAGTTATAAAGGCAATGCTGTGTGCTGATGATGTGCACATAGGCACATTGATGTGGGTAGCTTCATCATGTAAACGCTTCCTGTGAGATTCTGATGTTGATGGCTTACAACTCAATGTATTATGGCTCTGTGAAGATCCTCTCAAAGATCTACACAGAAACATAGAAACAGACATTGATGGCAGTTAAGGACCACTTGGCCCATCCAGTCTCCTTAAGTGCATTACCTTGCACTTCTTGTCACTGAATCTCAACCGCCACCTCTTACAGCACTCAGAGCACTGGCATTACGGCACTGGGCAAACAGGGCACCAAATGCCGGATGCACCCCCCTCCCCAACGTCTGTTCACCTCCTAAGTAAGAATCTATCAGTAGGGGTGTGGGGGGGGCACAGCCCCCCACAAGGGGGTGCGGATGGAACAGCCCCCCGCAAGAAACATGATCAGCAACATTGCTGATTGGCACCCAAATTGCCCAGCACCAGACTGCGGGCGTGTTCCGATGGCAGAACAAACTGTCACACCTTAGACCATCTCTTTAGTTTTTCTAGGTACATCTGGAGCTCCCACACCCCTTTCTCATGACCTACCCTGCCACATAACTGTCTCACTAGCAAGGACACAAGACTTTTTATTTATTTATTTGAAAACCGGTAACCTGCAAAGGCACACTGAGCCAAAGCTCATTTTCAGGTGCTACCTGGGGAAAGGGAAAGGGGATACGATATATATATCATACACAGTATTATAGAAGCATTCCATAAAGTAAAGTTCAAACAGTGCAGCATGATACAAGTGCAAATAACAGTGACAATAACAGATGAGGTTGAGGCTAGGAGCACTTCCAGTGTAACTGATAACAACAGGTTGAACAAATCAGAGCAAAAGAAGTTGGGGCATAAGCTGACCCCAGAAGGGGGACAGTAGCTGGGGGAAGGGGCACCAGGGACCTTCTCTGGATTCCTTCTCTTATGTCACTCATGAAAATATTAAATAGGACAGGTCTCCTAGGACTGAACCTCGGGGTACTCTGCTTATGACCTCCCAGCCCTCCCATTTAAAGCCCACTTCCTACACACTACACTAAACCCCACTCTACTTCCAAGTCCTCCAACTTCTTCAGCAGTCTCCTGTGTGGTACTGAATTGAAGGCCTTGCTGAAGTCTAAATAGAACAAATCTACTGCCTGCCCTGTTTCAATCACCTTGTTGACCCAATCAAAAAAACAGTACAAGGTTGGTTTCATATGACCTCCCTGACACAAGCCCATGCTGCTTGTTGTCCTGTAGACCACTGTCCTCTAATTAGGCCACCAAGCTTTCCTTGACTGTAGTCTCCTTCAGCTTGCCTACAGTGGAGGTAAGGTTGACAGGTCTATAGTTGCCTGGATCCTCCCTGACCTTCCCTCTAAGGGTACTATGTCAGAAGATCTCCAATCTACTGGCACTACTCAGAACTTCTGTGAGTTGTGAAATAAACAGGGTAAAGGTTCTGCCAATTCTGCGATCAGTTGCTTATGTATCCATCGGTGCAGGTCAGTACTTTATCAACCCTGAGATTGTTTAGGCCCTTTTTAATGCTGTCAACTAAGGGCTTTACTTCACCCATTTCCTGAACCTCCCATGTGGCAGCCTTGATACTATTCTTTGGCAGGGGACCATTGTCCTCTACCTTGAATACCAAGCAACAGTAATTGTTTATTACATTTTCCTTCTGCTTGTCATCTTCTACCACCTTCAGTCAGCCTAAGTATCCTCACCCTGTTTTCCTTTATGTTCCTAAAAAAATCCTGTTCCCCACTTTTTACTAACTCAGCAGTCAGCAGCTCCATTTCTGCCTTTGCCCTTCTGACCTCCACCCTTGCCTCTTTAACTCTTTGAGGTCAACCAGATAATCCTGCCAGGCTTCCTTCCCTTGTACTCAGTTGAGGCCCTGGTCTCCTGTTGTGATGTACAATGGAGTCAGCCAAGATTCAGCGAAGTACAGTAAAAGACATCTCGCAAATTTCTGCATAACAAAAAGATTTAATTACCCACAGATTACACAGTTCCCAGCAGCATACTGCAGCACTCTGCAGAAGTACTAGAAGGTACTGCACTGCATCCTGGCTGACTCTGCTGTAGCTATGGCACTATTTCCATTTTGGTGTCATCAGCAAACCTGACAATCCAATTACTAGTAGCTACCTCTAGGTCACGTATGAATTTATTGAATAATGTAGGTCCCTGAACTGACTCCTGTGGGACTCTACTGCTCACCTTTGGCATGGTGATTGGTAACCATTAATTATGACTTTTTTTTCCTTCTCTTCTTTATCCAGTTTTGAAACATTTTGGCACCTCCAGTTATACCTAGGTTATAAAATAATTTTAAATTCTGAGGGGTGGCACAAGGATTTGTTTTTCGTTCTGTGTCCATGTTGGCAGGACTTGTTTTAGCCATTGGCAATAGTCTCACAACACTTGGGTCCAAGCCAGTCAAGATGCAGGGATTTACCTACTTGGGTCAGGATTCTCAAAGCAGATGTGCTGGGCACAAATGAGATGTGCCGTCCCAAAACAATGGGATTCACAGAAGGATGCACCGCAAGATGCACTGTGCACATCCCCACTGTGAATCGTACTGAAGCGCCATGGCACAACCTGAGATGCCTCAGCATAACAGGGATGCATAGAGAAGCACCCTGGACAGCACTACACTGACTCTGGAGCAAGTAAGCAAGGGGAATAGGAGCAGCAGGAGGAGACTGCAGTGGCACAAAGGATGTAGGGGAACAGACTGACAGGGACTGGCCAGAGTCCCAAAGGGCCGGAGAGTGGCAACAGCAGATGAGGTGCACAGACATAGCACACACGGAAACACCTAGAAGCACCAGACACACACCCCACACAGGGGCCTGACAGGCACAGATGCCATACACAGAGGTGCCTCATAAGGTGGGTCACAGCAACAGAGGTGCACCATGCAGCATGGCAGAGGGTGCTGTACATGGCCTGGTGCACAGGATTCCAGTGGTGTGGACAAGAGAGATGCCACACAGGTGCATACAGGTGGACAGACGCAATGGCAGACATGCTGAAGGCCATGCCCTGCAGAGTTGGAACATGCTCACAGGCAATGTGGACCACAGGAAGAGCGGCACAACAACAGGGGACCAGCACACCAGATGCAGCCGTCATGCACCACACACAGAATAGGGGCACTGTGAAAGGCAGCATGTCACAATGCCCACCAACATGCCAGAGGCAACAAGGAGGGTGCACACTGAGGTGGGCATGAAAGGGGGACATGATGCATGTGTGTGCAGTACCACAGGTGCACACGTGTGAATGGGAACAGAGGTACAGTGGAAACCAGCAAGAATAACAGAGCACATGCGCAAGGTACAGTGAATGACCACAGGCAGCAGTAGCAGTAAAAAACACATTATTAACAAATGAAACAGCACAAACTATGTACAATAACAACCAGCACTAGGAACAGGGAAGGTGTGGTGTGGGAATCTGTACAGGAACAATACTAACAGTACACAGGAGGGTGATGGTATGGAGGTTGAGGAACAGTGGACAGCCACAGACAATGGGGATGGGCAAGGAGTGTGGGGTTAGAACAACAAAGGGGCTCTATACAGATGTCCATGGCTCTATCGTGCCTGATGGTCCACAGCACGGTGGCCGCCCCTCCGTCCCCTGGTACTCATCACCTAGACCAGCAAAGTGAGTGCGGCAGGAGCTGTCCCTGCCACCCTTACAGTGGTCAAATGGTCCTCCTCCTCGGCACCCTTCAGAGCTGCAACTCTGCCAGCTGCACAACACCCTGTCTCCACCGATGCCCTGACAAACCCGGCCATACTCTCTGTGGACCTACAGTGGGGACACAGACAACAGGTACTAAGTGCAATGTTCCGCACCGGCCCCCCCCAACCACCATGCGAGTATGCAGGAGGCATCCACCATGGCAATGGCTGACAGCCCACCAGGCACACCACATGCCAGCAACAGACTGGCACACAGTGCCACACTGTGACGTGCAATGGTACTCAGACTGCACAAGGCCCACATGTGCATATAGAGGTAGGCGCAGAGAGGCATGCAGCCATGTTCCATTCAGCTTGTGCAGATGCCAGCAGGCTGCACAGACATGCAGGCCCCATCTGAACACCACTGGAGCACCACAATATGCCCATGATCCACGGCAGATGCGCACAAGGTGGACGGACACACGGGGGCCATGTGCACTGAGGCCCAAGCACATCCCGCCATGGCCACACCCCATGCGTGTGCGCAACATGCATCACACAGACATGCACAAGGCACAGGCAATGGCCTGCAGAGGGCACCGCCCCCCAAACACACAGAGGATGGACAAGAAGGACACTCACCTGCACCTGCATGACCTTGTCCCTGGTCTCCAACACCAGCCCTTGTGAACCTGGCCTTCACCACCACCGCGGCCCTCCACCTGTCTGCTGGCCCTGTGAGGGGAACACAAGCATAGAACACCGTGAGGTGATGGTAGGTGTGTCATCCCCTCCCACGCCCCACAGCAACAACACCGGTGCCAGCATGCAGTGATGGAACCACCCCCACAGTGCCCCAGTGAAGGCGCCGTGGTCAGTGTGCAGAAACACACAGCACTCCAGCTCATGCCCACCATGTGTGTGTGCAGCTGGATGTGTGCCAAGACAATGGCTGTACCACACTGCATCCACCATAGTGGCCGTGCACCCTCCTGACGTGCACCAGGATGCACACAGCTATGCACAGTGGCCATGCCTGCACCCCACACGCTGAAGGGGCACGTCATGCCATACGGGGGTGTGTGTGTGATGGTGGGCAGTGTGTCAGCCCCCCCTGGACACAAACCCCTGCCTGCCTGTGTATCTGTAGGGTGATGTGACTTACCTGGGCGTGGCACTGCACCCCTGCGTGCATGATTTTGGAGGCTCTTGAGCTTGTCTAGGTCCCGGCAATGCAGATCCCTGTACCAGTGCCTGCATTGCTCCCCAGTGTGCACCACCCCAGTCCTGCATACCAGGTGATCTGCAACTCTCACCACACTCATCAGAGCCAAACAGCTGTCCCTCCACCTGCAGCACCAGTGCCACAAGGTTGACAAGCTCAACTTCCCCCCAGTTCATGGCCCTGGGCCCTGCTGCCTGAGCAAGTGGCATGTGTCCTCTCTGTGTCTCCTGGGCAGGTGTGCATAGATCAGGCTGCTGGTGTGCAATGGCTCAGTCATGCCACATGCACAATAGGCTGTCATGCACCACACCACGCAACATGGTAGTGCAGTGTGGCAATGCATGATTGCTGCCTATTGTCCATCACCACGTATGTGCACTGTGCATCGCATGGGCGGGAGACCAGGGTCAGGGGTCATGGCCAGGTCACGCATGCGTGGTCCACGCGTATCCACCATATTGTGAGTGGAATACAATGCCACCCACAGTGCACTGTTGCCATGCACACTGCCAGTGATGCACTGTGCACTGCAGGTGTGCATTGATGCCATGTCACGCAGATGCGAATACATGCACACAATGAGACATGCAGCACAGCACCAATCACAGATGGGGACCTGGATGCGCCGCCATACTCAATCGTGTAGTCAGAAACACTGGACCGGTTGCACTACACCTGTCATGCCACTGATCCTGCATGGCACATGCACGGAGATGCGATGTGATACTTGCGCTGCATTCAGGAAATGCCCCAGGTCGACTGCGCATGCATAGGAAATGCACCATGGGGGGATACACTCAACACATCAGTTGCGCATTGCTGATTTAGATGAGCTGGGGGCAATTATGCAATTCACAATGCTCCATAATCAGCTCATTGTCAAATTCAGGGGCATCTCACCTGTTTATCATCTCATTACAGTTGCTCCCACACTCATTTGCATGCCCAGAGCTATAAATGCTCCTGAATGTGCTTCCACAGAGCTCAGGTGACTGACAGGAATTACATCCTTGATGGTAGGTTTGTTTACATTCTACCATATTCAGTGTGTCAGCACAATATGACAGTGGTGAGTTTAGGGCATACAGGCATACCTCTGTACCTGTTCTTCAGGCATGTCCCTGAGTGTACCCTACAGTGTTCCACTGTTCCAGCTACAGCGGGGGGGGGGGGGCTGTTGCTGATGAGTAGGGAAGCATAGTACAATAGACTGCCAGACATGTTTGTTACAGTCCAGCTCCCCTTCAGTTAGTACCTGGAAAACAAAGCCAGACACATTTGCAGGACATGTTATCTACTATTACCATTGTTAACATTGTGTCCCTGACATTGGCCATCTGTCCCTGACTGTCCTAAGTCTTGTTCCTGATATGCAATGCAGGCAGTTGGAAGGTATGCATACAGGGTGCTGTGACCCAGCAGCAGCCAGACAATGTGCATGCACACATACAGTGGCATCCCCCAGGATGAAACCCACTTTTAAAGCACTCTGCAGTATGCTGCAGCAGACCTACTGAATAAAGCAGTGTAATTTCAATGGCAATTAGTCCCCTTTGTCATGCAGGAAACTGCGGCATTCACTTCATCCTGGCAGTGTCACAATTTCCTGCATGACAAAAGGGACTACTTGCCATTGCAATTACATTGTTTTATTCAGTAGGTCTGCTGCAGCATTCTGAGAGTGCTGCAAAATGCTGCAGAATTGGGTTTCATCCTGGGGGATGCCACTGTACATAGTTGCCTGTACTGTGCTAATGCCTGCATGTTGTCACCCACAGAAACCAGTATATCTGGACAGGATGCAGCAGTGGGCTGAAGACATCAAATTTCACTGCAGATGAGGACAGGGCACTGATAGAGGCCTACCTCATATGGAAGGACATCCTGACTGGCAGGGGTGGCAACCACCAGCAGAGGGATGAGGGCTGGGAGGCAGTGGCAAGTAATGTCAGTGCCCATAGTAAATGTAACCGACCACCTTGGGAGTTCAGGAAGCACTTCAACGATGAGAAGAGGAGAGTGAAGGAGAAGGTGACACACATTGAGGCCTTCCTGGGTGGGACAGGGGGTGGTACTCAGACAGATGTGTGCCTCACACCCACCGAGGAACTGCTGGTGGCCAGTATGGGCCAGATAGCTGTGCAGGGAGGTCCAGGAGGGGAATTCCAGACAGCTGGCAGTCCATTGCAGCACTGTGAGTACACATGTCCCAGGAACTGTGCCTGTCCCTGTGTGTGTGTCATGGGTGCCCTGGCCAACCCCACTGTGGGACACTAGGCGACCATGTACCTGTGTGCACTGACCATGTAGCAGTATGCCCCTCCATCTACTGTGTGTCGCAGACACATGACAAGCCACCCATGTGCAGCCCGGGGGGTGCCCAACCCTGATGTGTGGTGCTGGTGATCATCTGGGATGTCATCCCAGCGGGTGGTGTCCAGGGTGTTGGGCCAGTCATAAACATGTCCAAAAGTGCATGTACAGGCATCGGTGGATGCCTGCATTTGCTGGTGCTTGGCCGCATCAGTGGCCCCTTGTTCAACTGTCACCTGCATGGCATGTCAGGCGCACCTATGGCACACGTGCATGACCCCCAATACATGCCTGTCTGATCACAACAGTCACACATGTCAGTAACCATGTATCCCTTCTTTCTTTTACAGCTCCATCACACCTCATGGGTGCTGCTGTGGCAGGTGGTCCACAAGATGGCCTTGCGGGGGATGTTGCCGGGCCATCACACCGGGCTGCAGCTGGGGCTGTGTAGGATGCCATGCCGGGCCCTTCTAACACCACAGCAGCCCCGGCTGCAGTGATGGTAGTAGAAGGGCCATCCAACCACTCTGCGACCAGTGCCATGGCTGGAGGCCAGGATTGATCATGGCTGGTCAGCATTCTGGGTTTGACTGATGACGGCCCAGTGGACAGGGTGGACATCATGGATGCCCTTCTGGTTCTGGCATCTGGTACACAGGGGGCGTACGACGATGATACTGATCCAGATACCAAACAAATCTGGGAGGACATTGCCGACAGTGGACCGGCTGAGGCACAGGTGCATGCACAGGTGGCACCATGCAGCATCTGCAGTCCTGTGGCCCCAGCACACCCTCAGGGCCTGCACACCTGCCATGATGGCGGTTGATGGGGCTCTGTGTCTGGTGCTGCTGTGGGGACAGGGATTGCTGGCATGGCTCGGCATAGTTCAGGATGGTGCTGTGGTGCAGCAGCTGGCGGCGGGGGGACCGTGATGCAGCCATCCCTGTCCCTGCCCATTCAGCAGCCTGCTGTGGTGAGTCCACCTGTAGTGGATGCAGCGCAGTAGGCTGGTACCACACCTGCTCATTGGCACCGTCCCCATGATGCATTCCCTGCCAGTGAGGTTGAGGGCTACGCATGCCTCCTGTGGGACACTGTGGAGGGGCAGGCATCCCTATGGGTGGAGCTCAGAGGCATTCAGATGCAGCGCGCCATGGAACATGAGTTGTTGGCTGCATGGAGCACCCGGATGTTGGCAGAGGCTCGCCTACTGCGAGTGGGCACGACCACAGCTCTGGAGCATATTGTGCTTGCTGTCAAAGTGGCAAGGACAAACAGTGCGCCACCGGACTGCCGGGCCACCAGCTGCACCCCCAGGAGTGCCTCATGCACCTCCAGGTCACAGCATTAGGTGAACCCATTGCTGCTGATGTTGTCTGCATGCATAGCCATCCCCAGCAACCCCAGATCCCACATGGATCTTGGGGATGACACACCAGTGAGCACCCATTCATGGTCTCACTGCAGTTCCCCTCTGGGGTGTTGGTCACCCCAACGTGGCCAGTGGCACTGACAGAGCATCCACCAGGCATGTGTGTGGCCACCCACATGTCTGTGGTGGCCTTGGTGCCTCCCACTGATGCCTGGATGACAGCCCACATGGCCCCTGTTGCTTGCACCGATTGTGGCCCACACACCAGGCTGACTGTGCCTGGGGCAGCGTGGGTGGCACATGCTTGCCCCAGTATGATGCCTGTGTGGGTCACCTGTGCATTGCACTGTGCATGGCTGGGGCACTGTTGTTGTTCTGTGCGGCATGGACATGATGAGTGCGGACCTGTGTCTGCTGTGCATGTGTGCCAGCAGCTGTACACTGATCCATGCCATCCTCAACACATTCGCCATGACCCCCCTGACCATGTGTGTCCTGCTGTGCATGTGAGTGTGCAGTGGTGTCACCCTTCATGGGTGCACTACATGGTGGCTGAGTTGCCATCGTCTTCCCTGTGGTGTGGTTGTGGGTGTGTGGGTGTGTGGGTATATGGGTGTATGTGGGTGTGTGGGTTGGGGGGCTGCCATGTTTGACCACCTGTGTTATTCACCTGTGGTCCCTGAAGTGCTCTTTCATGATGGTGTCCCTGTGCCGCAGGGACCTGGTGACCAGGAGTGGGTCCCTGCCTGCCAGTGGCAGTTCACCATGGGGCCCCTGCTCTGCTGCATCCTCCTCCTCACCCCCCTCCTCCCCAGAACTGTTGCTTTCCTCAGTCTGGACAGCTATTCCATGGTCAATGGCCATGTTGTGCAGCATACAACAGGCCAGGAATATGCCACTAGCCTTCTCTGGGCTATATTGTAGGGCACCACCTGACCTATCCAGGAACCTAAAGAGCATCTTCAACATGCCAAAGATATGCTTGATGATGATGAACATAGTGATGTGCACCTCGTTGTAGTGCTCTTCCGCCTCTGTGCCATGTTGGCGGAAGGGTGTGAGGAGCCAGGGTCGGAGGGGGTACACTGCATCACCTGTGGGGGGCAAGTGCAGTCTGTTACAACCCCACATACATGTGCATTGTGTCCCACAGCCCCCCCTTCCACCATGGCACACTGCTGTGGCTGCTGACTGTCCACCCGTCCCTGTGGCATCCCTCCTGGTGTGTCTCCATGCTGCACACACCAGCAACTGCATGCCCTGGCTGAACTCAGCTCCCCTGTACCTGCCTATGCATACTTCCATGGCTGCTGACACCTGTACTGTCTGGCACTGCCTGCCTGCCCTCCATTGCCCAGCGGTCGTCCATGCATGGCTGCGTGTGGTGCATTCCACCCTGCCATTCGTGCCTGCTGTTGCACATCACCTCACCTCCCATGCTGCACTGTTATGCTGCACTGTCTCTCATGTCACGTGTGCAGTTCCCTTGGCATGCCCACCTCCAATGTCCCACCTGTGCATCTCCCCCTGTGCAGGCCCTGCTATGGCCCACACAAACCTGCTCACCCTCCTTTCATTTGTTGTGCCATGGTGTCCTGTTCGTGGGCATGTCTGCATGCCCCGCTCACCCACCAGGTGGCTGCAGGGTATGTTCCCGGTCTCAAACCAGTGGTACAGGGTGGATTGGTGCCATATGAAGCATTGTGTGTACTCCCAGGGTGTATGGCGCAGACATTGCTGATGCACCTTGTGGTAGTGCACACCACCTGGCAGTTGATGGAGTGGTACCCCTTGTGGTTTACGTACGTCATGGCCTCTTCACCAGGTGGTGCACGGATTGCCACATGGGTGCAGTCAATGTCCGCTATAATGCCTGGCATGTATGCCAACCTGTGGAACTTCTGTATGGCTTCTGTCCACTCTGCCTGTGTGCTTGGCAAGCAGATGACTTCCAAAGCATGTGGGAGCAGTGCAGTGAAGAATTGTGTGAGGAGACAGGACAGCTGAGATATGTCAATGGAAGGTTCTCGTGGTGAGCAGGCACACTGCTGTTGTCACCCTAGTCTCCACTGATATGGCATGACCCCTTCCAGTGGGTTCCTGCATTTCATCATGGCACAGCTCACAGAGCTGCCTCAGAATAGCCCTGTTCAGGCAATTTTGGCTGGCTGTATCTGAGTCCATCAGTTGTTTGAATGTTAGTGTGGCATGATACTGCCGTGGTGCAAGCCGCCTATAGTGCCTTCTGCTGCCATGTTGCTGGTTTGCCCATCTCCTCATCCCCATTATCATTCCCACCATCAGGAACGGTGCACCATCCATGTCTGTGTCCTGTGTTATGCTGATGCTGTTCTGCCAGTTGCTGCTGCTATCCTGCAGTCTGTCTGCTGGGGGCTTGCACTTAAGTCTACTTCTTTTATACTTATCTCTTTATAGTGCATTTGGTAGTTGCACTGTGAATGTGCTGTGTTTGCACTTTCTTTTTATTCTGTGAATGGCTCTCCACTGTGTATGCAAATACACGGCCCCTTCAGGTGCACCCCATATCATTATTTTTGCTGTCCAGCGCATCCAATGGGGCATCTCTGCCCTTTCTGAATGGCCCCATGGTGCATTTCCATGTTGTGCTGGTGCATCTTATGTGCGCCTAGCGCATCTGCTTTGTGACTTCTGCCCTTGTTTTATAAAATTGCTTTTCTTTGCCCATCATCGCTGGTTATTAATGATGTTAGATGGCTACCAGCATCAAATCAAGCATACTGATTTATCATAATTAAATAACAGTCAGTTGCTATGTGAAATGTGGATTTGTTTTTAAATAATGCATATGGATCACATTAAAATATAAATAAATTATTAACTCTGCTGTATCCCACATAATACTTGCAAAGAAGTAGATCAGAGTAGGTTTCTGCATAAATATGTGCGTTATGTGTAAATGATGTCATAGCATTTGTCTTTAATTATGAGCCACTTTCCAAAGCCTTTACTCGGTACAGTATGTGTTTCTCGGTTAACCACAAAACATGTAGTACAGCACTTGTCATATAGACTCATCTTTATTTACGGTTTTATAAAAGCTCTGGCTTCTGAAGCAGATATTATATCTTCTTGTTTGTAAAAACGAAATAGGCTACAAAGCTGGACACACAACATGGGCCTTGCTTGAAACACTGAAAACCTCAAACTATCCTTCCTTTCCCTCTCTTTGCAGATCATTCTTCAAGAAAGTCTTCTGATCAAAACGGTCTTTCTGTGTCAATGTTCAGTATTCAGCATTCATTCATGATAGAAACATAGAAACATAGAAGTTGACAGCAGATAAGGACCGCAAGGCCCATCCAGTCTGCCCATTTCTTTTTCTACCTTATAAATGTGCGCTCGGCCTTTGCTCTGTCAATGGCCTATCTATTCATACTCATCTGTATTGCTCACTTATGCCTATCCCATGCCTGTTTGAAGCCCTGCACTGTATTCATAGCCACCACTTCTTGAGGTAGGCCGTTCCATGCATCCACCACTCTTTCTGTGAAAAAGAACATCTTCACATAACCCCTAATCGGCCTCCCTCTAATCGCATGCTGTATCCACTTGTCCTGCTATTTTTCTTATATTGAAACATGTTAGACTCACCTAGTTAATGCCCTTAAGGTGTTTGAATGTTCTGATCATATCACCTCTCTCCCTCCTTTGCTCTAGGGTACATATATTGAGCTCCATTAGTCTGTCCTCATATGTTTTCTGATGCAGTCCCTGCACCATTATGGTTGCCCTTATCTGGACTGCCTCAATTTGGTTAATGTCCTTGTGAAGATGTGGCCTCCAGTACTGCACACAGTACTCCAGATGGGGCTTAACCAGTGTCTTGTACAGAGGGATTATTACTTCCCTCTTCCGACTTGTGATACCCGTACTAATACACCCTAACATCCCCCTAGCCTTACTTACTGCTTTAGTGGTCTACTTGGATGATTTCAGGTCATCAGTGATGATGATCCCTAAGTCTCTTTCTTCCCTTGTGACTGCCAGCAACTCCCCTCCCAGCAACTCCCCTCCCAGCCTATAGGTGGCTTCAGGGTTTTTCTTCCCTATGTGCATGATCTTGCACTTTGCATTAAACCCCAGTTGCCACTCTTCTGACCATTTTGCTAGTTTATCCAGATCTCTTCTCATTCTGCCCACCCTTGGTGTCATCTGCAAAGAGACAACCCTTACCCTCCAGTCCATCTGCAATGTCACTGATGAAGATATTGAAGAGGGCTGGCCCCAGGACTGATCCCTGAGGTACCCCACTTGCAACTTGCATCTCTTCTGACTGTATACTGTTTACCACCACTCTCTGTTTTCTGCCCACCAACCAGTTTGCCACCCAGCTGACCAACTTCTGACCCACCCTGAGCCTACCCAGCTTATTAATCAATCTTCTATGTGGAACAGTATCAAAAGCTTTGCTGAAGTCAAGATAGGCGACATCAACTGCTCCCCATTGGTCCACCACTCTGGTTACCCAGTCAAAGAAATCTATGAGATTAGTTTGACAGGACCTTTCTTTTGTAAACCCATGCTATCTTGGATCCTGTGCTCCTATGGATTCCAGGTGTTGCACTATCCTTTCCTTAAGGAGTGCCTCCATAATCTTGCCCACTACTGAGGTAAGACTGACTGGTCTGTAGTTCCCTGCCTCCTCCCTGCTACCACTCTTGTGACACAGGATCACATGAGCCTTTCTCCAGTCTTCTGGGACCTCTCATGTGTTCAGAGACTCACTAAACAGGTCTGATAATGGCTCTGCTAGTTCCACCCTTCGCTGCTTTAGTACCCTGGGATGTATGCCATCAGGTCCCATTGCCTTGTCCACCCTGAGCTTATCAAGCTCTTGTAGGACCCTTTCTTTTGTGAAGGGACTTGCGCTCACCTCCCTCCCCCCTGTGTCCATGGTGTTGAGCTGTGGGCCCTGCCCTACCTTCTCTTCAGTAAATACTGAGCAGAAGTATCTATTTAGGATAGATGCTTTTACATGGTCCTCCTCCTCCTCCTCACACGCCCTCTTTTCTCCTTTGATCTTAACAATACCCCCTCTGGACTTTCTCCTTTCACTAATGTATCTATAGAAAGTCTTGTCACCTTCTATTACTGTTTGTGCTAGTGTTTCCTCGGTTTGGGCCTTTACCTGCCTTACTGTGTGCTAGTGTTTCCTCAGTTTGGGCCTTTGCCTGCCTTACTGATGACTTAATGATATTGATTCATTTTCATTTGTGGATGTTGTGCTAATGTAGTGGCTCCACGTTTGTTCCTAAAATGTAGTTTTTTTTCTGAAGTTGTGATTTGCCGCAGTCTAGCAGATAATTTAGCTCTCTCTTTAAAGAAAAAATTGTGAAGATAGTTCTATTTGACTTAGGCAGTGAATCTTGAATCACACTATCCAATCTGTTGAATGAACTGACAGCCCTTAAATAAATATACATGTGCTGTGTACAGTACATGCAGAATGCATGCCACGTGCTAAATTGTGCAATGTCTGAATGCGGTTTGCATACACAAAGTGAACCTAAACGAATCAGGTCCAAGAACAAAACAAGTTTGCATGCTGCAAGCTTGACGTGTGTAGCAGGTAAGCTGGTGCGAACATCTTCTAAAAATCATATCAGGTTCATGTGTTGCATGCTTGACATGAGTGCAGCAGTTAAGCTGGTGTGAACATCATTTAAAAAAAACATGAGGTTCACATGTTGCATGCTTGCAATGTGTGCAGCAACTAAGCTGGTGCAAATCTCATCTAAAAAACACATCAGTTTCTACTTCTTATACTACTGCTAGCATTTAGAGCCATTAAAATACCCGTTTCATACATTTCCCATTAAAATTAGGTAAACTTACTAATTCTGATCCTTTTGCAAGTTGTTTAATGAATTTAGATTTTTGTCATTAAATTGCCATTATAGTCAGCCAATATCCCTCATTCCAGATGTGCAAAGAGGGGCCTCTTTGTTGTGAAGCCTGACCTTTTTTGATCTGGGCTATGCAAATCCCTTTATGCATATTCAGTGCTACAAATGTGTTTCTCCATAACTGTTTTAGCTCACTTTCCTTCCCTTTGTCATTCTGTATGGAGCATATACACTATGGCCATGCTCAGCACTTTTTGTACTGAGTGGGGTCTTGGAAGCATGCACCATATCTCACATTTTGTCACTGAAATGAGGGACATGGACACTCAAAATAAGGGACACTAACCCACATGTTGATCAAGACACATCCAGAAACATGAAGATACAGTACCTCAGAAGACAATGGAAACCATTGTATTTACTTGTACCAGTATTAGCACCTGAGAATGAATTTCTACCATAAAGCAGGGGTGCCATTTAGGTAGGGCAGAGGGAGGCAGTTGCCCCCCCCCTCACATTTGTGCCTAGGTTGTTCTTATGGTGTGGCAAGGCAAGGTAAATTTTATTTAAAAAGACACCCATCCCAAAGGATATGGGCACCGAACATATTAAAATTTATAGAAAACTCAATCAATAAATTATATATACACAAATAACACAATGTGAGACATACGTATATAAAACTACAACAGTTATAGTAAGATTTATAAATACTACCCTAAACGATAGCTGCTATCTCAGAAATGGCCATGGGCCAATTAAGGCATACAGGTCTGGAGTCAGGATAAAGCTATACAGCAAAGTCTGGGAAGGCCTGATTATATGGGAAGGCCTAGAGGTGGGCTTGAAATACCTCAACTGATGGGGCCTCTCTAACACCTGATCATGTGGAATATATGAAACACAGATTCATTACGGACTCTAATGCATTTAAAAGATTTATTGCTCCTTTAGGTGAAGGTTCCAGTCACGCTATTCTTGGGGTTGTTAATACTAAAATTCATTCTAGCATATTATATACCGCAGAAGTATGGGCTCTCAGTAACCCAAAAGTTCTTCAAATGTAGCTGAGCAAGTTATTGCATTATATATTATTATGCATTCCCCAGGTGGTTCCACCAGAAATCCTAAGGACAGAGCTGGGCCAATTTCCTCTTTTGGCACAGATCCCTGAAAGAAAATTGACATTACTTTTGAGATTGTTTCTTCTCCCTGAACATAGGCTCCCAAGTTTATGCCTTGAAGAAGAAATAGAGTATAATGGATGAGGATGTGTTTCCCCAGTGATAGAAAATATCAAGACCTCCTTGTTCCCCATGGGATTGGGTCACCTTTTATACCAGATCTATTATAGATCTATTGACGAAATTGTAATGGAAATTAAAGAAAGGATACAAGATACTGCTCGTGTAAAAGATGCTGAAGCACTATATACTCGTACATTATATAAGTGGTATAAAATATTAAAAAAAGATCACAAATTGAAAACTTATTTAAAGATTATGGATAATCCCCTCAAAAAAACACAAGATAATTACAACATACAGATTGGAGCTATATGCTGCTAATTACACACACCATATTCAGAATCGCTCAGTAAATACTCCAAATAGTAAATGTAACAAGGAAGTTATTGACAACCTTAAACATGTGGTACTTATATGTCTACTTTATGAAAACAAATGAAGATTCTTGCTAGGTTCAATATTTTCCACTCTTAGTCTCCCTCCAGAACATTTAATAGTTTGTCTTTTTAATTCTAAAGATGTAAATGTATTAAATGCTTTATCTCAGTATCTTATATCAGTAAAACTATAAATATTTATACATTTTTAATCGCTGGAAAGTTTGAGGATGCAAATATGTCATATCATGTTGTATAGACTGTACTTGGTTTTTAAAACATTATTGACATGATATGCATACTGAAGACTTGCTATACTAGTTCAAAATTTACTTAGTTTACAGGAGATAACAAAAGTATTTAAGGATATCAGGACCTGCGGAACTGTTACAATACCTTTTGATGTACAAAGTGTGAAAATAGTGCAATATTGTTTATTTTGGAAAATATTTTACATGTGCTGTTTTGTTTTGTTATGGCTTTGTGTCGAACAATAAAAAAAAATTTGTATTGTGTTGTCCACTCTCTCCACCTATTAGCGGCCGCGTCATCACACGTGACATGGAGGAGCTCCAGACAGGCAAGATCACATGAGTCATGTATGTGTGACACTGTCTTTCCCTCCACAGAGTAGACAGGCTGCACACTACAGCTTGGAGGAGTCAACTGAGCACTGAACTCTCAATAGTAGTGTTGTGGTGGCCTATTTTTGTAGGTCTACTCGTAGTGATTCTCCATCTCCCCTGGTGGCTGAAGGGGCAGGGGGTGAGCTAGAAGCTAACTTGAGACTAGGCTGCTACTTACTCTACTAGGCTTGCCTCACAAAACAAACAGCATGGGCCACCCACAGCAGCAAGATAGGCCTAGCAGCAGTAGTGACAGAGGTATAGGTGGCCTGCATAGGCCTTGATAAGTTCAGTGTGACAGCAGCCAAGCAAGAAGCAAGCAACACAGGTTGGGTGGGTTCGGTTGGTGAGGTGACTTGGTCACTGACCAAGTTGGGGATCTGGGATGGTGGGTTCTAGTATCCAGAATCTGGCTGAAGGATGGAGGAAGAGTGGACTGAAAATTGGGCTGGTGACACAATGGGCAAGGCTACATGTTCTGGCCAGATGGCTGGGTAAGTAAAAGTAAATAATTTTTTTTTACAGGGGGATTGGGGAAGGAGGAAGGACTGAAATATTGATCTATTTTTCATGTTTCTGCACCTTTGGGTGTTTTCATGACCCATATGGTATGTGTATTGAATGGAATGGAGTCAGGGAGAGAAATAGGGACTTTTTGGGGGAGGGGGGTTTCAGAACTTCAACCAGGAAAAAAAATGGTTAGTAACTGGGTGGGTTTAAGCCCAAATCTGATGCTCTGCTCCAGGGTATAGTCAGATGAGTCTTATACATTTGAATTTTTCCTGATTTGCATATCACTTTTCAGTCACAACAAATAAGTTTTACTTTTTAGAGACGTTCCAGACATTCCAGAGCTTGCCGCCCAGGGGCTAACTAGCACTTAGCCTCCATGGTTGTTGACTGCCTCCTGCTGAAATCTGAAATGGTTCTCCTGCCATAAAGTCTAAATTTACATTACATCCTATGTGTGAGCAACATGTTTTCCATGAGGAATGGATATGGGGCAGAGCAGTTTTCAGGGGTAAAATGAGGGTTGTCCCTTGCATTCAGGGACAGTTGAGTGGTATGGTATGGACAGACTATTGGAGCCACACTTTAGTCAGGCTTATGCCCCTACCTCCAAAGAAACTGACTTCCACATCCCCATGCTCAGGTACATTGCGACATAGGGCAAGAGAGAGAGTGCAGGGGTGTGCCCCATCGAAATGAATGGGGGCATTTTTTTATTACTGTTTTATACATTATTGATGGAGAGTTGGAGATCAATGAAGGCCACTGCTTGACAAACAAGGGCCTTGTTAGTAGAGCAGTGGCCTTCATTATTCTTCATCTCACCATCATAACATATAAAATAGTAATACAAAATAACTCCATTCATTTCAAGGGGGGACACCACAGCAATATGCTCCATGGACATCATCTCTCTTAAAGACTCCTACCTCTGGCTCCCTAGTACTCAGGTAAGAGACTCTTGACATATCTATACTTGGTGGGTTGTCTGTAGCAGCATGGCCGCATCTGCTACAGTGTGTGTGCATTGGGGGAGGGGACTGGCCATGTGGATGGGTGGATGTTGAGTTATTGCTACTTCTGTGTTTTCCCCTTACAGTCTGTTTGCATGGAAGCTTTCAAAACTATGGAGAGAAAATAGCAGGCCTACAGGCCAAATAGAAGTAATTAAGTAATTTTGTGGGTAAGTGTGTGTATTGGGGGGGAAGAACCTCATGTGTTTCCATCGGTATGTGTGCTACAGTTCAGCTGTACAGCTGAGATGAGATGGGACAAGAAAACTAAAATGTATAATACTGGCTATAAGCATGCTGCATGTGTGCAGATGTATGCAGATTTGTGTTGAAGTACAAGCAACCCATATGTGTGCAAGCAGTACAGCTTAGTGGTTAAAGGCACTGAACTGCAAACCAGGAGACCTGAAGACCTTGGTTTGAATCTCGTCAATCCCCACTTGTATATGGTGTGATCTTGAGCAAGTCACTTAACTTTTATGTGTGCAGTTATCAGTGACCACTTGCTTTTTGCATGCATGCCACATGCATGCAATCTGTTCCAACTTAACATAAAAAGCATGCTTTCTACATGTGCTTGCTGCACGCATGCCACATGCATGCAATCAGTTCCAATTTAACATTTTAATCATGCTTACTGCATGCATATCAGATGGGTAGTTTTATGTGAGCAGCATGAAAACATTTCATATAATTATTTCTGTAAGCGAGTAGCAGAGAGGTGAACCCAAATAGATAGATAGGTGAGTGATTATAGTGCATGGTCAGTTTAGACCCTCCTGATGCCAGGCAAATTACATTTAACAAAATTAATTGTCTGACTGCATGCATCATGCTAGTTTACCTTATTAAGCAGCACATGGAAAACAATGATTCAGCAACAGCAAGCTTAGCCAACTCTGGTGTCACCAAAAGAAGACTGCAGCTGACTGTTTCTTACAAGATACAGCAATCAGAATTTTGCAGAGCTGAGTTCATCTTCAGCTTCAGACACCATTAAAGGAAGTGTTAAAAAGAGAAAGCTTGACAACAAAGGTAGAACAATGCAGGAGTGCTGGGAGCTGGATTTTTTTTGTTACAGACAAGCAAGGTAGACCATTTTGTCTGATTCACAAGGAAGCACTGTCAGTCCCAAAATGTTTCAATGTGCAAACATTATGAAACTCACCATTGTTCCTGCATAACAAAGTTTCCTTTGGGATCTGGTACATGGGCTTGGCATCTTACAATGCTCAAAAGTGGACTTGCTTCACAACAGCGTGTGCTTAAATATGCTATGTCAGAAACAGATCTGGTGACTTTGGCAAAGCTATCGCATTGCTTGGTTGCTAGTCAAAAATTCTTTGCCTTTTTCTGACCGAGGTTTGATGATTTTTCACTCAAAAACTCATACAGTATGCCACACTGGCAAATGGGGATAACCAAATAGAGGTACCCAGAGAAGTGGAAGGAAAGGATATGGAGGTTAGCCAAGGAGGTGACCTCAGCGGGGAGAGCAGTGGACCCCAGAGGAGGAGGAAGCGAATCCTGGTGGGGGACTCCATCGTAAGAGGGATCCAGCTAGGAACACAGGAGGGGGAGGACAGGGAGGTGAGATGCCTACCAGGTGCCATGGCATGGAGGGATGGAAGGAAGATCCTGGGGATCACTGGGAAGGCAAGATGGGAGGGTAAGCTGGATGTCATTATCCACCTAGGTACTAATGACCTGGCAAATGGGGAGCCAAAGGAAGTTTGGGAAGAGTTTAGGAAATTGGGGAGGGGTCTCAAGCAAGTAGCTACTTCTGTCACCTTCTCAGAAGTACTACCTGCGAGAGGCAAGGGAGAGGATAGGGTGCATGCAACAGGAACTTTAACTCATGGTTGAAGACCTGGTGCTGTGAGGAAGGGTTTGGATTCACTGGTGACTGGGGACCACCTGGAGGGATGGAGGTTTGTTCAAGGCTGATGGCCTGCATCCATCCTGGAGGGGAATCCAAGCACTCAATGATAAGTTTAAATGCTACATTGACAAGCATTGAAACTAGCCAAGGGGGGGTGGCAGGCCAGCAAGGAGGGTACCTACTTGCTCACCCCCCATAGCTAGCAGTGGAACCAGTGAACCGGAGGAGTGGATATCTCTACAAAGCAGTGTGAAAAGATGGAGATTAGCACCCAAGTGGTGGATAGAAAGAAAAGGGGCAAAATTCAGCAGAAGGGCAGACAGCAAGGAGAACCAGGGATAAAGGACAACTAGGGAAGGGGCCAGAGTAGAACAGCTAAACAGTCTTGGGAGGTCAAATCATGGAAAGCCATGTGTGCCAATGCCAGGAGCCTTAGCAACAAGATGGAAGATCTGGAGGCTGTCATGGTGCAGTCAGACCTGGACATTGTGGCCATCACTGAAACCTGGTGTAATGATAACCATGATTGGGAGATGGCCATACCTGGCTACAACATATTCAGAAGAGACAGGGCAGGTAGGAAGGGAGGAGGAGTGGCACTGTATGTGAAAAATGACATAAGGGCCACAGAGATCCAGGAGGAACAAAATGGGGGGAGAGATACTGTGGGTTAAGCTGGAAAGGAAAATGGGGCCAGCCATCTGCACAGGTGTGGTATATAGACTACCAGCCCAGGAGGCAGAAACAGATAGGGAGCTGATGCTAGCCATCCAAAGGATGGCAGACAAGGGTGAGGTAGTACTGGTTGGAGATCTCAATATTCCAGACGTGGACTGGAGCATCCCCAGCAGCAGCATCAACTAGGAGCAGATTTATCCTGGACTCCCTTCAGGGTGCCTTCCTCAAGCAACTGGTCATGGAACCAACTCAGCAGAAGGCAATACTGGACCTTGTGCTCACAAACAGGGATAGTGTGATGGGGGTAACAGTGGGGGAGCACCTGGGGAACAGTGAGCACCAGTCATTGTGGTTTGAAATCACAGAAGGAGCAGAACCAAACCACACAAAAACACATATCCTGGATTTTAAGTGGGCAGACTTTGGGAAAATGGGGAGATACTTGAAAGAGGCATTAAGGGAATGGGGCAGGAATCAGGGGTTGAGGAACAGTGGGCAGTATTTAAAATGGGGATTACAAGAGCTGCAGAATTATGCATTAAGCACGTTAGCAAGAGGAAAAGGAAGAGGAGACCATTATGGTTTTCCAAAGAGGTAGCAAAGAAAGAGAAAGCCAACAAGATTGCATTCAGGCAATACAAAAAGACACAGACACAAGGGGATAGGGAGAAGTATCAGGAGAAGCAAAGGGAGGCAGGGAGGTCAGTAAGGGAAGCCAAAGCTCAGACAGAAGAACACATTGCAAAATCAGTGGGTAGAGGGGACAAAACCTTTTACAGGTACATAAGTGAAAAAAGAAAGGCAAAGGAGGGATAGTGAGACTGTAAGGGGAGGATGGGGGCCGCGTGGAGGATGACAACAGTAAAGTTGACATACCGAACAGGTATTTCTGCTCAGTCTTTACTGAAGAAGAGGAGGGTAATGGGTCTGAAGGGAGTACAAGGGGTGAGAATGGTGCAGAAATGGACACAAGTCCCTTTACACGAGAAAGGGTCCTGAAGGAACTGGAAGTAATAAGAGTTGATAAAGCAATGAGGCCAGATGGGTGCACTCCAGGGTCCTTAAAGAACTAAGAAAGGTGGTGGCTGAACCTCTGGCTATCCTGCTAGCTGATCACTGGAAACAGGGAGGTACCCAAAGACTGGAGGGACAGCAGATGTAGTCCCTTATACAAAAGTGGGAACAAAGAAGCAGGGAACTACAGACCAGTCAGACTCACCTTGGTAGTGGGAAGATCATGGAAGCACTACTGAAGGAGAGAATTGGTGGAACATCTGATTGTCAATGGACTACAGGACCCAAGGCAGCATGGTTTCACCAGGGGGAGGTCATGTCAGACCAACCTCATTGAATTTTTTGACTGGGTGACTAAGAAGGTGGATCAGGGGAGGGCAGTGGACATGGCCTATCTGGACTTCAGCAAGGCCTTTGACAAGGTGCCACATAGAAGACTGTTGCACAAACTGGGGAATATGGGTGTGGGCAAGACAGTAGTGTAGGGGGTAGGTAACTGGCTGGGCGGCAGGACACAGAAGGTGATGGTAAATGGCTGTCACTCCACAGAGGGAAGAGTGACCAGTGGAGTACTACAGGAACCAATGCTGGGACCGGTCCTATTCAACATCTTCATCAGTGACATTGCGCAGTATCTAGAAGGCAGAATTTCACTGTTCGCTGATGACACAAAACTCTGTAACAGAGTAGACACACCAGAGGGTGTAGACAGAATGAGAAGGGACCTGCAGAAACTTGAAGAATGGTCAGGGATTTGGCAGTTGAAATTCAATGCAAAGAAATGCAAGATAATGCATATGGGGCACAAAAACCCTGGCACAATATATCAGTTGGGGGTGAGGATATAGCATGCATCAAGCAGGAAAGGGATCTAGGGGTTATCATCTCTGATGACCTCACGGTAGGGAAACAGTGTGATAAGGCAGCAGGAAAGCAAATAGGATGCTGGGATGCATAGGCAAGGGCATCACCAGCAGGAAAAGGGAGGTCATAATTCCACTATACAAGACACTAGTGAGACCCCACCTGGAGTACAGTGTACAGTTCTGGAGACCTTACCTACGTAAGGACATAGATAGGCTAGAGAAGGTTCAGGGGAGGGCAACAAAGATGGTACATGGATTGCATCACAAGTCCTATGAGGATAGGTTAAAGGAATTGAATATGTACTCCCTGGAGGAGAGGAGGGAGAGAGGGGACATGATAGAGACATACAAGTATCTTACAGGGAGGAACAGTGTGCAGGAATACACTATTTTTAAGTGAAAAAGATGTTCCAGGACTAAAGGGCATGGGATGAAGTTGGAGGGAGGACGATTCAGAGGAAACGTGAGGAAGAATTTCTTCTCAGAATGGGTGGTGGACAAGTGGAACACCCTGCTAGAGGAAGGGTGGGGGCTGAAACAATCATGGGATTTAAGAATGCATGGGATAGACATAAAGGAATTCTGGAGGTCAGGGGTAAGGGGCAACAGACTTCTAGGAAAACATAAACTGAACTTACAAGCTCAAATGGGCAGACTGGGTGGGCCATAGGCCCTTATCTGCTGACACTGTCTATGTATCTATGTATCTAAGAGTGTTTTATTGAATCTTCACTTATTTTATTTGAGGAGTTAAAAAACAGAAATGACATTCTGTGATGTGTAAGAAGACTGCAGCTGAGCAGACACACAGTTTGTCACCGAATAACTGACATTGCAGAATATTTCACCATTTAAATACTTAGCTTCATCAGTGCAAGCAAAGCCTGCAGTGTAGCAGTTGATGAGTACAGTGATAACAGAGATGTTACTCACCTTTACATCTGAATTAGATGTGTGGACAGCAATTAAAATCTAATTGAAGAATTCCTGGAGATTGTTGGATTGCACAGCTGCACACAAGGTACTGACTTTTTTGAAGCATTTATGAATTTCTTCCAAACTCATGCTTTGCCACTAGAGAAAATGGTTTCTGCTACAACTGATGACTGCCCATCTATGGTAGGAGCAAACCGAGCACTTCATGCTTTGTTGAGGTTACACATACCTACTGTAACTTATTTGGGGTGCATTGCATAATCCAACTGGAGGCTATCTGTGCCAAACTAGGCAAGGGAGATAGGCTTAAGGCTGTGATGGACAAAGTAGTGAGTATTCTGAATTTTATATGAGCATGGCCATTGCACCACCACCAGTTCAGTGAACTTTTGGATCAACTGGATACTGAATATGGGGACCTCCTCTGATACACCGAAGTATGCTGGCTAAGTATGGGTAAGGTACTGGAATGTTTAATAGCACTTCTCCCAGCTATCCATGAATTTCTTCTTCAGTGTGCACATGCACAGGCTGGACTTGATGATGAACACTGGGTGTTAGATCTGACTTTCTCAGTGATATCATCATGCATCTCAATTCACTTAACCTGGCTATGCATGGTAAAAATAACCTCCTACCTACCCTAATCACAAGCATCAGGAAATTCATGATTCAGCTACAGTTAATGTCAGCTCAGCTACAGTCTCATGATTTCACCCATTTCCCACATCTAAAAGAAGCAGTGAACAACAGCTCTAATGCCTGCAGGACAGATTATGATGCATCAGTTCACCGAGGCATGCTGACTGTTTTGTCCCAGCATTTTGAAAAGCGTTCTTTTGTCCCTGAATAAGCTGAAGCCATTCATTTCATTGATCACAAACCCTTTTGAATTCAATTTTGCAAACAGTGCCATTGTGTGCAGGAGCCTTGGTTTTGACAAGAAAACATTTGAGGAGGGACTCCTTGATGCGCATGCACTGGAAGAAAACCTTATCAACCAGCTCAAGAAAGAGGAAATTCCCCAAATACAGCAAAGTTTTCCAGGACCTGTTCTCTGCCTTTGCGCTGCCAAGCTGTTGTCAATTTTTGGTTCCACCTACACATGTGAACAAACCTCGGCCATGGGACATGTAAAAAATAATAAATGAAACAGGCTGACAGATGAAAACCTCTCAGCTGAGTTGAGATGTGCTTGCACCAGCCTTATGCCTATCTTTAGAAAGCTGGTGGAAAATATGGTCACCCAGAAGTCACATTGATATTTAGTACAGTATTTATTACTTTAATATTTAGTACTGTATTTAATACTTTTAATGCTGTTTAAAACTTTCAGTGCAGTTTCCAATCCTTTAATTAAAGTTTATTGCATTCAAATCTGTAATGTCTGCTTCGTTCTAAGGCAAAGGGGGTCTTGTGGGGGTCGCACATGGTCCTGTAGCCCTGCTGTTTGAGGGCCGCCCCTGTGGCCCTCTGGTTATCTTAGGTTGCCCATCACTGGTTTAGAGAGTTCAACTAAATATTTAACAGCATTAATACAAGTTGACATCATTAATAAAAAGATAGACATTCAATCTTATAGCCCTTAACAGTGGATCTATAGAGAGAATTTAAAGAATTGGGCTATGTGTGCACCCTTGCTTGACGCCCCTTTTAAGTGCTATTCAAGAACCCAACCAACCAATGATATCTGGAATAACAGAAATATTATTATACAAGAGCTGAAACCAACTAATAAATTTATCTGGAAGCCCATATTAGTTTAACACCCAAAAATATAAAGGCATGTGGCACTGTATCGTATGCCTTTTCCTGGTCTAGAGTGAGGATAAAGTGTGGCAAATGTTCACAATTACAGAACTCTGTTATGTCACGTATAAGCAAAATTATCTTGAATTTTATGGCCTGGTACAGAGCAGGTCTGTATTGGATGTAGCAATCTTGATAATATAGACACCAATCGTATGCTAAAAAATTTTGCCAAAATATTTGCATAAGTATTGATAAGTCAAATCACTACAGTTTTTTTATGTGTGAGTCTGTACTTTCTTTGAAAACAAAAATGCGTCTTGCTTCTTCAACAAAGCCTGTTAAGTACAAGATTGACATGTAATGATTAAACACTTAGAAGCATATTAGGCTAGATGGTCAAACTGTGAATGGTAAAATTCTGATGTGACACTGTCAGTCCCTGAAAACATTTATTTATTTAAAGATTTAATTGCAACTATCACCTCCAGAAGAGCAATTGGTCCTTTTAGGATCATTCTGTAGCCTGAGATAATTGAGGAATTTATATTGATATGAGAAATGTCTCAGTTTCCTGACCAATACATAAAATCAGAACTGACAGAGGCTTCCAAATAATCCTAGACTATGCACATCATGACCCCCTAGATGATTGAGGTATGCCATTGATATCTACCAGTGAAGTCATTACACATTTAATAACCCTTGCTGAGCAACTTTGAAACAGATCTCTGGACAGACACCAACCCAATGTGCCATACTTCTGTTCAAAGGATAAAATTTTTGCTCAATCATATTGCAATGACTTTATTTCAGTATTGAGATTCTGTATCTGGGAAAAGTAAATTAATGCATCTGTGGACTGTTAAGAAATCAATTTATACATTGATGTGTCAGATATAGATAATGTAAATTAGTCTGCTGGTAGGATGAGCGAGAACAGTTTTTGCCAAACTACTAATATCTGTTTTAGAATCCTCCCGAGAGGTTGCCAAATCATCGTACTTACATTCTACAGTACTTCAAGCCAACAAGAACTCCTGAAGAGCTTCTTGAGAAGTGGGATCCTTTAATATAGTATTATTGAGATGCCAGAACCCTTTTCCGTGTGTATGTTCAGTAGCTGGGGCAACTGAGCAGCCAAGCAGTAAATTGTCTGATGTTTTAATTAGTTTCATCTTATTATTAGTTATATGTATAGATTTGGAGAGTAGCAAAAAAATCAATCCCTGTGGTGAGATTTACCTATGAAAGTGTGGCTACCCTCAGAAAATTATGTTCAGTATGCATAAACTTGTCTCGCATCCAAGCATAATTTCTTGAGGAATGCTGAGTCACAAAAATCCCCACAGA
The DNA here is from genome assembly GCA_016271365.2 of Neoceratodus forsteri. Taxonomy (NCBI): domain Eukaryota; kingdom Metazoa; phylum Chordata; order Ceratodontiformes; family Ceratodontidae; genus Neoceratodus; species Neoceratodus forsteri. Next base: position 1,196,782,090 of record CM057450.1, on the reverse strand, counting down.
AACTTCTATGCAAGATACATATAAATGCAGTTGGATGAGTTGAAACAAGGATACTCTATCAAGTTTGGTCTGAGGTGTATAAACCACAATAATATCATAGCAGACCCCAGATAATATACAACCCAGCAATAAGGTTCTACCTGGGGTGATATCAATTATCCTCATGAGTAATGGAGAAATACCTTTAAATAACACACCCATACCATCACAAACATCAGTACCCAGAGAAAAAGATACCACCACTGTCCCAAAGTTTTTCTGCCAATAAAATGTCTATTAATGGTCTGAGCCTGGTATCTTTTATTAGAATTTATCAAATGGCAAAGATTGTGAAATAGAAAAAGTTAATATCCACCATGTGGGGTTCTTAACACTATTGACATTCAATGTAGCAATTCATACAGTAGATGTCATGACAAGTAAAGGGGACATCAAACACACTCAGATCAAGGAGGTTGCAAGTTCTTGTTCCTTGATTTAATTTTTTGTGGCTGTACCGGCTCTGTTCTCTTTTTATGGCTGCAGGGGGAAGAGCCCTGCAGACGTCTTGCTATCACTTGGGAAAAAGGGCACTTCAGATTCCCACCAAAGCGCAATTTAGGAGTTGAACCATGATCCTTCCACTACCAGAAATCACTATGTTGGGGGGGTGGGAGAAACAGTACCTTTCCTACATGTAGCATTCTCATGCCAGCTCAAATTACAATCAGAGGATACACTCAGTGTAAACAGAAAATGCAGCACGTTTCATTCTCAAAGGACACCTAAACTCTTTTGCACATTTTTATCCAAACAATGTGCTATTGGCAGGGGTATAGTGCTCCCATACTTCTTAAACTCTTCAATTATGTTTTTCTTTTTTTTTTTTGTTGTTCGTTATGTAGTTCTCTTGTCAGCAGTCTTTAATCAGCAACTGAACAGTCTTTGAAGCACAGCTGTAAGGGAACTTTGTTTAATAGCTTCTCTGCTGAATTCCATCACCGAATTTGGTGGAGCTCAAGGTGATTTGAGATCAGGTTTTGGCTTGTGGCAGTGGGGTCACTGGGCAGGGAAAGGCAGACAGACATTTTGATGATCCTCCATTTAAGCAAAGCAGGCAGTCTCAGTTTTTTTAGTAAATCTATTTGTTTGCTAAGTTAAAGTTACTTTCCCTACTAAGGTAAGTAAAGATCATGTAACCGCCTGATCAGTTTTTGTATTGACAATCCTGTGGAAAATTATGGGTGGTTACACTTTATTTGCATTTGTAAGGAGATTTTGGAAATAATGCTTGATTGATAGTAACATGACAGTTTTATTGGTGCCTATGTCTAACGGCTAGCTTCCCTCTGGGACTTGCAAGGTACTGTAATCTCCAATGGTGCTGGTGGGTGAGGGATTGAGAAGTGGGGGGGGGGGGGTGAAGCTTCAGTTCAGTGGTCTTCTTTTAGCCAGAATTTCCTCTAGTTACTACAGTACTATAATCAAACATGCAAACAGTAAGATAGAGTATGACATTAAACTGGGATTACACTTAGCTGATACCTGCCCTATGGTGGTGCCTAATTATGTGCTTGTGATAGCATGGACCCTCAAGTTGCATGCACTGCTCTGCTTTGACTTGTCATATTGTCTCCTACCTTTCTACTTGTGTGATATTTTTCCTGTTTGCATTTTTCTGTTTGCATTAAATGAAACATTTGACTGACTTGGTAATACTATTGTATGTATGCTTGCTGCCCCAACAAACAAGCATAAATCAGTGCTAAACGTGTTTGGTTTCATGCTGTTACAAGTTAGAACAACAGTATCTTGAGCCTTTCTTACCCCCATGAGCCATTGTTTTATGGACTTTGGGTTCCACTGGGCTAAAGAGCATAAGTCTCTATATTCAGAGCTGGCCACATGTGGTCTGTAGCAGTAACAGCCTGCCTGGGGAGGCAATATTCAGATGATTAGCTCACTGCAGCTGGAGTGTGCAAACTGTATAAATATGGGGCCACATTGGTACAGTGCATAGTGACTATGCACTATGCTGACGCAGGCCGAGACTGAATATGTCTGACAGGAGCACAATGGAAGTAACACAGATCAAATGGGATTGTGGCAGGGCTCCTGTGGGCCATATTTAGCCCTAACATGCTAATGACCCTTTTGGGCATGGAAGGCACTAAGGTCCATTTGCATGCCCATTATGGGTCCATTAACATGTGTGCATGCCCCCCACATTCTGTACCTGTTTTAAATATTCCTTGTGGTCTAATGGTCCCCCACCCCTCTATTCACCTATCCTGTGGCTGTTTCAAATATTCCTGGTGATATAGTGGTTCCTGTACCCCCTGATTGACTGTCCTGTAGCTGTCTTGAATATTTCTGGTAGTCTAGTGGTTCCCCTCAACACCTCTCCTGTAGCCGTCTCCTTATTTTAGGGGCCTACTCTGCTGTTCCTCTGACCCAGAATGCACCTGATGTGGGATAATGAATGGCAAAAATGCATTAATTATTAGAATATACACTAAGGGCACATTATGATATTATAGGCACATCTGAGTGCACACACACAAACTCGAGCCACTGACTAACAAATATGTGTGTGACAGTGAGTACTCACTTGTGCATCCAGGTCTATAATGGTAATTGTGTGTGCAGCAACACAAATAGCTAGCAATGACAGGATATACATCACTTGGTTTTCTGCAAAGTTCTCCTTTTTTTTTGAAGGGGGCTACTTTGCTGTTCCTCTGACCACAGAATTCCCTGATTACTGTTAGTGAATGACAAAAAATGCATTCATTATTAGAACACACACTACATTCACATTATGAGGTAAGAGGCACATCTGAGTGCTCATTCACATGCAAGCTGACTCCTGACAAAGATGTCTGTGATATTGAGAACTCACTTGTGCATCCAGATCCATGACTGAAATGCTGTGTTCAGTAATACAAACAGCAAACCATGTCAGGGTATCATTTGGTCTTCGGCAATCTTCTCATTTTTTGGGGGGGGCTGCTTTGCTGTTCATCTGACCCCAGAATGCATCTGATCTGTGATATTGAATGGTAAACATGCATTCATTATTAGAACACACAATATGTTCACATTATGAGGCAAGAGGCACATCTGAGTGCTCATTCACAAACTCTCAAGCTGATCCCTGACAAAGATGTTTGCGATAATGACTACTGACTTGTGCATTCAGACCCATAATAGTAATGGTGTGTGCAGCAAAACAAACAGCTTGCATTGTCAGGATATGCATTATTTGGTCTTCTACAAAGTATCTCATATCTTTTTAGGTGCCTGCTTGACTATTGCTCAGACCCCGGGATGTACCTGTTATGTGTTATGGAATGGCAAAAAATGCATTCATTATTAGAATGTACACTAGGTGCTCATTATAAGGCAAGAGGCATGTCCAAGTGCACACTCACACAAACTCAAGCCACTCACTGAAAAAGGTGTGCGTAGTACTCACTTGTGCATCCAGACCCATAATGTTAATTGTGTGTGCAGCAACACAAACAGCTAGCCATGACAGGATACACTACACTTGGTCTTCTGCAAAGCTCTCCATTTAATGGCTGCATAGTGTCAGAGCTATGCTGATGTATTGCTTAAATGGGGCTCTGGGTGCATGACTTTCTCTTCCCCCCTTTGCATTTCTCAGAACAGCTGCACTGGATTGTAAAATGCAGTAATGTGAAAGAAATATACAACTTAAAGCAATCTTATAGTGGCTAATGCGTACCTCAATAGCAAACAGTAAGGCTTGATCAGCTCTCTTACCATGTGGGGATGTGACTCTCATGTGAGGGTGTGCTGTGGCTGGATTCTGAATGCACAGCATTTTGTTTGCTCCACATATCTGCCCAGTAGAGATGAATCACATTCAGTTCTGCAGATTGCAAAACACAATAAGGTAAAAGAAGTATACGACATAAGGCAGTATTATTGTGGCTAATGTGTACCTCAGTCACGAGCAGTAAGGTTTGATCAGCTCTTGTATTATGAGGAGGCATGCCTCTCATGTGGGGGCAGGGTTGTGGACAGATACTGAGTGCACAGAATTTTGTTTGCTCTGCATTTCTGCAAAGTGGCATTAAATCACTTATAGTTCTGCAGGAATCAGTAAGCTTTCTCTCTACCCCCCCCACCCACCACACCCTTACAGAGCCGGATCACACTATCTCTCACAAGTGACAGTACATAATGGCTTTCAGCATATCTGTTATACAATGAAAGACACGCTTGCATCAGTCTTTCATTAAACAGTGCCCCTTGAGAAGGCTGACAGCCAGCATCAGCATTATTTCACAGAGTTTTAAAATAATGGGACACTGGCTTAACCTTTCCATAATAAAATTGAATTCTTTCATTCTCAATGTTTCATCATACCCTCTTTCTTACACATTTCTCACTACCATCAATAACATAATTCTGCAGCCATATTGGCTCTGGCTAGATTTTGTTATCAGTTCCAGGTGAATTTCCTCCTGTCTCAGAAGATACCAGCATTTGTGAGGATACAGTAGAGGAAACTTCTTAATCTCGATCATAAGTCTTGGCCTTGAATCATTTTTCTTGCGGTTAGGCTATGCCCAGCTCACAGCCCCCATCCTTCACATCTTCAATCTCTCTATTACCACAGCCCATGTTCTTCCTCTCTTCAAATCAGGAGATCCTTGTGGCTTAAACAACTACCGTCCTGTTTCTGTCTTGCCCGTTCTCTCCAAAGTGCTGGAAAAACTTATATGCAACCAACTAAAAAATCACCTTGAAGCGCACTCACTCCTAAACCTGGCCCAATCTGGCTCAAGGTCAAAGCACAGTACCATCTCAGCCTTGGCTAAAGTCTCTAATGACTGGATCCATGCTATGGACACCAAGAAGGTTACTGGTGCAGTCTTTCTAGACCTCAGTAAGGCCTTCGACACTGTAGACCATCACCTCCTAATCACCTGTCTTGCCTACATAGGTGCCACTCCACTTGCCTTACAGTGGTTTAACAGTTATCTCACGGGAAGGATACAAAAAGTCAAAGCTGATGGCCTAATATCTGCCCCCCTTCCAACTGCCAGAGGAGTCCCTCAAGGCTCCATCCTAGGACCAATCCTTTTTTTCCCTGTACATCAACAACCTTGACTCCCACATAAATAACTCTAGCATACATTTCTTTGCAGACGATATGGTTTTGTATGCATCAGGCTCATCCTTAACTGAAGTCAGGGAAGTACTCCAAGCTGCCTTTATCCAGTTAGAAAGCAATCTTTTCAATGCCAAGCTTCTCTTAAATGCCAAAAAAACCAAGACAATGATTTTCTCGAGACTTGCCTTGTCTGGTGCCCTACCTACCCCACCTAAAAACTTCATAGTTACCTCCCTAGGTGAACCCTTGGAAGTCATACCTAAATTTAAATATCTAGGTATGTGGATAGACAACAAGCTTTCCTTCAACAACCACATCGAGGATCTATCGAAGAGGCTTAAAGCACGCTTGGGTTTCTTCTTTAGAAATAGGACCCTCTTTTCTCTTGCGACCTGGAAAAAACTTGTCCAAGCAACATTCCTTCCCTTGCTTGACTAAGGAGACATTATCTTTATCTCCTCCCCAACCTTCAGCCTATCTAAACTGAACGTACTCTATCACTGTGCTCTTCACTTCATTACTAACTCTGCGTACAGGACCCACCACTGTGATCTTTATGCAGCAGTTGGGTGGACCTCTCTTGCCACCAGTCACCTCCTGCATGCTGGCATTTGGACCCTCAAATTACTACTCCACAAACTGCCTGTCTATTTAACGTCTCTCATACACATCTTGCATAGTGCCTACTCCCTAAGGAAATCCAACCTTATCCTACTAGATGTTCCCAGGACACATACCACAGCTGGCCAAAGAGCTGTCTCATACGCTCTCCCAAACATTTGGAACCAACTACAAGCCATGCTGAAGCTAACCAGCATTGTATCAATTAACTCCTACAAAACACTAGCTATCTCTAAATTAAAAGACATATGTAGGTGCTACTAGACCCCCAATGCCAAGTCAACTTCCTAGGTACCAGCTGGCCCTCTACTTATTAAGCTGAAATGTGTTGCATAATTTAGGGCAAGGTTAAAGCTGGAATGTACTGCATATACAGCATAAGGACTTCTATTGCGTATACCTCTTGTATTATATATTTTTTCTTTGTTGTTCTACATTTTATATCTCTTGTCTATGTAATTGCAAACTGTATGTGTATGTGCCTCAGGACCTCCTTGTGAATGAGCTTGCTCAATGGAGTCTTTCCTTCAATAAACTTAAAGATTATTAACTTAAAGATAAGTAAGTAATCTTTATATATAAAGTACTTTTCAAGTATTAAAGCGCCGTACAATGCCACTATATAATCACATAATCAATAGAATAATTACCATAAATATAAAAATTAAAATGCAGCAAATGAATAAAAAGATTATAAATCATCAGATTTCTGAAACAAATATCATAACGCAGTCAAAGAAAAGCTTGTTGAAAAAGGTTTTTCAATTGGATTACACATATCGTCATCTGTGTCACCCCAATTGTTCCTGTATACTAGGGTATTAAATCTATTTTTTGTTGTAGCAGGGACAGGAGAGGGGTCTGTCTTAATCAGCGTAGACTCGGGAGGGGGGGAGTTGACATAAAGAACATCTTCTTATACTTAAGTCATTGGTTCAGGGGGTGCATGGCAGTACCAGGAGAGTGTCAGTGAGACTATTAGTAGAAAATGTTTATATAGTTGGTGAGACAGGTAAAGCCTGCGTGGAAACTTCCCTAGTTTTAGATAAAGGGGGTTGATTTAGAAAAGTTTGCTCATCTGCCAAAGTTTCTGTGATGCCAACCACTGGGATGTCCTGTTGAGGGATAAGAGCACCTTGCGTTGCAGTAGATTGTGCAGGAACAATATCTGACTTTTGTGCCTCATCCAGATATCTTCCCTTACAGAAATAATTATATGAAATGTGTTCATGCTGCACCCATAAAACTACCCATGTGATATGCATGTTGCAAGCATGATTTAGATATTACATTGGAACCAATTGCCTGCAAATGGCATGCATGCAGCAAGCAAGTGTGGAAAGCATGCTTTTTATGTTAAATTGGAACAGACTGCTTGCATGTGGCATGCATGCAAAAAGCAAGTGGTCACTGATAACTACACACATAAAAGTTAAGTGACTTGCTTAGGATCATACCATGTACAAGCAAGGGTTGATGAGATTCAAACCCAGGTCTTCAGGTCTCCTGGTTTGCAGTTCAGTGCAATAAACCACTAAGCTGCATTGCCTGCACACATACAGCTTGCTTGTACTTCAATACAAATCTGCATACCTCTGCATATATGCAGCATGCTTGTAGCCACTGTTATACTTTTTAGTTTTCTTGTCCCTATCATCTCAGCTGGACAGCCGAACTGTTGCACACATACCAATTGAAACACATGTGGTTCTTCCCACCTCAATACACACAGTTACCCACAAAACAACTTAATTACTTCTATCAGGCATGTACTCCTACTATTTTCTCTACATAGTTTTGAATGCTTCCATGCAAAAAGACTTTAAAGGGCAAACACAAAAGTAGCAAAAACTCAATACCCACCCACATGGCCAGTCCCCATCATGCACACACACTACAACAGGCATGGCCATGCTACTACAGGCAACCCACCAAGTCTAGATATAAGTTGAGAGTCTCTTACCTGTTTACTAGGGAGCCAGAGGCAGGGGTCTTTAAGAGATGATGTCCATGGGTCAGAGTGCTGTGGCATACCCCCTTGAAATGAATGGAGTTATTTTTTATTACTGTTTCATATATTATGATGGTGAACTGGAAAATAATGAAGGCCACTATACTACAAGCAAGGCCCATGTTAGTTGAGTGGTGGCCTTCATTATTCTCCAACTCACCATCAATAGTGTATAAAATAGTAATAAAAAAATACCCCTATCCATTTCAATGGGGCACACCCTTGCAGTCTCCCTTGCCTTATGTCATAATGTGCTTGAGCATGGGGATGTGGGGATCAGCTTCAATGGGGGTGGGGGCATACACCTGACTATAGTGGGGCTCCAATAGTCTGTGCATACCATACCACTCAACTGTCCCTGAATGCAAGGGACAACCCTCATTTTACCCCTGAAAACTGCTCTGTTCCTCATCCATCCCTCATGGGAAATGTGCTGCTCACACAGTGAATGTCCTGTAAATTTAGACTTTATGGTAAGGGCACCATTTCAGATTTCAGCAGGGGGGAGCCAACAACCAGTGGAGGCCAGGTGCTAGTTAGCCCCTAGGTGGCAAGCTCCAGAATGTCTGGAACGTCTCTAAAAGTTGAAATTTATTTGTTGTGATTGAAAAGTGATATTCAAATCAGGAAAAATTCAAATGTATAAGATTCATCCATCTATACCCCAGAGCAGTGCATCAGATTTAGGCATACTCCGCCTAGTTACTAACCAATTTTTTCCTGGCTGAAGTTTTGACCCCACCCCCAAAAACCAACATTGTCCCAATTTCTCTCCCTGACTCCATTCCATTCAATACCCATTTAATATGTGTCGTGAAGCTGCCCAAAGGTGCAGAAATGTGAAAAACACATCAATATTTCAGTCCTTCCTCCTTCCCCCATCCCCCTTAAAAAAATTATTTACTTTTACTTACTCGGCCATCTGGCCAGAACCTGAAGCTTGGCCCAGTGTACCACCATCCAGTTTTCAGTCCACTCCACCTCTGTCCTTCTGCCAAAAGCTGGATGCTAGAACCTACCATCCCAGGTCCCTAACGTGGTCCATGACCAAGTCACCTCACTAACTGAACCCACTCAACCTAATTTGATTGCTTCTCACTTGACTGCTGCTGCACTACACTGATCAAGGCCTATATAGGCCATCCACACTACTGTCACCTCTGTTGCTATGCCTAGCTTTCTGCCACAGAGTCCTGTGCTGTCTTTTTTGTTTGTGAGGTGAGCCTACTAGAGTAAGTAGGTAGCCTAGTCTTGAATTAGCTTCTTGCTCACCCTCTGCCCATACAGTCACCAGGTAAGACGGAGACTCACTAAAAGTAGAAAAACAAAAATATGCTGCCACAACACTGCTATTGAGAGTTCAATGCTCACTGACTCCTCCAAGCTGCAGTGTGCAGTCTGTCTACTCTGTGGTTGGAAAGATAGTGTCACACTTGCAAGGCTCATGCACTCTTGCTTGGCTGTAGCTGATTCACATCACATGTGACTGTGCTGCTGCTAACAGGTGGAGAGAATGAACAACACAATACAGACACAGTTGAGTCTGGAGAGTACCTGCAGCATGTGCACACACAGGCCAGGTGAGCATTGCTGCACTACACTGATCAAGGCCTATGAAGGCCACCCACACTGCTGTCACCACTGCTGCTAAGCCTAGCTTGCTGTCGTGGGGGTCTGTGCTGGTTTTTTGCAAGGCAAGCTTAGTAGAGTGAGTAGGTAGCCTAGTATTGAGTTATCTTCTAGCTCACACTCTGCCCCTTCAGCCACCCGGAGAGATGGAGACTCACCAAGAGCAGACTAACAAAAATATGCTGCCACAGCACTACTATTGTGAGTTCAGTGCTCACTGTCTCCTCCAAGCTGTAGTGAAGTCTGTCTACTCTGTGGCGAGAAAGACAGTGTTGCATTTACAAGACTCATGTGCTCTTTCTTGGCTGGAGCTCATCCACATCACATGTGATTGTACTGCTGCTAATAGGTGGAGAGAGTTGACAACTCAATACAGACACAGTTGAGTCTGGAGAGTACCTGCAGCATGAGCACACACAGGCCCAGTGGGTACTTTTTGTGCAAAAGATTAAATCCAAATGCAATGCCATTATTGCCACACCATAAGAACAACCTAGGCACAAATATGGGGTGGAGGGCAACTGCCTCTGCCCTAACTAAATGGCACTGCTGCTTAATGGCAGAAATTTATTCTCAGGTGTTAATGCAATGGTTTCCACTGTGTTCTGAGGTACTGTATCTCCATGTTTCATGATGTGTCCTGATCATCATGTGGGTTAGTGTCCCTCATTGCCCCTCATTTTCAGTGTCCATGTCCCTCATTTCAGTGACGAAATGTGAGCTATGGTGCATGCTTCCAAGACCCTACTCAGCACAAAGAGTGCTGAGCATGGCCATAGTGTATATGCTCAATACAGAATGACAAAGGGAAAGTAAGTGAGCCAAAACAGTCATGGAGAAATACATTTGTAACACTAAGTATGCTTAATGGATTTGAATGGTCCAAAACAAAAAGGATAGGCTTTACAAGACAGAGGCCCCTCTTCATAGATTTAGAATGGGGGATGTTCACTGGCTATATCCTAGGCATTTAATGCAGTAAGCAAGCAATATTTTGCAGATTAATGGTGATTTAATGACAAAAATCAAAAGCCATTAAACAACTTGCAAAAGGATCAGAATTAATGAGTTTACCTAATTTTTATGGGAATTCAAATAAAAATGTATTTTAATGACTAACTGCTAGCAGTAGTATAAGAAAAGGAAATGGATGTGTTTTTGTAGATGAGATTTGCACCAGCTTAGCTGCTGCACACATGGTAAGCATGCGGCATGTGAACCTGATGTGTTGTTTAAATGATATTCATATCAGCTTAACTGCTGCACTCATGTCAAGCGGCAGCACGCTGTAATTTTTAGAAGATGTTTAAACTAGCTTACCTGTTGCGCACATGTCAAGCTTGCAGCATGTGAACCTAATTTGCTTTTTAGACCTGGTTCGCTTAGGATCACTTTGTGTACGTGAACTGCATTCAACCATTGCACAATGAAGCATGTGGCATGTATTCTGCATGTACACAGCGCACCTATATTTCTGCAAGGGATGAGCAATGATGAAAGGAATTGCCCAGAGTTTGACGAAACTTACACTTAACTTCATTGGGACAGTGAATGCTGATATGGCTGTATTCCAGACATAGACTGCAAAAACTCTGGTCATATACATTACTGAGATGTGTTATAGAACCACATTTGAAACAAGTTTTTGGCTGTCCTGACTAGACAAACACACCCCAATCACAGCTGTTGGACACGTGAATGACCCCAGAATCTTCCTGCTTTAGTTTGACATGGTACATCCAGCTTCCTGTCCATATTTGTTTGCTGTCATTTACCGGTTCTGGTTTACCTAAAACTTCACATTTTTTATGGAGCCAATAGGTAATGTTGTGTGCACTGACCCCACTCTTCTTAAACGTACTGGTAACAGTGCATAAAGTGGGCTTGGAAATTGGAATGAATTGAAAAGGGATCCATAATTCTGGAAATTTGAGCTTATTGTATTTTGTCCAGAAATGTTTTAATGAGGTGGGTGCTTTTAAGCTGATATCATATACTGTATATTGTTGCCAGAAATGTGGATTAGGGCATAGAATGGAAAAAGATCCAGTGGTATCTTTCAAAAGCTGTCTGGCCACATATGTACAATCTGGAGGTAACTCCAGGCCCCCATTAACAGATGTTCATTGTGCATTGGTAAGTCCAGCTGTAGAAGGTGAAAAGACATAGTATTTAATGCCGGAAACCTGTTTTTCAGGCTATATGGAACTTGTAGGTTATTAGGTACATTGTGGCATCCGAATGCATAGAATGAGGATTTTAAGAGATACATGCATCAATCATAAATTTTGACATTATGGCAGGGTTGGGGATCCAGTTCATCCTGTCTGGCCCTATTATCCATCCTGCAACTTGTGAAGCCATAGCTTTGTCCCTGCCCATGACAAGCATTGGAGCAGGATGGCTCTTTATTTTATTTACATATTAATTTATTAATTTATTAATTTTTTTATGTCATTTTACCAGGCATGTGGATTGGATCAATGATCCATTTTCAGCCATGGCTGGGGAAGCAGGGGGTTACAGCAGAGAAAACATTACATTTTATATAGAATAATATATGGGGTGGTGTGCTTCACAAGAATTTAATTCGCACCAGCGGTGTGTGTTACTACATAAATCCCAAGAACAAAGCTTGAGGAGTTTATCCAAGCATTACACAATGAGGGTGTGAATTAAATTTGAGTAATCACACCACCCCATATGTTATTTTTTATATTAACTAGACATCAGTTTTTTACTTCCCCCATGTTACTCATACTGGTTTCTTAGTCATGCTGGCTCCTTGGAATTATTATTTGATAGTGAGATGTGAGTGAGTAGGACAGGTAGATCAACTGGTGCTAGTCTCAAACGGCACCAGCAGTAAAAGTATAGTTCCTTTTTTTTTTTTAAATACTGGAAAAAGTTATAAGCTGCAGAGAGATGTTGTGGGCTGTCATGGAAACTGTACAACAGAGATTGCCACTCTGTGAGTCATGATGGTCATGGGTCAGTAAAGTAATTAAAGAAATTTATAGATGAGCTACTTTTATGTCAGGTAGGGAGTGGGTAACTGAGGTTAGTTATTATTTATGGCTCTTTGTATTGTTTACAGCGATGCCATTTTCTGACACTCAAAAACCACAAACTCACTAAATGCAGCGCTCAAGACTATCTTGAGATTGCCGCTGCTGATCAATGAGTGAACCCATGTTTGCCGTAATAACCAGATAGTTATTATGGCAAATAATAATTGGCCATCACCATTGAAACAAATTGATGGCCAGTTATTATATACATGTTGCATGCATAAGATGCAAGCAATAAAACATAGTAAACTATTCTATTTACAATGTAAACATAGCAAACTATTCTATTTACAATGTAAATATAGTAAACTATTCTATTTACATATATATTCATTAGTAATGCATAAAGTGCATTGTTTACCAATTTGCATACGTTATTTCAGATAACTCAACTTTCATGTGTTATAACATGTGCACCTAGAAAGTACCCCCAGTTTTCTTTTTAAAGTTCACTTAAACAAACATGTTTTACAATTAATGTCAAACCCCAAATCTACCATTTTATTTAATAATCTTGAACCGTAATGGGACAAAGAGAGTTCTGCTACTTTATTAATTTTTCTGTAAATATCTTTACTGATGTTTTCTGCAGATGTTTATTATTTTGGGACTCCATCAGTCTGTTGTTTAACACATTTGATGTCCCATTTGCTAAGCTTTTTTGCAAAAAAGTTTAAACAGAAAAGTAAATCCTTTGCTGATGGGATAATGTACCAAAAACTCTGGTATAAATCAGAATGATGTGTTTACTTCTGAGATTGATCTGCAAATCCAGAAATATTATTAAAAGTAATGACATATATATGCAGAAGATTAAGATTATGCAACAAGATAGAATTATACTCCAGAGCTAGAAGAACGTGCTTTGCTATTTTCTTTCTAACTTGTGGAATTAAACTATTTTGATTCCTATAAAAATATCCAATTTTATTATTTGCTTTATACATAACCTTATTTATATGGTCTTGAAATGTTAGTGCTTGATCTAAGATTACTGCCAAATAACAAACTTTTTACCTCTTCCAGTTTATGGCCATTTATCCCTAATGTTGTCATAGTGTTACTTTTTGTGTCAGTCTTTTGTTTTGTCCCAAATATAATTGTTTTGGTCTTTTTTTTCATTTAGCAATATTTTATTAGAGACAAACCAAGTTTGCAGTGCAGTATACATGGCCTACATATGTATTTCTATGTCTGCTCCTGTTCCTTTTGCGCAGTAAAGCACCGTGTCATCTGCGTACATTATTGTAGGTATATCCTTACAGTTTTTGTTGGTAGATCATTCACAAGGAATAAATCTAGAATCAAACACTATGGTACTGACACCAGGCACTGTGTTAGGATGGACATAGCAGAAGGGATATAAGACCTAAAGGAGTAGCTGGAAAAACTAGAGACATGGTCCAGAATTTGACAGTTTGGCTTCAATGCAAAGAAATGCAAAGTTACACACATTGGAGACAAGAACCTGCAGACTGAGTACAACCTGGCAGGGGTACAGGTATCTACATCAGAGGAGGAGAAGCATCTGGGAGTGATGAGCACTTGGTACCTGAAGCACTCCATGCAATGTAGGAAAGCAGCAGCAAAGGCAAATAAAATGTTGGACTGCATTGCCGCCAGAGGTATCAACAGCATGTGGGAGGAGGTAATAGTGCCCTTGTACAGGTCATTAGTTAGGCCACATTGGGAGTACAGTATACAGTACTTGTGCCCATACCTTAAAAATGGTATTAACCTGATGGTAGATGGTCCAAAAGAGGGCAATGAAGATGATCATTGGCCAGCAGGGTAGGATGTATAAAGATAAGTTGAAGGCCTTGAACACGTACTCCCTAGAGGAGATGAGAGAGTGATGGTACATGGTTGAGACATTCAAGTATTCGAAAAGAATAAATAGGATGAATGAGGAGGGGCTGTTCAAGCTTAGTGCAAACTGAAACATGAGGGGACACAGTCTCAAGTTGAAGGGGGTGGTTTAGGAGAGAGGCTAGGAGGCACTTCTACATGGAGAGGATGGTGGGGGTTTGGAATGTGCTTCTCGAAGAGGCGGTTTCACTGAAAATGGAGGGAAGCTTCAAGAGAGGCTGGGATGAAGTTATGTGGAAAATAAGGGTCAAGGGATAGGTGGACGGGGGAAGGGTGGATTGTGGATGAGAAAGGGTCAGTGGCTTAAGCTGAGGATCCTGCAATATGAGCAGCCTAGATAGACATTATATCCTTATTCTGCTGGATTCTTCCTATGATCACATGTACCCTATTATACAGTTCACAAAGTTTCTACTTTTCTGATCCTTCTTATACCATTTGCTTTCTTTTAGAAAAGAAATGAACAAAGCATTGTAATGTATAATCCCCTTCCACCATACTAGTCAGTTTAGCAATCAATATGGGGTGAGCCACCAAATCAAACGCCTTAGTCAGATTGTTTGCTGTGCACTACAATAAGGCTTAGGTCTAGTTGGTAGCTCGATCCTATGGTCAGCATAATTGAACTAACATACATGCACCTTATTGTGATGAGATGTGAGGTCACTAACACCAGGTAATGCAGCTTTCAGTGTTTCAGCGTGACCATCTGTTGAAGCTGCCATGTCACCACAAACAACCTCAACAGCCAGTTTTGGAACTCACTACTCAATTAATGGCTCACTGACAGCATCAGATAATTTCATTTTGTTTGTATCTTGATGGAGCTTTGTGGCAGCAATTTTATGGTTATTGGCAGTTAATGGTTTATAGGGGCAGTCAGGGTTTGTGACACTCCAAGTGTTGAAATCTGTCTTCCCAATCAGAGCACACAAACTTACAAGCATGCGTTCATTCATTGAAGTACTCAGTTGGGCGGCCGGCCATGGAAGTGAGTGGAGGTCTGTGCCGATGGCCCGATTGGGCTACAGGGGGGAGTGGGGTGGGAGCTATCTGATGACAGGGTGGGGGTTGGGGGGTCCACTAGACACAAGGGAGTGGGGATTGAAATTTATTTTAGGGTTGGGGGTTCAGGGAATCAGGGAAACTAATGAGTTAACTGGTGGGTGGGGGGGGCTTACTTTAGTCACTTTGGGCCAGTGATCAGCAGGGGTGGAGCCACTAGAATGTGGATGATCTATTCTCAGCCTTCCACTGGAGCCAAATAAATTATGCTGCTTCTCCACTGTTTCCCAGACCCACCATGGCATGTATGGAAAATTGTTCCCACACTGCTCAAATACCCTGCATACAACTTTTTTGCACAATCACAAGTTCTTAATCAAATCAAATGGGCTGTGGCCAATGGTAACCTGTACTCAAGGTTTCTGTCACTAAGAAGAGCCATTGTCTCCAGCTTCAGTTGTGAAAGAGGAGAATGCTTCACAAAAACCTACGCTGACTCCCCCACCTCCTTTTTCAATCCCCACTCCCTGGTGTGTATAGTGAACCCCCCACCTCCCCACCCTGTCATCAGATAGTGCCCACCTTCCTCCCCCCAATTACCCCAATCGGGCTACCAGCACAGCCCTCCACTCACTTTCATGGCTGGCAACCTGATTGAGCACTTCAATGAATGAGCGCGTGGTTGTACAAGCACACGCTCATTCATTGAAGTGCTCAGTTGGGCTGCTGGCTGTGGAGGTGAGTGGAGGGCTGTTCCCATGGCCCGATTGGGGTATGGGGGGAGCAGAGTGGGTGCTATCTGATGACAGGGTGAGGGGTCCACTAGACACCAGGGAGTGGAGATTGACATTTTGTTTTAGGATTGGGGGTCTGGGGAATCAGGGAAAATAATGAGTTAACTGGGGAGGGGCTTGCTTTATTCACTTTGGGCCAGTGATCGGCCAGGGGGGCCACTAGACACCAGAGAGAATACATTTTTAGTTTGAAATTTGGGCCACTGAGCGGCCAGGAGGGAACCACTAGACACCACCAGCAGGGAGATAATTTGTGGCGGGTGAAATTCCATGAAAAGTTTTGTCGGTGAAATTGCCTATTTCACCACAATTTCACCAGTGAAATTTTATTTTGTTGCATCTCTAGTTAGGGATTGGGCTGGGGAGGAGCTTGGGTAAGCTGTCTTTTACTTTTTTATTATTTTCCAAATACAAACAACAGTGCCACTATTCATTATTTATATCCAAATAATGAATAGTGCATTATTCATAGTATTTGGGAAATACTATTCATCCATTGCACACCCCTAGATCTTTTACAGATCCAGAAAAAAGTGTGTTTATTCTTAGACAGAACAGCCACTCGGTAGTGGAGCCAGAGGTGGCCAGGGAGGTAGTCACTCGCCTTGTGCCCCTGGCTGTGAGACTGGTGCCCCTCACTAAGACGTGTGCCAATTTCTGACAACTTCTCTCTAATGTAGGGTGACAAGATGTCCCATTTTATCAGGACATTTCTAGTTTTCATTGCCCTTTCCTGTTAACCCAACACTATTTTTAAAACTTGTCCCAGTTTTACTTGCAAAACCAGTTTCTGGCCTGGAGAAATTAGTCCTTTAATGTGGTGATGTTACCTCTTGGTTCCTGGCCCTATAAATGTTAAAGATTTGCTTGTCTTAGTTGTCTTGCCCTTTGGTTAGAATTGAACCCTTTCTCTGTGCCAGCTTCCAGCTAGCTGCCAGTCTACTCCTTCCTCTGAGACCCAGACCCACATATCATGCAGCTTACCTCCACCTGTAATTATCCCACAGCTAACACAGAACTCTGTGGACTGCCTAATGAGGGTGCATGCACACACATCCAAGCACACTCTGATGCTGCAAACATGACTACACAGTCTGTCACACATGAAAGAGATCAGCATTAGTCGCATTAGTGAGTAAAATGTCTGGTAAAAAAAATTAATAAAAAAAATATTTTTAAAGGAGAACAGCTGCCCCCCACAGTACCCCACCCCCAAACCAAGCCTCCCTTCTGATCATACTTTTCAGCCCCTCCAAAAAATTTCTTAATCACCTGCCTGCTGCAGTTTTTAATCTGTTCTGGGGCTGTAATGTAAACAGTTCTGGAGCTGCACAGTACCATTTCACAGTCTCAGTATGGCACGACCCACAATGAGAATGTGAAATGGTGCAGTGCATCTCTGAGAGTGTTTATATTACAGCCCAAAGAATGGATTAAATATTACAACAGGCAGGTGATTAAAAATTATTTTGGGGTGGGGCTGAAAAGCCTAATCAGGGGTTTTGGTTTGGGGTGGGGTACTTGGTGGAGAGATGATCTCCTTTAAAAGAAAAACAAAATCCATAGAAAACAGGAGCGTCACACTAGGTGGGCAGAGGTGCACGATGCAGGGCCTGTGCCATGCAGATCAGGGCCACCAGCTGTGTGACTCTTTCTTAGAGAAAGAAGGAGGTGGTCATTGGTGCGAGTAAAAAAAAAAATGAGTAATTTCTCCTCTGGATCCAAAAATCCTGAGGAGGATTGATTTCCTCCTCCTGGAATCACACGTGGCCAAAACCTAGAAAAGTGTTTATTTCTTCTCAATAAGCCCCCAAAATGTTCCAGAGCTTATAAATCCCCAGAGCTTCTGGAACTAGCCCCCCACACTCCTGGTTTTATGTCAACATTTTTCTATGCACTTCGTGTGTACATATCCAACTTTCTAGCTCAGGAAAACAGGTCACGCTACTCTAACATGATTTAAGTTGTAAATCTGTGCAGTGCTACATCTGGCTGCTAGAGACGTGCAGCAGAACAAACTGTCCATGTCTGTGTGGGAAAACAGAATAGCAGACAGATACAGTAGATGTGAGTGCATGCGCACGTGAAAAATAACATGAGTGCTCACTTGCAGATAGGCTAGGCTGCCTTCAGTTTGAAATGAAGATGCTTTGAATGGGAGCCCAGGGATGTGGGGTAAGCACCATTCTCAGACTCCATCTCAAGCCTCATTACTCAAAAATGTGTATCTCTCTCTCTAGACTGTAACAATTTATTTCAGCTCCTGCCCTCTTGTTAAACTTGGAGCTTAATTTTTATGCTTGGGGTTGGGAAGAGGGAAGAAACACAATTACTGCTGCCATAAGCACAAATAAGACAAAAAAATGTAAAAATCCTACTGGCACACTCTAAATACTCATCTTGCGTGCTGATGCTAATACTTACAAGTTTCCGTAAAGTTATTTACTTTATTACCAATTGTAGATTTTCAAAATCTGAGCATGCGCAGTAGGTGTTTTGAGTTAACGTTCTGGTGCGAAATTAAAAATCTGATGTCACAGTGGCTTTTGTTTTTGGTTCCTCACCACTTGCTTCTCACTGCACGAAGCATTTCTTGCGCCATGAGACTGCCATCTTCTTGTTACCACTTAAAGTAAAAAACATGCAAAATACATAAAAAATTATTTCATTTAAAAAAAACCAAAAACACCTGAACCTAGCTAAATGGGATCTGTTTAACCACATTCTGGAGTTACCCCAAACCCAGGCTGCTCAGCTTAGTGAGAGGAGCCACTCACCCCCTCACCTGCATTCTCTGTATTTTGAGACCCAAAACCCTAATGTTTTTTCCTTTTGCTGCTTGGGGGGTGTGGAGGCATTAGAGTGGTAAACCCAAATGCCACATTTCCCTACTTTTGTGGCATTAAGTTACTTTAACTGGTTCATTAACACAGTTTTTTTTTCAAAGAATATTGTTATATGGTTGCTGTAGTAATATCTTAGCAATATATCTCTGCTTAGCTGACTTCAGTCTTTCATATAGAAAAATTAAGTCTAGCTTGAGTACCAGAAGGAGATGATGCACTCAGAGGTAGATGCAGTATCAACATTTTTTTGTGCAGGGAGTGCATCACAATATTCACCAAAACTGTGCAAAAAGGCAAAATATGGTCACTGGTAGTCTCTAGTTCTAATGGTTATAAAGCTATTGCACTTTAGAAAATGGGTAGGGTAAATTCTTGTCTTTGATTAGATAATGCCAACCACCACCCAGTCCGGTATCAGGCAGTAGAGACCGGGAAATAATGAGTCCCAGTCTCTATTACCTGATTTCGTTCTAAAATGCTTGTGCCCACAGAATGTTGAATTTTAAACTGCCACCATGTTGTTGTCTTGGTTAACGAGACATACGGCACTCCTTTCCTGTCTCTTAATTAAACACCACCACACACCCCAGGCAGCATTCAGTTGCTCCATTCATTTTTTTCCCAAACCTATACTGAACGCTATGTTTTAAAAAAAGTTTCAGCATTCAAATAGTAGTGGTAGCACATCACGTGCTCACCACTACTCTGAGACACCCCTCTCACAATGACTGCAGCCCCATTTGGCCTAAAAGAAAATACATTATTTTTTTTTTAAAGGTAAAATGTTGAAACTACCTCCTTAGTGCATCCTATGGCTTCTTGGTAGCAGAGCTATGAATTCACTTCTCCTGGCCATCATCCTCGATCCCACTGAGAGGTGCCTCATGCTGATTCCACTTCTGTTCTCATTATATCCTTGCCCAGTAATGCTGCAATGTCAAATAGAAACTGATTGCAATGCAGAGCAGTGGTGTGTGTGTGTGTGTGGGAAGGGAAGGGGGTGGGGCAGGGGGTGCTATCGTGATCGACAAGTGAACAGGATTGGTGAAGTGGGAAGAGAAAAACAGAAGAAAAAACATTCAATTAATGAATAAATATGAATGAATGAATAAAAAAAAAAAGAGAGTACAACTTTAGCCCTGTGTGTGAAGTACAGCAAAGCAAAGAGTGTGTGTGTGTTTTGGGGGGAAGTTAACCATGACAATCAGTTCCTAAGTAAGAACTATAGAGGTTCAAGTAGAACAAAGTCCCTAGTTAAAAAAAAACAACAAAAAAAAAACAGCATTTTAATGCAGATGGAGGAACTATTTTATTAAAAAAAAAATCAAACAAGTAAGAGTTTTAACATTTAAACATAAACATTATTTTTTTTGCAAACATTTAATACAGTGTCCCATTTTCTAAGTGCAATAATACCCTCCAGGGTGGGCAGTATGGGCTATACCGGACCTTCCAGGGGCTATAAGGCCTCCGCCAATGGTGTAGGGCCTCATTACACCCCTGGGCTGTCTGGTATAGCCCAATACCGCCCACCCTTTTGGATATTATTGCTTATGTAAAGAAATTATCTTTTGAAAGTTCTAAATGTAGAAGTGTTGGGGCTAGAAACTTAATGTTCCTTAAAAGAAAGCTGGGAGTCCAACATTAAAAATTAGCTTGAACGATGCTGTTTTTATGTGCCAATACTTTTCTAAATGTGTTGATACTATGTGAACCTGCTTTTTCAGTAAATTATCAATTCAAGTTTTTTTAGTTGTAAAACAGCCACAAAATGGCAACTACATAGTGTCAGTATGATTTTTTTAAATGATAGACTGTATTGTTACTACTTTTTGTATCAGTACATAAAATTACATGATGGTTTTAAAAGAAACATTTTTAATAAAAAATATTTTTTCAACTTTTTCTGAATTTTTGGTATTGCTGTTACACATTATTTAATTAGTAATTGTTTAGTTTTCAACTTAATTGTCATTCATCTTGTGACCTTAATTGCACTGCCAGAATGTCAGTCCCCCCACATTAATAAATCTTCCTCAATTTCACAGGCTTTGCCTGTGAAAGCATCAGAGGATAATAATCCCTAGTCTAAGAAGATGGTTGTCTCAAGGTTTTCCATGAGTAAGTTAGTACCACTGTGATGAAATGGTGCAATATAAGGAATTAAAATACTGAGTTGACACTTTAGAACCAAGAGATGCATCCAAAAAGATATCTGTTGCTTGACATCCCGATATCTGTAAAAGCTGTAAATTAGAAATATAACTATGCTCTGCTGCTGCATATTGTACTTTACATATCTATCTGTCTGACTTTTTGACCCACACCCAATCACATTATGTTCTTGTTTTGCAGTATGACGGCAGAAAATAGAGTCAGTGTGACACAAAGGGTTCTTCTATAGGGCAAGTGCTGTATAATGGAAAACTGCTAAAAAAGGATGCTACTATGCAGTACAGCTTAAAAAACTCATTGCACCCAATAGCTCAGTTTGAAGTCCAAACCATCCATTGCTTAACCTGATACAAAATAGTCACCCAGGGTACAACGGTAGAAATATAAACATGCAGTAGAAACATATGTTTTTGGACTTGGTAGAAAAGGACCATTTGGCCCATCCAGTCTTCTTAGATATTTCCTGACTAATCTGTCTCTGTAGGCCCTAACTTGTTTCTGGTGATGCTCCCTCCTACTGTAGCTGCCTATTTACTAAAATACTCCTATGCCCATCACATAGGTGCTTGAAGCCCTCCACTGTTTTCAGCTGCACTACTTCTGCTGGCAGTCTGTTCTTGACATCACCCACCCTTTCAGTGAAGTAGTATTTTCCTCACATCCCTCTTAAACTTCACCCCTCTAGCTTCATTGCATACCACCTGGTCCTGGTGCTCTTTCTCATCTGGAGGAGACGCCCCTCCTTCACCCTGTTCACCCTGTGAAGTGCTTGCCAGTCTCTTTCATGTCATCTCTTGCTCTCTTCTCCTCTTCTCTCTTCCAGGGTGTACATGTTGAGTTCCCTCAGTCTGTCTTTGATAGGGCTCATGTGTAAATAAATTTATGGTTGCATGCATTTTTCCTAGAGATTTTTAGTTGAGAGCAGTCTCATATTCAGAACAGATGAGCAGTGCCAGCAGGCTGAGCTTTAACTAATTTGACCGGCAACATTTCAAGTCACACTCAACCAGCACTCAAAAGGCAAATAGTTGGTCATTAATTAAGTGCTGTGGCTGAGCACTCCGTGTAATTTTTCCATATGGGAAGGGATGGCAATTTCCACTGTGACTAACCTTGAGCTGTTCCAGCAACATCAGGATTGACTCCTTCTATACTTCCTTCCAACCTGCCATTGTCCTTGGAGTTCAAGAAAGGATACCCCCCCCAAAAAAAAACAAACTGGTCTTTCAATACTTTAGACAAATGGATACTGGAAATAAGGAAGGTCTGTTTTCACAGGCAAACATTAAAAAACAGACAAGTGACTCAGTAATCATTCAGCATGAAAACACCTACAGGTGTAGCCCTTAAGTTGTCTGGTTATTTCACAATATTTCTAAAGGAAATCTCTATAATGGCCCTAAAGTGGTGCTGCAGGCAAAAGATTTTTCTAGGGATATCACAAAACTCTCAGAATGTATCCAGATGTATCAGAGCTCAAAATTGTAATATAAAACTTAAGTGACTGTTGGCATGTGGTACAACCAGAATAATCCAAATTTCAATCAACAAGCAAGTACAAGATTAAATAAGTACTCCAGACTAAATGAGGAAATGCAAATAAGAATCTTATCAGCAAGCATCTAATGACAACAAATACAACACGTCAGTGGCTGGCATACAAGTTGCAACCATTAACAGCTAACAGTTGTATGACATAGTTGACTTATGTGTGAGGGAGTAGCTCCTGGGGGTCAGGCCATGCCTTTCACTATCACTGGGCTGCCAGAGATGCTGCAGTGGCTCTTGGGTTTAGTTATTACTACTCATGAGAGGTATTTGTATCCACAGTACTCTGCATACACAGTGCCTTGACTCAGAGACTCTTGGTAGTAAGTTAGCTGACCAATTAGTACAACCCTCTGGGAAGCTGTACCAACCCATCTCCCTTTTAGAGTAAACACCTCCCACCAGTAACACATACATTGAATGTTCAGGTAATAAGAATTTCAAGGTGGCATAACGCACAGGTTTATTACCATACCAGCACCTGCAATGGGAAAATGGGTTAGGAAGTATGATCACTCACAGACAGTTCAACCTCTTGTAATGCCCTCTTAGGTGGGGTGCACACAAATTCTTCCCTGCTAGTTAGTCAGACCCTGCTGGATAAGTTGTGCAGCTGCAGATAACAAGGCCCAGGTAGGCACAGTTCTTACTTTGTTGCAGGTCCCATAAGAATCAATACCCTTGTAGCAAAGGAGCACTCCTGTACTCTAGGTTGTTACCCTTTTTACTGTGTACCAGACCCTCTAATAAAATGGGGAGCTCCCACATGACACTCCCTGGGTACACAGTGTTGCATTGCTGCAGGCCCATAGATGTTGCCTGGGGCTGGCCAGCACTGGTGCACTTAAATGTTGAAGCAACAGAGTATCAGGCTCCTTAACAAGTTCCCCATATGCCATGCAGTTGTTAAAATGGCTCCCCACCTCTGCAAGTGAGGTTTTGGTAATCTGGGACAGTGGTCACCTTGAAAACTCAAATTTGGAAATCACTTATTATTTGTTAGAAGGGGACATGCCACAGTACTCGTGGTTAAAAGGAAAGCTTCTATGAGGTTGCAAGCTTACTTCTTCATTTCTGTTCAGTGACTTCTAGGATTCTGTTCCTAGGGCCCAGGTTCACAAAGTTCTGACTGCTGACATGGCTCACAGGATTCTCCCAGACTTATTGCTCAGGTACAGACATGTTTGAGTCACTACTTCTCCACCCAGGCTATGCGCTGATCTCCATCTGTCATCTCTTGCACAGGCTAGCATGCATATGCTGCTCAAACTACCTCTACTCCCAGATGCAAGGCCCATGATGGTGCACCTTACTCATAGTCACAACACACTGTCCACTCACTTCAGGATCCCTCATAGATAAGACTTCTCCTGTTTCATATGCCTTATATACAAGTCTGTCCAGCACAGTTTCAATTAGCCTTGCCACCTGCCACTCACTTTCTTCACAGCTGATACAGTTGTCGAAGGTGCCAGACGTCCCATCTTTTCCCAGAGACCATGTGGTGGTACTTGAACCTAGTAACTTCACAAATTGGCTTTCTAGAGGTCAAGAGGTCACAAGATGGCAGAGCTATGCAGTCTGTTCCCATAACTGCTGTTTTCAAAAAACAACTTTACTGCTGCCCCACTTCACACCAGGAATCCTAAATGGTCAGATTAGCTTGGATAACAATCCCAACTCTGAAAGAGGGGTTACATATGGTTCCACAACTCAAGCTTCACAGCTACAGTACAAAAATAACTTTCAACATTAAGGTACTGTACATAATACTTCGACCTGCCTATGTACAACTTTTGCTTCAACTAAAAAATATATGCATCGAAGACAAATCTGGAAAATATTCAGAATGCATGTCCCCACGCTCCAAAAAACACTCTTTCATGCACAGTCATGTCCCCCCCCAAAAAAACTGACCCAAATTCACTTAGCAATTCCCAACAACTAGAGTGTAAACTGCAAAATAGGGGGTGGTGCAAGGAAAATAGGGCTGGCTAGTCCCTATCAATAAACAACCTTCTCTTCTCAAAATTTCCTAATAGCATATATTTTATATGTACTTCAGTTTTCTTTGGGGATACTTATACTGGTTAGTAGTGACTAGTGAGCTAACATAAGGGTGTGCGGCTTTAACACAACTGGCTATCATAACTAGGGTAACACTTTAAGACTCCTTAATTGCATTGTAGTTACAGTGTAGCTACACTGCAACTGCATCGCCATTACAATATAGTTTATTTATATTTATTTATTTAAAAGTTTCACCAGGAAGGTATACTGAGCAGAACTGCTCATTTCCAGATGTGTCCTGGGGGTGAGGGGGAGAGGAGTTACAGTGACTTTAAACAGGCAAATTTAACAGCAGCATATAAATAATATTCACAGCATCAATATAATGTATACAACAAGGAATAAAAGTGTTCAAAACTGTAACAGGAGGTACAACATTTGAAAAGAGCATTTCTGGGGGCTTTGTCTGGCCACTGGGAAGATGGCAGACTAAAAAGAGAGCTCCTGCCTAGATAGTGGCTATCTATGCTCGATCGCCGCGATCCCGTGAAGTCCTGACAAAAATAAGCGACTTTGTGTACAGGTGACATCCGGCACTCTGGGCGGTATACGTTTTAAACGGATTTCGGGCTCATCCTGCTTTAAATATCTGGCGCCGTGCTTCCGAGCTCTCTTTAACCTCCAGTAGGCCGTGAAGGCCCCAACTGCACCACCAGATGTATTGTGGTGGCCATCAGAGTTCCTGATCGAGCGTGGCAGAATATTTAATGGGGAAACATGTTTCTTTGGGATCCAGCCTTGCCTCTCTTCCTCCAACAGACAAGTATGAGCTCCTCGACTCCCACCACTGCTCCAATCGCAGCCTCTTTAAGCGGGGACATGACTAAGGCTGTTGGTGAATCCCTCCAGCATATTATTCACTTGTTGGAGGCCTTAATTTCCAGGGTGCATGGCCTCAGTCTGTCTTTTTCTAGCACAGTCACCGAAGTCAAACAGCTCCAGGACAAAGTTAATGTGCTGGAACAAAAAGCCGAAGACAGTAAAGACCAGCAGTCACAAATGTGGCATAAACTGAAACAGCATGAAGAGCTCCTTGCAGCACTTTGGGGTAGAGCAGAGGACCACGAAAACAGAAACCGCCGCAATAACCTGCGGATTATTGGTATGCCAGAGGAGGTGGAAGGGCAGGCTATGGAGAAATTCTTGAACCACACTATCCCACTTATCCTGGGGGAATGATGGCAAGGCCCCATAGAAATTGAAAGGGCCCACAGAGTGGCCACTCGCTACAACAAACGATCTGACAACCTGCGCCCTATAGTAACTTATCTGCTTCGTTACTCAACTAAAGAAAGGATCCTGAGGGCTGCTAGGGATGTTGGAGAGCTGCAATGGCAAGGAGCACCAATTCAAATGTTTAGAGACTTTAAGCAAGAAACAGCAGCAAAAAGAAGGGCTTTTAACCCTATCAAACGATTTCTATATCAAAATGACTTTCGTTTCCGTTTCAAAAACTTTACCAGGCTTTTCGTCAGCAAAGGGGGCCATGAGACTGTTGTAGATCACCCAGTAGAATTGGAAAGATGGTTGGCTTGATTTTGGCCTGGTCTGTATCTTCAAACTACCACTCCCATGAAGCTTTGGGATCCCTATGCTAGGAACCTTTCCGCTGGTCAAGATATCCAGGGGGCTGTAATGGTGACAGGACCTGTGCTCCCATCTGGCAATCCCCCTTACAAGAGAAGCAACAAACAATCACATATGCCCAGCCTGATGTCCACACCGCAAAGGTTGGAAGCTGCTTTTTCCCACTCTCGACAGCGAACAAGAAGTAGTCCTAAGCGCTCACCTACTAAGGTCCCCCCTGCAAAAATCCCGAGGGAGGACCCCCCCACTGCATCTGACTATAAGGATTTGGACCTCTCTACTAATTCAGAAATGGAAACCGAGATCACAGGGGACTGGGTGGATTTTCCAGACTCCACCTTGCTCAAAGTGGCAGAAGATCCGCAGTTGGCAAAGCCTGGCTTCCTCTCATATGCTGCGGCTGCAGTGAAGGTCGTCGACCCTGGTACACTCCCTCAGGGCGCTCCCGTGCTGGCCAAAGGACTGAATACATGAACACTTGATATGGTTTACAATCCTGGATAAGCACAGTTTAATGTTAGTTTTTCCTTATCAGTTTACCCTCGTCCCTTGCTTCTTAGTTCTGCATACAGAGCGGATTATGCAAGTGGCATCCTGTGTGGCTCTCACACAAGGGGGACGGACTCTCACTACTCCTGAATGGATCCTAAAGGTTCCTTGCCATCTCAGCCATATACTCCTGGTTGACCTACAAAAGGATAGGCTGTTTTCCCCCCCTCATGTGCATTTAGCCTGTATGAATCTGGTGCTGAGGGGCTCTGCTAATAGGGCTTTATTGGATTATAAATTATGAGCAACTCTACGGAGTGCAGTGCAGTAACCAGAGTATGGATGTCCCCACCTCCCCCCTCTCCCCCCCTCACAGGACCCCCCTGCTACTCTGCATATAGGCACCCTGTTCAGCTTGCCTTAAACATTATACGGGTGGGATTTATACCCTCCCCCCCACGGAGTCGGGACGACCGACTATGGATGGTCACCTGGCAGGGAATATTTCTGTCAGTTTTGTTTGTGTGACCACTTGCTTTACTTGCAACCCCGTACTGAGAGCAGGAGCTGGCATAACTGTAGGGTGATATCATAACCCTGTTGTGCAGCAATCTCCACTCTCATAGCTGAGATATAATTGGTGTCCCTTTCAGGGATATTTGGTGGCTTATTAATATCTCCAGTTGTTTGTTGGTATAATATTCTTTTTTAGTTAAGTAAAATTGATTGTTCTTTCTCTCTCTTGTCTTATAGCAGCACTTTGCAGTTTGACAATTAAGATTTCTGGTTCTCTCCAGGCAATGCTTCCACCCCTATTTACGCTATTCCTGGGTGGGTCTGTACTGTTTAGAGTAAGGTATAATGAAAAGTTGTTAGACACTCCTAAACGTCTCCTTCCTCCTCTACACATCACAGTGAGTACGCATCCTTTATTATCTATGAGAGGAATGATGGGGTCGAACCCTTCCCCATCCCAGACCCGTAGATGGGTATCCTGGAATGTTAAGGGGCTCAACCACCCAATTAAAAGGACAAAGGTTTTGCAGCATCTAAAGTCTCTGAGGGCAGAAGTGGCACTACTTCAAGAAACACACCTCATAGCCAAATCCAGTGCCTGGCTAAAGAAATCATGGGTGGGTGAAGTGGCGGCTAGCTCCGCCCCCTCAAAGTCTAAAGGGGTCGCTATTTTGTTGAGGTGCTCGTCAATCTGGAAAATTGACAGGGTAAAGAAAGACTCGCAGGGCAGATGGTTAGTGCTATGGTTATCCTCACCAGAGGGAGCTTTGATATTGGGCAATCTTTATGCCCCCAATGATGACCACACATATTTTTTCCCAGCAGTGAGTCAAGCAATCTCAGAACTCCAAGTGGATGGGCCCCCCCCTTCCCATCATACTGGGAGGGGATTTCAATTTGGTGTAGGACATTTTCCTGGACAAATCATCACCCATCCCACATGCCACCCCTAAAGCAAGACAATCCTTGGCGGACCTTCAGGAAGAGTGGGCCCTAGTAGATGCCTGGCAGAAGAACCACCCTACTGATGGGGATTATACTTTTTTTTCTACCCTGCACCACTCACACAGTCGCATCAACTATTGGTTGATGAACAACGCTGCAGGGAGAAGGGTTACAGATATGGGGATAGGTTCGATAGTGATCTCTGACCACTTCCCGATCTGGCTCTCGTATCTCCCCTCTGTGCAATCCTCCCATAAAGCCTGATAGCACTGTAATCCATTGCTCTTTAAAGACTCAGACTTTGGCTGAATGCTGGCCTCTACCACAAAGGAATATTTCTCTCTAAACTCAGACTGTGACGTTTCCCTGAGCATAATGTGGGATGCCTTTAAGGCAGTCCTACGGGGCCGCATTATTGCTTTCTCAGAGGCAAGGGATAAAACCCGTAAAGCCAGTCTTACTCCCATGCAGGCTGAACTTGTAATCTTGGATCTTAGGTTTAAAGCTAATCCACAACCCAATGTTAATAAGGACCTACATCGCAAAATACTTAACCTTAAATATCAGATTAATGTAATACTGCATCAAAAAGCCAAAGAGCACTTATTAAGTTCTAAACAGGAATTTTGGGCCAATGGGGAAAGGTCTGGAAAACTCCTGGCTTACCGCTTGCGTAAGCAACAGGCGACTACCAGGATACATTCTCTCTGGACTGCATCGGGGACACTAGCCTCTACCCCAGGGGATGTGAACCAAACAATGCGACTTTTCTACGAATCCCTGTATCAATCCCGTTCCTCTATTAATCCTGCTGAATTGGGCCAGAGGCTATTGGGTTTTTGTAACCGAGCACAACTTCCCTCCCTATCTTCCGAGCAAGTGACCATATTGGAAGCATCGGTGTCCTGCAATGAATTAAAACTCGCTCTAGCTAATATGGCCCGAGGGAAAGCACCCAGCCCTGATGGTATGTCAGTGGAACTTTACTAGGCGCTCGGTTCGGACATCTTCCCTCCACTGTTATCGGCCCACCTAGGCTCACATAAAAAGCATATTCTCCCACCAACTATGAGAGATGCTATCATCACTCTCCTTCCGAAGAAGTCATCCAATCCATTGGACTATGCAAATTTTCAGCCAATATCCCTACTGTCAGTTGATATTAAAATCATGGCGAAAGTGCTCGCTACTAGATTGAGTTCAGTGCTCCCCTGTATCACTCACCCTGCGCAAGCTGGTTTCCTTAAAGGGAAAACAGGGATGGACAATACACGTCTTCTACTCTGCCTTAAATGGCTGGCCTCCAAAGCCCCCTACCCTGCGGCTGCTTTGGCCATAGATTTTGCCAAAGCTTTTGACTCTTTGGAATGGGTCTTTCTGCATGAAACCCTTAACATGTTCAGGTTTGGGCCATACTTTAAGCAGTGGGTACACACTTTGTATGCCTCCCAGATGGCATGTATCCTTACAAATAGTGATATCTCTCCCCCATTCTCCCTTCATAGAGATACCAGGCAGGGGTGTCCGCTTTCTCCCCTTTTGTTTCTCATTGCCTTAGACCCATTGATACAGGTGATTATCACAGCCCCTGGGATACAGGGCATTGAGTACAAGGGGCACAAATAAATGCCATGGCATATGCGGACGACCTCCTTCTGACTTTGACCAATCCTCGACAAGCAATACCTGAGATACTTCTGCTTCTGGAAGAGTACACCATACTCTCAGGTCTCCAGATAAATCAGAAAAAGACTATTCTGGCCCCTCTCAACTTATTGTGTAGAAAGGACTGTATACAAGGCACTAATATTACCTGGGTGGAACACAGTTTCAGTTACCTCGGGCTCCAAATCCCTTTTAAATGGACAGCCCCAGAAACAGACAACTTCTCTCCCCCGTGTACTCAATTAGCCGTCGAAGTGGAACAATGGTGCAAACTCAAACTGTCTCTTCCAGGTAAAGTAGCAGCGGTAGGCATGCTGCTCTTGCCACAGATTTTGTTCCTTTTAACTAATCTACCCATTCCCCTCTCTGCAAAACTCTTTCAGACCTTGTACAAGTTAGTATCTAATTTCATATGGGACTATTAACCACCAAGAAGGAGCAAGCACAAGACTAGAGCACATTGGGCCAGAGGTGGACTCGTTGTGCCTTGGTTTTATGGCTACCACCTAGCATGTTTGGCAACCCAGGCCACCAGGTGGTTTGTGCCAAGTACATTAGCAACCCCCCCCCCTTGGGTTCAACTAGAAACTGATTTGGCATGTCCTAATACACTCTATTATCTCTTAACACCTCACTCAAGGATTGATTCACAACTTCCCCCTATAATCGCACATACCGCCCAAGCTTGGAAGTTATTATTCTCCAGATCTCATACACCTAAGATGGCAGGGCACCCGCTGATATTATTTGCCCCTGTCTGGCATAACAAACTAATCCAGATTGAGGGGGATGGAGTCTGTTGGTCGAGCTGGCAGCAACAAGGTATCCGGGCAATCCGAGATTTAATTGTTCCCGGAACTCAACAGCTGCTGTCATTCAAGCAACTGAGGAGTAAATATTTTTTGCCAAACAAAGATTTATGGCTTTAACTACAGATATGCAGTGCCCTAACTCCCTTCCTCACTAAAAATACAGATTACAAGCAATGGCAGTGGCTTACTGACCATCGGGTGCTGGATACCCGGAAAGGTCTTATGGGTCACTTTTATAGTACTTGGAGGGATTCTCAACCTGATCCCACACAGGCCTGTAGGGCTCAGTGGGAAAAACCTCTAGGGGAATCAGTTTTGGAAAAGCAATGGCTGTCCTATTGTAAAAGTATCCATTACTCCTACAGGGACCCTAACAGTCATTTTATACAACAAAAAATACTGTTGTTTTGGTATCGCACCCCAGAGCTATTGCATAGGAAGGGTTTGCTTAACCACAGCCTTTGTTGGTGATGTGCACAACCAAATGCCACATCGAACATATACTCTGGACATGTCCTTCTCTTACTCTCTTCTGGGCAATGATGGCTAAAGACCTCTATAAGGTACTGAAGGTTACGATTATCCTGTCCGCCCCGCTGGTGCTTTTAGGGGATACAAGCCAATTGGTAACTCTCCCTAATCCCCTGCAGTACTGGGTCCTCTCTGCCATACTGGAAGCCAAATACCTCCTACTCATGCATTGGAGACAACCCATAATACCTAGCAGACCTGTGTGGTGCTTGGCTATCGCACGCCTTTCTCAGTTCGAATGGCTCTCTTCGCTGCAAGAATCAAACATGTGTCTACATTATGCCAAATGGGGACCTTATCTTCAGTCTGACTTTTTGAAAATTCCAACCCAGCCCAGAAACCCTCCCTGAATTCCCAGGGGACTTTGAGATCTCTTCCCGGGCCTAGTTATGTTGGCACGGGGGTGCTTTAAGGTTTAGGTTGGGGTGAAAGCATTGACCTTTTTTGTTAGTATGGTAAGAGGTACACAATGTATACTTATGACTGACATTATTATATATCAATATGCAGTTAGAGTATTTTTCATAGACCTATAGAGTTTATGGTTACTGCTGGTGTGTTAATGCAGTGTGGATTCCACATGATTGTATCTTTACACTTATCATGACACTGTGAACTGTAGTATGTATGTTAACAAAAAAAAAAAGAAAACTCAATAAAAAACATTATACGATAAAAAAAAAAAAGAAAAGAGCATTTCTACTGCCTAACTTGAGATGCAGTTTTCAGAGAATGGCTAGCTGCTAGCTGACAATAGCCTTGGAGGAAAAGCTAGCAATACCAGTTGGAGGAGGCAGTATAGTGCAGTGGTCTAAGGCTCTGAGCTGCAAATTTGGTGATATCCAGCAGACCTGACCTGGGTTTGAATCCCACAGCTTCCACTGGCATACTGTGTGACCCTGAGCAAGTCACTTAACCTCCTTGTGCTCTCAGGTCACTCCTGTAAAAAAGCTTTCAGCTTAGTGTGCTATACCTGGTTAAACAACTAAAATAAAAGGAAGTATCAGGTTATGTATGGGCAACCGAATCAATATGACAGCAGCAGTGTTAAATAAGACAACATTGTTAGGAGCATTAGAGTAAAATGTAAGAACAGAAAAAGGAAATGTCTTTTGAGAGGACCCCAGGTGAATAAGGAGAGGAGGGGGGTGATGAACTTGGGAGGGGAGGTATGATTGGTAGGGAATTGTGTGCTGTGACAGGATTAGTCCCTGCCACTAATGTATGGACCTATCTTTTCTTTTTTTTTTATTTATGGTTGCAACCACTCTTTTTCATACTAATATGGCTATCATTTGCCTTCTTGGTTAGACGCAGGCCACCTCTAATCAGCCCCCATTTTCTTCTATCTATCTATATCCCTCTCTTGATTTCTTTTCCTTCTGGGTCAAAAGGTGATTAGGTTCCAAGTAAGGAATCTTGGAGTTAAACGAGGTTACAAGAAATGTTACTGAACAGTGTTGATGGAAGTAAACAGCAGCAGTCCTTTCCCCTTTTTATTTTTCTGTGTCATGTGCTGCTGTATCAAACCTGGTAATATGTTGCAATACAGATATAATTGTTATTATGCATGATTTTACCTTAGTTTTGGAAAAAGTAGTGCTTTGGGTAGAGTGTTACCTACTGTATCCATTGTAAGATACCCTCCCCTTAAAGAGTTTGAGGTAAGAAAACAGGGAACAAACTATGGTTCACAGCTTAAAAGCTGTTAGTATATTTCAGTTGCAGTCCTTCCAGCACTATTGTAAGACTTCACGAACAGTTGTACATTCGCAAAGACTTTACGAATGTGCGCAAGGTCATGTAGTATCCACGTTAGCCCGCTCATCAAAACGAGCTCTTTGCTGCACAATTGTACAGTTGGCAGCCTGTCCTGGTACAGCAGCTCCCTGATTTCTTCCTGCGTTAGGCTGGGATAAAGTAAACAAGCATTTGTTAATGCCGAACGTTCACTTGCAGGTATTTGCAGTGGTGTTTGGCATGTATGGTGCTTTACCCTAATGCCCTGTGCGATTGCTGGTAGTTGCACAATAAATTGTCAGCATGACCTTTTTGTTACCCCCATTGTGCGCTACATAGGCGGAAACACCTTTTGGGCAGGATGTGAAAAATGACAGCTGTACTGCTCATAAGGAAGTGTGGTAAAATGCCAATGTTGAAACTCTGAAGTGGAAATATTGAAAATTCGCAAACCTAGGAGCGTGCGTGGGAACTGTGCAATGCACGCTCGTAAAACAGTCATTGTTAGGAATTTTTTTCACCAAATTGTCAACATTGGCATTTTAAAACCTCTGCTAATGAACAGTGTCACTGTGATTGTCTTACTGTGTGCCATACATTGATTTTGCACACCGACTGCGCCATTATGCACTACATGGGTTAAAACACGTTTTGGGCAGGATGTGAAAAATGACAGCTGTACTGCTCATAAGGAGGTGTGGTAAAATGGCAATGTTGAAAATCTGGAGTGAAAATATTGAAAATTCGCAAACTTACGAGCGTGCGTAGGAACTGCACAACGCACGCTTGTAAAACAGTTATTTTTAGGAATTTGTTCACCAAATTTTCAACATAGCCATTTTAAGATCTCTGCTCATGAACAGCGACACTGTGATTTTCTTAATGTGTCCCATACACTGAGCTCGCACACCGACTGTGCCATTGTGCGCTACATGGGCGGAAACACGTTTTGGGCAAGATGTGAAAAATGACAGCTACAGTGCTCATAAGGAGGTGTGGTAAAATGGCAATGTTGAAAATCTGGAGTGAAAATATTGAAATTTCGCAAACTTACGAGCGTGCATAGGAACTGCGCAACACAGACTCATAAAACAGTCATTTTTAGGAATTTTTTCACCAAATTTTCAGCACAGCCATTTTAAGACCTCTGCTCATGATCAGTGTCACTGTGATTTTCTTAATGTGTCCCATACTTTGAGTTCGCACACCGACTGCGCCATTATGCGCTACATGGGCAGAAACACATTTTGGGCAGGATGTGAAAAATGACAGCTGTACTGCTCATGAGGAGGTGTGGTAAAATGACAATGCTGAAAATCTGGAGTGGAAATATTGAAAATTCACAAACCTAGGAGCGTGCGTGGGAACTGTGCAATGCACGCTTGTAAAACAGTCATTGTTAGGAATTTTTTCACCAAATTGTCAACATTGGCATTTTAAAACCTCTGCTAATGAACAGTGTCACTGTGATTGTCTTACTGTGTGCCATACATTGATTCTGCACACCGACTGTGCCATTGTGCACTACATGGGCAGAAACACGATTTGGGCAGGATGTGAAAAATGACAGCTGTACTGCTCATAAGGAGGTGTGGCAAAATGGCAATGTTTAAAATCTGGAGTGAAAATATTGAAAATTTGCAGACTTACGAGCGTGCGTAGGAACTGCACAACGCACGCTCGTAAAACAGTTACGTTTAGGAATTTGTTCACCAAATTTTCAACATAGCCATTTTAAGATCTCTGCTCATGAACAGTGACACTGTGATTTTCTTAATGTGTCCTATACACTGAGTTCACACAGCGACTGTGCCATTGTGCACTACATGGGCAGAAACACATTTTGGGCAGGATGTGAAAAATGATAGCTGTACTGCTCATGAGGAGGTGTGGTAAAATGGCAATGTTGAAAATCTGGAGTGCAAAAATTGAAAATTCGCAAACGTATGAGCGTGCGTAGGAACTGCGCAACGCACACTCATAAAACAGTCATTTTTAGGAATTTTTTCACCAAATTTTCAACATAGCCATTTTAAGACCTCTGCTCAGGAGCGGTGTCACTGTGATTTTCTTAATGTATTCCATAGCTTGATTTCGCACCCGACTGCGCCATTAGTGCACCATGAGAGGAAGCTGCGTTTTGGGTGAGATGTGAAAAATGACAGCTGTACTACTCATAAGAAGGTGTGATAAAATGGCAATGTTGAAAATCTGGAGTGAAAATATTGAAAATTTGTGAACTTACGAGCCTGCGTAGGAACTGTACAACGCACGCTCGTAAAACAGTCATTTTTTGGAATTTTTGCACCAAATTTTCAACATGAGGTTTTTGGGACCCCTTCTCATGAATGATGTCACTGTCATTGCATTATTCAAGCCCAAAGGGTGATTTCACGCAGTGACTGCGCAGTGCCTGCAAAATCACCCTTCGGGCCCGAATAACGCTTCATGACAGTGATATCATTCATGAGAAGATCCCAAAACCTCATGTTGTATTGGTGCAAAAATGCCAAAAATGACAGAGATATGCAATAAAGTTGAAACCCCTCTATCTAGCCCATTATACAGCTTACGGCATTTCCTTAGTTAAAGCGGTCGCCTTTGAAGAGTGCCGGCGTGTTCCCGGTCCACGAAGATCGTAGCACAGGAGTCTGGAGAGGTAAGTATGGGGTGAGAGGGTGTGGGAGGCTGAGTGCGCAGTGGGTGGGTGTGGGTTGTGGGAGGGGCTGGGAGGCGTGCCATGGGACCGTTTTATTTACAGGTTTAACAAAAAAGCGGACTCGTGGGACGTTTGCCACGCTAAGTGGACGCCCAGCATGGCAGAAGATGGCTGGGGGCGAGGGCGGCCGGAGGATTGGAGACGCCCGGCCAAAGAAAGGGAACATTTGCCACGCTGGGGTGGGCTCCCAGCATGGCAGCAGGATAGCTTAGTGGAGGCCATGGGCCGATGGGGATTGGGCACCCGTCGGCAAACAACATTTGCCATGCTGGGGTGGGCTCCCAGCACATGGCACCAAAGCTTCCAGAGGCGGCATGGCGCATGCGGGGAGAAGCGTGTGGCCAGCGATGGGGGAGACGGCGTGTGGCGGCACTCAGTATGGCAGCGGTACTTTCCTTTGAAGCAGAGGAACACCGCTGTCATGCAGAGCTCCTGCACCCATTGGTGCAGGACCGCCATGCCTGCTCAAGGGAGCAGTGCATTGGATGGGAGAGGCACACCTCCAAGTGTGCTACTCTCCCAAAACGTTCCTTGCGCATGCGCACAAGTGAATGTAAAAATGGTCTCAAAGTTGCTGCTAGTGCAAACTAAACATGCCATGACTTCCAATGAAAATGTTAACCGACAGCTTGACATTTCAGCTGTCAGAAGTCTGTAACTTGAACTGTGCAGCAGTCTAAAGTTGCAATATAACAGAAATTAAGCTAATGAAACTACAATATGCATTAGACCAGTTTACAAGATGTAGAGGGAGAATGAGACATTCTTAATAATAGCCCAGGCACTTCCAAAACCTGTATGCACAAATACAGTAAAGCTTAAATAAAACCAAACTCAAAGTACTGCCTTTTAAACAACATAAAACCAGGAATTATTAGTTCCCCCTCAAAATACTTATATACTGGTTCATAGCTTACCTTAGGTGGATTTGCTGTCATGTAAACAGTAATACTGTGGGTCAAAATAGAGTGCAATGTTACTGTTTGGTGGCCTGGTAAGCTGCAGCTTGCTCAGCAGAAAAATTGGGTGTTGGCTCCTCCAACTCTAGTGCTTCTCGAGCATTCTCTATAGGGAGATAGCGGCCTCCTTCTCTAGCAAACCACCTGTCAATCACTCCCTAGGAAAAGGGAATTATTATGAAACATCCTTTGTAAAGCAAATATTTGCATCTTCAGCCCTCTGCTTTAATCATATTAGCTGTATAATATATTTTTAGGTTAGGAATACACCTAAGAGGTTGCTTAAAATATATGAATGTTTTTGCTGATGATGCTAGACCACCTGACTCAGAGGGGTGGTACAAAAGGCACTATCTGAGCAGGGAAAGTGGTGTGTAGGGTCAGTTCCTTCTGGCCAGCAGCAGGTTCAGTACAAGGAGAGGTCCTATACTGCAGAGTCTATTTTCTTTTGCTGTTTTTGACTGTTTTGTTTTGAAATTTATTGATGATGCTTGCTGTATGTTTATGGCTTCTAATAAACATCCCGCTAAGAAATACAGTGGGTTGCACCTAAAAACAAGTCTCTGTGTCCATCTATAGAACCCACACCATAACATGTGCCTAATAGAAAAATGTGGGCAGGAAGCAGAAGTTGGAGAGTCGGGGAGGCAAGGTGGAGTGCATGGTAGGATAGCTTAGAGTGGTGGGGGAGTAGGTGTGGTGGAAGCTTAAACAAGGTGGCAGAGGAAAAGGTCCTGGGGGTGGGTAGAGGTGAAGAAGGTAAAGAGGTTGTAAGGGGTGGCCAGGAAGATTAAAGAGGAATCAAGTTAATGTGCAGAGGGAAATTAGGGCAGGAGCAGGTTGGGGAGATGTAACCGCATAAAAGGGAGGAAAGAATGTGGGAGAGGGTGCATTATGGATGGAGGGGGGAGGGAGTTCCACAGTTTAGGGCAGTGAAATGAGAGGGCAGATTGTCTGTCGGAGATGGATCAGTGTGGGATAACAAGGGATTTGAGGTCTGAGTTTCGGAGGGGGTATGTGGGTTGGGTGGAGGTAGAGGTGGAAAGGTTTACGTAGGAGGGAAAAGTCCAGGACCAGAATTTGGCCATGAAGCTAGCAGTATGGGATAGGTGTCTGGATTCAGGGATGGGAGGGAGAGGGCTTTGTACAGATCACAGTGACGAATACTGGGGGGGGGGGCAGGATAGAGCAAAGCAACAGAGGAAATGGAAAAGGATGTCCAGTCTGACCAAGGTTGATTTGGGTGCAGCACTATAGACTATATCAGCATAGTCAAAGGTGGGGAGGATCATTTTCTGCACAATTGCATGGCATGCTGGTGGGGAAATGCAATCCCTGTTTCTGTATAAAGCACCAAGAGTGGGGTACAGTTTCTTTTGGATTGGATTCACATGAGCAGAAAAGTCCAGGTGGTGGTCTAGCTAGACCCCTAGGTATCTAAAGGAGGTAACATTCTCAATAGGTGTACCTTCCAGTGTGTGGAAGACGGGGGTGGAGTTTAGAGAGTCTCTGCCTAGTGCCAAAGGACATAGAAACAATCTTTTTCGCATTCAGGAACAGCTGGTTAGATTGGAACAAGAGCTGAACATTATCGAAGTCCTGCTGCAGTCTAGTCTTCACATCAGTATGGGAAGAGCCAGAGATGTAAAGGACATTGTCATCTGCATACATGTGAATTTCAGAAGAGCAGGCTACAGGGAGGTCATTTAGAAAGACTGAAAATAATACTTGGCCAAGTACTAAGCCCTGGGGGACTCCAGTGTTGATGGGGTGGGAAGGGTGAGAGGGAGGAACCAATCTTGACTGATTGTAACCTGTCTGTTAAGTTAGATTGGAACCAGGCTATGGCTGAAGTGGATAGCTCAGCAGCTGTGAGTTTTTGGATGAGAAGGGAGTGCAATACAGTGTCAAATGCCTTTGCCAAGTCGACAAATATTGCAGAAGTAAAACACACCCCTGAGCCATATTGGTGAATATATAGTCAGTAAGCTGAATGAGGGGGTAGTGGTGGAGTGGGACCTGCTAGAAGCTAGACTGGAAGGGGGTGAATAAGGAGCTAGTTTCGAGATAGGGGATTAGCTTAGAGGGCACAATGTGCTCCTGGAGTTTAGCTAGGATAGGGAGTAGAGAGATTGGGTGATAGTTACCAGGGATGGTTGGAACACCACCTTTGGGGAGAGGAATGACTGTAGAGAGTTTCCAGTTTGAGGGAACTGAGGTAAGACAGAAAAAAAAGTTTAGGAGTGTGGCTAGGGGGAAGAGATAGCAGAGGCCGAGAGATAGAGCAGTTTGGGGTCCAGACCATCATGGCTCTTGTCTTTACTGGAGTTCAGGGCTAAGAGGGTCTTGTGTGCATCATTTGGAGAGATGAGTGAAAAGGAAAAAGAGGGGGTGGATATTGGTTTTTGGGTGGGGAGAGAGTTGTGGGTGGTGTTGGGTGTAGATGGAGGGAGAATGGCTAGGAGTGAGGATGTGCAGGAAGTGAAAAATGTGTTGAAAGTTGATGCTACGGCAGGAGGGTCTGACAATGTGAAATCACCATGTATGAGGATAGGTAAGGGGGGTTGGGTAGGAGGAGGGAAGACAGATTGGACAGCTTTCCAGAATTTGGAAGGGTGGCTTATGTTGGCATTAAAGGAAGTGGAGAAATGTTCTGCTTTATTTATTTATTTATTTATTTAATTCATATATCGGATTTACAACCTTTGAGTCAAAGACTCGTTTACAAAGGCACCTCGTTGCAGGGAGGGGGAACAACAATTTGTGAGACAAGACAGCGTGGATATGTGGTGGCTCTAGTGCAAGCGTTCCTAAAGTAATGGTATTGAGAAGGTGAGTATAGGACCCAGATGCCTTGTGAGCCTTCCAGGCTTGATTGTGGGCATGCATGCAGGCCAGCAGTTCTATGTTAACCCATGGGAGGTGAGATCTTCTGACTTTAGTGAGTTTGGGAAGAGCATGCTGGTTCCAAACTCCCAGGAATTTGAACTGGAAGTAGCTGAGGGTGGTATCAATATAGGATGCCGTTGAGATGGGTGACCAATCTGTGTAGGTTAGATCATTTAAGAGGGGCACAAGATTTAGTGAGTGAAATGAGCGTAATAAGATCAGTTTGGGGAGAGCGTTAGGCCGATGGATCTAACATGTAAACAAACAAACATGTAACTACAGTATAAGTACCACTGTTGTACATAATTAACAATTACCTTCCTCACAGTGACATTGAAACTGACACTTACAATAAAGTGTGACCATAACTGGTTACTAGGGAAACTACAGGTAACAAATAGGAAGGATCTCACTAGGCTTTCCACTAAACCACCACCCCGATGAAGCTCATGAGGAGAGCAGTGCTGGAGATTTGTGGTGGCAGTGGACCTTGATAGTGGTAACGTATTTGGAGCACTTTAAACACTTTATATTGGCTAAGATATTTCTTGCACATTTGCCTTGGATTTGTACATCACTGTTCTTTTTAAACCACAAGAATATAAGAGAATTTTTTTGTGAAATGATTACAGCTACGTGACTTTCTCTTGCAGTCTCTCTAGTGTTCTTATGAATGAGTCAATTGAAGAAGTTTAAGAAATTTTAACCTCAAGATGTCTTTATATTGAATATACATGATACTGGGGATGTACTTAAGGTTGCATTAATACACCAGATATATATTTTTTTCTCATTACCGTATCTACTAGTGTGCGTCGAATTTTGAGATCCAAATTAGTATAGCACTGCTTACACACCCAAACAAAAATCCCACTACAAAACAATTGAAAGGCTGTAGCCTGAGGTTCTATGGGGGGGAATAGCTCCTCCCCCATCTCCTACATAAACCCTCAGGCTTCACCCCCGCTCTGCTTTGAGCATGTCACACTCTCTTTCTGGTGGCGTGGCTGGTCAGTTCCCCATCCCCTACCCTCCCTTCCTCCCCATCCCTCTGTCATTTTGCTCTCCCTTGTTCTCACAGCTGCCTTACTTTGCCCCTTTTTCCCTTCCTCGTGCCCTCCCTCCCGTACCTCTGTGTTTTGTGCTTTTCTTCTTTTGGGCCTTCTCCGACGGCTGTGCCTCAGTTAATCCACCGCAGTGTTTGTGCATTGCCGGTTGTTTCCTGCTTTACCTTGGTCTCCTGGACGTCATTGTTCTGTGTCATCATTTTCGGCTGCTATTGGATTGCTGCCTTCTACTTCTCCCATCTGGAAATTCTCTTCTTTCTTATTGCCTAGTCTCTCCCCTTCGTGCTCCTGGATCTGCTGCCACAAATTAGGTGGTATTTTGTTTTTGTACACCCTGCCTGCCGGACTGCAGGCTATCAACCATCCCAGTGGTTGCGGCAATACCCCGGCAGGCTATCTCAACTGCCCTTTGGGTTGGGGCATCAGCTCAGTCTTGCAATAAGCTGAACATCGCTGCAGTTTCAGCTCATTCCAGAACTGCCTTCTAGTTCTTCTAGAGTCCCTTCTATTCGTTCAGTCTGGATCAGTGTCAGTCCTCCTTTACCAGAGTTACTGCTCACTCCAATGTAGACTTATTGTAGTTCTACAATCAATTACAAGGGGTTCATCTTCGCTCATGCAGTATGTTGATGAGCACAGGACATATCAAACTCCCCTGCTACTTTTCATTAACAGCATGTACATTCTGCCAGCATGTCTAACCTTAAGTTTCAAGAACCCTTTTAGCAGCTTTTCATGGCAAACCTGTTGATTAAAACATGGATTATCATTATATATTTCTTCTATCCCTCTTTATTGAGATCCATATTGTTCCACTGTGACTGTGGAGCTGGCACTTGATTTTGATAATGTGGCTTAGTTATAGAGAGTCTCCTAGTTTAGTAGTTCCACATCACTTCATTCTGCCCTTACTACTCACCAGCAACTCCAGCCACCTCTAACCTGCAGTCTCCAGTCATTTTCTGAGCTAACCACGGCAGTTCAGAAATTTAGCCTCAGCAGCTACATTGCTCTGTATGGAGGAGGAATCACAATAGTTGTCGACTGTTTATTTTCTGGGTACCCTAACTTCACTCCTGGCTTCCTGCAATGTGCCCTTTCGGCTGTCAGGATGTCTCCCTCCTGTTCCAGGAGTCTTACCCTCAGTTATAGGATGTTGGACAACCTCTGCATATACTGACCAGTCCATTGCATCATCGGATTTGTTCCCTGCAGCTTCCTTCCTCCCTCCATCCATTATTTCCAGAGGCCTTTCATCATCCTTACCTGCTTGCCCAGCCACCGTGGCAGCTGGTTTTGCACCTTCACTTTCATCATCTGGCAAACCTAAGTGGAGGTTGTGCTTGTCCTGCTGGCGTACATGGAGGCCCAGCTCTACTAGCTCTTACTACTTCTACCTTAGGCTGACCTCTTTAGGGATCCAGCTGGTCCTGCTAGCCTACGTGGAAGCCTAGCTAGACATGCTCTCACTACTCCTTCCTCAGACTGACCTACGTGGAGGTCCAGCTGATCCAGCTAGCCTATGTGGAGGCCTAGCTCAGCTCGCACTCACTACTCCTACCGCAGGCTGCCCTATGTGGCCATCCTGTCTTCTTGCTAGCCCATGTGGGGGCCTAGCTTGTTACTTCTTGCTGCCATTCCTGTCAGACCCATGGCTTACTCAGCGCCAGCACTCAACCATGGCAAGCTGCAAGCTGCTTAGGATCCCTGTTCCTGCTGACCTTCTTCTGAGCCTACCCTGCTGCCTCATTCTATCATGCTTGTACAGTACCCCACTGTGCTCTTGTCTCCTTCAGCATCGGCCTATGCCAGAACATCCTTGAGAGAACTCTCTCTCTGGCATCTCTGGATGATTGTCTTCTCTACAGCCTTGTGATTACACTGCACCACTGGATTTACAGCCATGCAAGCTTTCATCTTCCTGCTGTTTCACACCCAACTCCCAGTTCAGATTCCCCATTAATTCTGACCATTCATCACTAGCTGGATCTCCTTCTGCCTGACCATCCTCTTCAGCATTGTCTACCTGCTCCTCATCTTGAATCATCTAGATCTAGACATCATGACCTTCATTCT
Source organism: Neoceratodus forsteri (assembly GCA_016271365.2). Lineage (NCBI taxonomy): Eukaryota > Metazoa > Chordata > Ceratodontiformes > Ceratodontidae > Neoceratodus > Neoceratodus forsteri. The sequence continues at coordinate 1,196,739,328 of CM057450.1, read as the reverse complement.
GTCCACCTTACCTTTTAACTGTGCATAGGCAGTGTTCACCTTCTCCTCAAATTGGACCTAGTTCTGCTCCCTGCTGCTTTGCTCACTGCCCACCTGGTTCCTGATTGCCATTGTACTCCTGTGGACCTCAGTTTCGGGGAATCTTCTTCAGACTCCGTCATCTTACCGTCACCTCATCCCCAACTTCATGTACCATGTTAGGGACTCCACCAATGGTGTCTCACCTTCAGCTGTAGTTGTCCAGTATTGGGCGATGCCAGCTGCCTCCATTCCACCTAATTGCACCTGACTTGCATTCATCAAGGATGTCCTTGCTTGCTTAGCTGCGGACTTTACCTCTGCTTCTTTTGACAACATCGCATGACATTCATAATCCGTTCCACTTGATGTTTCTTGCCATGCTCGCTTCAGCTCATTCTGGGATTTACTACTGCTGCTGTCTCCTGCCAGGACATCTAAGCCATGCTCTAATCCATCATGCCATTCCTATCTCATAGTTTTAGGCTTGGACATTAACCTACTCCAGTACTCTGAGGCTTATTGTATCTGGGCGAGTTGCCAACTCGTCTGACTCCGTCTTCTCTTCACTGCATTCTTCTGCCATGCCTTGACCATCAGGGACTCGACATGTTACTGGACCTTGTCATTCCTAATCTCATAAATTCACCTTTGCAGTTTCGCTGCTTGGCCCTGGCTCATGCTCTAACGTACATCTATACCGCCCTCTGCAAGGCTATATTGCTTAGCCAAACAGATGACTTTCTCGACTTCTTCCTACTTACCATCAATAGGCTTCAACATCTTTCATACACAAACCTGCCTCACCCCCACAAAGGGGGCATGGAGGTTTCTAACTTTTACTCTACAAATGGAAGCTCCTATCTACCTTGCTCATCAGGGTTTGCTTCTGCTTAGCTTATTCCTACTCACCCTCTATGGGCTCTTATGTTTATTCCTTAGAAACCTGCCTCACCCTTCAAAGGGGCATGGAGGTTTCTATCCACCTCATCTCAAGTGACCTGTTTTTTTCCCAATTCGCCCTCTTCAGGCTCATACTGCCTATTTTATACTCACCTGCTTCTCCTCACACGGGACCTGGAGGTTCGTTGGGCTTTTATTGCCTATTTTATACTTACCTGCTTTGCCCCATTGGGGCCTGGAGGTTCATCCAGCTTTAGTGCCTATTTTACACTTACCTGCTTCACCCCATAAGGGTCCTGGAGGTTCATTAGGCTTATATTGCCTATTTACACTTACCTGCTTCACCCCATATTGGGCCTTGAGGTTCATCAGGCTCATATTGCCTATTTACACTTATCTGCTTCGCCCCACATGAGCCTGGAGGTTTCCAATTGTTCCACCCTCTTACGGTTTTGCAGCCTGCACTCAGCTTACTCGCTTCACCACCAAAGGCCTAGTGCTTTACAGCAAATTGCAAAGCATGGTACATGGACCAACATTTCCCCCTTTTCTGCCTCACAAGGAAACTGCTGTTCACTCATAGTTTCTCTTTCAGAATGGAAGTCTTTGCCTTCTGGATTGTTCTTCAACCAGTTCTACTCTCACCTTTCTAAAATTGATTATTCTCTCAACTGTGGATCAAATTTACCTTGTAACAAACTTCTTACCCTGTACATTAATGGTTACTGAACTGAGAATTCGCTAACAGGATATGCTACCGTCTTCTCGCCGGACACTCAATATCAGTACCTGTAATCCAGGATTGCCTGCTTGCCATTGAATTCAAGCTCTTCAATCAACAGGGTTTCAGATTAGCTGACAATTTAATATTTGTTAATTTAGAATTACTCTCCATTAGTGTGCCCAGAGGACAGGCAGGTCAGTAGCCACGGGTCCTCAGAGGTTTCCCAAAAAGGGTTTTTTTCCTCTCCTGCATGCTACTGGCCATACTCTCTGGAGTTGGAAGAAGTAATTGCACCGGTAATTACATTTCTTTTTGGGGTCTTCAATCCTTCTCAACTAAGCATCCTGCCAAAGGTGGGATATAGAGAAAGGCCAAAACATCAAGTTTTAACAAGTTGCTATATCATCTGTTCAAGTATCTAAGCACCATTCATATCCATTCTAGTTCTTATGTACTACAGTCACTGACCTATGTTCATATCTATGCTTACGTATCTAAGCACTAACCATATCATCCAATTCATACATACTGCAGGCACTGTCCTACCTACTGGTCTAGCTCCAATGTATCCGAGCACGACCCATATAATTCAGCTCTATTGTATGTAGCACAACCACTGAGCTATGAACCACACATAAAATTGGAAGGCTGTAGCCTGAGGTTCTATGGGGGAGGGGAATAGCTCCTCCCCCATCTCCTACATAAACCCTCAGGCTATGCCAGCTCTGCTTAGAGTGAGTCGCACTCGCCCTCCATTCTCCCCTGCTTCTTCCTCCTTCTCTGGCACTCTTATCCCACCTGGTGGGGGGATTTCAATCCTACACAAACTAAGCATCCTGCCAAAGGCAGGATACAGAGAAAGGCCAAAACATCAAGTTCTAAGAAGTTGCTATATCATCTGTTCACGTATCCAAGCACCATTCATATCCATTCCAGTTCTTATGTACTACAATCACTGACCTATGTTCACATCCATGCTTACGTATCTAAGCATTAACCATATCATACAACTCATACATACTGCAGATGTATATTAACAATTAAACTCTAAAACCTGGACCAGATCCAAGATGGCTGTTTAAACTGAAACCTCCTCACCCCTCTCTTTCCAATCCATTTCAATCCCTCCTTAATAGCACTTACTTCAATGCCAATCTTATTCCATCTGGTAGTCCACTACACTAACTACAATCCAGTGCAACTCTTTTGTGAATTGGAGCACTATGCTTCAGTGCAAAACTCACAGACTGTTGCTGAATTAGATGTCAGAGTACTGCTGAATGAGCGCTGATCAGCTTCTCACAAGGTAGCCATACAGGACCTACAGGCCACAGTCAGGGAGCAAAGCCGTATAATTCAGCACCTAGAAAACAAAGCTGATGATTTGAAAAACCGCAGCCACAGGAGCACTTTGTAGTTTGTCGGTTTTCCTCAGGGAGCAAACCAAAGAAGCATGCTATTTTAAAATATGCAACTGTATTTCTTGGTATATGAATAATAAATAAAAAACAAAATTACATTAAAATAAAAATCACAGAATCTGTCTGGTTGGGGCTGGCAGTATAACCTAGAGGTTAGAGTAATGAGCATGGTACATCCGACAAACAGACCTGGGTTTGGTTCCCACAACCTTCACTTGCATATGCTGTGTGACTCTAAGCAAGTCACCTAATCTCCCCAGTGCTCCCAGGTTGCCTCTGAAAACAGGCACCTGTGCCTAGTGGGCCTTATCCAGTTACCAAAGAATAAAATTAACATTTTCTAAACACAAAACAACCATAATTAACATCATGTTGTCTTGTCTTGTCATATAAATAAAAAAATAACATAAAGTAACGAAACTGATTTTATATTATATTTCTAATTAGTATCTACTATATAAAACACAGAACGTAACAAGCATTTGTCAATGCCGAATGCTGTCTTGCTGGCATTGGCTCTGGTAGTGCAGGAGTTAGAGAGATGCATAATAGGAATGGCAGTGAAGTATTGAACTGACGCCAACCCCACCCCCACACTGCAAAGAAACTGACAGCAGGCATTGGGGTGGCCTTTGAATCATTAGCCCATAATGCTCACACCATTGACTATTTCCTGGCTCCTGCAGACACTGGACAGCGTCGCAGTGTGCCTTGGGTCTTTGGGCCTTCACGCCGCCCCATTCCAAAAGGAAATACACTGAGATGGGTGCAGTGTAGGAGAATGGGGTGAACTTTGGGGCTGAAGAGTCCAAGGCACACCTCGATGCCTGTCACTGGCTGCAGGGTTGGGTGGGGGTGGAATAGCATGAGCATTACAGCTGACAATCCAAAGTCATATCCCTGTTGCCTGTCAGTCCCTACAGGGTGGGGTGTTACAGTTGGAAACCCTAATGCCCCAGGCATTTGTTGTTATTTACACTCCAGATTTTCAGCATGGGCTTTTTGTGATCCCACCTCAAGAACAGTGGCACTATCAGCTCATTAGCCAAATAGTGATTTTGAACAGCGACTGGGCCATTTGACACCACAGGTGTGAAAACACATTTCAGGCAGGATGTGACAGCTGTACTGTTCATGAGGAGGAATAAAAAATTTCAATGCTGAAAATCTGGAGTGAAAATATGAAAAACTGGTACAGTCATGAGCGTGAGTAGAAACTGCACAATGCATGCCTGTACCACAATTATTTTGGGGATTTTTTTAACCAAATTTTCAACATAGGCATTTTTGGGACCAACACTCATGAACAGTGTCACTGTGATTTTGTTAATCTGCCCTATAAGTTGATTTCCCACAGCGACCATGCCATCGTGCGCCAGATGTGCGAAAACACATTTTAGGCAGGATGTGAAAAATGATAGCTGTACTGTTCATTAGGAGGTATGAAGAAATAGAAATGTTGAAAAGCTGGAGTGAAAATATAAAATATTTTCAAAGTTTTGAGTGTGCGTGGGAACTGCGCAATGCACGCTCATAACACAGTCATTTTTTGACATTTTTTCACCAAATTTGCAACGTGGGCTTTTTGGGACCCCACCTCATGAACAGTGGCACTGTTGTTTCATTAATCAGTCCCAAAAGGCGATTCCATGCAGTGACCACAAAATCACCTTTCGGGATGAATAAGTAGATGACAGTGTACGTGTTTATGAGGTGGGGTCTTAAGAACCCGGTGTTCAAAATTTGGAGCCAAAATTCAAACAAATGGCTGAGATATCCACCTAAGTTGACCCCCCCCCATTGATGCCATTATACAACTTACCTGCATTTCTTCATTTTGCAGTTCGGCTTTGAAGAGTCCAGATGTGTTCCCGCTCCACCGAAGATCACAGTGCTGGTAAGTATGGAGTGGAGGGGTGGGCAGGTGGGGTGCGCAGATGGTGGATGCGGGTTGGGGAGGGTGCCATGGACAATGATGGACCATTTTCTTTTTTTCAGGAACCAGACCTCACAGGAAGGTTTTCTTTATTTACAGGTGAAATAAAACAAATGTTGGGCACACTGGGATGGGCTCTCAGTGTGCCCCATGACTTTTGAGGGGGATGTTGGGCACACTGGTATGGGCTCCCACTGTGCCCCATGACTTTCAGGGTGGGAAGTTGGACATACTGGGGTGGGCTCCCAGTGTGCCACACAATGGAGGTGGGGTGGGAGGAACATGCTGATATGCTCGGCTTTGTGTGAGCGGCAGCACACTCGGGTGGGATCCCAGTGTGCCACATGAAGTGGGGGGTGGGGGACATGCCAACATGGGGATTGCACCCCTGATGTTGGCTGTGTTTGGGGATTGTGTGGCGGTGACTGCTGCCACCATGTTTATTGAAATGTTTCACCAGGAAAGGCATGTATTGGAGGTGTCTCATCTGTGCCGCTGCATGACGAGCTTGTCTCTGATTGCAGCTGGACATTTCTTTCAAGTTGGTGTCACTTTATATAATTCTTGCATCAGTGCTAGCATGCTGGCTAATTGGGGAATGAGGAACACACTTAGTAAAGTGTGCCCTGCATTCGCCAACACTGACACACCTCTCACTGTGCTAATACTACCGCAAGATGTTGCTTGTGCACGTGCGAGACAACATAAAAATAACAGAAGAGATAATAACATTAAATAATCATATTATAGAAATATCATTGTAAGGGAGTATAATGAGGTAATGCAGAGAGTAAGAGATTGCAGATGAGTACACACCTTGAGGTCAGCAGTGTTGTGCATCACATTATGATGTGGCAGTGATAGTGGAATTTGCAGACTCTTTCACAACACCACAGATAGAAATACAATAGATGCATGCCAACTGCCAACAGCACCTGCCACAAGTTAGTCATAGTTATTCATATCCATTGCTGACCTCAAGGTTTTCTCCCTACCTGTAGTCTGTTTAACCCTATGCCAATTGGGGGATCACGTGGTGCAGAGCATGAGATAGCTGCTCCTTCCATAGCTCCCCTCTCCTAATCTGCAAATCCTCTTTTTTCATCAACTCAAGTGCCTCTAATTGAACTTAAAGAGAATTGGAATACCTCACTTGGCATCTGGACTATGGAGATGGACGCGGAATTTAAAGATTCTTTGCCTAGGCACACGCCTCCTGCGACCCCCGAGAAGGCCCCGAGAAAAGCCAGGGCCTCGGGTACTTCACAATCTGCCTCACAAGCCTTCGGTGCATCTGAAAAGGACCCACTCACCCTAGCCGTTTCCTCAAGGAATTCCAGCCCTTCCGAGATGAAATGAAGGAGCTGGCCAACGAGTAAAGGGGTCTCGAGCCATAGAAGATTTAACCCGCGCACCACTGATGCTGAGGCCCGTGATAGCTCGATTGAGCGCAACTACGAAAAGCTGTCTCCTGAAATCCCCCTACTGTGGCAGCGGATACTAAAACTAGAGAGCAAGGTAGAGGACCTCGAGGGTCGGAGTCGCTGCAATAATGTCGTTATTATCGGTCTCCCTGAAAGAGAAGAAGGCTCGGAGCCGATTAAGTTTATTCAGCACTTCATCCAAAAAATAGCCGGTCCCTCTCCCTTTGGGCAGTCCTACATTATTGAGAGAGCACATCGGGCATTGAGAGCTATGCCCCCGTCTGGAGCTCCACCACGTCCTTTCTTGTTTAAATTTTGAACTTTCTAGCGACAACACTTTTAAACAAAGTAAAAGAGCTAAAGAACTGAGCTGGAGGGTTAAGCTGCGGGTGGCTCAAGACTTGCCTCTCTCTATCCGGCAGAAGAGCGTCTCTCCACCCGCTGTCTCTAAATTGATAGCAGCCAGTGTGAAGTTTCGAGTAAAATATCCAGCTCGCCTTCAAGTTTATAATGGAACCTGGCATAGTTTCGACGATCTGGAGGCTGCGCCCGGCGTTAAGACAGCTTTTCCCAGACCTGTTTAAAGACTCATGAAGGGCTTACTTAACAGTTGGCAAAGCTCTGCTCCGTTTGGAAATTTTGCCTGCTATAAAGATTTGTCTGATTCTCACCTTGGAGGGTTCCTGATCCCATGGAAATCTGAGAGACCTGGATTCCCATATCCTGATGTCACTAGCTTGTTGGATAGTTAAGCCCCTTATTGTTTTTTTTTTTTCATGTTTCCTCCCCCTTCATGAAGGTGTGTTGCATCTTGTTTGGGTGCCAGCTTGCTGATTTATTCATAACAAGGTCTGGCATTAATTTGGGTTGCAGCTTCTCATTGTAGAAACTTTCATGTTCCATCAGCTGGGATCACAGTTGCTGGCAATATGGACTATTAGTGTGGGGGAATATTCTCTATAATTATGTTCTGAGCTCTATTGTAAGGGAGGAATGAGGTTCCAACTCCGAAAGGGTTTAGCCATACTTTCATATTACAGGCTTACTAGATTATTGTAGACAAATGATAGTAGTTGGGTGGGCTTTTTTTTTTTCCTTGGCCATTGATGTCAACTTATTTTCTAGATTATGCTTAGGGTTTTCGGGATGGTGCAGGATTCAATTTTGAATATTCGTAGGTAATAAGTAGACAGGGTAGGTTTACTTCTGGTTATAGTGAGAGGAACTGGTTTATGTATATCTTGGGTTGGTTGGGAGAGGAGTGGAGGAGAGTCTACCATGATACTGGAACCACGTTCATTGACAGTTCGGTGGGTTTGGGGTGGAGGAGTTGTTGGGGATTAAGGTGTTTCTCGTTATGGGATACTTAAGGGTTGTGGGACTTGGGTGGGGTGGGGCCCTTTGCACAGCACTCTTTGTCTTCCCCTTGGTCTTTGGTTATAGGACTGATTTTCTTCCCATTTGCATTTTTCAAGCTTGTTAAATGGCTAGACATATTAACGTGGTGACTTGGAATGTACATGGACTTCATATAGAGTAAAGCAATACAAGGTCCTAAAACATCTTGATTATGTGCAGGCCGATATTATATTTTACAAGAGACCCACCTATTGAAAGCTGAAAGCAATCAGTTATGCAAACTGCAAATAGGCCAGGTTTTTGCTGCCGAAGGTAGTTCTCATAGTAAAGGGGTGATGTTATTGATGCACAAATCTGTTCCATTTCGTCCAATCCAGGTACTTGAGGATAGCTACGGAAGATATATTTTGGTCAGAGGCAGCTTACATACTCAAGAGATTATCTTTGTCTCTATTTACGGCCCCAATGTTGATTCCCCAAATTTCTTTGTTCAAATTTTGGAACTACTTTCTCCTTGGTGTAATCTTCCCATAGTACTAGGAGGTGACCTGAACTTAGTTTTGGATCCGCTACTGGACAAGTCCTGTCCTATTAGAAAAGGGTTAACTCCAGGGCAAAAAGCCATTAGGGAGATGATGGATGGATTGGGTATCTGTGATGTGTGGAGAGTGTTTCACCCGAACATGCGAGATTTTACTTTCACTCAAGTTCATAACACCCAATCCAGGATCGACTATATTTTAATTTCAAATATTCTTTTATCTGGGGTGTCAGATTCCTCCATCCTATCAGGGCCACTTTGGATCACTCCATAGTCAATTGCCTTTTATCCTTTTCATCCCTTCCCAAACCAGGGAATAGGTGGAAGATAAATAATCAACTACTAAAAGACCCTAAGTTGGTTAAATACATCTCTTCCCAAATAACCGAGTTTATATCTTTCAATCAATGTTCCACCAATAGGCCAGATATTGAATGGGGAGCATTTAAGGCTTTTATCCGTGGTATTTTGATCGGGCTCGCCTCCCGGAGGAAAAAGGAAAAGCTGAAGCACATTTCTGAGCTACTTACTAAGATTCGTAATAAAGAACAGGGCCTTTCTGTTTCTTCCTCTGACGCTTACAGACAGGAATTAGCCCTGTTACGGGATTCTTATCTTAGGGCGTTAGATGAACAAACTGAATGGGCTTTTGTAAGAGCTAAGGCTAGATTTACAGATCAGGAGAAAAGCTAGTGGCTACTTGCTAGAGAATCAAGCAGCTGGAATCTTTTAGATGGGTGTCAGCCATCCGATCCTCAGAAGGGCTCCAATCAAGACCTCCCAGAGGATATTCTGGGCGAATTTGTCGACTACTTTAAGGAATTTACGGACCTATGAAAGACCCTCCGTCAGATGAAACAATCAATCACTTTTGAGGAGATAAATCTTCCTTCAATGAGTGAAATGGATCAAATCCAACTCCTGACCCTATTACCAGAGATGAAATAGGCCGGTTATTAATTCCTTCCATTAGATAGAACACCGGCCCGGATGGGCTTTCCGCTAATTTTATAAAACTTTCTCAAAGAACTAACTCCTATGTTATTACGCCTTTTTCAATGCATTTTGGATGGCGAAGTTTCCGATCATACTCTTTTGAAGCACTAATTGTGCTCCTGCCCAAACCAGGGAAGCCGCTGATTTGGTTGCTAATTATAGCCTATATCCCTCCTAAATCAAGATATTAAAATTCTTACTAAATTGTTAGCTGACAGAATCAGCAGAGTTCTTCCCGCTTAATTGGTCCCGAACAAGTGGGGTTTATGAAAGGTAGGTCCTCTGCTGACCATTTACGTGTTTTAGCTCATATGTCTGGCCTCCAGGGACTCCACCACCCCAGGGTCTTGGTCTCCTGGATGCCTAAAAGGCTTTTGATAGGGTTTATAATCATTTTCTTATTAAGGTTATGGATTGTTTTGGTTTCCTCAACGATTTTCTGGATGGATTAAAATATATGTAAATTCCATCGGCTAAAATTACATGTAATGGTGTAACCTCAGTACCATTCAAACTTTCTTGGTACTAGGCAAGGCTGTCCCCTTCCCACTACTTTTAATTTATACATTGAACCCTTTATCAGGCGGATTCTGCAAGAGCAGCAGATCCAAGGTATTCAAGTATGGGGAGCAACCTGAAAGTGTTGGCATATGCCGATGATCTGTTGTTACTTATTTCCAACCCAACCTCTTCCATTTCAACTCTACTTTAGGTTATTGATAAATTTGGTTTGGTTGCTAATTACCGGCTTAATCTTAGCAAATCAGTGGTCTTCACCTTAAACTTCAGAACATAGCCATGATATCACCCTTTTGCCTAACTTGGAATACAGAATCCATTAGATATTTAGGTCTCATATTAACCAGGATATTTCCGCCTGGGGCAACACAATCCGGATCCGGTGTTGCATGATATTGAAGTGGATTTGAGGAGATGGGTGATTTTCCCTTTCTCTATTTGGGGCAGAATTAATTTGGTGAAAATGAACGTTTTTCCTCGATTATTTTATCCTATTAATATGCTAAACATATGGCTTCCTTTGAAATGGTTTAAAAGAGTGCACAGTATCGTATCTAATTTTATTTGGAATTACAAGAAGCCTAGACTATCATATTTCAAATTGTCTGCCCCTAAGCTATCTGGAGGTCTGAGGCTTCCTCATTTTTGCTGTATTACTGGGCCAGTCATGCCTCCAAATACCTTTGTTGGGTTAAGGATATAGATAATGTACAGATGAATACTTACAGCCATTATGGTTAAGTTTAGAAATCTCCTGTATCGTCAACTCGGACTTAAACCAAGGGCCCTACTATATTGTTCGTCAAAGGCTCTCCCGCTATATTGCATAACTCCCCATTGAAACCTCAGTTAAGGTGCATATGCAGCTATGCTCCTTTCTAAAATATTTTCACATTGGAGATCCGGCCCAACCATTAATGGGTAACCCCAATTTTTTATTAGATGGTAAGCCTATTAGGGATACCTGACTTCCACCTATGGGAAAGGTGTCGGTGCAGGATCTGCTTGTGGAGGGTGGTAAGTTGCTCACCTCTGTCGAAATAAAGTATCAAATCCCTCGCTGTCTTATTTATAGAACTTTTCAACTTCGTCACCTCCTAGTGGGGAAACTTGACAATCTCACCAGGGACGGAGTCTCAGGCAATTTTGAGGAGGATCTGACCCCTTTGGTTGGGAAGCCTCATGCTATATCTGCCATCTATAATAACCTGATTGAAGGGTTATTCCCAATCACCCTCGCCTCCCAGAAATTATTGGTCCTTATGATTTCGGAACATAATTTGATTGGATAATATTTGGTGTCTCACATAAATTCCTATCGCAAGATAGGCTTAGGTTAATGCAATTCAAGATTTTGCATAATATTTATTATTCCCTTTGAAATTATGGGAACAAGGTTTGTGACGTCTTCCACTTGTTTAGATGTCAACAGGGATCTGGGGACTTGCTTCATGTTTTGGTACTGCCAAGTAGCGGTCTTATGGGAGTCTATTAAAAGAACCTCGACCCTCTACTGGGTTTGGAAAGCTTATTTACCCTGAGGTTTGTATTTTAGGGACATGTCCCTGGTGGGTGTCAAGAACAGGAAATACCATATGGGGCTGATCTTGGCCTCAGTTAAAAAGGTAGTTCTGAGGCATTGGAAGGACAATACAGAGATCTCTTATGGCAATGGCTGCATGAATTTCTAGCCAACCTTAGAACAGATAGGACCATTGCTAGTCTACAATACAAACTTCCTAAGTTTAACGGTATCTGGGGTTCCTTATATACCTTTTTTCTGTCCTTCATAATTGTTTTGGGTTTATTAGTCAGTTAAGGTTTGAGTGCTGTGCATTGGGGTGGAGGGTTTGGGGGTTGGGGAGGATGGGGTTGGGTTGGCTTGGGGACTACATCCTGATGTTCCTTTTTCTATACTGGTATGTATTCCTTTTACGATATTATGTTTCTTTCTGGATGTGGTCTTTTTTTTGTGGAAAAGTTCTAATAAAAGTTGAATTGAAAAAAAAAAGAAAACCCTATGCCAATTACTTCATTAATAGCCAACGTGGTTTGTCCAAACTGACAAAGTCAAACTGAATTTGGAACCCCCCCCACACACACACCCTCTCAACTCTGAATTGAAGTTGACTTCATCTGTTTCTCTTACCCTTACATCAACAATTTTGACATTCCAAAGTCCACCAAATAAATTATGCTGCACAGTGCACACAAAAGCCTTTCATGCCATCCCACAGACAAAATCTACCAGTCAGGAAAAAGCTCACAAGCTGTACTGTTATATATTGTGTTGTATATACTATTATCTATTGCATACCCTATATCCCTGTACCGACTTGTTTCACGTTATTCCTTAAAACAAGCATAATTATTCAATGTACTTATCAGGTTTACAATTTTTTTTAAATGAATAAATAGATAAAAGCTCACATGCCAATTACCCATTCAGAGCTTACAAACTGTCCTCATATCACCAAGAACAACAAGCATTTGTCAATGCCGAATGTTTACTTGCTGGCATTGGCATTGGTGAGGTGAGCCTTTGGGTTGTCAGGCATAACGGCCATGCCATTTCACCACACCCTACCCTGCAGACACCGACAAGTGTCACGGTGTGCCTTGGGTCTTTGGCTCTTATGCTCACCCCATTCCATCAGGAAATATGGTGAGATGGGTGCAGTATAGAAGAAGAAGAAGAAGAATCAGCATTTATATAGCGCTTTTCATACATCCAAAGCGCTTTACAAGCAATGCTAGACTGGTAGTGAAGTGACTGAATGTGTGGTGGCAGCCATATCGCACATCATCACCCACACACAGCCTGGATAATTGCATGAACCGGTTTAATGGGAAAGGAATGTTGGCCAGGACACCGGGAATGTTCCCTACTCTTTTCGAAGAGTGCCCTGGGTTCTTTTACTTCCACCTGGACACCCACCAGGACAACACCAGGATGGGCAGAAGGGACCTCGGTTTAACGTCTCATCCGAAGGACGACACACCCCAGCAGTACAGCACCCCCCAATACTGCACTCGGATGCCAGCGATTTTTAGGTGCAAGTGAAATCCCAGTGTGGGACAAGAACCCACAACCTTCTGGTCCAGAGGCGGATGTGCTACCAACTGAGCCACGCTGACACCTGTATAGGAGAATGGGGTGAACTTTGGGGCTGAAGAGTCCAAGGCACACCTCAATGCCTCTCACTGGCTGCAGGGTGTGGGTGGGGGTGGAAGTAACTGTAGCAATAACTGTAGTAACCCACCCACCAGCCACTAAAGACCCAGTGAACAAAAGACCACAAGCCACTCCATACCGGTGCAATGGTGTCTGCGCACATGACGTATTGACACCCGCCGCTCCAACCATTCTACAGCATTGCTCGCTGCAGTGCCCCTGATCTCCATCGGGGGCCACAGATGAGCGGCATAATGCCCATTACCCATGGGGGTGGAATTGTATGAGCATTACAGGTGACAATCCCAAGTCACACCCCTGATGCCTGTCAGTCTCTACAGGGTGGGGAGTTATGGTCGTAAACACTAACGCCTCAGGCATTTGTTGGTATTTTCACTCCAAATTTTCAACATGGGTTTTTTGTGACCCCCACCTTATGAACAGAGGCAATATCAGTTCGTTAGCTGAAAGCTGATTTTGCACAGCGACTACAGCATTTGGCACCACTGGTTCAAAAACACATTTTGAACAGGACGTGAAAAATGACAGCTGCACTGTTCATGGGGAGGTGTAAAAAATGTCAATGTTGAAAATCTGCTGTGAAAATAGTAAAAAAAACTGGTGAAGTCACGAGCGTGCATAGAAACTGCGCAACGCACACCCTTAATGTAATTAGTTTGGGGTTTTTTTACAGCAGATTGTCAACACAGGCATTTTGACCCCTCCGCTCATGAACAGAGTCACTGTGATTTTCTTAATCTGTCCCAAACATTGATTTCACACACTGACTGGGCCATTGTGCGCTACATGCGTGGAACCACATTTTGGGTGAGTTGTGAAAAATGACAGCTGTACTGCTCATAAGGAGGTGTGGTAAAATGGCAATGTTGAAAAGCTGGAGTACAAATATTAAAAATTCATAAACTTACGAGCGTGCATAGGAACTGCGCAATGCACGCTCGTAAAACAGTCATTTTTGGGAATTTTTTCCCCAAATTTTCAACATAGGGTTTTTGGGGGCCTACCTCATGAACTATGACACTGTCATATCATATATCAGTCCCGAAAGGTGGTTTCATGCAGTGACCATGAAATTGCCTTTCAGGACCGAATAACAAAATGACAGTGACAGAATTCATGAGGTGGTGTCCCAAAAAACCCATGTTGAAAATTTGGTGAAAAAATTCCAAAAAATGTCTGAGATATGCATCAAAGTTGAAAAAACCTTATTTATTCTATTATACGGCTTACTGGCATTTTCTCAGTTCGTGGTCAGCTTTGAAGAGTGCAGACATGTTCCCAGTCCACCGAAAATCATTGCGCCGGACTCTGGAGGTAAGTATGGGTTGGGGGGGTGTGGGGAGGCAGTTTGCACAGAGGGTGGGCATGGGTGAGGGTCATCAAGACAGTCAGTGAGGGACCGTTCTTTCTTTCTAGGTTTTTTTTCTTTTAGTTAGATAACGCGGGACATTTGCCACACTGGGGTTGGCTCCCAGTGTGGCAGCTGGAAGCTTTTTTTGTGTGGGCTAGCAGAGCTGACGGGGTATTGGGCACCCCCGTCAGCCATAGAGAGGTTTGCCATGCTGGGGTGGGCTACCAGCGTGGCACCTGGAAGTATGTTGGGGGGCGCAGATGGACATTTGCCACACTGGGGTGGGCTTCCAGCGTGACACCTGGAAGAGCTGTTTGGGGGGGTAGTGGAGCCTACGGGGGATTGGGCACCCCCTACAGATTGTTGCCATGCTGGGGTGGGCTCCCAGCATGGCACCTAAACTCTGGGGGGCGCAGCGCAGATGACAGGGATTGGGCACCCCCATCGGCCATACTGTGTGTGTGGGTGGGCGTGTGAGCACGCTGGGGTGCACTCTGACGTGCTACTTGGTGGGAGGGGCGGGAACTGTCTATGACGGCTCCTTCACTACAGTGCCGGCGATGTAGGCACTTTGCATACTGGGGCCAGTGACGGTATGCAGAGTACCCTACGTTTTGGTCTTTCTTTCAACTGTACGCCGCTAGCATTTGGCAAATGCTGTCATAAACAGCTCTTACATTCATTGGCGCAGTGGGGCCGCACCTGCAAAAGGCAGCAGGGCATTGAAAGTAGGGAGGCACACCTACAAATTCTCATATGATGGCACTATGTTTCTTGTACATGCATGCAAGCAAACATAAAAAGCAGCCAATTACCAACCAAATAGCAAATAGTCCCGCATACATGACTACGTAAAAAAAAATATATACATATTTTTTTTTATACAAAATGTACAGTGATCTATTCTTACACATTGTATAAATCCTTTTATCTTTTGCTGATAACACTCTATCTGTCAGTGTTGCCATCTGTGAGTTACCAACGACTGCTGTGAATTACAATTTCACAGCCTGCAAGCCTGTGAGTGAAACCTGAATTGCTGTGTTTGACCTGTTTTACCCCCCTTCCCCTTAACTCGTAGACTGATTTTAACTTTAATCACATTGAAGCTGCTACAGGACCTGAAGTGTGCTGCATAGACTGCTGTTTGAGTCTGCACATGAGTCATCTGTTGTTGAGAACTGTATATGCTAAAGTTCTGTGGAGCTGTGACTGATTTGGGTTGCTAGGTAATAGCACAGTACCTGACCTGCTTGCAGCATTATTGCCATCACCTGCTTTCATTGAATTCTGTACTGGTCTCCACATTTTTCCAGATGGTGGCAGCTCTGGGAAGTGGAGGGGGGGCGATTTCAATATAAAGGCTGCCTTCTACACAGCGGCAGCGTCAAAGCGGCAGCAGCTAAGTTGGACGGCAAAGTGAGAGAGTCTGACCGAGTCAGACCGAGGGCCGGACTTGAGCTACTAGAGTTTGTAATATCTTGCTTAGAGTTAATCATTTCTTTTGGTTTGTACCTATAGATTAGTTATGATTAACAGAGGGATATTGTTGTGTGTAGCCTATACACTTTGTGTTTTGTGTACTGATGGGTTATTTTGTTCTATGTGTGTTAATAATGACTTTAGAACGATGAAAATAATCAGATTCTGGAGTTCCAGACTCAACTGTTTATTCCTAATTGTAGTCATTTATTTGGTGTAAAGGTTAAATACATGTGTTATAATTTGGGTTACAGTGTTAGGAAATATAAGACACGGAAATGTGTTCTGCCTGTTTGCATAAGAACCTGGTTACATTGCTTTCTCTGCTAATTTGATCTGGCAGTGTTGAAAGCAACCCTGGTCCTTTAGCAAACGATATATAGATAGTGATTTTTTTTGCAGTCATATGGCCTCAAAATTATGCATTTTAATGTATTAAGCTTAACATCTAAATTTCATGAGGTGGAATCATGGATTAGTTTATATAATCCGGATGTTCTGGCACTGACTGAAACCTGGTTAATCTTACCTGTTCTTGATACTGAACTTTGTATACCTGCTTATAAACTTTTTAGAAAGGATCGTGTCACTGGTAGAGGGGGTGGGGTTTTGTTTTATGTTAAGGAATATTTAATGGTAAATGAGACCACTATATTTAACAGTAATTTGGAATATTGTGAACATATTACTATTCAGTTATTGTTGGGATTTGTCAAAAATTAACTATTTGTTGTGTATATCTTCCACCTAATGGTAGCAAATCAGGCTTACAAGAACTTGTAAATGCTTTGAATACTGGGGTTTTCTACAGAGTTAATACTACTGGGGATTTTAATTTAAATTGGATGGGTTCAGATATAACAAAGTTAAATACGGTCTTGTCTCAGTCTGGTTTACAACAAATTATTACGTTGCCCACTCGACACAATAATAGATCAGAAATCACATTGCTGGACTGGATATTAACAAATAGACCTATTAATATGATAAAATGTGGTTTGACCTCTGATTCGTTAAGTGATCATCATCCAGTCTTCTGTATTTGGAAACATGGGGACTGAAGAAGTCTAAGCCAATTATAAGGATTTCGAGATCTTTCTAAATTTGATGTACATTTTTTGTACAGAGTTGGGTAAAATAGATTGGTCTTTTTGTATTCTATCCCTGATGTGGATTCTGCATTGCATTTTTTCATTACTGAGTTTACACATGTTTTGGACCAGTTAGCTCCCCTTGTTAAAAGAAGGGTCAGAGGGAAAACTTATGGGTGGTTAACACCTCCTTTGATTAAACTTATGAGACAACGAGACAAGGCCTGGAAAATGTATAAAATGAACCATTCTGCTTCTGGTTATCATGTGTATAGGACTTTAAGGAACCAATGTAAGGCTAAGATAAGGAAGGCTAAAACAGACTATATTCGTCATAAACAATGTGAAGGGTTATCTAACGCTACTACTTTTTGGAAAACAATTAACAATTTCATAAGGCCTAATGTTTGTCAACCAGGTTCAATGAGGTTGAACGGTGACCTGTTGTCTTGTCCACTGAAGATAGCTAACGAGTTTAATTTGAAATTTACTGCATTGCCTGATTCCTTTAGTGACCAGTCCAAGGTGAACTACTTGGGATTGACTGAAGATTTTACAGTTAATCCTAAACTGTATTTAAGGACTACTACTCCGAAGGAGGTAGAGAAGTTGTTGCGTTGTATTAAGAGGGACAGTTCAGCTGGTTCTGATGGCTTATGTCCTAGTTTATTGGCGGATGCTGCCTCAGTTATAGCACTTCCAGTTAGTATTATTTTCAACTTGTCTTTGTTACAGGTACTATACCTAATATATGGAAACATACTTTGGTCACTCCTATATTTAAATCTGGTTCACAACATGAGTTTTGTAACTACAGAACTATTTCTATCTTGTCTGCTTTAGCTAAAGTTCAGGAAAGAATAGTTTATAATCAGTTGATTGGTATGTGGATCGCTTTGGATTATTGTCTCAGAACCAACATGGTTTTAGAAAGGGAAGGAGTACTGAGACTGCCTTGGTCGAGTCACGAACCGGTACTTAATGGCATGGATAAAGGGTGCCTGATCGGGCTGTTCGTGGACTTGACCAAGGCATTCACCCAGTTGATCACCAATTGTTGATTTCTAGACTTGAGCCATTGGGAGTTGGTGAGTCTTTGTTGGACTGGACGAGGGATTATTTAACAAATAGGTTTCAAAGGGTTAAATATAGGGGTGTTGTATCAGACTCTGTAATGGTTAAGTGTGGGGTTCCACAAGGTTCTATCTTGGGGCCACTTTTGTTTTCTTTGTTTTTTGATCAACTAGTAAGTGTGATTAATAATGCTTCTCTAACACTTTATGCTGACGATGCAGTAATTTATACGCAGGGTTTGTCAGTTGGAGATCTAGGTGTTTCTTTAACAGAGGAAATGTGCAATTTTCAGTCTTCACTTATGGCCTGTAAATTACTCTTAAACAAAACTAAGACAAAGGTGATGGTTTTGGTACCCCACCTAGACTGAGATCTGAGGTTGGTACTTTGGAAGTTAAATCTTTGATGGATTACTGTTTGACTATGTTGATACATTTCAATATCTTGGGGTATTACTAGATTCTCATCTAAGTTATGAATCTCATTTTTGAGGGTTACCTCAAGAATGCATTGTAGATTAGGTTCTTTGTACAGAATCCGTCTCATTTCTTATTCCTGAGTCTAGGCTGGTTATTTCAAATTGCTGCTTACTTCCTATTGTGAACTATGCAGCTATGATTACTGACACTGCTTCTGTGACAGTGATTTCAAAGAAATCCACTTTACTTCACTTGATAGCTAAGTTTGCTTTAAATTGTTCTAAGTCATCTCATCATTGTGTGATTTTGAAAGAAATGGGCTGGTTACCGGTTTCATTAAATTTCCAATACTGTGCAAGTTCATATATAAAGTTATGGACTCTGGAATTCCACATAGTATTTCAAAGTTTTGAGACCATATATTGATGGTCATTATTCTAGACATAGGTCAGACAGTAGGTTTCTTGAGATTCCTTTTATGAAATCTAAAAGTGGACAAAGATCCTTTGCTTATATTGCTCCATTTATTTGGAATGAAATTCCACAAGATATTAGGTGGTTGTGTTCTGTCAAAAAGTTTGCTGATGCATTAAGGATGTATTTTGAATCTCAATTTAATTGTAACTGTTTTTTATTAATTTTTTTTAAGAATTTTATATGTAACAAAGACATTTTTGTCTGCAATTTGCTGCATTGTATATGTATGTTTGATTATGTATTGTCTGTATGCAATATATGTGGGTCGCACCTGTAAAAGGAACTTGTGTCCAGTGTGCTTACCCATTAAGCGAATAAACAAACAAACAAACAAACAAACAAATCAAACATAACATGGGTCCTGCACACATATATATTTTTCTCCTGTTCTTGTTGGAATTATGCTTACCTGACTGCACTAATGACATCACTTTACTCTGCTACCCATGCAGACAGCCAGTCCACTCACAATGTACACAGATAAATAACTTATCTATGGGCAATGTACATCATAGAACCACAGTAATTTAGGTCAGAAGGGACACTAGATCCATTATGCCCCCCCCCGCTTCATAAGCAGGTATGACTAAGTATACTGTCTAAACATGTACTAACTCAAAGGGATTCTCTATCCACTCTATCACCCAGGGTATCCAGTGATAATTTTGGTAAACAGAAGTTTGTCCAGGCCTGCTTTGAAGGTCTGTATTGTCTTCATGTCCACTGTCTCCACTGGTAGGCTGATCCATAATTCGCCATCCTCTGGAAGAAGGCTTACTTTCTAACATTATTCTGTGTTCACCACTTCTGAGCCTCAAAGTGTGTCCATGTGTCCTATTGGAGGACACCAGATCACACATCTATGTCTATTTAAATACTGTGATACCCTTGAGAATGTGGAAAACTGAGATCACATCCCCTCAGTCTCAACTTTATTTTCTCAGATGTGAACATGCTATGGGCCACCATCCTCTCCTCATTGCTTTTGTCTTCCATACCTGTGACCATCTTGGTATCCATGTATTGCACTCTCTCTGCTGTTTCTATGTCCTTTTTCATTTGAGGAACCCAGACCTTCACACGGTACTTCAGGCAGGTCCTGGCCTGGGCCTTGTAAAAAGGCATGATAACTTCCCTTGTCCTCCTTGTCATTCCCATGTCAATGCACCCAGCAGTCTTGCAATATTCTTGCTAGCAGCTGAATCTTGCTTGTCATGTTTTCATTCCATTGTGTATTAAGACCCCCAGGCCCTTTACCTCCTCCACTGCAGCAAGTTGAGCCCCACACAGTGTGTAGGTCCTACCTCTGTTTTTATGCTCTTCAAATGTAGGTCTAAGGCAAGACCTGGGGTTAGGGAGAAAAAAAGGCATCCCAAGAAAAACAAAGGATTGTGGGCAAACAGAGATCACAGAAAGCAATCTTCCAGAAAGCAAGAAGCCTGGGCAACAAAATGGGGGAGCATCAGGCATTAATTGCAGAGGCCCAACTGAACCTGCTTGCTGTAACCGAAACCTGGGCATCCAATAACATTATCTGGGACCTCATTTTTCTCCTCACTGTTCCAGGCTGCACCATTTTCAGGAAGTATAAGCAGAAGGGTAAAAGGAAAACGGTGGCCCTATATATTAGAGAAGGCATAGATGCCACCTAGAATTAATCAGTGGGTGAGGGGGAGCAAAGTGGAATGAGTCTGGGTGCAACTGGCAACAGTGGAAGTGTGAAAATGAGGGTTAACCTGTTATATAGATCAAGATCTGCATAAGGACAAGGACAGAATGCTGGGGATTGCAATCTAGAAGGCATTAGCAAAGAGTGACGTGGTACTAATGGGTTATCCATACCTGCAGACATGGACTGGATGATCCCAACGACAAGAGTTCTAGTTGTCAGGCATTTGCACAGGTGCTACAGGATTGTTTTCTTGTGCAGTGGGACGAGGAACCTGAACCTGAGCAAAAAGGTGCTGGCACACTCTTCAGTTGCTGGAATCGGCAGTGTCTTGCAGTAAAAAAGTAAATCTGAGGCAAACAACCTTTTCCTGGAAACATTTTATTACACTCAAAAAATAGTGTAGTGCTATTCCAAAAGTTCAAGAAACTGCAGTGTGTGAGGCTCAGGACACTACACCAGGTCCCCTAGTGCTTTACTAGTTAGAACTTCTACAGGGGGTGGGTACCTGGAGTAAGTTACACCCTTTCAAACTGAGCTCTTAGTCACATGACAGATCAGCTTTCAAAATGAATCTAGTCATTATTTATATATTTATTTATTGAATTTTGGTAACTGGGAGAGCCCACTGGAACCAGAGGTCCTTTTTTCAGGGGTGACCCGGAGATAATTATAGGCATGAAGTCATACAACGAGGATACAATGCAATATATACGATGAGGTTACAATACAATACATCATACTGCATAGGTTTAAAATACAAACCATCTACAAACAGAGAATGGAGATAATGTGAACATGTTGCATTTACAAGATTACTTAAATGACTAAACATTATACTTTAGTTCAAGGGTAACACAAACTGGTATGCAACAGAGCAAAATAAACAGCTTGTACAATCACCATTTCAGAAGCTGATTCATTTTCAATACAAAAAGAATTCAAAGATCATGACTTACAGCACTCATAAATTTATTTATTTGAAAAGTTTAACCAGGAAAGGCACACTGAGCTGAGAGAGCTTGTTTTCAGATGAGTCTGGGGGGGAAGGGGGCACATTTTATTTAAATGGCGCCCTTTCCAATGGCTCAGAGCACCTCACAACAATAAAAGCAAACAGGTATAAATTCAAAAATTCGAGAAATCAGAGAAAATTGTTCTACTACTGGACTTTCAGGGCTACCTCTGCTAATATTACAGTTTACTTTACACAAGGATTCAAACTAATATACATACATTCACTAGATATATACACTATTGAATACAACCAGGTAATACCAAATGAACATTGGAGCATCTGTGGGCAGTAGGAATTATGGAGCAGTAAGAGGCGTAGAGAGGAACCTAGAGATATAGTACAGAGAGTGTATAAGAAGATGGGAGTGGTGTATAGGTGTGGCAAGAGTTTTGAAGATAAGAAACAGGCAGGGGAAGTCTGAGAAGAAAGTGAAGGGGGGGACTAGGAGGCAAGTAGAGATGGTGAGGCAGATCATCATCCCTCTGGGATGCACACCCCACAAGACCAGCTGCGGCTGGATGCACACCCAGTCCACATCTTGTTTTCCTGGACTGCAAGAGAAAGTTAGGGTAGGGAGGGAGAGGCAGACCATTCGTACCTCTGGAGTGCAAACCCCAGATGAGCCAGATATGGCTTGATGCACACCCATTCTGTGTACTGGTTTCCTGATCTGCAGGGAGGTGGATTAGATATTAGAAGTAATGCAGGAAGAGGTGGTGGGGAGACAAGCTGGGGAGAGAGTTGAGGGAAGGGAGAAGTGGTGGGGGTGGGGAGTGGTGGAGGGCAGAGGGCAATAGGGGGGTCCCAGTGTGCTCCAATAAAAGGCATTTAAATATTGAAGAAGAAGGTATGTCAAAATACAAAATACATACACATACACCATATAAATCAAGTTAAAAGAAAAAAAGCCCACAAAATATACTCACTAGGCTGCTTAAATGATTTCATATGAAAAATATATAAAGCTGAACATCTATACTTGTATAACTCAATTATCAAAATATGTGTCACATTTAACGCTAGATAAGTGTTATCCAGTATTTGAGATCTGACTCTGAAAGCAGAGAGAATAAATGGACATGAAAGTGGTAGAGTTGAGAGCCAAACTCCATATTGCCCAGTTATGTGTGCCAGAGACGTGGTGTCAGAACAGTAGTACTGTGCTATCCAACTTCACCTGCCATCTGTGTAAAAGAGAATGGGAGAAGAGACATCAGTACAGTACATGGAGAACAATGTATAACAGAGCTGCTTTTTATATATCAGTGCTTAAATTGAAAATTAAAGACCAGAAATAATTAAAAATGTTAGACCCAAAATAATTACAAAACAAGTCAAAGTTACTTTAACATATCAGACAAGACACAAGTACAGAGTCTGTACTAGCAGGCTTATAAGGACAGAATTATTCTTGTTACATTTAGTTATAGAAATGATGTGAGGTCCCAACTGTTGTTAAGACTGCCAAGATTAAAGATCCAAAAACTTTCATGCTGAAGCAGCCTCTCCAGCCAAAAACCTCCTTTCAGATAAACTTTTACACATTCAATGCCCATGAATTTCATAATGACAGAATTGCTGACATGATGTAGTGAAAATTGTTCTGCTATGCACTTTCAGGGATACCTCTCCTAATGTCATGTATATGCTCTTGAAAGCTCTGATGGAGTGGAAGTATTGCCCTGCCAATGTAGAGGAGTGGGCAGGTACACCATAGATACATAGATACATAGATGTTGTCGGCAGATAAAGGCCTTTGGCCACCTAGTCTTTATCCCTTCCCATCTATTACCAGGATCCCCGTATGCCTATCCCATGCATTACTAAATGCTGTAATCTTTTCTGCCCCCACCACCTCTTCTGTCAAGCTGTTCCTTTTGTCCACCATCCTCTCTGAGAAAAGTACTTCCTCACATTTCCTCTGAACCTCTCTCCCTTCAGTTTCCTCTCATGTCCCCTAGTCCTGGAGCACCTTCTTCTTTGAAAAATTGTATTTTTCTGCACATAGTTTCTCCCTGTGGCGTATTTACAGTATATGTCTCAGTCATATTCCCCTTTCCCTTCTCTTCTCCAGGGAGTACATGTTTAAGTCTTTCAACCTGCCCTTGTAGGGTTTGTGATGTAATCTTTGCACCATCTTGGTTGCCCTCCTTTGAACTGCCTCTACCCTGTCTGTGTCCTTATGTAGGTAAAGTCTCCAGAACTGGACACTGTACTCGAGGTGTGACCTCACTAATGTCCTATATAGTGGAATTAGGAACTCCCTTTTCCTGCTGGTGATACCCCTGTCTATGCATTCCAGCATCCTGTTTGTTTTTCCTGCTGCCTCATTGCACTGACTCCCTATCTTGAGATCGTCAGAGATGACCCCAGGTCCCTTTTCTGCTTGGAGCATTCTATAATCCCCCCAAGCTGATATGTTGTTCCTGGTTTTTTTTTGCCCCATGTGTATTATCTTGCACTTTTTTGCATTAAATCTCAACTGCCAGCCCCTTGACCAGTCCTCAAGCTTCTGAAGATCTCTTCTTAATCTCTCCACACCCTCTGGCATGCCTACTCTGTTGCAGAACTTTGTATCATCAGTGAATGGGCAAAGTTTCCCATCTAGGTCCTCTGTAATGTCACTGATGATGATATTGAAGAGGAATGGTACCAGCACAGATCCCTGTGGAACCCCACTGGTCACCTTTCCCTCTGTGGAGTGACAGCCATTTACTACCACCCTCTGTGTCCTGCTATCTAGCTAATTTTCCACCCACTTTACCACCATCTTCCCTACTCCCATGTTCCCTAGCTTGTTTAACAGCCTACTATGTGGCACAATATCAGAGACCTTGCTGAAGTCCAGGTAGGCCACATCTACTGCCCCTCCCTGATCCACCTCCCTTGTCACCCAGTCGAAGAACTCAATGAGGTTAGTCTGGCACAGCTTCACTCCTGCAAATCCATGTTGCCTTGGGTCCTGTAGACCACTGGCAACCAGGTGTTCCACTATTCTTTCCTTCAGTAGTGTTTCCATTATCTTCCCCACTACAGAGGTCTGACTGGTCTGTAGTTTTCTGCTTCCTTTCTGCTTCTGATTTTGTATAGGGGGACTACATCAGTTCTCCTCCAGTCTTTGGGTACCTCCCCCATTTCCAGTGACAGGCTGAACAAGGTTGCCAGAGGTTCCACCACCACCTCTCTTAGCTCCCGCAGCACCCTGGGGTGTACCCCATTTGGCCCCATAGCTTTATTGACCCATGCTTTTTCCAGTTCTCTTAGGACCCTTTCCTTGGAAAGGAACCTGTATCCATTTCTGTATCCATCCAACCCTTTTGTATTCCTTTCTGGACCCTTTCCTGCCCCCTCCTCCATAAAGACTGAGCTGAAGTATCTATTTAGTATTTCTGCTTTGCAGCTGTCATCCTCCACTCTACAGCCATCCTCCCCTTTCAGTCTCACTATCCCCCCCTTTGCCTTCCTTTTTTCCATAAGATATCTGTAAACAGTTTTGTCCCCCCTCACCACTGATTTCGCAATGTGCTCCTCCTCCTCCTTTGTGCCTTGGCTTCTGTTACTACCATCCCTGCCTCCCTTTGTTTCTCCTGGTACCTCTCTTTGTCCCTTTCTACCTACAGTATGTCTTTTTGTACTGTTTAAATGCAATTTTTTTGCATTCACTTTCTCAGCATTCACTTATTCCCAAAGGGCATCAATTAGAAAGCTAGTTCTGCATGAAATAAACTGTCTTACCTGTACTGTTTTATTGTAATTAACCAATTGAAATAAGTCACAATGTGGAAAATCACGCTGTCAGACTGGTAGAAGGTGCCTCGTTCATTTCAAATGGCACTCGAGTATTGTGATTTCCAAATCATGCAGTGTATTAATAGTCACTTTTTATGTATCACATCATATTGTGACCCTCATAAACACAGTTTCTGAATAAATTACGTTTACATCCCATTACAGTGGGTGGGGTGAGAGGGATGAATTGGGGAGCATTTAATTTTCAGTGAGAACTGACATCTTAATTTTTATGGCTGATTTTGGAATTATTTTTGCCACAGTTCCAGCTAAGTAGTTCATGTTTATGTACAAGCACACAACAAAAACACTAGCACTGGGCAGTGGGCTGCTGTAACCATGCAATGCTTTATTTCATAGTAAAATGAAAAGTACTTACAACAGCCCATTGTCCAGTTCCAGGTGTTTTTTGTTGTGCGCTTGAGTCACTTAATGTTTCCAGGCACGGTCAGTATGAGCACAGCCGCAGCTGCAATTTGTTCATATGCATCTTCAGCTAGTCAAGAAAATGGCTGATGGGGTCTGCAATTATAGGGTAGGGGGTTGGGGTGTTGGACTTGAGAAGCTGATAAGGTTTAATCTACATAAAAATAACCGTGTCTGATAAAGAAATCAATATTGGTTTACTGTAAGTATTTTGTGCTGTGCTGCGTTTGTTTCCTATCATAAATATGCTGAAAAACAAATTGTTTTTTTTTTATATACACACATGGAAGCAGTTCTGTTCCACAGTACATTGAATTAAAAAGAAGAAAGTAGCAGAAATGTGACAGCAATGTGCAATGCCCCCCTCCCATAAAAGAGTGATGAAGAGTGGGGCGATCAGTATAGACTGATAAGATTTTCACTGTACTGTTTCACCATACATATATCAAAATGGAAAGTGGAAAGCAATTAGTGCAACTAGAGGGGAGAGAGATGAGGGGTGGGGGGGGCGCATCAGTGCTCAGCACTGAGAGCTGCACATTCCAGCAGACACAGCAGACCATTAGCCTTTATCTGCTGGCTTCATTGTTTGTTCGTATCAAAAGTCATCCACTGAAAATAGGATGGTTTTCTAGCTGAATTCATATTATTAATGCACAGGTAAGGAAACGCAATGTTTATGTAAAGAAAAACTATAAAATTCACTTCACTGATTCAAGTTACAATTCTGACAGCTGAACTGTGACACTTGGCAAAACTGTTCACGGTATGACTGTAGCAGCTTACTTCAGGAGGAGTGACATGTAACCTTCACATGACCGTAACTTAGACCTCCACATGTCCATGTCCAGCGACAAATAGCAACAGCAGTCAATGGACAATACAAAAATAAAAATATCACATATTAAGTGACAGCAGTACTCTGTAATTTGCATGTATATACAGTAGTTTTGAATTAAAAGAGGACATCAGATCAAGTCGGCGCACTTTTTATGTATAAAAATCATGTAACATTTATTATTACGGCACAGGAGTGCCCAATTCACCATGCCGTTTTATTTATTCAGCACCGGGGAGTCTACCCGTGGTGCTGCCAAATATAACATGGACACTAGGGATGCCCAATCCCCCAGTGTTGCCACCTGTAATAAATAAAGCCATCCCTCATCATTTTTTAATTGTTTTAACCTGTAAAAAAGAAAACTGTCCATCAATGTCTGTTGCACTATTATTCCTCCCACCTGACCCTCCCACTCAGCACCCACCACCCACCCACTCACCCACACACCCCCAACCCCTTATTTACCCACCAGGGGACCAATGTCATAATCCTTTCTGGACAACAGCCATGTCTTCACTCTACAGACCATGAACTGAGGAAATCAGGTATGCAATTCAATGTATTTCAATTGGTTTTTGAACTTAGTGGTATAAGTTGGCCATTTTGAACATTTGTGTCCCAAATTTTCAACATGTCTTTTCTGGGACCCCACCTTATGAACAATGGCAGTGAAATTGGGCAAATCTGTCCTGAAAGGTGATTTCACAGTCACTGCACAAAATCACATTTTGGTGAAGGAGTTGAACATTTTCTCCACCCTTGTTCATGACGTGGGGTCATACAAAGGCTATGTTTAAAATCTGGCATAAAAATATTTTAAAAAAACCCAACAAAGATATGAGCTTACATTGAAATTTGCAAACACAGGCTGATAACGTTGGTAATTTCAACATTTTGATGCCAAATTGTCAACATAGACATTTCTTCAAGCAACTCATGAATCTGATAACTGTCATTTTTGAAATACTGGCAAAAAATGTGTTTTGGCATCCTGAAAGGTGATTTCATAATTTCACTGTGCAAAATCACCGTTCAGGAAATGTTTGAAAATTTTCTCTGCACCTATTCATGAGGCAGGGTCATAAGAAGGCAATGTTGAGAATTTGGGGCAAAAATATTAAAAAACAACACCTCTCT
The DNA here is from genome assembly GCA_016271365.2 of Neoceratodus forsteri. NCBI lineage: Eukaryota > Metazoa > Chordata > Ceratodontiformes > Ceratodontidae > Neoceratodus > Neoceratodus forsteri. The sequence continues at coordinate 1,196,711,517 of CM057450.1, read as the reverse complement.
GGGCTGAGGGAGGAGGTTGTTCATGTCCAGGCTGAGTTGGCCAGGATTCAGGGGACCTTCTCTCCCACCCAGGGACCACCAGGGCCACCGCCGTTGCCTCAGAGGTTGCCAAGAAAGTGGAGTGGTTGGACCACAGTAGGCTTAGGGAGGGTGAGGGTGGTGGAACAGAGGTGCACCTCTCCTGTTGTACCTCTCCACAATTCATACGCCATTCTGAAAAGTGTGGTTCCTGTATGGAGGCACCTGCAGTGGAGACCAAGGAGGATGCTGAGAACCTCCACAAAGGAGACCTACAGGAGGGTGGCATGGGACCCCACAGGGGAAGGAAACAACTCCTGGTGGGGGACTCCATTGTTAGGAGGGTAGAACTGGGGGAGGAAGGGGAGATGGAGGTAAGGTGCCTGCCTGGCACCATGGCTTGGAGGGACAGGGAGCGAATCCTCAGGATCGCAGGAACAGCTGCACGGGGGAGAGAGCTGGATGTCATTGTCCACCTAGGGACAAATGACCTGGCTGGAAAAGGGATCAGAGCAGTGTAGGAAGAGTTTGTGGAGTTGGGGAAGGGCCTTAGACAAGTAGCATGCATGGTAACCTTCTCGGAGGTGCTGCCTGTCTATGGCATGAGTGAGGCTAGGGTGCTGCACACCGTGGGATTCAATCAATGGTTGAAAAACTGGTGCAGAGCTCAATGGTTTAGCTTCATTGGGGGCTGGAGGTCCACCTGGAGTGATGCAGGCCTATACTGGCATGATGGTTTGCATCTGTCCAGGAGGGGAACCAGGATCCTAGGTGATAGGTTTAAATGCTTTATTGGCAAGCATTTAAACTAGCCAAGGAGGGAGGCACTGGAAAGGAGCAGGGAAATCCTAGCCCCCCCACAAAAAAAAAAATCAAGGTAGTTAGTGAGGTAAACACCAAGACAGAAACGTAGATAGGGAGAAGGACAGGGGTAAATGGAGAAAATGACAAAGGCAGTACACACAGGGATGGGGCAAATAGGGGTAAGGCCATCAAGAAATGGAGGGTAATGGGTACCAATGCCCATAGTCTGGGCAACAAGCTCCCTGAACTGGTGGCCTTGATGGAAGAGAGATGCCTGGATATCGTGGCAGTCACAGAAACATGGTACACAGAGAACTATGACTGGGATGTTAACATACCAGGGTACATAACCTACAGGAGGGACAGGGAGGGTAGAAGAGAGGGAGGAGTAGCTCTCTATGTAAAGGAAGGGATAAAAGCAATTGAACAAAAGAGTAAACAGGGAGGAGAAGAGGTACTGTGGGTCACCTTAGAGACTGGAAATGGCACCATAATCCGCACAGGGATTGTATATAGACCCCCATCTCAGCAGGAGGGAATGGACAAGGATATGATAGAAGGCATCTTTAGTATGGCAGAGAAAGAGGAGATACTATTGATGGGGGACCTGAATATGCCAGCTGGTAACTAGAGCACCTTTGCTGCAGCTGCATCAAAGAGCAGGGCCATTCTTGATGCCATACAGGGGGTATGCCTCAGACAGCTAGTGTTGGAACCCACTCTGGAGGGAGCAATCTTAGGCCTCATACTCTCAAATGGGGACAGTGAGAGGATCTCAGATCTAGGAGTGGGTAGCCATCTGGGAACAAGTGACCACCAAGCAGTGTGGTTCAGGATAAACTCAGCTGCAGAGTCAAGACATACAAAAGTGAGGATACTGAACTTCAGGAGGGCTGACTTTGGAAAAATGGGAGCGTGCCTTAGAAAAGCACTAGCAAACAGGCAAGAAGAAGGGGTGGAGCAACAATGGGGAAACATCAAAACTGCTATCACAGAGGGAACAAGCCTTTGTGTGAAGCAAATAAACAAATCAAAACAAAAATAAAAGCCACTATGGTTCTCAAAAGAGGTGTCGGGGAAGGTTAGGGAGAAAAAGATAACATTTAGGAAGTATAAGGAAACACAGAAGGAGCAGGACAGAGAACTGTACCAGTTAAGGTAGAAGGAAGCAGGAAAGGCAGTCAGAATAGCAGAGGCCCAAACTGAGGAAAAGATAGCCAACTTGGTTAAGAAGGGGGATAAAACCTTTTATAGGAACATTAGGAAGCGTAGAAAGACAAAGGGAGGGATAGTAAGGCTGAATAGAATGGACGGTGGGTGGGCAGAGAGGGACAGTGAAAAAGCAGGGATACTGAATTAATATTTCTGCTCAGTATTCACAAAAGAGGAGGAGGGGGAGGTACCTAATTCAATTAACAGATGCAGTCCAGATAGGGGTGTCGATCCCAATCCTTTCACAGAAGAAAGGATTCTAAAAGAACTCCTAAAACTGAAGGTATACAAAGCAATGGTGCCTGATGGGATTCACCCCAGAATTCTAAAAGAATTAAGGGGAGAACTAGTGACACGACTGACTACCCTTTTTAACAAATCATGGGAGGATGGTGTGGTACCTGAGAACTGGAGGAGGGGGGATGTGATTCCTCTTCACAAAAGTGGGAGCAAGACAGAGGCAGGAAACTACGGACCTGCCAGTTTGACCTCTGTGGTAGGGAAAATGATGGAATCACTTCTGAAGGAAAGAATTGTTGAGTACCTAGAGGCCAATGGGGCACAGGACCCAAGGCAGCATGGATTCACAGTGGGAAGGTAATGTCAGATGAATCTAATTAATTTATTTGACTGGGTGACCAAAGTAGTAGACCAGAGAGGGGCTGTGGACATGACCTACCTAGACTTTATCAAGGCATTTGACACAGTTCCACACAAAAGATTAATAAACAAATTAGCCAGCCTGGGAGTGGGTCCCAGGGTGGTAGCCTGGGTAAAACATTGGCTGGACAACAGAACACGGAAGGTAATAGTAAACGGAGTCTGCTCTGAAGAAAGGGGGGTTACTAGTGGGGTACCACAGGGTTCAGTACTGGGTCCAGTCCTCTTTAATATCTTTATAAGTGACATTGCAGAGGGACTGGAAGAAAAAATATGCCTCTTTGCAGATGGCACAAAGATATGCAACAGGGTTGATACACAAGGGGGCATGGAAAGGATAAGAATGGACTTAGCAAGGTTGGAGGAATGGTCAGAACTATGGCAGCTTGGATTCAATGCAAAGAAATGCAAAATAATGCACATGGGAAACAAAAAAACAGGGGAAGCGTACACAGTGGGGAGGGGGTAGTAACAACAACAAAAATGGAAAGGGACCTGGAGATAATCATATCAGATGACCTTAAAGTTGGCAAGCAATGTGAGAAGGTAGTAGGGAGGGCTGGGGGATACTGGGATGTATAGGGAGAGGCATCACCAGCAGAAAACAGGAAGTTATTATCCCTTTGTACAGACAGTTGGTGAGACTCCATCTGGAGTACTGTGTCCAGTTCTGAAGACCCCATCTCTGCAAGGACATAGCCAGGATGGAGGCAGTCCAGAAGAGGGCAATAAAATGGTGCAGGGTCTGCAAGAGAAGCCATATGAGAAGAGACTAAGGGAGCTTAATGTGTATATCCTTGAGGATAGGATGGAGAGCAGGGACATGATAGAAACTTTTAAGTACCTCAGTGGAATCAACAAAGTCCAAGAGGGTAGCATCTTTCAGAAAAAGAGATGTGCAAGAACAAGGGGACACAATTTGAAGAGAGAGGGGGACAGCTCAGGGGCAATGTGAGGAAGTATTTTTTCACAGAGAGGGTAGTGAACACATGGAACCGCCTTCCTGAGGAGGTTGTGGGATCTAAAACTGTGGGAGAATTCAAGAATGCATGGGACAGACATAAGGCAATTCCTGTGGGGAGTAGGAAAAAATAGGCTGTTGGTTACCTAGGATCTGCAGCTTATCCAGTAGGTAGGTGAAATGGGCAGACTAGGTGGGCCAAGTGGTGCTTATCTGCTGTCAAAGTCTATGTTTCTATGTTTAAGGACTTACATTGAAATTTATGACTACAGACTTATAATTTTGGTAATTTTCAATATTTTGACCCCAAGTTTTCAACAAAGCCATTTCTTCAAAGCACCTCATGAATGAATCATAGAATAATAGAATCATAGAAACCTGGCAACAGAAAAGGACACACCGGCCCATCTAGTCTGCCCCTTACCCTTCATTGCTCATCCCTTCCCCCTCTGGAACCCCCATAGCCCCATATGACTGTCCCATGCTTTCTTGAATCCCTCCACCATTTCAGGCCCCAGTACCTCCTCTGGAAGCCTGTTCGATGCCTCCACCACCGTCTCCATGAAGAATCGTCCCCTCACATTGCCTCTGTATCTTCCTCCCTGAAGTCTTAAGCTATGCACTCTAGTTACAGCCTCTTCCTTCCTATTAAGTAAACACCCATTCTTTACTGTTTTGATCCCCTTGACATATTTGAAAGTTTCAGCTATTCTCCTCTCTCTCTTCCAGTCTCCAACATGTGCAGATCCATTTCCTTACATCTCTGTTTATATGTCTCCCCTTGCATACCCTGCACCATTCTGGTTGCCCTTCTCTAAACTCTCTCAAGCCCGTCTATGTCTTTTTGTAGATATGGCCTCCAGTATTGGACTCCGTACTCCAGGTGCGGTCTTACCATGGCTTTCTAGAAGTACTTCCCCCTTCTGCTAATGATGCCCCTGCGAATGCATGCCAACATATCACTGACCTTCCCCACTACCCTGCTACATGGTATATGTCATTTCTATAAGGTGAATCCGACATGCCATGTCTATAAGGCGAATCCTAAAACAAATATCTTCAAAAGTTGAGGTCCAAATAAAAAAAAAAAAAAAAATGTTTAACAAGCACCAAATGTTGGCTTTGACAAATCCTTGTTTTTATTATACTGGTGCAATAACAATAGCACAACTCACAATTGCAGCACCACCCACCACAAAGGCAGACCACAAGCTCATAAAACGCAAGCAATTTATTAAGGCAAAATATAGATACAGGCAGAATAAAAGTGCAAACCTCATATAGTGCAAATGCACAAGACCCAGGAACAACAGGCAAGGCCCCACTGATTTCAACCAGTTTCGCCCTAAGGCTTCCTCTGGAAGAGTTCTGCGATAGAGATAGCGCCACTATAGTTAGGGTTGAGTAGCCTGTTTAAAGTTAAACCTAAAATTTTTAACATTAATATCTTTCCCTACCTTTGACGAAATGAGCTGAGCTGAAATTTTCAATGTGTGGTTTAGGAGGCAAGGTCTTGATATGTGAAACTTTTTGTGATGGCAGCTTGTGCGGTTTCTGAGATACAGCTGAGTCATTTCTAGGAAAAAACAACATTTTTTTCCTATACTTAACATTGTTTTGTTTTTGCTCTCATCTACAGCCTACATGGAAAGGAATTTTTGCCCCAAACCTGCAGAGTACATGTGTTATTTCCCAAGGTACTGCCTTGGACAGGCCTGGTGAAAAGAATATGAAGGGGTTACTAAGTTATAAAGCTTTAAATTTTAGAGTTTTCATAAAATTTTTTTTGGTTTCACGATTTTTGCTGTTGGGCATCAAAAAAGGTACTGCAGCATCAGAAAAAGTGTCATGGCATCATTTATCGTGTTGTGGTAAAATAAATAATGTGGTGCCACTAGATTAATTTGCGACACTACTTTTCCAGATATGTCTGTTTATTTGTCACTTAATTGCAATCATATGGTTTGCACTTATGGGCTGAAATTTTCAGGGTAAAAAGGGCTTGCCCCACAGATGTGCTTTTTGCAGGTTTGCTGTGAACATTTTCATCTTTTGCAAAGTTTATAAGATTTTGAAGTTTTGTGATTTCCCATAGGATAACATTACAACAGTCAGGCTATATCTTGAAAATGCTTTGAGATACAGACTCACTGTGACAGGGAGCTTAGTACACCCTTAGGTGTGCTAAGCTTTTATGCATGTTTCCAGGCCTTGTTTACAGGTGCAGGGGACATTTTTATGAATGGGCCTACAGTGATTGTGACACTGTGCCATGCATTTACAATGTGACATCTGTACTGGTTTGCCTACGCAAAAATGAGGGCCATGTGGGAGCACATGGAGATATAACATTATGGACTGATGGCACTATAGAGCCCTGTGGTCCCACAGGGAAATGAGGGTTCATTATAATCTCTCTAAACTTATGGATAGATGGGAATGCAGGGCCCAGAGGGTCCTGCATTGCCACACGTAAATGAGGGGCAATTACAATATGCATGCATGGATGTACCCTGTGTTCCCACATGCACAGTGTTTTTTTTCTGTGTGGCTCTTTTTTTGCTATTGCGGCATCAAAAAAGGTCTCACAGCATTATTTATGGTTTCATGGTAGAACAAATAATGCCGCACCACTAAATGAATTTGCAGCAGTACTTTCCAGATACGGTATATCTGTTTCTTTGTTACTTCATTGTAAACAAACGGTTTGCACTTATGAGCTAAAATTTTCAGGGTACAAAGGGCTTGCCCCCACAGATGTGCCTTTTGCAGGTTTGCCGAGAAAATTTTCATTTGTTGCATAGCTGTAATATTTTGAAGTTTTGTGATTTCCCATAGGATAATATTGCAATAGTTGGGGTACCTTTCAGAAGCTATATCTCAAAACGCTTCAAGATAAGGACTCGCTCTAATGGGCAGCTTGATACACCTTTTGGTATACTAAGGTGTTATGCATGTTTCCAGGCCTTGTTTCCAGGTGTGGGGGGAATTTTTATGAATGGGCCTACAGTGACTGTGACACTGTGCCATGAATTCACAATGTGACATCTGTACTGGTTTGCCTACACGAAAATGAAGGCCACTTACAATATGCATGCATGGGAGCACATGGACACATAACATTATGGACTGATGCAGCTCAGGGAAATGGGGGGTTCATTATAATCTCTCTAAACTTATGGATAGATGGGAGTGCAGAAATGAGAGACAATTACAATATGAACGCATGGGCCCACATGCACATATGGATATCATTATGGACTTATAGGAGCACACAGTAAAATAAAGATACTATTATAATATCTCAAAAAGTAAGGAAATAAATTGCAAAAAACAGCATTAATGCTCTAGTTAGGGTCAAAGCCACAGAAGTAGGGAAATGTGGCATTAGGGTTTTCAAAGTTAATACCCCACATTCACCCTGCACACACCAACAGACGTTGGGTGGTGCCTTGGGGTCATTGCCCTAATGTTCACCCCATTCTCCTATACTGTACCCATCTCATCTTATTTACTTATGGAATGGGGTGAGCATTAGGGCTGACAACCTCAAGGCATCCCCAATGCCTTTTGGTGAGTGCAGGGTGGGTGTGGGGTATTAACTTTGGAAACCCTAACATCACATTTCCCTATTTTTGTGTCTTTGACCCTAACTAGAGCATGAATGCATTTTTTTGCAATTTACTATATATATAACATTAGCTGGATTTGTACTGTGAGGATCAAAAGCTAATTTTGAAATAAACAGTGACTTGTGTATAGAGTTAGAGTCACTTTAGTCCTTGTTATAGTCAGTAATATAATGTCCTGATTACCTGATGCCAATCTCTCATTTTCAAGAAACAGAGATTCAGGGATGCCATCATTTTGCAAATTGTATAAGTTCCAGTGTTGGGTTTTCTCCTCATTTTACAAATTTTCCAGGTTGTCACTGAAGTCTAATAAAGAGGGATCAGTATCAATAACTGTTCCTTGTAATATGCCAATTTCAACTGCTGAGCCCACTGTAATGGAAAGTCTATGCCAAGGAACCTGCCAAAGAGGGGGCTGTCCAGGATCTGGTACTCTTCAAAGGAGATATCACTGGGGACGTCAGGGTGATGGAACCACTGTGGTCCAGAGACCACAATTCTGTGCAGCTTCACATAACCCTGGAGGTCCACCATTCCACTCAGAAACAAGGTTCCTATGCTTCAGAAGGGAGGACTTTGGAAAGTTGGGGAAGTTGCTCAGGGAAAGATTATATTTTTGTTCAGTCATTACAAGAGAGGAAGGTGGTCCATCCCCAGAGTGTAGGGTTCAGGCCCTATGAGTGAAGGGGCAAAGGCTATAAATGAAACTGACAAAAGTAGGGAAATGTGGTGTTAGAGTTCCAAACCCAAACATCCCACCCCCACCCTGCAGGCAGCAAAAGGGAAAACCTTTATGACTTCACCTCTGCTGAGTCTTTACAAATCAGCCCTGGGGTCTTCCTTGGGACTGTCAGCCCTAATGCTCACCTCATTCCATAAGCACAGAAGCTCAGATGTGCAGAGTATATGAGAATGGGGTGAACCTTATATATTACAGAGATATGGTAGTAGCTCTATATTAGGGCTGCATTGAGGTTTCAGCAAAAATGGCAATTTTCAGAGCCTTATATCTCGACCATATTAAACCCTAAAACTCCAAAATATGGCATACAATGTCTCAGTCTTTGAGTCTGACAACCTCCCAAGTTTTATGAAGAGTGGTTTTATATATTTTGAGATTTTAAGGGCCAAATTCCCATATTTTTGCCTGATTTGCTACCTCATTTTTGTGCTCAGATAGCTAAAAAAACAACAAAAAGAGTTGAGGTATGAAACTTACAGATAGATTTTGTAGGTGTCATATGATAATAGGTCCTTTTGGGTTTTTGGTTAAAAAACAATTAATTAATTTTTAAGCTAGGCTGGCCTAGTGGCATGGGGGTGTGGCAAAGACACTAACAGCTTACCTCCTACCACATTGGTGACCCAGGTTCAGGAATGGACTTAGGATGTCAGGGGTCGACCGGAATGGGAGATGATCAAGCTTGCCTGGTCTTAGACTACCATGAGGTAGAGGCCTGGTGGTGGTGTAGCATGGGTGGCAATGTAGGGTGGGCACTAAGGGGAACATTGGATAGGTACACCTCCATGCAAGTTTGATGCTCCACAGTGAAAGGTGGAGAGAAAACAGAAAATGGAATGTCAGTGGACTTAATGCAGCCCAGCTCACCTGTTCCTGAACCTGCACTTCCACCTGGGCTCACAAGGTGGTCTGCCTGGGATTATTCAATTGGGGAGGATAGCTCTCCCTCCTCCTGTCATGCCACGAGTGGGAATTCATGGGTAGAACTGGATAACAGGTGAGTACTGGGGGAGGCAGGTGCTGGCTTGTGGAGGTGGTTACTGGGATGATAAGCCACCTCCTGGAAGCAGGAGGGAAAATTTATGTGAAAAAAATTGTTTAGTTATGATTAATTAACCATGTATGCATATGCAAAAAAAAATACTGTCAGAGAAAAATAGCTGCAACTATACAGAGACTTTATGTCCTGTTAAACGTCAACATGAACATAAACTTTAAGGGAAGATACATTTTTAATTTGGTAAAAATTAAGACTGACAGCGTATTGTTTGTGAAGGAGGGTGAGTATAAGTTACACAACATGTTTTTTCATATAATTAATTAACAGTAATTACTTATCTTTCATTAAAAATGAAAGACTTTGCAAAGAAATCTTCATGAATTTTATTTTTCCTGCAAAATCTATGTGTAGCATGAATATTGAAAATTGTTTTTTAAAATATTCATGCTGAATGGTGGCTTTTGTCCAGTGTGCCTTTTTTCAAACTCTTTGTGAAATTGTAATGTATTTCTTATAATACTCATACTGCATGATGTTTCTATGTGCTTTGCAATGATTTATAAAATATAAATTATGAAATGGGTAGAAATAATGCTGGCTCCTGATTGGCCAATAGCTACTTTCAGCTGGGTTGTTATATCAGCACCACAGCCCGGCTGAAAGTAACATGTTTAATAAGTACATCCAATTTATTAGAAAGGGCCCATTTCATAATCTCAATAAGGCACCCCGGGGGTACGTTATGGTGGGCAAACAGCTCCTCTTGGGTGGTTGTAGCACTCGGCTTTGCCCCGTGCTTCCACCCACCAGAGGTGGCCCATTATCTCACTATAATGAACCTCCTGTCATCCTTATGCCTTAAATCTTCATGCAGCGTTATTTGTGAAAATATTCATTCTGCACATGATGGTTTTCATGCTTAAATGTATGAGCTTTGCATTTAGAAAACATACCCATTTTTTGTATTAATTGAGATAATGTGTTTGTGTTTTGTGAATACTTTTAGTAAACTTGATTTTCATGTTTAAGAAACTTCATTTTAATCTACCTCTTCAACCACAGGTTAGTACTTCTGTATGTATTGCACTTTTTAGTTGTATAATGTTTGAATAATTGAAAGGACGACTTATACAATGGTTTATGATACTGAAATAATAGTTCATTATAGAAACATAGAAACATAGAATCTGACGGCAGATAAGGACTGCTTGGCCCACCTAATCTGCCCATTTCCCTACCTAACGGATAAGCTGCAGATCCTAATTAACCAACAGCCTACTTCCTCCTACCCCCCACTAGAATTGCCTTATGTCTGTCCCATGCATTCTTGAATTCCCCCACTGTTTTTGACTCTATAACCTCTTCAGAAAGGCTGTTCCATGTATCTAAAACCCTCTCTGTGAAGAAATACTTCTTCACATTACCTCTGAGCCATCCTCCCTCTATCTTCAAATTGTGCCCCCTTGTTCTTGTACACCTCTTTTTTGAACGATACTACCCTCTTGGACTTTGTTGATTCCCTTGAGATATTTGAAAGTTTCTATCATGTCCCCACCTCCCTTCTTTCCTCGAGGCTATACATCTTAAGCTCCTTTAGTCTTTCTTCATATGTCTTCTGGTGCAGACCCTGCACCATTTTGGTTGCCCTCCTCTGGACAGCCTCCACCCTGTCTATGTCTTTGTGAAGATGGGGTCTCCAGAACTGTACACAGTACTCTAGATGTGATCTTACCAACTGTCTGTAAAGATGGCCAACAACTTCTTGTTTTCTACTGGTGATGCCTCTCCCTATGCATCCCAGTATCCCCCCAGCCCTCCTTACTGCCTTCTCACATTGCAGGGCCACCTTTTGGTCATCTGATATGACTACCCCCAGGTCCCTTTCCATTTTTGTTGTTGTCAGTATCTCCCCCCCCCCATTGTGTACTCTTCCCCTTGGTTTTTGTTTCCCAAGTGCATTGCTTTGCACTTCTTTGCGTTGAATCTAAGCCGCCATACATTTGACCATTCCTCCAACCTTGCCAAGTCTTTTTTCATCCTTTCCACCCCACCTTGAGTATCAACCCTGTTGCAGATCTTTGTGCCATCTGCAAAGAGATATACCTTCCCCACCAGTCCCTCCACATTGTCACTTACAAAGACATTAAAAAGGACTGGCCCCAGTACTGAACACTGTGGTACCCCACTAGTAACCCTCCTTTCTTCACTGTGGACTCCATTTACTATTACCCGCTGTGTCCTGTTGCCCAGCCAGTGTTTTACCCAGGCTACCACCCTGGGATCCACTCCCATGCTGACTAATTTGTTATAATTTAAAAAACTTCAAAGGGTGGAGTACTTCTTCATAAATTAAAAAAAAACAAGGCAGAAAACCTTTTGAGAAATATATACAAAATATGTACATACAGTTTTTAAAAAATAAAAGAAAGTGTGGTTTCTCTAAATAAATGTTATATATTTACTGTATTTACATTATATAATTAGGTAATTAAATAAAAGTGGTGAAGAAACTATCCACAATTGTATTAAAATATATACAAGGTTTTTTAAATAAAAAAAGGTGGTTTAGCGAAAATAAAAGACATTTCTTCATACTTACTGTCATTTTCTTTTCTGTTAGCTCCAACATTGTCAGTTGGATTCATTATGAATGGGTAATGTGCACCCCCTACTAGGAGAAATGGCACAGCCCAAGGCTGCAATCAGCACAGAATTCTGGGCACATGAACATTCTTGATTGCAACTGTCCAGTCACTTTTGTTCACCCAGTGCCTCAAAGTATGTGAAAACAGATCCACATACCGGTATATTACACAGTTCATCTTGTTACTAAGCAACACCTATAAGCTGTCTAAACAGATATAACTTTTACCAGAATAAGATACAATAAATGGTTCACTACCTACTCAGATGAGTGAAGGGGATGGAACAAGGCTCATCTTCCAACTCTCTAATATTGTAGAAATTCCTTGTGGTACATAGATAACTAGAAAAGATTTGTCAAAGGAATTGATGCTAGCAGATAACACTGGAAAAAAGACTGCAAACAGTGTAAGCACTCACCTGTAACAAAGGAGTCACCTTTATTTATCATTAGAATTGAACGTGTTAATTCTGCATGCCAGTAACCAATATTTAAATGCTGAACTGCTCTTTTTTTGCATATCTCTCTCTCTCTCTTTCTATATATATATATATATATATATATATAGATATATAAATATATATATATCAGCACAGCAGGTAATTTTTAGAAGGATATTCAGACAGACTTATAATCAGAAATTGATTATAAAACAATGAACATCCCAGTGCTGGTATACAGGGCAATATTCTCTTGCAGGAGCGAGGCTTCAGAGTGGGCCGCATTGACCATGCTGGAGCTAACAGAAAAGAAAATTACAGCAAGTACAAAGACATTTCTGCTTATTGTAGCACTCCACATTGTGAATGGAATTCATCACGAGTGGGTCTTTAGAAGCAGTACCCATTAAAAAACCTGGTGGGGAGAATATTGTCCCAGATGTCAACTGCAAAATGGGAAGAGAAATTTACCTGCTAACTACCACCTGCAAAACTCTGCAACCAAAGGCTGCATCAGTGGAACTTTAAACATCCAGTCTGTAGTGCTTGGTGTTGAATGTGTGGACAGAGGACCATGTAGCCACCTTGCACGGATCCATGACGCCGCATCAACAATTTCATGTCGACTCGATGTTACCCCGACACCACTACATCGACTGTAATTGCAGTTAGGATGGTGCCAGTGTGTTAAATCTTATTGTTTTGCAGGGGGTTGTGCCCCCTGCACCTCCCTCTTTATGAATCTCAATCCTGAGATGGAGCTAAGTCGGGGATGGGGTGCAGGACCTTGGGGAAGGGTGCTGGGGTCCCAGGTAGACTTTACTGCAATGTAGCGATGTTGTCGGTATCAACCACGTTACTGTAAAGTTGTTGCTGTAGTGACAGTATATCACCTTGCATAATTCTAAGACAGATCCCTCACCTTTCTCCACCCAGAAGGTGGACATAGCTTTAGTGGAGTGATCCTTACTGACAGCCAGAGCCCTCTTCTTTTTCTGCGATATAAGCCTTGGTAATGCATGCCCTTGTCAACCTTGCTAGGGTGGCCTTGGATGTTTTTTATCCTTTCTTGGCTGTTCTAAAAAGTACAACCAACCTGTCTGATTTCTGAAACTTCACAGTTTGTCTAAGGTATGTCCTAACTGCACATTCCAAATCTAACTTGAGCAGTTCTTTCTTTTTTGGGTGAGTTGGTTGTGGACAGAAAGATCAAAGACAGATTTCCTGGTTCACATGAAAAGCTGTAGGAACCTTTGGAATGAAAGACGAAACCATTCTGAGAACCACCTTGTCCTTATGCATGACGAGGTAAGGTTCTGTGTGGGACAAGACCTGGGAATTCACCAATCCTCCTGGCTGAGCACATAGCAACTAAAAATCATCTTGTATGACAGGACACCCAATGGTACTGACAAAAGCGGTTTAAAGGGTTCTTTACAAACAGCATTCAAGACCAGATTCAGATTCCATGGCGGAACAGGGGATTGGAACAGAGGTTGGCTCCTGCTGACAGATTGCAGAACATGAATACTCCCCCCTCCAGTTTGTTCCCAAGAATGACCCCATGGAGGCTCCAAGGGCCAACATGACCTCTCAAAGTGCTCAAGGCCAAGCCTTTTTCCACTCCTTCCTACAGAAAGTCCAAAATCTGTGGAACTGTGGCTTTAGAGGTCCAGACTGTTTTCTCTCTGGCCCAAGCTGAAAAGGTGGTCCATATGTGTGTATAATCTGCAGACATGGAATGCTTTCTGGCAGTCACCAGGATGTCAACTCCCTTTTCAGAAAAACCCTGTTTTAGGAGTCTCCTCCTTTCAGGAGCCAGGCAACGAGCTGCATTGCTCCCAGACTTGGATGCAGAATGGGACCTTGGCAGAGAAGGTCCACCAGTATTGGGAGTTGAAATGGTGCATACTGAGCTAGGTTCACTAAGTTCGTGAACCACAGCTTTCTGGGCCACTCTGGAGCTATTAGAAGAAAGTTTCCTCTTGAGTGCGTTATTTTACATGTGACCCTGAGGAAGAATGGCAGAGGAGGGAAGGTTTACACTCTGCCAAAATCCCACGTCTGTGACAGAGCGTCCACTGCCTCTGCCCATGGACACCAGTAGCAGTTGAAGAACTACTGCACTTGGACATTCTAGCTGGAGACAAACAGGTCAATCTGTGGATGACTGAATCTTTGGCACAGAAGGTCGAACTCCTCTGGGTTCAGCGTCCACTCCCCTGAGTGGACATTCTTGTGGCTTAGCCAGTTGGCCTGAATGTTCAACTCCCCCACCACTTGATCTGCAGATGGAGAGAGAAGGTTCTCTTCTGCCCACAGCAGGAGATCGGTTGCTTCTTTGAGCATCTCTCTGATCTTTGTGCCCCATTAATTGTTTATGTAAACCACCATGACAGCATTGTCTGACTTTATTTTCATGGCTTTTGACTGCACACAATTTTGAAAATGAAGGAGAGTGAGGCACACAGTCCTCATCTCTAGGATGTTGATGTGTAGGTGTTGTTACTGTGCAGACTGAGTCCCCTGAATAGCAATGTGGTCCAGCACTGCCCCCCCCCAATTCTGACAGATTCACATTGGTTGTCAGAATCAACCCTGGGGGACCTTCAAGGGAGACCCCTTGCTTAGATTCTCCAAACTCACCCACTAACTCAGGGACAGCCGCAGGACTGGGGAAATTGGAAATCTGGCCCGATAGTCCTCCAAAGTTGGATCCCAGGCTGACAGCAACTCAACCTGGAGGGGCCACATGTGAAGGCAATCCCATAGGTACAGCTTTATTGTCACCATCATGAGGCCCAGAATCCACAGAAGGCTGGGAGATTAAGTCAAAGACTGGCTCCTCAGTCACTGAACCTCTCTCAACGGGGTCCCTTTCCTGGCTGATGAGAGGAAGATCTTCCCCATGTCCATCTTGAACACTGCTCCCAGGTGCTGCGGGTCTGTGATGGCTTGAGAGAGCTCTTTTCCTAATTTATCACCCAGCTGTGGGACTCCAAAACCTTCAGAGTCCTGGTAACTGACTTCCTTGACAGTGGAGCAGATAGCACTTGAATGAGCAAGTCATCCAGGTAGAGATAGACGTGATGTCCCTCCTGTCAGAGTTGAGCCACCAGGATGATGAGCATCTTCAAGAACACTCTGGGGGCTGTTGCCAGCCCAAATGGGAATGCTTTGTACTGGAAGTGTTTCCCCAGGACCGTGAACCTGAGGAACCTCTGATAAGACTGCTGGATGGGAATGTGTTGCAGACATTGGATCACCTCAGACAGATCTGGGCAATTGTTTTGATGCCTCCCAGTGAAGAAGGCCAGGGATTCTACTCAATTTATTTTGTGGTTCCCAAAAAGTGTGTGTTTGGGGGGGGTCAGACCTATTCTGGATCTGAATCACTTAAACAAGTTTATTCCCCACATGACCTTCAAGGTGCAGTCCTTATGATCAATCCTCCAGGCTGTCCAGCCAAAGGATTATCTAGCATTCATAGACCTGATACACATCCCTCAGGTCTATGGATACTAGTCCTTTGGCTGGACAGCCTGGATGATTGCTCATAAGGACTGCATCTTAAAGGTCATGTGGGGACCCCCCTTCCCATGACTTTTTGGGAACCACAAAATAAATTGAGTAGAATCCCAGGCCTTCATCACTGGGAGGCATCAAAACAATTGCCCTGATCTGTCTGAGGTGATCCAAAGTCTGCAACACTGTTTGACTCTTCACAGGGTTCTATGGAACAGGGGACAGCAGAAAATGTCCCTTTGAGGGGATGGTTGAAAACTCTATTGCATAACCTAAAGCTAGCCTCTCTAGAACCCAAGCATCTGATGTTATATGGTCCCATCTTGTGTGAAAATTGTGCAGTCTTCTACTAAGGGAAGGGAGACAGAAATGGTCCAGTGTGCCCTTATTGTGAGATGCCATCTCTTTGCCACGGGCCTCTGTTGGGCCTTCAGGGAAGGCCTCCTCTGCTACTATTGCTCTTGAAACTAGAACAAGATATTTTACTCCTCTGGTTCCTGAAGTTTTGAAAGGGATGAACCTCCCCCTTGATATCTGCCTCTGTTGGCTGCATCCTTGAGCTTTTGAAGTTGAACTAGCCTTTTGCTGTTGGTTTAACACTGTAAGGTGGCCCTTTTTATCCTGGATATCCCTCAAAATATCATCCAGGCCTGAACCAAACAATAAGCCTCCCTCAGAGGCTAAGTTAAACATCTTGGTCTTCGACTCCCGATCAGTGACCCAATGCAGAAGCCATACCCTGGACTGGAGTCGTCAGCCCTCCCCAGGAGGTCCACGAGGGTCGCGAGGGCATTGAAGCTGATTACCCTCCCCACTGGAGCACTCACCAAGATCCCCCCCCCTGGAGCAGCAAGGTACGAGTTGCGCAGAGCCAGGCTTCAGGAATCGGTGTGTGGTTTGGCGTCATAAACAAATGAACTCTTGAACTACAGCCTTTAAATGTATTGCCTGGCTTTCCTGTCAGCATAGTAATTGAGATAGTTTATTTTCTGCAGCTTTCCAGTTCATTCAACCACAATTTCAACTGAATTCAGCTTGTACCTTAAGGGTTACCTTAATTACTGTAAAAGCTGATTTTTGTAAAGGATTGTAAGGTAGGCGGTTCTGCAGCTTTCCAGTTCATTCAGCCACAATTTCAACTGAATTCAGCTTGTACCTTAAGGGGTTAGCTTAATTACTGTAAAAGCTGATTTTTGTAAAGGACTGTAAGCTAGGCGGTTCTGCAGCTTTCCAGTTCATTCAGCTACAATTTCAACTGAATTCAGCTTGTACCTTAAGGGGTTAGCTTAATTACTATAAACGCTGATTTTTGTAAAGGATTGTAAGCTAGGCGCCTCCCTAATTGTTCAGCAACCCTTAAGGTTTTTGTTTAAGGATCTAAGCTAGGTACCTCCCCAGTTGTTCAGCCAAAATCTGTTGGAAAGATATATTCATTTTGCAAAGGGCTATTGTGATCAGTGACCTACCTGCTGTGCAAACTCCACCTCCCCAGCAGCATATAAGTGTAATTTCCTCTCTCTCCTCTCTCACAGCCAGGCTCACGAGGGACTGGAGTCATCAGCCCTCCCCAGGAGGTCCACGAGGGCCGTGAGGATGATGAAGCTGATTGCCCTCCCCACTGGAGCACTCACCAAGATCTCCCTCCCTGGAGTAGCAAGGTACGAGTCGTTCAGAGCCAGGCTTCAGGAATCGGCATGTGGTTGTGGCCCCGCCAGTGCTGTGCGTTGGCTCCCCACCGCCCCCACCACCACCTTTGGTCGGCAGTTGGCTTTATACGCATTCTGACGTGACTTACAGAACCAATCAGGCCATTCTCCCATATGCAGCTTATACACTGTCACCACTAGCGGCCACTACACCCAGCCCCAGCTTGTGCTGCTGCAGGAACTAGGCAAAATGCTTCTATTTCTTCTCCCGCTTTTCTTCCTGTTGATTCCCCTTGTTTCTCTCCCCCCAGCTACCCATCCACTGCATTATCTGGACCACCTCCTCTATTACACCCTCCCCACTCCCCTGTCCTCCCCCCATCGACCACCTTCCCACACCAACAGTCACATTTTTCCACCCATAACTTGGCACTCAGCACTGCCATCCTCCCTCCTTCTTCCCAGAGTTATCTGTCCTATCTAACCTGAGAACTGCTGCCACCTCGCCTCCCCAAGTAACCCTCTCCTGTCATAGGCCCAGACCCAGTTGGCTCAAAACCTTGTACTGTCTCACACTGCTTCTACTTGTGGCAGAGGATGTTGAAATCAACCCAGGTCCCACCCCACCCCAATCCTCCCCACCGCTGACTCTCCCCAAGGGCCTCCGTCTACTACACCTCAACATCTGCAGCATTCTGAATAAAATTCCAGAGCTACAACTTACCACCCTATCTCTTTGTCCAGACATCCTCATTATATCCGAGAAATGGCTCAAGCCACACCATGCAGATTCTGCTATAGCCATTCCTGACTACTCAGTGATCAGGCAGGACCGCACGGGCAAAAAAAAAAGGTGGGGGAATTGCAATGTTTATCTCCTCCAGGCTTCAGTTCACCCTGGTCCAAATCCCTACCCCCACCCCACTAATAGAATCCTTACTGGTCAAGCTCACTCTCCCACACTCCTCCCCAGTGTATGTCGTGGGCTCATACTGCGTCCCTACTACCACCTTGCCAGGTGTCATAGACCACCTGGCCACCATAAAGACTGCTGCCACAGTTGGTGAGCTACATATCCTCGGTGATTTCAATTTCAATTGGATAGCCACTGACAGCTCTAAACTAAGGACCAAAATAAACACTCTAAACCTCTCCCAAATAATCGACCACCCCACCTGGCTGAACCACAAATCACTTAACCACTCCCTCCTCGACTGGGCCATCACATCCAACTCACACAGGATTATTACAGCCGGTCTCCTCCCTGACTCCCTAAGTGATCACCACATGGTTTGCATGGTTAGGAAAGTGCACATACCCACAAAACCCCCCTCTAGGATGATCCTCATGAGATCCTATAAATCCCTATGTCTACCTTCCCTCCTAAATGACCTGGCTCATGTTGATTGGTCCTTCATTCAGAAGGCACCCTCCATCGACTATGCTTATGACACGTTTAAGAAAGCTGTATGGGACCTCCACGCCCCGCTAAGAAGCTCACGGGTAAAAGGCTTCCATCTTCCCTGGGTCTCAGCTGACATCATTAGCAGATGCTGCTCAAGAGATCTGGCCTGGAAAAAATACAAGCTATCTACCTCCCAAGGATCTCTACTGAGATGCCGCACCCTCCGCAACAGCTGCACCAAATCTATAACACAGGCAAAAAAAAACTACTTCTCGTCTGCCCTATACTCTAACCTAAACCACCCTACTAACTTCTGGAAGACTATCAAATCCCTCCTCTCCCCACCAGTCCAACCTCCAACCCCTACCCTTTCCATCCAAGGCAAGACCGTAACTGACCCTGGAGGAGTTGCCTCTGCCTTCAATACCTTCTTCACCAGCAGCGCAGCCTCTCTCCTACCAACCCTCCCACACTCTCTACCCACACCAAGCTCAACACTGAATTCGCTGCACACCACCTCTGCCCCCTCTTTCTCCTTCCGACCAGTAACCCAAATTCACTGCACACCACCTCTGCCCCCTCTTTCTCCTTCCGACCAGTAACCCCGGCTGAAGTCCTTCAAGCCCTGAGTGTTCTAGACCCCAACAAAGGTAAATGTCCCTCAGGCCTGGATGCAAAATTACTACACTTATCCACCCCTGCCATAGCTGCCCCTCTAACCACCCTCCTCAACCTCTCCTTCTCCCTGGCTAAAATCCCAGCCACATGGAAGTAGGTAGTTGTCATCCCCCTCCCAAAGGGGGGCGACCCCTCCTCACTGGGAAATTACCGTCCCATCTCCTTACTCCCAATACTGGCCAAACTTCAGGAACACCTTGCCCTTGCCCAACTCTCCCACTTTCTTGACTCTACCTCCTTCTTCACCCCCTACCAATCAGGTTTTCACAAGTCCCACTCCACCATCACCGCCCTCTCAAGACTCACCGATGACATCATCTCTGGAATGGACAAGGGGAATATCACCTCGGTGATTTTCATAGATCTGGCCAAGGCTTTCGATACCATCTCTCACCCCATGTTACCAGCCATACTTAATGGTGCTGACCTCTCCAGCCTTGCCACTAGCTGGTTTCAGGCCTACCTGTCAGGTAGATACCAATCGGTGAAAATTGGCTCCCAAATATCTCCTCCCCTTCCCTCCCAGTCTCCATTGGGGTCCCCCAAGGTTCAGTCCTGGGCTCGTTACTTTTCTCTATATTTCTAAATGACCTCCCATTGGCCTGTACACACTCAGCCATACAAATGTACGCAGACGACACCGTACTGTACGCCTCAGGCCCCTCCAGTGGAGTTGTGACCAATGCGTTACAGCAGGATTTCAATACCGTTCAACAATGGTTCAGGTCCAACCAACTACTCCTTAATGCAAAAAAAAAAAGTCTTCCTAACTTTTGGTACACAACCTCGGCTTTCTCGCCTAGCTGCTCGCCCCACCTTCCATACTCTATACGGTTCCCCCCAGGAGTCTTGTACCTCATTCAGATACCTGGGTGTCTGGCTTGATCAACACCTAGATTTCTCCACACATATCAAATCATTACACAAAAAGCTACACCCAAAACTGGGTACACTATACCGTAACAAATGGAGCATGCCCACCCTCGTCCGGAGGGAAATTGTGCAAAAAATGATTCTCCCAATACTTGACTATGGCGATGTGGTCTATGGCTCTGCACCCTCATCCAACCTGGCCAGCCTACACACACTTTTTCACTCCTTCTGTTGCTTCATCCTGGACTGCCCCCCAATGACCCAACACTGTGATTTATACATCTCCCTAGCACTACACTCACTCATGACTTGCAGGCTGATCCACTGCTCCAAACTCTTAGCAAAATTCTAGTCCCGGTCCCTCCCCCCCATCTCAGCTCCACCTTGTCAGTCCTGCCTTCCCTGACCTACTCACTCAGAAGCACTAACTCCAGGCTTCTCCAAGTCCCATTCATGCATACCTCCAAGGGCCAATCAGCGTTCAAATATCGCCTGCCCAAACTATGGAATGATCTACCTGCAGACATCAGGCTTACCACAAACCCAAGACTCCTAAACCCACTCCTTCATGCACAATTCTCTGACACATGCACCTGCTTCCAGCCAGTCATGAATTTCTAAGCCTCTTGCTCCTCTGATGCATGGTACATGTAATGCCTCATAATGGCCTCTGCTACACCCTAAGTTCGAAAAGGGCCACCCACAACTTGTGTCTAGCTTTTCAGTTGTTCCTATTGTATGCCTTCTCTTGTTGCTGTGTGCTCCTCAGTGTAACCATTGTCTGTAATTATTATCTGTATCTTATGTATTATCTTGTAAACCTGTATTGTATACCCACCTTTGTATCTCCCCCAGGTCACATCTGGAAATGAGTGGTTCCCCGCTCAGTATGCCTGCCTGGTTAATCTCTTAAATAAATAAATAAATAAATAGTGGACACAATGTGACAAGCGGAGCGAGCTGACATGCAGAAGTTCTCCACCATGGCATTCCCTAGAAAGGTGGAAGCCATGGATACTAACTGCAAAATGCTTGCCCCCTCTGAATCTAGTTGAACAATGCTGCCCAGAGTTGAAACCTACAAGTTTAAGGCTCTGGCAACAATAAAGGACGTATAGGAAGTGCAGAGGTTTGCACAGTTGGAGGCAAAGACTCTTCTGCATGAAGCATTCACTCACTTGTCATGTGACTCTGTTAAGGCCAAAGACACTTCAGTTGGGATAGTAGTGTGTCTGATGGAATTATGTACAGCTTTGTCCACCAGGGGAGGGGTTTCCCACTTGTGGGTATTTTCCTCCAGAAAAGAGAATCATTGCTCCTTGGGTTTTGGCAGATACTTTCTTTGGTCTGCACTTGCCCATTCATGTTTATTAATCTGGTCACAGTGAATAAAGTTTGGAAAAAACACTTTGGAGCAAAGGAGGATGTGGACAGGATAGGATTTACGTCTAATGCCTTCACGGATTGCAGCTCCTTCAGCTGTAATGTCTTATAATCCTCAGTTATCAGATAGGACAATAATTAGGTATCAAAAGAAGAGGGATAGGAATCCGTCTCTTCAGCTCCATCCACTCACCTTCCTCCTTTTCCTCAGAGGGTTCATCCTCCTCCTCCTCATCATCATCATCAAGTAGCTTGTTCAGGTCAGGCTTGTCCCCAAGATCCCTGATATCCTCATCCTGACCCTCTATATGGTCAGGGCTGGGGTCTGCCTGAAGATCCATATTAGCAGACTTGTCCTGCTCTGCCACACCAGGATGTGCCTGTGTGGGTCCTCTAATCTGATGGGCCTGGTTATGGTTGGGTGTGTCTAAAGGGATGTTCTGTGGAACATTGGGGCCCAAAAGCTCTCCTAAGAGCAGCAACGAAGATTTACACAATTCTGTTTTGCCACTGCCAGCCAGTACACCAGGTGCACCCTCCCCCCAGCTCAGAGTTTCACCTGGGGGAAACTGTAAGAGACATATTAGCTTGAGTAACACAATGGGGGCAATGGGAATCCATCCGAGAGGGTCACATTATCCTTTTGCAGGTCTTGCAGCATTTGAACACTAGAGATCTCTGATAAGTCATAGTGTCCCCCCAAAATAAACATAACTAAAAAAAATGTCTGGAGTTGCAAATAATGCTATTCAGCCTGACACCAATACATAAAACTGAGGAGAAAACTGCCATGACCCTCACCCCCTCACCCCCCCGTTGTGGAAGAAACACACACACACACACAAACACACCAGAGAAAGCATTCCTACCAGTCTATAAAACCAAAAAGGCTGAAGTAGGAATGATCATGCTCAGACAGCAGTGCTGAGCTGAAAAGAAAACACTGCTGCCACATCTAGCACTTGAACAAGTGCTCGCACATGCACTGTCTTGTCAACATGCCTAATATCATGATGTTGTGCATGACAGCATGACGAGGGGGGTGCGTGGCCAAGCACAGACATGTGAATAGGCAGGCTGAGGCTCAGGAAAGCCTCTGTATATGAAAAACAGCACGAGCCGAATGGTCAGGGCCCTGAAAAATGGTAGAAAGCTGTACAGATCATGAGAGCTATTAAGGATCACCCAGAAAGTTGAAATAACATCCATCCCCTAAAACCACGTTATAGGGAGAAAACAATTTGCAGAATCTCTAACAGCACCCTTAGACCAAAGAATAAAAAGAGGGAAGTAACTTCACTGAGAGTATAGAGAACAGTACCTGCAACCAACACAAAACAAACACACACTATAGTCCTTGGGGAGGGGGGGATCGATGCCAGATTAGTTAAAAGAAAAAACAGGGAATGCTCTAAAATCTAGAACAGTTACTTGCCTGAAGCACCATGGCAGAAAGGAAAACTAGAGACTTGCCAAAATAAACACCTTTTACTAGTGTGGCAGCCATGGCTCCCAATTTAAGCACAACCAAAGGAAATGGAAGAAGAAAAAAGCAGGTTAGCCAATTTGAAAGCTGCAGTTTAACAGGCAAGATTTTAAATTTTATGGGTGCTCCTTCTCACCTGGTAGCCCCAACTTGCTATACAGAATCGCAGGCCCAAATGTAAAAAGAAACATTTTTCTTCAGAGAACTTCCTATGCTGCTTCTCCCACAATAGCACAGCAAAGAGTGGAGAGTGGCTGCTCTTTAAATTTTTTTTTCTTCAAATCGTATTTATTCATTTTAAGTATACCAAACAGACAAACACACATTACATATACCTGGCCATGCCAGGAACACAACCCAAAACTGGCTGTGCGAACTATGTACAACCCCTATATACACGCACACTGGGGAGCCACCCCACATTATAGTCAAATTCCAGGGTCAATACTGCTTTAGTGTAACAAGCTAATCAGCGATAAAATACACCCCTTCCCTCAATCTCCCTTATATATCCACTCACAGGGGCGTTATATGCCACGGCCCCCCCCAGGAGCTTGACTCCTGTCGGATGGCTTCCCAGTGTGTCCCCTGGAGAGAGAGAGAGAGAGAACCATCATCCCTTTAAGCCCTTGCAGACCAGCACCAATCCCTCTTAATCTTAGTAGTAGACCCCAAGTGACCCCAGTTTTGACCATCTAGAAGACTTAGACCCAGATATTACTCAGACTCTTAGGGATAATAAAAAGAAGAAAAAAAACCAAAAACCTAGTACAAAGACACTAAGCAATATAAGCAATATATACACCAGCATATTTTCTTTTGCTAATCATTATCTGACAGACAGACCTGGATTCCAGTGTTCATAACTTGCTGGGAATAAATCGCATCTAACATTGCCCACCTTTTAACATATAACTCCTGCCTCCCCTCAGAAAACAGGTGTCTTTTAATCTTGGCCAATACCCCCAACAGCTCTCTCACCCATTGTTCATATGTACATGCCTGATTGTCCTTCCAATGCTTAACTAAAATGCCTTGACTACCACACCATTAAAGAAAGGTGAAATTTGGTGTGCTCCCTATAATCTGAGAGAAGTCACCCAGAACACATATTTCTGAGTTATAAAGCTGTATAATCCAGCATTGGATCCATGCCCCATTTAATCTCCTCCATAAGGGCGAAATTTTACTACAACCCCACATTACATGTATCAGGTCACCCACCTCCTTCTCGCATCTGAAACACAGGTCTGTCTGTCTCAACCATCTGCCATATAGCTTTACAGGGTATAGTATATATTGTGAACCACAAAATCTGCATGTTTCTATATTTGGGAATCACATTGTATTTAGAGGTCTTCCAAATAGTTTCCCACCTAGGATTTCTAGGAGCCATCACCTTGTCCAAGTAAGGGATTTGAGTAGGAATGTTTGGACCCATAAAGTCCAACAGAAGTTTATAAATTTGTGAGAGTGGGTTAGCTTTCCGGGAGGCTTCCCCTAAACTCTCCCATGAAAAGGAGCTGTCTATGGGATCCCCCATCCCCTTCCAGAACCCTGCTATCATTTGTTTAAGCTGTAACCTTTGAAAGAAAGAGACCTCACATTGTAATGGCAGGACTATTTTCTCTCCCTGCATCACATCCTTCAGTCTTAAACCACCCAAATAATTGGACCACCGATGTCCAAGTACCGACCTCCAATAACCAAATTAGGGTTACCTAATATGGGCTGATCTCTCGATCTCTTTGATAACACCTCTGTACCGTGTAAGAAAGGACCACCAGGCCTCTAAGGTTTTCCCGATTGGATTCCCATACCCCTTCCTGAATAAACCTTTTTTAGGCTGGGCATATAGCATCGACTCAGGGGTTAAACCGAAACTCAGCATCGATTGTTTCTCAATTTGCAACCACGCCGGTATATAATCTTCCCCCTCATCACTCCCCGCCCATTGAGCCATAAGACCCAACTGACCTGCCACATAATAAGCATGGAGGTCAGGTAACCTAATACCCCCCTCCTCATACGGTAGTCGCAAGACATTATATTTTATCCTGGCTGGTTTATTGTTCCATAGGAACCCTGAGATTAGCCTTCTGATTCTACTAAACCAATTAGTAGAGATACTATATGGAGCTAAATATCGGATATAGCACCCTCGGTAGAATATTCATCTTAATGAGGCCCAAACGTCAGAAAGTTCAAAGGTAGCTTGTTCCATCTTATAATGTCCCCTTCAACCGTGGATATGATCCCCCCCCAGATTAGCGTCAGCCCCGGACTCCTGATTTGCTGTAATCCATATGCCCAGATACTTCAATTTATCTACATTCCATTGTACTCCCAGGGATGAAAAATCAGCCCTAAGTACATGTGGTGTCAAGGGTAAAATTTGCATTTTAGTAAGATTTAACTTGTAGTTAGAGACCTTAGAAAATCGATCTATTAACTCTCTTAGTCTCTCAAAGCTAGATACTGGATTTTGTAAATGAAGAAGTATGTCATCTGCAAAAACTGACAATTTTAGCTCCATCCCCACAACCCTGATCCCCTGGACCTTAACATCCCTATTTATTGATCTCAAAAGGGGTTCTAAATAGATATTAAACAATATCGGCGAGAGGGGACACCCTTGACGAGTTCCTTTATTTAGTCTAAATTCCCTCGAGATATAACCATTACATAATATTCTAGCCTTTGGGGCGGCATACAAATTCTTAATACCTCTAAGGAGACCTTCAGGGAACCCCATTTTCTCCATTGTACCAAAAAGAAATGGATGTGAGACCCGATCAAACGCTTTTTCAGCGTCTAGGGAAATCAGGGCCAAGGGTAACTGAGAGTCTGGTGCAAAATTCAGGATATGATGAATTTTCCTGAGAGCGTCTTTTGCCCATCTTCCCGGCATAAAACCTACTTGTTCCTGACTAATTAATCTAGGAGCAATAGTCAAAATCCTATTTGCCAAAATTTTAGTAAGGATCTTAATATCTTGATTTATTAAAGCTATAGGCCTATAGCTACCAATACGTCCCTGGGTTTGTCTGGCTTAGGTATTAAAGTAACATAAGCCTGGTAGACCGGAGAGTGGTGAATTCCCTCCCTCATTATAGTGAGGAAGAACTCATGGAGTACAGGAGTATGATCTGAATATGAGTCTGATAAAATTTGGCTAGACCATCTGGCCCTGGTGATTTACCTAGAGGAAGAGACCTCACCACTTCAACAATCTCAGATGTTCTTATTGGGGCTTCTAGTTCCCTAGCTTGAACAGAATCCAAGATTGGCAATTGAATTCCATCTAAATAACCATTTGCCTCTTCTCCCTACCAAGTCCTCAGCTTGGTAGATTTTTGTGAAGAATGAAGCGAAGGCCTCAGCCATTTCTTGCGGATCTGTAACCAGCTTCCCCTCATATTGAACTGATGCAATTGTCCTGGTTGCCTCCCACTCTTTAATTTTGGCCGCCAAGAGGCGCCCTGGGACGTCACCCTGCAATAAGAATTTGGCATTAATCTTGCCTAGCCAGAACTCTGTTTTCCCATAAACAATTTCTGACAGTTCCCTTCTCAGACTTTTAAGTTCCACATCTATTTCTCCCAAGGACCCTTCAAGCTGTGACAATGAGCCTATCGCCCCGATCAAAAACTTCTCTTTGGCCCTCCTGAGCGACCTGTCCCTTGCTGCTAGGGCCCTAGCTGCCTCAGCATACAAAAACTTACAAGTGGGCCACGCTAACCTTTTGTCGTTCAGAGTGGGAAGCTGGAATCTAATAATCTCCTGTAAGACCCTCTCTAATTAATCCCTTCTTGTGCCCTCTATCAAAAGCGAGTCATGAAGCCTCCATCTATAAGGTCTAGGCGGTGCGGGTCTTGGTTCCCACTTCATTTGAATGAGAGAATGGTCTGAGAGGGTCCTACCTCAGTCAGCACTTCTCTAATCCCTACAAGGGCCTCTATTGACCAAAAAGTCAATTCTAGTATGACTCTTGTGTGCAGCTGAATAAAACGTCATGTCCCTGCCCCTATTCAAAAATTCATAGTTGGGTCAACCAAAGCTGCCTGCCTCAAAAACTTAGCCAGGGCTAATTGGGCCTTGGTCTTCGCCTACTATGTGGGGTATCCTGTCCTCCTTGTTGTCAAAATAGATATTCCAGTCACCAGCCAGGATAAGGAGTGTGGGGAAGGGTAGCTATGTCCCCTCTATTGAGGCGAAACATGTAGGATCAGGGGAGTTGGCCCATATAGAGATGCGACTGAGACTGCCCTACCTAACAAAGTGCCGACAAATAGATCACCCGACTATCTTGTCTAGTTAACACTTATGCCACTTCATATGGGCAGGATTTCTTTATTAAAATCACCACCCTCCAGAGGCCCTGTCCTTTCCCATTCCGTATACCTGTCCCACCCATCGCCTTGAGACCATCCAGCTCGCCAGTCAGTAGATGTGTCTCTTGTAATGCAACAATGTGTGCCCCTCGTTGTTCAATGTGCCACAAAATAACCATCCTTTTACGTCGACCCCTAAGCCCTTTTACATTCCAAGAAATTATTTTAAAACATGCCATTATCAAACATCAAATTTTCCTTGTAAGCCCAAAAACTGTGCTTCTTTAAGGTCTGCTGTCTTGTCGTTCCCATATTTGGTCTCTCTCTCTCTCCACCCCTGTCCCCCCACCTTTATCCCCCGATCCTTAGATCGACCAACTATCTGATGTGGAGTCATAGATGAACCCGTTCCCATGCACCCCCTCAGCCCCGTCTTCTGACATCGAACCCCGGACTCTGGCTTCTAGGTCCCCCAAAATCCTAAGTGTGAAAACCCCATCTTCTCTACACCCTGTCACCCACTAATGTATTCCATGAGTGCGAGAAAAAATAAACAAAAGGGAGCTTGAGGGAATCCCTCTCAAACCCTCCTTAATAAATTATATCTCGAGCTAACATTGCTCCATTTTAAATTCCCTTACCTCCCGGGGTGACCTCCCTCCAATTACTCGGATTATTTGGGCCCAGATCCTGTAGGCCTCTCCCCTTCTCCACCTATCCCAAAAGCTGGCCAAAGCCCACTTTATACCTAACAGTGCCCACTAACAGGCATAGCGCTGGTTATCCAACCATTTTTGTACTAAATAAATTCCTCCATCACCCCCCTCTAACAATTCCCTCCCAAACTTCAGGGTCCGGGGGACATTCCTGGGTCTAATAACATGAATAGTAAATTAACAATCTCTTTCCCCATGACCCTAAGCTAATGCACCAAAGTCTTATGAAGTAACATCTCTTGACCCTTCAGGGTCCTAAAGGTCCAGTCCTGAATAGTCCCTTAAACATCCAGGTTTTAACCAGAACAATAGAGCCAGCCAGCCTTAAAAGTTTATACTCCCTTGGTCTTCTTCCATCCCAACCATCATATAGGCTCAACCTTCTTTCGTCCTCACTCATTCATGTAGGGGGTTTAAATAAGTCTGGAAGCTCGGCCTGCAGCCCCACCAACGCATCCTTCGCTGTGAGGAACCTCTTCTCTCCAGCCTGGAGACGCACCACCAAGGTAGCAGAAAATTGAAGTCGAAATTTTATTCCTGCAAGATAAAGCTTCTTCTTAATGTCAGCATACTCCTTTTGCTTTTCTCGAATCGCTGGCGTTTGGTCTTGGAAAAACCATAATGAAGCACCATTCCATTGTAGAGACTTCTTTTGTCTAGCAGTAAACAATACATGAGACTTTTCTTTGTAGTTAAGGAATCGCGCATGATTATGACTCTGGGCTTCGCCCGCGTGTGGCATCTCCATCCGTGCCGGTGAGCTCTTCCAAATTATAGCCCTCCCTGAATGGTGTAGGGCCTAGCAACTTTAGCAGGAGCTTCTGCATAAAGTAAACACAGTCAGGGCCTTCGGCTCTCTCTGGTAGCCCTGCCAGGATCAAGTTATTCCTGCGATTCCTTGATTCCTGATCTTCCACCCTTTCCTCCAGCTTTTTCAACCTTTTCCGAATTGTCCCCACCTCCTGGTCGAGCACAGAGACCTTCCTCTCCTGCGAAGAAATCCGGGCTTCAGCATCGCCCATCCTTTGAGCCAGAGAATATAACGCTGGTTTAACCTCAGCAAAGTCAGTCACTAGCCATTGTAACAGCGCTTTAATCTCCCGAATGTCCTCCGTATTTGTGCCCAAGCCCCCATCCTTTCCTGGTTCCACGTCCTGCTCAGGAATAGTAGGTGACTGAGACTTCGGTCTTTTAGTGGCTGGCGCTCGCCCCACCGGGGCTCCATGAATTCGGCTTCCATCTTCCGGCAAGGGCATGGTTTGAACTTGCCGATGCGCCTCCAACAGTTGCTCACTCGCCGGTCTCCCGAATTTCATGGACCTCTAATAACTAACACGGAGTTGCAGCCACACCATCTCCAGAGCTCTTGATGGCTATTTTAACTTGCTTTCTGTTAATCCCGAAGTTGAAAAACAAAAGTTTAATGCTGTGGGGCCTTGGAGATGCTTGGGGTATGTCTTTCCCGATTCAGCTCATCACGTGACCTCTCGCTGCTCTTTAAATTTTCATCTGCCCAGGATTCTATGCTGAGTACAGCCTTGGGCTGTACAATTTCTCCTAGTAGGGGGTGCACATTACCTATTCATGATGAATCCCATTGACAATGTGGAGTGCTACAGAAAAGAATAGTTAAAAAAAATTCAGGGGTGAGTAAATGAAGTTACTACACAAGTTTCTTGGAAAGTAAGGAGATGCATTACAAACAGCTATGTTAATGCTCATTAGTAGAACTGTATGGAATATAAAATTCTGCCAGCAGAATGCCCATGGAATGACCATTCGATTCCACAGAATTTCATGGAATTTGTGTGAAAATTCTGCAGAATTTTGCCAAATTTTTAATTTCAGTTATTTTGATCTAATTTTAAAAGTATTCATCCACATGACACCGGATATAGATATATATGGCTTGCTTAAGTGTTCCAAACTTTTTTTTTATTATTATTTAGTTGTTTAACCAGGAGTAGCACACTAAGCTGAAAGCTTTTTTACAGGAGCAACCTAGAAGCACAGAGAAGTTAAGTGACTTACTCAGGGTCACACAATATGCAAGTGGAAGCTATGGGATTTAAACCCAGGTCTGGTCTGCTGGATGTTACCAGATTTGCAGCTCAGAGCCTTAAACCACTACACTATACTGCCTCCTTCAGAGTTGTAGACTGAAATGGCGTAGAGGTATGGGTAGCCAAACATTTAATCAACAATTTTTTTTCAGGTATTTTGATCTAATTTTAAAATTTCTTATCCACATTTCTTCACAGTTTCACAATTTAGAGAACCGTACAGCATGGGTATGTATACCATATTTTAAGTCTCAAGCTTCAAAGGTGGCTGAGTTATAGGTAGCCAAACATTTTGCCAAAATTTTAATTTCTGTTATTTTAGCGTAATTTTGATAGTATTTGTTAAAATGGTATAAAACTTTACAGGTATACAGGTCATCACAACATGTATACATGTACATAGTTTCATATTTCTAGCTTCAAATGGGACTGAGTTATATCCTGACAAACATGTTGCCAAAATTTAAATTTTAAGTTATTTCCCTTGAAATTTAAAACAACATATCCAAATTTAACCAGATTTGAAACACTTAAACTACTATACCACATTGTCATTTCTGACAAAGTTCATATTTACAGCTTTAAATGGGACTGAATTTAAAGTAGTCAAACTTTCACAATATTTTAAAATTACATTTTGCAAGGATGTAAACTGCAAATTTATAAACCCCAGAAACTTTAAAACTGGAGAATGCAATGCCATTATGTTTGGCAGGTTCCTAGACCTTACAAGGAGACTGTGTGTGTCAGTTTTATTAATTGCTTGCTGCCAGAAATTGCAAAATAGCATCTGTACTTAAAGTCAAATTCCTTGAGCTTTTGTGAAAATTGTGGAATTTCATGAAAATTCCATGAATTTGGAATTTGCAAATTTCACTCAGCCTTATCTGTTGGATTCTAATTAAAGAATAGGGGTATGAGATGCACATAGTGTAGGGGGTCACCAAGTTCAGGAGTTAGATACTTAGTTTCACAAAGAAATGGACAGCTGAGCTGGGTAGCACACCAGTGGTAGACCCCCCCCCCATTGTGGCAAGGAAGCAATGAGTGTTAACAATTCAAGGACAGAACAACAAGACTGCCCCACTGAAGCGAGTATGCTTGATAGTGGTATGATCCCCATGAGTAAGCCCTGAGTGGTGAAACCAGCCGGGGTTCATTTTTCCTCCCGTGTGCTTACACTGATTGAATGGGTATGCTTTTTACATTTTAACTAATAAAGCCACAATTTGAATGGTGCTGGTATTGCTTTTTTCTATCAGCAATCCAAATCTGAATGCAGGATATTGATGATCCACTGAATATAGGTCAAAACAGCAGGACAGGGAAAACACATTGGGCTGGGTAAATTAGAAATTCCTAGGAAGGTTTCAAAACAGCATTGCCTCTCCCACCCCCATTGACAAGGAGATGGGATAATTGTTTTAAAGTGCCATCCTTAAAAATCGCTTCAATTGAATGATAGGTGTGAATGATCTCAGCCTTTCACCACATCAGAAACGTATTCAGTCTGCAAACCTCAACAAAAAGGGACCCCCCAAATAATTGTCAGCTTTGTTACAAAACCTGAAACACACATAGTTTTTAAAGCAATGTTTATTGAATGGTGCTGCCTGTTTTACTTGTGAAAACCACTGCACATGAACTTTAAGACTTTGGAGACACATGTCCTATAAGCTTGCTGACAGGGAGTGCTAGACTGTGAGTTTCTGAGATGACATCATCAGCAGCTATTCACTGACACAGGCTTTTTTGAACAGGTGGTGAGATCAGGGTTATAAAATAGCTCATATCTTTAAAATGAAGTAACGTAGAAATCTAATTTTTGGTATGAGATTTCCTGGGGGCATGCTTATTCTAATTCTGTAATGTAGCAGAAGTGGTGTCAGTTGCTCTTTAAGACATACAGGTATACAAAACTTAAAAATAGTCAAAGTAAGTTTTGTTTGGAACATGTATACTATTTTATGCAAGTTCTGATTAAACTAACCCACAACACAGCTTTGTAGGATGGTGGTAGACTTGTAACATGGCTTTTTGTCACCACCATGGTTGAAGAAATCAGTTTGTGACCTGGAGGTCAGTTTGGCTAGTAAGTTTCAAAATGCGATGGCCAATTCAATATTTTTAGTGGCTGCCATTTTCTAGAGCTCAAAAATCACTTCATGAGTCAGTACTCAGCTGGGTAGTAAGTATAAAAATGTGGTAGCAAAACCAACTGTTTTTCTACTCATTGGCTATCTGGTTAACTGATTCATTTCATCATGGTCAGAAAGGAAGGGGAAGGGGTGGTCATGGCATATTCCATATATACTGTATATCTATCTATCTATCTATCTATCTATCTATCTATCTATCTATCTATCTATCTTTCTATATATATTATGCTACAGATACTGAACCATCTGAATAGTGCACTGGGTTCAATATCCTTGGAGGTCATTATTGTGTGGGACCTCAACCTTGATTGGTTTTCCAATTGTTCCAATCCCCTCAAAGACCTTTGTGACACCTTTGGGCTTTCACAACTTATACAGGAAGCAACACACCCGAATAAGAGCAACCCTAGTAACAGCTCCTTATTGGATATTATCCCGGTGAGTAAACCACATCTGTTCTCTCATTCAGGAGTATTTTTCATTGACTTCAGTGACCATTGTTTCATTGCTTGTGTGACGGCTGAGCTAAAACCACCCTCTACCTCCCAGTATATATTTAAAAGGTGCTGTCACAATCTTGACCTGCGTGCATTTCTCTTTGACCTGCAGAACTCTCTGAGTTGGCAAGCTTTCTACCTGGCTAAAACTGTGAATGCAACCTATGACATCTTCCAGAAAATTGTTTTGGGAGTAATTGATATGCATGCTTCCCTAACTAAAACCCATACTAAGGAAAAATCTTGCCCTTGGTTTTTGACTTGTTTGAAAGCTGTGCTGTTTAATAGAGATCTACTCTGGAAGACAGCCAGGAAAATCAAATTACCTTTGGATTGGCTAGCTTTCAGAAAGGCCTGGAACTACTGTTCAAAGCTTGTTTGAGCCAAGAAATCCAATTACTACTGAACTGAAATGGACTCCTCTTCCGAGTGCTTGGCTAAATTTTGGAAAACTATTAAGGATATCAAAGGGCACTTGTCATTCAACTCCCTCCCTGCCAAAATTTCATCTGGTGGCTCTCTTCTAACTGATTAATGATACTCGACTTACTGGATAATCATTTTGCGACTGCTGGGCTAGTGTTTGATTCTTCCCCAGCCAGTAATCTATGTACTTAACCGCATACCAACAACACAACTTGTCTTGCATTTGACCCCCCCTGCTTAAGCCATGACATTTTCCTTCCAGCCCATATCTTTAAAGGATGTAGAAGAATTATTGCTACAGTTGGACACCAGAAAAAGTGCTGGCACTGACTGTACGTATTGAGGCGTACTTTTTAAAACTTAGTTCCATGTCCTGGCTGTTTCAATTACATGTCTTTTCAATCTGTCCCTTACTCAGGGTGACATTCCACCAATATGGAAAACAGCCCAGGTTATCCCTTTGTTTAAATCTGGAGATCCTAGTCATCTAAATAACTATAGACCAATTTCCTTGCTTTCTGTCTTCTCTAAACTGTTGGAAAAATTAATGAACACTCAGATTAGGAACTATATGGACTCCTCCAATCTGCTTAATCCGGCACAATCAGGGTTCAGGTGACATCATAGACTTTGACTTTGACGGCAGATAAGGACCGCTAGGCCCATCTAGTCTGCCCATTTCCCTACCTACAGGATAGGCCGCAGATCCTAGTTAACCAACAGCCTATATCTTCCTATCATAGCATGATATCTGCTCTTACAAAGGTGACTATTGACTGGGAGAGTGCCCTAGATAAGAATTACGTGTGGCTGTTTTCCTTGATTTAAACAAGGCTTTTGACACTGTTGATCATGACCTGCTTCATAGAAACATAGAAACATAGAAGTTGGTGGCAGATAAGGACTGCAAGGCCCATCCAGCCTGCCCATTTTTTCTACCTTATGAATGTGCCATCGGTCTTTACTCTGTCAATGGCCTATCTATTCATGATCATCTGTATTGTTCCCTTATGCCTATCCCATGCTTGTTTGAAGCCATGCATTGTATTCATATCCACCATTTCCTGAGGTAGGCCGTTCCATGCATCCACCACCCTTTCTGTGAAAAAGAACTTCCTTATATTACCCCTTAATCAGCCTCCCTCTAATGTCCTGCAGTGTCCTCTTGTCTTACTATTTTTCTTGTATTGAAACATGTTAGACTCTTTCACCTTGTTAATGCCCTTAAGATGTTTGAATGTTTCGATCATATCACCTCTCTCCCTCCTTTGGCTCTGGGGTATACATATTGAGCTCTGTTAATCTATCCTCATATGTTTTCTGATGCAGTCTCTGCACCATTTTGGTTGCCCTTCTCTGGACTGCCTCCATTTTGTTAATGTCCTTGTGCAGGTGCGGCCTCCAGTACTACATGTAGTACTCCAGATGGAGCCTAACCAGTGTCTTGTACAGAGGGACTATTACCTCCCTCTTACGGCTTGTGATACCCCTACTTATACACCCCAACATCCCTCTAGCCTTACCTATTGCTTTAGTGGTCTGCTTGGATGATTTCAGGTCATCTGTGATGATGATGCCCAAGTCTCTTTCTTCCTTTGTGATTGCCAGCAACTCCCCTCCCAACCTATAGGTGGCTTCAGGGTTTCTTTTTCCTATGTGCATAATCTTGCAGTTCTTTGTGTTAAACCCCAGTTGCCACTCTTCTGACCATTTAGCCAGTTTATCCAGATCTCTTCTCATTCTGCCCACCCCATCTGGATCATCTACTCTGTTGCAGATCTTGATGTCATCTGCAAACAGACAAACCTTACCCTCCAGTTCATCTGCAATGTCACTAATGAAAATATCGAAGAGGACTGGCCCCAGGACTTATACTTGAGGTATCCCGCTTGTGACTTGCATCTCTTCTTACTGTATATCATTTACCACCACTCTTTGTTTTCTTCCAACCCACCAGTTTGCCACCCAGTTGACCAACTTCTGACCCACCCCGAGCCTACCCAGCTCATTATTCAATCTTCTATGTGGAACAGTATCGAAAGCTTTGATGAAGTCAAGGTAGGTGACATCAACTGCACCCTCTTGGTACACCACTCTGGTTACCCAGTCAAAGAAATCTATGAGATTAGTTTGACGGGGCCTTCCTGCTGTAAACCCATGCTTTCTTGGATCCTGTGCTCCTATGGATTCCAGGTATTGCACTATCCTTTCCTTAAGGAATGCCTCCATAATCTTGCCCACTACTGAGGTAAGACTGACTGGTATGTAGTTTCCTGCCTCCTCCCTGCTACCACTCTTGTGGAGCAGAATCACATGAGCCCTTCTTCAGTCTTCTGGGACCTCTCCTGTGCTTAGAGACACACTAAACAGTTCTGCGAATGGCTCTGCTAGTTCCACCCTTAGCTCCTTTATTACCCTGGGATATATGCCATCAGGTCCCATTGCCTTGTCCACCCTGAGCTTAGCGAACTCTTGTGGGATCCTTTCTTTTGTGAAGGGACTTGTGCACACTTCCCTCACCCCTGTTTCCATGGTGCTGAGCTGTGGGCACTGCTCTACCTTCTCCTCAGTAAATACTAAGCAGAATTATCTATTTAGGATAGATGCTCTTCCTTGGTCCTTCTCCACACACTACCCCTTATCCCCTTTGATCTTAGCAATGCCCCCTCTGGACTTTCTCTTTTCACTAATGTATCTATAGAAAGTATTGCCCCCTTCTTGCTACACTCCATAATACTGGTCTGGATTTCATCTCTCTGAAATGGTTTTCTAGATACCTAACAGGGAGACTTTAACCGGTTAAAGCTGAGGGAGAACTTTTGCCCTTACAACCTTTATTGAGGGGTGTGCCCCAGGGTTCCATATTTGGACCCCTGCTTTTCTCATTGTCTATTAATAGCATCAACACTGGAATTAAAACAGCCAATATTCATCTCTTTGCAGATGACACAGTCCTTTACTTTGCTAGACGAACCCCAGTATCTGCCTGCATGGACCTCCGACTAGAGTTTAATCATCTGCAATCAAACCTTTAGAGCCAAAAGTTACTCTTGAATGCTAAAAACACAAAGGCAATGCTTTTTTCACCTTACGTCAATGCAATAAATCCTGCCTGAATTGGAGCTGTACCACAAATTACGATTTTTAGGTGAATGTCTAGACTTCATAACGAAATTCATATACCTGGGGGTGTAGATTGATTGCAAGCTTTCTTTTCTGGACCATATTGAGGAGATGCCCAAAAAGCTTAAGCAGAGACTTGGTCTCTTGTTTAGGATCAAACACTTCCTTACACAGGATGCTAGAAAAAGACTGATACAAACTACTTTTCTTTCTATCTTGGACTATACTGATTTCCTCTATTGCCAAGCTCCTAATACAACATTAACCAAACTTGATACTATTTAACACAAAGCCCTAAGACATATCTCTGGAGCATCGTATTCTACACACCATTGCTCCCTTTACTCCTTGGTGGGCTGGTCTTCCCTTAAATTCAGAAGGCAAAGAAATGCTGCCCTCTGGACCTTCCGGGCAATCACTAAGAAGCTCCCACAGTACATTTCAGATTGTTTACCCTGCTGTACGTTAGGTAGTTATGCTCTGAGAAGCCCCTCTTACATTTCCCTAACTATCCCCAAAGTCTAGTCACGCTTTAGCAGGGTCTCAATAATTTATGCACTTCCTCAACTCTGGAATAAACTCCAAAAAAACATGAGAATAGCCTGCTACATTAATCTGTCAGGGTTCAAATCATTATATTCAAATTTTGTTAAGGAGTCTGGCAAGTTCTTTCCTTGATTTTTGGCTAAAAGTATACTGACCTTAGACATTGTACCCTCCGTTTGACCTCCACTGACTCCCCCATGTGTGTTTTACTCACTCTGTTCCTCCTCCCTCCTTTCTCCACCTTAAGTTGTTCCATGTAACCATTGTCCTTCCCTGCATGGTTGCCCACACTGCCTTGTTCTGTTGGTATGTTCAATGCATATATTGCTATGTGACTGCTACCTATAAGTGTTATGTTAGTATACATATTTACAAATGTATCTTATTCTATGTAATGCCTTTACTTTAATTTTTTGGAATATTATTCTGTGTTTGATCATGTACCTGTCCAGGTCCATCTTGGTGTTTCACTTGGTAAAATAAAGATTTTGATTATATGTATATATATATATATATATATATATATCTATATATTAGTGGAACAGTAGTAGTGCCACTATGGTTAGGGTTGAGTATCCCATTTAAGGTTAAATGGTGATATTTTGCACCTTAATAACTTTGCCACTGTAAAACAGATGTGCCTGAAATTTGGCAG
Source organism: Neoceratodus forsteri (assembly GCA_016271365.2). Taxonomy (NCBI): domain Eukaryota; kingdom Metazoa; phylum Chordata; order Ceratodontiformes; family Ceratodontidae; genus Neoceratodus; species Neoceratodus forsteri. The sequence goes on along the minus strand of CM057450.1, from coordinate 1,196,673,889 downwards.
GCCCAGAGCAGTAGCATAGATCTTGGGATCTGTCATGTTTTGTACTGGTCAAATATATGGTTGTGGAGTTATTAAGCAACATTCATAGCGCATTTATGCTTTTTTGTGCATTCTTTGCTCGCGCCTGCAGATTGCATGGTTTGCATGACCGTTTTGAAAACTTCAGGAAACATGCAACCAGAGTCCCCAATGTGTAATCTGTAGTGTTGCAAAGCAGTGTCACACTAGCGACACTTTCATGATTTTTTTGTGTAAGTGTCGCAAATCACGACACTACTTTGCAACACTATGGCCAAAATAACAGGAATTGTTTGCCACCCTGCTGCAAAATAATGGTTTGGTCTTTTGAGCTGAAATTTGGTGGGAAGAAAGCCAACATCCAACAGATGTGCCTTTTGGTAGTTTGGTGAAAAGATGTTGCAGGGATGCAAAGTTATGATACTCCAAAGTTGATGCTTTTTCCCATAGACTAACATTGCGGCGTCTGCCACGCGTTTTGGGGCCCATATCTCGGAAACAGTGCGATATATGGACTTTTCTCCAGAAAAATGCTTTGCCCCCCTCCAGGGGGTTAAGTAAAAATCTAGCCAGGAAAGTCATGAATCATATGAAATTTAAATTTGTTTTCTACGTCGTACGGTTCCTGAGATATAAGCAGTTTAGTATTCCAAGACCTCATTTTCTGGTCCGAGGCCCATTATTATGCATACATTCTTACCCCAGGAGTCCTTTAGCATCAGTAACTTTTTGCACTTAGCTGGCTAGGTGCAATTGCCCTGGAGGTGTGCCTTTAAGAGATTTTTTTAAAGAGCATAGGGCTAGCCAATCAAAATACAGGAGGGGGAGTGAACTGAGTGAAAGCTGTTGACTGCTTCAGAATTTTTTCTCTGCTGGACTGAGCATATTGCCTCTGAGGTGTCTCCCAACTTTCCTTGTTGACAGCCTCCTAGTGCTTATATGGGTAAAGTTTTTCTCATAAATCTTTTCCTTTAGTGTGCTGAGTGACAACTTTTACTTTTTCATTAGCGGTTCACAGATTTTTTATTTTTAGCTTGACGTGCTATTTAGACTTTATTTTTACTGCGACTATTTACTTTAAAGCCTAATTTTATCCTGGGTGTTTATTTTCTTCGGTTTCCTTCATTTTTGACTAATTTCTTGTGGGAACCATCGAACTGGGGACAGTTGCTGTGTTTTTTACCTGAGACCTCACAGAGTTTACCGTGAGGCACCTGCAGTAGATTTCAAATTTAAACAGTGCCTGGGGGGTTTCTCTCTAGATTGGCAATTATGAGGAAACCTTTTTTGTTATATTACTGGACCCTGGTATCATCTGTGTCGGGACTGTCCATAAGGGTCCAGCAGCCACCTGTGCACAGTTGAGTATTACTGGTTTTCTATTAAGATTGGCACTGGTATAGATCCCAGTTTTACAACCAAAAAAAAAAAGGCACTGGTAATAGACAGAGTTTATTAACTGGGGCAGGACTGGCCGGTGGCATTTTCACAGAAATCTGCACTCAGTTTATAGGTCCAGAACTGGTTTGCTTTGCTTAAATTGGTGAACATAGCAGACAAACCTTTGATAATTATGGCTGAGGATAAATCAAAGGTTTTCAATGAGGGGCCATTCAAAAACACTAATACCAAAAGCAGAGGTGCTGAGGAACCCTCCAGATCCCAGTCAAAAAATAAAGCTTCCAAAGATGAAGTTCCTCACAAATTTCACAAATTAAAAAACAATAAGAGTGACGAAAAAAAGGAAGCGTGATCAAGCCTCTGATGAAGTGGCTAAAAAGAAACTCTGTCAAGACAGATATGCTCCCGTTGCTCCTGGGAAAGCCAATAGTGAGACAACAGGCAGCTTAAAGCATTCAGAAAAAACAAAGCACTTACAAACTGTGCAGGTTCTTCCATCAGTGCAAGATATTGGAAAAGCATGGCAACTGTTTCAGACCCCTCAAAAGATGGGTCCTCTATTTACTGGGGCTGGCAAGCATTCTTCCACAGTTCTCTGTTCTGTAGACTGTGAGGGTGATGCAGATGATGATCAATTCTATGATGCCCCTGACATGGATTTTGAGGGTCTGTTGGCACAAAAACCAACCTCTGGTGATCAATACCATCGGAAAGATTGTTAAAACCATGATCCAGGAAGCAGGGCTAGAAACCGACAGAAGACTCACAAACCATTCCATTCGGAAGCACCTGGTGCAAAAGCTGACAGATTCTAACATTGCCCCCACAGAAATTATGCAAGTTTCTGGACATAAGAAGCTTGAATCTCTCAATGCATACTCCAAATGAAATGACAAAAAGCAAAGAAAAATATCAGACTTACTTAGCAACCAAGTGAATGACGAGGAACAATCCTCTATTTCCAAATCTGCCTCTCACAGCATTCTGAACATGAAACCTGGAGCACCTGCTGCCTGTTACATGGACACGCTCCCAGCCTGCTTCAACAATCCAGTCATTAATGCATCACATATAACATTTAACATTATACAAGATAAATATACCAAAGTAAGAACTGTCACTTACTACTATGTACTTGAACAACTCTAAACATTCTTTTTTCTCTCCACAGGACACCAATATTAACAGACAGCCAGAAAAATACACAGAGTCTTAACATCAGACTTGGATACCGACTAAACCCCAAACTGCAAAATGAAACAGTCAGACACTACAATCATCACTCCCCACATTATAAAATATTGATTTCCTGATTTGCTGACTTGAAAATGTTCACTTTCAAATAAAAGTGTAAATGAGTTCTTGACATGGAGTTCCACAAAATACACCCTATATCTTTATCAGGACTCCGTGGTGAATAAAACTGCAAAACACTAAATAAAATTCATTATGTTTGCACAGAGCATTTGCCCACAATAAACAAAATAACCTAAATACACAATCTCACAAATTACCCCGACTCTCCAGCTGACTTCCACCCCTCAAACATAGCAACCAAACAAAGCATACATAGCACAACCATAAACAACCACAAACCTAAAACAAAATTATTTCAAAGATGCTCTCACCCCATTTGTGTAAATAGCACACATGATGTGCAGATCATGAGATATGGGAAATATTCTTCGGCACACATGAGAATACAGAGCTCACTCTGCAGGAGTTAGGATATTTCCCATATCTCACTCCTGCCCATCATGTATCCCATATATATATATTTATAAAATGGGTAGGTAAAATGATAGAAATCCCACTAATACAATTGGACAGAACACATCACATGACTGTGCATTATTTCCCAATGACCGCACACCTCCCAGCATGACCGCACAGCTGAACTACTTCCCACTCTGACCAGAACCTCATCACAAAGTGACTGCAGTGTATCACTCCACAACTGTAAACAATATCATCACTCACGCAGAGACCAGTGAAAGAAAAGCAGCACACCACTGCCTCAGTCTGACAGAAAACAAAACATCTGACAGAAAATGTCAGGAAATGGCAGAATTACCACATACCTCAAAGGACCTTGAATCAATCCTCAGCAAAGATGACTGGTACAATGATGATCTCTTCAAAGAACTTGAACAAGACTTACCTGAGCAGCCACTTCACAATCCAGCACAGCAAACAGTGAGTAGACATGCCAGCCTTGACCCTGAAGAAATAGATAGCATAGAAGAAGACAAAGCTGAAAAAATACAAAAAAGCAACCTGTCTGGGCAACAAAAGTATTTACAGACTGGGTAGCAGAAAAGCAAATAGAGCTTGATTTAAAAACAGTAACACCAGATAAATTAAACACAACCTTGAGAGAATTTTATGCCACAGTTAGGAACTCTTCTGGTGAACAGTATGGAGTATCAGGTTTTATTGGTTTAAGAGCAGGACTCCACAGGCATTTAAATTCACTGCCTCTATCACGACAAATGAATCTTGAGACAGACACAGATTTTCAATCTGCAAACAATGTTTTTGTCTCCGTCATAAAAAAATACAGGAAAGACGGCAAAGACTGTACTCAACACCATGAATGTCTCACAGAATCAGACTTCAAAAAGTTGAAGCACTCTCCAGCACTATCACCAAACACTGCTGCAGGACTAGTCAGAAAGATCTGGTTCGACCTACAAACATTCATGGCTCGTAGAGGAAGGCAAGGGCAAAGAGAACTAAAAAGAGACTCTTTCCACATAAAAACTGATGAAAATGGCTTATAGTATATAACCCTAAAGTACAACCCAGACAGCAAAAATCATAAAGATGCCAGAGAGTTAAACCAAACCACTTTAAGAGGCTTTGTTTTTGCACAGCCAAATGATCCTCTGTACCCTGTTCTCTCTTACAAAAAGTACCTCAGTAAATGCCCACCTGAAACTACAGCTTTTTTTCTACACCCCAAAAGAGCTTCACAAGACTTATTAGACAAGCAAAAAACCTGGTACAGTAAAGGACCTATGTGAATTAATTACTTATCTTCTCTCATGCCTCACCTGTCTATGGAAGCAGGACTGTCTCGTCACTACACAAATCATTGCTTAAGATCCACAGTTGTTCAGATGCTCTCCTCAGCGGGTCTCGAATCATGACAGATCATGGCTGTAACAGGCCACAAATCGGAGGGGAGCCTAAAATTATACTGGGCACCCACGCTACACGACAGAAAAAACTGGTCAAATACTCTAGCTGGCACAAGCTCATCAGACTGCCAACCAGTACCCAAATTCACAGGTTTGCCCCAAACCACCGACATTCACAAGCGAACAGCAGCTGAACCACCAGAGACACCAGTGTACACTACCGCGGAGCAGCAGCCCGCGTTTTATGAGATGCTGGGAGCTAAAATACGTTCTGCTACAGACACACGTCAAAAGGAACTAAACAAGTCTCACCTAGGAACAGAGGAAACAGAAACTCACCCCATCCAGACAAATAAAGAGTCCGAAGACTACAAAGCCAATTTCCTCACAGAAAATGACCCCAGAAGCTACGTAGAAATCACCGTGCAGCCCCAAACCTCAGCCGTCCTCCAACCGTTGCTCAGAGAGCCTCCACAAAACCAACACAAAGCAGTCCAACAAAAAATGAAGAGCCTCAACTACTCCCACAACACTTACCTGCAGGACCGCATCCATTTGCACCGTACATGCAAAACGTCACGGTGCTCGGCAACCTGCAGTTCAATATATATTACAAATAAAAAAGAAGGAACAACCAATTCAAATAAAAATTGCAAACCTTTCAGTTAAAATTTCAGCACTTCTTGCCACTCGAAGGCACTGTTCACTACACGTTCTGTTTGCAAGATGAACCACTCTTAAAGTGACAGTATTCAGTTACAGTTAATGTTCAACTCTTAAAGCCACAGTACCTTACCTACTTGAAATGGTAATGCTATACAGAACCACTAGTTCTCTGCAAAGTTAAAAAGTACACACTTCTACTGTTGTTCTGTTCAATGTTTATTCATTAAAACAAATTCATATCAAACAGCCTATTCTGTATTTCTTTCATCTTATACCATTTCCACACAGCACTATTTTATCACAACAGGGGCCATTTTATAAGATAGATAACCCACTCTTGGGTGTGCGGTCCTGCTCTGATATAAGCATACCTTAGGTGGTTGAACGCACTTTGCCTTCGGCCTCGTGTGTCACAATGCACATCAAGGCATGCGTATATCAGAGCACGACTGCACACCCAAGAGTGGGTTATCTATTACACACACACACACACACACACACATATATATATATATATATATATATATATATATATATATATATTTATGCAATAGGGCTGGACATATATTCAGTGTGATAAATGCGTTTGTCTAAGTCACTGCATGTATAAATCAATTTATACATAGAGGCCCAGATATTCAAAAGGGTTGCGCATGGCGCAACAGTGTTGCACCATGCACAACCCACTGATGTGCCTTGGCACGATATTCAAACGGGAATTGTGCCTGGCTCAAATCCCGATGCGCCAGAGCGCATCAGTAATGTGTGCAGGTGCAGGTGGGGGGGGCGTGCCCATGCATACTCTGCACAGCCTGATATTCAGCCCGGGATGTGAGGAGCCATGCATGTGCAACCCTGACCTGTGCCAGCACAAAGTTGATCCAAAAAAAAAGGAACATGGATGGCCACCCACAGGTGAGCTGCCACATTGCAGGGCACAACACAGCAGCTGCCACCTGGGGGTGGCCACCCTAGCTACGGCTGCACCTCTGTGGTGGAACCCCCCCAACCGGATCGCAGGCATTGGTGTTTAAAACAGACTCCTATATCCCTGGTGGTCCAGTGGACTGCTGTCTGCCCGGTTGTGGGCTGAAGTAAAAGAAATCATCAGCCTACATCCCTGGTGGTCCAGTGGACCGCTGACAGTCTGATCGCAGGCTGAAGTAAAAGAAATCATCAACCTATATCCCTGGTGGTCCAGTGGACCGCTGACAGCCCGATCGCGGGCTGAAGTAAAATGGAGAAACCTATATCCCTGGTGCTCCGGTGGACCCCTCCCCACCCACCCATTGATCCCACTGCCGCTCCCCGGTCAGTGGCGGCAGTAACACCCCCACCACCTGCGCCCCACCGCTTCGCTAACACACAGTCGGTAGGGCTGTACACCCATTGGTCCTGGCGTGAAGCCAAAGGGCGTGCAGCCCATACCATAACCACACATTCAGATATGTGAATGGATCCATTCACATATCTGGAATATGATAATATGTATGGCTGCATGCCCATTGGCTCACGCCGGACTAATGTGTCCAGCCCACTGACGGTGTCAGTCGGTGGGTGGCAGGGCAGCAGGCAGGTGGGTGCTGCTGCCCACCACTGACCGGGGGCGGGGTGGTGGGGGTCAGTGGGTGGGTGGGGAGGGGGTCCACTAGACCACCAGGGATATGGGTTTCTATTATTTACTCGCCGCATCGGGCTGTCAGTGATCCACTGACCACCAGGGAAATAGGTTTCTTTATTTTTTACTTAAGCTCACGATCGGGCAGACAGCGGTCCACTGGACAAGCAGGGATATTGGGATCTCTTTTATGTTACAAATGCCCGTGATCAGGCTGTGGGGCACATTGCCACACTGCAGGGGGCGTCAGTCCCTGGCAGCTGCTGCCTGGCCGGGCGCCATGCACAAGTCATCGGGGATCGGTGCACCTGCATGTAAATGGGGCCATAATGACATGCAAATGGCCCCATTTGCGCCTTGTATAAATTATGGCCCCATTTACATGTCAGCTTTTGAATATCACGGTTGCTGCACCTTGGGCAATGGAACTTGTGCTAGCGCATCCCCTGCTCCACTCTGGCCACTTGCGCTGACGCAGTGCCGCTGCCATGCGCACTGCGAGATGGCCAGGAGTGGATATTCAATGATGCTGAGCCATGGCGCAGCTCCGTTGAATATCATCCAGTCAACGCTCCTGCACAGCCAAGTTGCGCTGCGCCCAGGCTTGCACCACAGCCTGGTGCAGTTTGAATATCTGGGCCACAGTGACCATTTATACACACGGTTACTGTGTCACAAATCTCTTTATAATTCATTTAGAATGTTTGGCCTCAGAAGCAGTACTAACCATATTCAAATGGGAATAACTTTAAAACAAAAAAAGATAGCATGGTACTGTGAGCACGAAAATTGTTCAGCACAAAATAATCTACAAAATGAGTGGTGTTTCATTTATAGATACCTTTTAGTTTTTTTTTAATAATTAGCAAAAAACAGATATATAGATTTTTTACAAATAGCAAAAAAGCAGAAGAAAATTTAATTTTGTGTTCACTTTTTTGACAAAACAATTTGAGTAACTTTAAAACAAAAAATGATAGCATGGTACTGTGAGCATGAAAAATGTTCAGCACAAAAATATCTACAAAATGAGTGGTGTTTCATTTATAGATACCTTTTAGTTTTTTTTTATAATTAGCAAAAAACAGCATAAAATTCAATTTTCTTTTCCCTTTTTTGACAAACAAATGTAAATAACTTTAAAATGAAAAAGGTAGCATAGTACTGTGAGCATGACATTTGTTCAGCAAGAAGTTTTCTATAAAATGAGTGGTGTTTCATTTAATAGCAACCACTATGGTAGGCAGACATACTCTAGGAAAGTTAACCAAAACTCCCAGAAATTATCATTTAAAATAAAGATAAACAGTCAAAACCAAATGTTCCTGCACTGATAGAAAGCATCCCTATTGCATAAATGAAATATACAATGGTGAGCTGTCAGATAAATGATTTATCTACACTTGTGCTGTTTGACCTCGGATACCTCACTCATGGCTTCTGCCACTCTGAGGTTACCCGAGGTCAAACAGCACTTGTGTAGATAAATCATTTATCTGACAGTTCACCATTGTATATCCTTATATATATATATATATTGTTACATGGTAGTAGCTACTATAGTTAGGGTTGAGTACCCCATTTAAGGTTAAAGTGTGACATTTTGCAGCTTAATAACTTTGCCACCATGTAACAGATTTGCCTGACATTTGGCATGCATGGAGTGGTACCATAGATCTCTGGATCTGCCAAGTTTTCTAATGGTCAGATATATGGTTGTGGAGCTATATAGCACCGTAGAAAGTTGCATTTATGCTTTTTTGTGCATTCTTTGCTCGTGGCTACAGGTCATACAGTTTGAGTGACCAGTCTGAAAACTTCAGGGAACATGCAGCTGGGGTCCCAGATGTGCCTTTCAAAGATTTCACGAAAAAATATTAAATGGTTCAAAAGTTATTCAAAAAACAAGTTTCCTATTATAGTCAATGGGAAAAGTTAACAAAAAGTTCGACAGTGTCGCAAATGCAGTTTTTTGAGTCTCAAATTACCCCTGTAGTGTCACAAATCCACCATCTTGTTTTCAGTTGGTGGTCACAGAAATGCTTGGCATTTAAATTTGGGACCCTCTAGGGACACAATTCTTGCTGTGTTCACCTGGTCGAGTCCTGAGGACGCTAGCCATGTCTTTTTTGGGGGGTTAAACACTCCAGAAATATGTTTTTAAATTTTTTGTAAAAAATAGTGTCACCAAGTAGTGTTGCACTTGTGACACTTTCGTGCTTTTATTTGTGAAAGTGTTGTGATTTGCGACACTACTTTGCAACCCTATGCCCAAAATAATAGAAAATCTTTGCCGCCCTGCTGCAAAAGAACAGTTTGGTCTTTTGGGCTGAACTTTGGAGGGAAGAAAGCCAAGATACCACATATCTGCCTTTTGGTGGTTTGGTGACAAAATATTAGAGGGTTGCAAAGTTACAGTAATCCGAAGTTGAAGATTTTTCCCATAGGCTAACATTACGATGTCCACTGAGCCTTTCGGGGCCCGTATCTCGAAAACACTTCGAGATATGGACTTTTCATCTGAAAAATATTTAGCCCCCTGCTGGGGGGGCAGCTAAGTACAAAACTTACAAAAGTAGCCAGGAAAGTCATAAATAATAGGAGATTTTAATTTTTTTTCTACATTGGATGGTTCCTGAGATATAAGCAATTTTAGTATTCCAAGTGTTCATTTTCTGCTCCAAGGGCCATCATTATTCATACATTCTTTCTATTCATTGTGCTTCTGAATGCACCTTTTTAAGGGAAAAAGTGTGTGCATTTGGGTTACTGTTACAGTCAGCATTTTCACTTGCGTTTCTGTTACTGTTTACCCTAGCATTTCCGTTTACATCACCGTGTGCATTACCCTTTGCGTTTGCACTTGCGTTTGTGTTACTGTTACCATTTATGTTGCCATTACTGTTTTTGTTTGTGTTTCCTTTTGCGTCACCATGTGCATTACCATTTGCGTTTGTGTACGTGCTTCCGTTTGCATTTCCCTTTGCGTTTCTGTTTCCTTTGACATCATTGTTGTGTTACCCTAAGCATTTGCATTTCCAATTGCATTACCATGACCGTGTGCATTACCATTTGTGTTTGCATTTCTGTTTGTATTAGTGCACCCTTTTGCATCATCTTTGGTGTTACTGTAGCCATTTGCATTTCCAGTTGTGTTACCATTACTGTTTGCATGTTCGTCACCATTTGCATTTGTGTCCCTGTTGGCCTTAGCATTTGGGTTTTGGGTAGCGTTCCCATTGTCAATTGCATTACTGTTTCCTTCGGCATCACCGTTGCCATTACCATTTGCATTTCTGTTTGCGTTTCTCTCACCCTTTGCATTTTCATCACCATTTGTGTTTTGCATTACCATTTGTGTTACCATTTCTGTTTTCATTAATGTTTCCATTTGTGTTTCTCTTATCATTTGTGTTATTATTTACATTTGCATCACCATGTGCATTTCTGTTTGCACTTGCATTTGCCTTACAGTTAGCATTACTATTTTATTTTACCTCACTGTTTCCATCACCGTTTGTGTTAACATTATCGTTTGTGTTTTTGCGTTTACGTAGTGCACCGCACTATGTTCTGTGACACATAGCACAACCAGTGTGTGGTTGATTGGTGTGAAACTTGATGGTAGGCAGACCTTTTTTCAAGGAACATGCCATTTTTTTTTGGGTGAAAAAATGTTGTTCTGTTCCAGAGTTATGGCCATTTGAAGTTGCCCCGCTGCGCAGTCTGCCATTTTAGTGCATTTTCGGCCACGATTTCTGTCATTTTGTGTTGGAAGACTTCTTAAAGGTACAGAAACATAAAAATTGAATATCTCTGGAATGGTTTGGTCTTTTCACATGAAATTTGGATTGTGTTGAGTGAATGTAATGGAGATGCGACTTATGCTGTTTATATTTTTTTTAAATAATTTGCTGCAGAGATACTGCATGACACAGTTAACATTTCTCGGATAACATTCTACACGGTGCTACTGCCTTTAAATTTATAGTGTAGGTAGCCCTAGTGGCTCAGAAGTGCCTTGCAGTGGTTTTGTGTGTAAAACATTAACAGGTTAGGAATTATGCCACTCTGATGAATGAAAATTTGGTTCATTACACTTCAAGAACTTCTGAATCATGTGTATGATTTGCCTGGCATTTGAAATGTACAAAGATTAGTAATTCATCTTTCAGTTTGCCAATTTTCGGGTTTCTGACACTTACAGTTGCTAAATTGTGTATGTTACGTTGTTTGCCCATGGTGCTGTGCGACTGTTGAACAGATGTACACACAATTCTGGACATACGGTGTGCCATGGTACATGTATTCATTTATCAATTTTCATTTTGCTCGGTCATACAGGTTTTGCATAGCACAGTGACAAAAAAAAATCACATGGTGGGAGTGCACCCACCACCACATTCCATTGACTATTTTTAGTGTACATTCTCAAAAAGAGGAGTAATTCATGGCAAAAAATTCCATGTACTGCATCAGTTAGGGTTGTTGCATAGCGACAAAATCGAGGAAATTTGGTGTTAGGGTTGAAAACCCTAACTGCTCATTCCCTCCCACCCCCACCACCACACACACACACACACGTACATGCAAGTAGGAAGCACCAACTTTGGCCGACAGTTACAATGCCGACCTCCCCCACAGTGATGGCACAATACTGATGCAGGTATTGTTTAAGCCTGTTTTAAAGGTGTTTTCTGTGGGGGGCAATGCCCCCCACACCCCAGTTTTAGGATTCAACTCCAGGTTGGAGTTGGTCCGAGGAGGGGGCGACTGGGGGGAAGGCGAAACAAAAAGGACCATTACCGTGAATGTCACCATAATGGTCTTTTTTCCTGTTTCGCTGTCGGGGTCTCGACCAAAAGGGGTGCACCGATGCAAGTGGGGAAGGACCAAGGCAGCACAACCAATCACACACAACCAGCAGCAGGTAACAGGAATAACATACAACTATCTAAAGCACAAAACCACACACCCATGCTCCCATCAGGCTGTGGCATGGGGACGTCATTGCTAACTCTAAACCCAGATATACCACACACTGCAAAACACATATCACAACTGACAACTGGGCATGTTGGGCCACACGCTGCCACCAACACATAACACAGAGTACACATATGGTATTTTGGAGTTCGCAAGATCCAAAAGAGGATTTTGCACAATCCCTGAAATACTTTCAAAAATGACTTTTGCAAATGCGACAGTGTCGTACTATGCATTTGAGATACTTCTGTGTTTGTGACAGTATTTTGTAACACTATTTTGCATGCTTTTGCAAATGTGACACTGTCGTGTCTTCAGTTTGTGACACTTTCATGTTTGAGAAAGTATTTTGCCAAAGTATGCTCCTAATGACTGCACATCTTTGCCATCATCCTGCAAGCAAATGATTCGGTCCTTTGCGCTGAAATTTGCAGGGTGGCAAGACCTGTCCCACAGATGTGCCTTTTCCTGCTTTTGTGCTAAAATACTTAAGGATGACAAAGTTACACTGTTCCAAAACTGAGCAATTTGCCATAGACTAACATTGCGGTGCCCATTATGCCTTTCGTCACCCATATGTTGAAAATGAAGTGAGGTACACCGTTTTCGTTACTGCCAGCTTGGTTCACCTTTATGTGAACTAACCTCGTAGAACAACTTTGTAAATAATGTATGATATTTGAAGTTGGATTTCTCCACTTCTTACAGTAACACAGGAATACACCTCCTGCTGGTTGTGTGTGATTGGTTGTGTTGCCATTGTCCTTCACCTACTTGCATGTGTGTGTGTGTGTGTGTGTGGTGGTGGTGGTGGGGAAGCAATGCGTAGTTAGGGTTTTCAACCCTAACACTGAATTTCCTCACTTTTGTCACTGAGGAACAACTCTAACTGATGAATTAAACAGAGTTTTTTTGCCATGAATATATATATATATATATATATATATATATATATATATATATATATATATAGTACTGTTAGTTATGGTAGCCTGACAGTTTCTATGTTAAAACCCTAACTTTGCAACATAATGAGCACCTTTCACGGATTTTTCTCCTTTTCTGCAAAATCATCAGGAGGCTCCCTTACCTGACTGGGAGTTCCTCCATAGTAGTTGAAAATGTTCTCTTTATCCCTCTAAGGAAGGGAAGGGATTGTATTTTGCCCCCTAGGGGGTTAGCCACTTGATCCCTTTCACTTTCTGATAGCCGACATTGTCCCAGCGCTTCCTTGTTTTGTGAGGTCACTATATGCCTAACATGGGGATGGGATCCCTGCAAGTCTATGAGGCAGCTTTTTAAAACTTATTTTTACGATTTTAACCCAACTTGTAATACAACCAGAGCCAGAATTCAAGTATCAAGAACCTTGTTACTTGAACACTGACTCCAATTTGTACTACAAGTTGGGTTAAAATCATAAAAATATGTTTTAAAATGTTCGTGGAATGATTTTCTGTGGAAAAAAAGTTGTTTCATGGAATGTTATTCTGCAGATTTCAATATTTTCAACGGAAATGGTTGTAGAATAATTGTCCACAGAAAAAGTGCTGTTCCATGAAATATTGCAGCAGGTGGAATTCTGCAGAAGACCCAATAAAATTCCAGTGGAAATTTCACCAGCGGAATATGCATTCCTCACTAATTTCACCAGCAGAATTCCACAGTCTGCACAGCACTACTTGTGTTGTTTTTGAGATCTGCATATGTCATTTTCCTTTGAACATCTAATTTTTTTCTGTACTTAACATAGGTTTTTGGATTTGCTGTCATGTACAGCCTTGATGGTATGGAATTTTTTTCCTAAACTTTCAGGTAGAAGCAGGCTGTGAAAAGGCAGTGTCATTCAAAAGTTTTGTGAAAAATATTAAAGGATTCTAGAGTTACAAGCATTTAAAGTTTAGCTTTTTAGCTGTTGTAAGCATGCTTAGTAGGGTTGTCTTTGATAATGTTCTGATATGAGATGAAAAATTCCATGTTGCGAGACTGTGTTTTGCTTTCACCACTTGCTTCTCTACGTTGTGTTGTGATAGCCACCATCTTGTTTTTCTCCCCCTATGTAAATTACATAGACAATACATACAAATGAGTTATGTTTAAAAAACGAGCACCTACACCTAGCTAAATGGGACCCTTTAGCTAGATTCTGGAGTTTTTATTTTTTAATCCAGATATACCATTTCTGGGCACCTCAAAATATAGGGTGCTTAGCTTAGCGAAAGGAGCCGCTCCCCCACATTCTCCGTATGAGAACAGTGGGACTTTCTTGACATCTGCAGCTGAATATGGAGACCTGTTGCCAGCTTGTGTGCCAATAGTGAGCTGGCAATCGGTTTTGATCTGTCTCTCTCTGTCTGTCTATCTATCTATCTGTCTATCTATGGTCTCTATCTCTGTCTGTCTGTCCATCTATCTATCTATCTATCCATCTATATGTCTATCTATCTGATGTGGGGAGCGCAGTTATCAGTATCCACCGAGGAAAAAAGATTGGGATGGGATGGTCACAGGTCATATGAATCACACTGCACAATGTAGGAAAGCATCGTCGAAGGCCAATAAAATGCTGAGGTGCATAGCAAGGGGAATCACCTCAAGGAGTTAGGAGGTGATCCAGCCATTGTACAGGTCACTGTAGATGCCTCACTTAGAGTACTGCATACAGTTCTGGTGTCCCTTCTTAAAAATGGACATCAGACTGTTGGAAGGGGTACAGAGAAGGGTGACTAAGATGCTAAGTGGAATGAGGGAAAAGCCCTACAAATACAGGTTATGGACACTCAGTGTGTACTCCCTGCGGGACAGAAGGGACAAGGGCAATATGATTGAAACCTTCAAATACCTGAAGGGCATAAATAGGGTTAGCAGTGAGGGCCTGTTAAAGTTTCAGAAGGAAGGGATCATAAGAGGGTGTAGTCTGAAATTGGAGGAGGCAGAGGTTCAGAAGAGAGATGAAGAGGCACTTTCTTACAGAAAGGGTGGTGATGGCACGGTATGCATTGCCTAAGGAACTGGTTTTGCAAACATCAGTAGGGGAATTTAAGAGGGGGTGGGACAGGGTCAAGGGCAAAATCATAATGGGAAAGGTTGGGGAGGATGGAGTAACTCAAATGGTGCAATCAGTGAGGAAGGGTTAGAGTAGGTTGTAGGGGGGCAGTATCAGCACTCAACACTGACAGCTGCTCACTCGAGCAGACTTGATAGACTGTGAGGCCTGTAACTGCTGGCTTCTTCGTATGTTTGTATGTACAGAAAGGGCTACAGTCTTTGACAGATTCCTTGCAATTTAGCAACAAATCTTTTTAGATTTCTATCCAGACAGCTTTTGAGAGCCTGTTTACTAAACAGATTGATGCTGCAGTCCAAACCACTGGGACCAGAAGCAGATTCACCAAGTCTCACTCAAACACTGCCAGGAAGCAGTTACTACCTGCATATTGTAAGCAGGAAAGCAGAATACAGACAAAGCCACCCTGAGTACATGCCTGGAGGACTGCAAATTTGATGGAGACAGAATAGAAATATTTTGTACTGAGTATCAGAAGAACAAAACTAAATTGCTAAATCTATTACGTGGACAGTGCTCTGATAATACTATGAATTCAAAGGAACAGAACAGCAGAGGGTATTATTTAATATTATTGTTTTTATAGCATAGAAAAATGCCCTCTGCATATCACAGATGCTTCTTGGTTTCTGGAGCATCACATTTTCCCTGTATAGAACAGTCACTAAAGCGGACTGGTGTGCCCACACTGCTACCACTTGCCAACACCCCTCCTCTCTACGTCACCACATGATGAATAGATGGTGACACTCGGGTACCCACACTGGTGCCACCGTGCAGTTTAGCTGACACTGGGTGCCCAGTCCCCAGTGTTGGATCTAATATTCATTTCATTTAAAGAGCATTTAAAGGGGCAGCTGTTGCCTTCAGTATAACTTAAACAAAACATAATATTTAGACACAGTTCAGTTTATATTTCACATTTGTTCTGTATTTTTCCTCCCCATTATTTTAGTATTGAGATCAGTTGCATGAAAACAGGATTTCTGCTCCTGAAGAGTTCATCCAGTCCTGTTGCCTTCTCCCCACCTGAGCTCATAATGCACTGCTTGTGACATCACAGTTACTCCCATGGCAACAGATTGTGATGTCTCAACAGAGAATTATGACATGAAGTAGGGAGTAAGCTATAGAGGCAGATAAACTCTATGGGATAAAGATCTCATATTCCTGCAAATTTCCTCTGTGACAAAAGATGGGGAGGAGAAATCTACAGAATATATTTGGAATGCTAGCTGAATTGTATCTTATTTTTATGTCTTTCAAAGTTTTCTTTGAGGCGTCATCAGCTCTTCAAATCTGCAAAAAAGAAAACCATCCCTCCATATCTTTACTCATTTAGAAAATGGTCCATCACCAATCTGACCCCCCAGATCCCCAACCAGCCCACCCTGACCTCCCACGCAGCACCCGCCACCCAATACCCCCACACACATTCTCTCACTGACCTGAACATGACCCACAACATAGATCTACTCTCTGATCAAAGGCAGGTTTTGCTGCTGGAACCGGCGACTATGATATGACAAAATAAGATAAATCCAGTTAATATGTTTCAATGGGATTTGAACTTTTATGCATACTTTGTCATTTTTAATATGTTTACACAAGATTTTCAGCATAGCCTTTTTGAGACCCCAAATCGTGACCAAGGGTAGTGGAATTATGCACATCTGGCCCAAAAAGGGATTCTGTGGTTGCTTTGCAAAATCACCTTTTAGGCAGGATTTGAACAGTTTCACTGCCCTTGTTCATGAGATGGGGTCATAAGAAGGCTATGTTGAAAAATTGGGGGTCAAAATATAAAAAAAAAGTTATGAGCATAAGTTGAAATCTTTCTATGCTCGCTAATACCTTACATAATTTTTAATATTTTGACCCCAAATGTTCAGCATAGCATCAGCATTTTTTCACACCATGTAATGAAAGTGACAGCTGTCGTTCTTCAAATCCTGGCCAAGATGTGTTTTCACACCTGTGGTATGGAATTATGTTTCAGTGGAGATTTGAAAATTTTCACCTACCAGTTTCATGAGATGGGGTTATAAAAAGACTAAGCAAAAAATCTGATGTATAAATATAATAAAATGACCAAGTCATAAGTGAACATTGTAATGTTTCAATGTTCACTCATAACTTTACTAATTTTCAATATTTTCACTCCAAACTTTCGACATAGCCATTTATTCATACCACCTCATAAACATGACAGTTGTCATTTTTTAAATCCTGGATAAGATGTGTTTTTACACTTCTGGTGTGAAATGATGTTTTGGCCAATGTACTATAAATGCCACATGTCATGTTTATAAGGGGAGTTATAAAATGACTATCTTGAAAATTTGGAGTCAAAATAAAAAAAAAACAACAATGAAGTCATTAAGAAACTTTGTGTGTAGTGCCAGTGTTGACCCCAGTGGGTATGCTATGTGATCCCATGCCAGTAAGCTAAGTTCAGGGGTGAGCATAGTAACTCAGCTGGATGGGTGGGATGGCTTTGTTATGCAACACCCCCCAAGCCAGGGAATGAACGCTGCAGGGTTTCCCCCATAGGCCCGGGTACCATATAGTGACAACAACACTACTCTTGGTATAAGGCCCTGCACCTCTTCACCTATGGGTGGCAGAGGGCCCTGTGCATTGGTTGACAGATGGACTCTTTGCATTGAGCATCTGTATCTGTGGCCACATGAAGCACAGGGACCAGAGGCTCCTGAACTTCTGCAGCCCACCAGACAGCCCCATGAATTTCTGATATCCATCGCTGCATGGAAGTGCAGGACACACAAGGGCCCTGCACTTCCTTTGGTGGACAGAGACTTCTGGCACAGGACCTAGAGAAAAATGAGGAAAAATGGGTGAACACCACTGGAATGTTCCTTTGTAATACTCTTTATTTTATCCCACATATCAAGGGCCCTTGACATGTGGATAAAATAAAGAAGTATCACAAAGAACATGTTAAGTATCCACTTCTTCTCTATTTTGCTGTGTTTGAAGTCTACTCTGGGATGACCCAACATAAATATATTGAACCTATAGGCATCCTGAACTTTGCATCCAGAAGCAGAACCTAGAGAACCCTACACGTCATCATAGAAACAGACATTGTCAGCAGATAAGGACCCTTGATATGTGTTTGGTAAAATAAAGAGTATTACAAAGGAACATTCCAGTGATGTTCACCCATTTCTTTCTCATATTGCTGTGTTTGAAGTCTACTCTGGGATGACCCAAGACATAAATACATTGAACCTATAGGCATCCTGAACTTTGCATCCAGAAGCAGAACCTAGAGAACCCTACATGTCTGCATAGAAACATAAACATTGTCAGCAGATAAGGACCACTAGGCTCATCCAGTCTTCCTTTAAGTCCTATACATGTATGCAGCCACTGACCCTATGTGGTCAATGGTTTTTCATCACTCCCTACCCCCTCAAGGTTCCCTAGTGCTTGTCCCAGGCATGTTTAAAACCCTCCACTGTGCTTGCTCCCACCACCTCTTGTGGCAGACTATTCCAAGTGTCCACCGCTCTCTGTGTGATGAAAACCTTCCTCACAATTCCTCTTAATCTACCCCCTTCCAATTTAAAATCATTCCCCCTCATTCTAGTACTATTTCTACACTGGAAAAGGTCTCATCACACCTTGTTTATGCACTTGAGGTCCTTGAACATTTCTATCATGTCCAGCTCCCTCCTTTCCTCCAGTGAGTACATATTGAGGTTCCTTAGTCTCTCCTCATATGTTTTGTGGTGTAAGCATGTACCATCTTATTCACTCTTCTCTGGACTGTCTCTACCCTGGTTATGTCCTTGCACAGGTGTGGCCTCCAAAACTGCACACAATACTCCAGGTGAGGCCTTACCAGTGTTTTATACAATGGCATCACCACCTCCCACCTTCTGCTAGTGATACTCTGCCTATGCACCCTAGCATGCCACTGGCTGTCCCTGCAGCCTTTGCACACTGCCTTGATACCTTAAGGTCATCAGAAATTATAACCCCTAGGTCCATCTCCTCTTTAGTGACAGTCAGCACCTCCCAACATCTTGTAGCTCTTCCCAGGGTTCCCTCTGCCTAGGTGCATTATCTTGCATTTCTTTGCATTTGACTGTAAGAAGAAGAGGGGTGTGATGTCATCAGCCCAGAGAGAGAGAGAGAGAGAGAGAGAGAGAGAGAGAGAGGTCATAATAACAAATTTGGTCACCTACTCCAAATTTGCCACTGGGGCTTATGTAGCTCACCCTGAGCTGATTTAATCACTTGGGAACACTGCTGGGTTTGAATTTGCAGCAGTATTTTAATATTTGTGCTTGAAACTTGTAGTGAGATCTGGGTGACCCATGGGAACAATTTCTGGGTCACTTCTCACTACAAAGGATGGCCTGTTGCAAGTGGGTGACAGATAATTAATTTCAAAGCTGTGTACTACACTGCATCTATGGAGTACTTTTACTCTAAGGCACTTGTGCCTCTCTCATGAAATATTTTGTGAGTATTGCTGTGTACTGTCTTTAAACTGTATTTGAGCCCTGTTGACTGTAACAGGAAGAGGGGCGTGATGTCATCAGCCTAGAGAGAGAGAGAGAGAGAGAGGTCATAATAACAAATTTGGCCACCTATTCCAAATTTGCCACTGGGGCTTATGTAGCTCACCCTGAGCCAATTTAATCACTTGGGAATAGTGCTGGGTTTTAATTTGCAGCAGTATTTTAATATTTGTGCTTGAAACTTGTAGCGAGAACTGGATGACCTGTGGGAACCATTTCCGGGTCACTTCTCACTACAAAGGATGGCCTGCTGTGAGGGTCTTGAGGGTTCCAGTGGAGATGTTAGTTTCAGATCTCCTGCTGCAAATATGCCTCATTAAATATACCTTCGCAGGTAATTTGACTGTCTTCTTGATATTACGAAAACCTACCTATACATATTAGTGAATTAATTGGCTACAGCAAGCTTGTTGTCTAAACTATAAACAGAAAATGGCAAGGTGCTTAACTACCACAGAAGGGAAGCTGCTATTAGAATGTAACTAGTGTCATATGTTTGAATTAATCACTCTTGTCCACACTAACAGGGACTATGTATACATTAAATGTCTTCAGGATATTGAACTAAAAAAGGAGATTGAGGAATTTAATTCAAGATTGGAGGCTATAGAAACAGTCAAAACCAAATGGCTCAAAGATTTCAAGCTACATCAGGGAACTCCAATAATAATGAGAAAGAACATAATTTGAGTCCAAAACAGGTAACAAACCTAAAAAAGGGCAACAAAGGCAAAAAACAAAAACATTCAAAAACAACTCATGAAAACAAAAAGGGAAATGAAAAAAAGGTAAATAATACTAGACTTGAAGGAACCAGTCAGGAAAACTTTGATAGAAAAAGAAATAGGGAGGAAGTAACAAATGAAGAGCCTGATGAAGACTGGTATGAAATCCAGTACTGCAAGGCGGCTAAAAGAGGGTGTAAAGCCACTCAGTTTCAACTTCCGGTAGCAAATCAGTTTGATCCCCCTCTAACAATAGATATAAATCAGTGTAACCAACTGCCAGACACTAACAAAATCCAGGAAGCACAAAAGAATAAAAACAGATAAATCACAGAATGACCAGTCACTAAAAGAACAAGCATTTGTCAATGCCGAATGTTGTCATGCTGGCATTGGCATTGGCAGTGGCAGAGCTAGAGGTGCATAATAGGAATGGCAGTGAAGTATTGAAGTGGTGCCAACCCCACCCCCACCCTGTAGAGAGCAACAGGCAGTGGGGTGTGCCTTTGGGTCATCAGGTATAATGCTCATGCCATTGTACCTCACCCTACCCTGTAGACACTGACAAGTGTCATGGTGTGCTTTGGGGCATTTGGGCATTATACTTACCCCATTCCATAAGGAAATACGCTGACGTGGGTGCAGTATAGGAGCGTGGGGTGAAGTTTGTGGCCGAACAGTGCAAGACACACCACGATGCCTGTCAGTGGCTGCAGGGTGGGGGTGGGGGTGGAATGGTGTGAGCATTACATCCGATGATCCCAAGTCACAGCCCTGATGCCTGTCAGTCCGTAGCGGGTTGGGTGCTGCAGTTGGAAACCCTAACACCATAGGCATGTAGTGGTAGTTTCACTCTACATGTTCAACATGAGCTGCTTGTCAGACCACCTCATGAAAAGCGGTACAATCACTTTGTTAGCTGAAAGGTGGTTTTGCACAGCGGCTGTGGCATTTGGTGACAGAGGGATGAAAACACAGTTTTGGGCAGGATGTGGAGAATGACATCTGTATTGTTCATGAGGAGGCGTAAAAAATGGCAACGTTGAAAATCTGGAGTGGCAAAATGAAATATTGGTAAAGCAATGAACATGCATACAAACTGCACAGCAGATGTCCGCAACCCAATTATTTGTGGGATTTTTTTAGGCACATTTTCAACATAGGTATTTTGGGACCTCCCCTCATGAACAGTGGCACTGTGATTTTGTTAATGTGTCCCAAAAGGTGATTTCCCACAGCGAGCACACCATTGTGTGCCACAGTTGCAGGAATGCATTTTGGGCAGGCTGTGAAAAATGGTAGCTGTACTGTTGATAACGAGGTGTGCACAAATACCAGCGGTGAAAATGTGGCATGAAAATATTGCAAATGTACGAAGTTACAAGGCAGCGAGGAAACTGCGCAACGTACGCTTGCAGCACAATCATTTTCTGGACTTTCGGCACCAAATTTTCAACATAGGCATTTTATGACCTCTGCTCATGAACAGTTCATCGTCATTTCCTCAAACTGCCCCAAAATCTGATTTTGCACACCGTCCGTGCGATTCTGCGCCGGACATGCGAAAACACATTTCAGGCAGGATATGTAAAATGACAGCTGTACTGCTTATAAGGAGGTGTGGAAAAATGCCAATGTTGAACATGTGGAGTGAAAATATTACAAATGCACGAAGTCACAAGCGTGCGTGCAAACTGCGCAATGCATGCTCGTAAAACACTAATTGTATGGACTGTCGGCCCCCAAATTTTCAGCATAGGCATTTTAGGACCTCTGCTAATGAACAGTGTCACTGTCATTTCCATAATGTGTCTCAAACACGGATGTTCCACAGTGACTGCAGTATTCTGCACCGGAACTGCGAAAACACATTTTGGTCAGGATGTGAAAAATGACAGCTGTACTGTTCATAAGGGAGGTGCAGAACAATGGCAATGTTGAAAATCTGGAGTGAAAAGTTTATAAATTCGCAAACTTATGAGCATGCATACAAACTGTGCAACGCACACTCGTAACACAGTCATGTTATGGAGTATCATCACCTCTGCTCATGAACAGTGTAACTGTCATTTTTATAATCTGCCCCAAACACTGATTTCCCACACGACCACAGTATTATGCGCCGGAAGTGTGAAAACACATTTCGGCCAGGATGTGAAAAATGACAGCTGTACTGTTCACAAGGAGGTGTAGAAAAATGATAATGTTGAAAATCTGGCATGAAAATATTGCAAATTCATGAAGTTATGAGCATGCGGGGGATTGGGCACCCCCTTGGCATATAAGAAATGGGGGGGACTGCTTTATGCCAACAGGGAGTGGGCTCCCCTGTCGACAAATGTTTGTGGCCAGAGTAAGCTGGCAGAGGGATTGGGCACCCCTGAAGTCGGCAGTTGGGTGGCCGCCCACCATGCTGACAATGTGGCGAGCATGTAGGAGGGGTCCGCTGCATCTGATGAGCTTTGCTCTGTAGCGGTGGGCAAAAAATTACTGTTAGTAAATTATCTATTACAAGTACTTAGAAAGGAGACGAACGGAGATGAGGCTGATGGCGGAAGAATTTAATGATTATAACAATAATCACAGTGAGAGATTACAAGTGGTACATCCTTCATTCTTCATTCTTCAAACTAACAGTGTATAGTGGCTTGCTTACATAGTGGAAAAAAGTATCATCATTTCCTATGGTTGTCTATGATTGGTTCATAACAAGTACAAACATCAACTTAAAAGGCAATTCTCCTTTTAGTACATGTATGAACTTATCCTTGGTAAACACAAATGTATTGATAGTGTAAATTATATTACTATATAAGGCTAGTAATAGTTGTCATTACCAGTTACCAAGGTCTAGGAGGACGAAATAGATTGGGACTTAAGAATGTGCACACAAGCATTTTGGTCTGTCCTGATAATAAACACTAAAGATAGTCAGAAGGGTAATTTAAACTCTATCCCTGTATTTCTGTCTTGCAGACACTTAAGACACCTGTTTGTTATTATTCACATGGTCAGTACAAATATCAAAATACACTTTAATATTACAACTTGTGGCTCAGTTAAACTTGTAGCTTTACAAGTTTTAATATGATTCAATTATATAGGCCATTATTTGTTACACAAACACATTATGGTTTAGACCAAAATGAAGTTAGCCTGAAATATTGGGACACATTTCTTTATCCCTTGTTACAAGCCCCCCTTGGCCCAATATTGCCTAATTATTATTTGTGCAACAATGCAGCTCCTCAGAGTATGTACATCTCACTACATACTTCACGAATAGTAAGTCTTAACACAGGCCTATAATTACCAAGAACACTAAGACCACTTTGCAACACAAGTAAAACTTTAAAAGACAGGACTCCTAAGGGTCCCCCTGCATAGCTATAAATTAAGTGCTCATTATCACTCTCACTAAGCAAGTCATTTACAACTACTAGTGCCTTATGAATTTGTATCAAATGAGTATCTTTTTGATTTAAAAATGACTTTACATTAAGAGACAGGAGAGGTATCACAGCTCCAAATGATGGCACTTAACATGTCAGTTAACGCAGTGGCATAAAACTTTGACACACCAGTGTCTGCACTACTACTGTTAACATTTATATTCCAACCAGAGAAAATCTAGATTTATGTGTACTCTACTGTACTTCACATTATTCACAAGCATTTGATCAATAAGTGTTGATTAAATCCACTCTCTGGCCCTGTTGTCACATTTGGGCATTTGGTTGGTGTTACAGTTAAGTATATGGCATCTGAGACTGCAAAAAATAATAAGTTGTTTACACCAGCATAATTACAAATACTATTATCACCCCAAAGACAGTAGGACAGAGTTAACACATAAACAGCATTGTCCTTTGGTGTGGCTCTGTTTATAACAAGAAACCCATTTTTTTGTTTTTAGTCCATGTAGCTTTGCTGTGATCCAGTCTTGAGCTTTGAGGGACAGCTTCTAGACCAGCTGTTAAGTATGTCCACACACCAATTTAGAAAAGTCAGTGTTTATATTGCTGGCTGCTGGATGGCTGATTAGCAGACACACTGGCCAAGGGTGCATTAGATTATGCATTGAGTCCTTTTAATGGAGCAGCCACACACACTGGCATGGCATTTGTGTTGTGGTAGTTGATTACACCCTGGCACACAGATTAACAGTCCATAAAAAATAATAATTTTGCATAAAGTATCAGCCATGTTTGGAACAAACAGCAGTGAAGAAAATGGATGTCTTGCTTGAAGATCAATTGAAGAAGAATCTTCTTGATGAAGTTAGGGGATTGCCCCTACCCCAAGACTTAACTTTACAGTAAGTAGAAACAATAAGTTTGATTGTAGAGTTTAAACTGACTAGACCTTTTCAGTTGATTTAAAGTTGTACAAATAGATATAATTTTGCTAAAAACATTACACTTGCAGAGGTAATAATGACTTGATTTATGCAATAGAACAATTTTAGTATTGAGCATAATACATAAAATACATTTTAAACATGAAAAAATATAGCTTGTAAATGGGCTAAGAAAGCTGAAAAGACAATCAAAAGAATGAATATGTGGAAATACATACACAACTCCCACTCCAGCTTAACTGATTTTTGAAACATATGTTTTTGAAAAAGAATCAAATATATATTTTTTGGTATTTACCCCATGGGGAGATGGCAATGTACCTTGCAACCTTTGTGAACATTACACTGGAAGGAAGGAAGGGTTGCTTACCCCCTCTCCCCGAGCTTCTACTGGTGGAAGAGACAGCTCAACTACTGTAAAACAAGATTATTTCCATAGGATAAAAAGAAGCCAAGCATCCCTGGGTTCCCTTATCCTAAGCATGACAAAATGTCAGCTGAGTTTATAAAAGATCCGGATTGATGGTAATACCGTACGTATGTATTTTTTAGAATGCATTTAAAAAAATGATTACACCATGGTCACACATAAAAACAAAAGCCATTGTTTTTTAATTGTAGATGGTAAACTCTCAAAAACAACTGTAATAGTCTTTTTTTTTTAAAGTGTACTGTATACATATATAAAAAAGTAAAAAAGTATGGGGAGGTGATGAATAATTCTCCCCATCCAGCTGGACGGCCTTGCATAGTATAGGAATAGCAACATTGTTTTTAATATTGCAGCTTAAGGTATTAATGCACTGCATAGGAAAGACAGTATGTTTAGACTTCTTGGCTGATGTTACATTGCACAGGAAATGAAAACAACTTTTTATGTAATTAACTTAAACATTTTTTTATCCAAGGACACATACCATATTTAAAAGTATGCCAACATCATTTTTAATGAGAATCTTTTGTCCTTCAGAAACGCTAGTGTTACTGATAACATTATTAATCATGCCAAACAACTCCGGTGGTTTGTTTCTAAGTTTATATTGCAATCAATAAAAGAGAATTATCCCTATCTAAAAGACAAAGGTCTCCCTGTACCTTTACTAACTATAACTTTAGTTATTAGTTTTTCTCTTGCAGGATTTTGGCTCTTGACTTATTTGCATTTCTAAGCTATCTATTTTTGACTGTAGCTGGATTATTACATCTTGGTGCTCATGCAGCTTTCTTTTTTTTAAAGTCTCATGTGTTAACGAATTACCACCTGGCTATATTATCACAGACTTTGTACAGTATTTGCTAGTTTCTCTTTTTTTAATTTTTTATTAAAATACTGCTGTGTCTGTTGATCATGGTTTGTATGCTCCCCCCTTTATGTGTTTCCCTAAGAAACAACCTATTAATGTTTTTATACTCATTTTTCATCTTTGTGCCTGCTTAGCCTTCACTGCCGGGTCCACCCGTGCACTGGTGCCCCAGTCCGTCTGGCTATGTCTTATGGCTCCCCTGTGAGGTCCGGCTTGCAAGTCCCAGCACCTTCACTTACCTTCTCTGCCCCATGAGTTCCTACAGAGTTAAGCATTACTTTTATTTAAACAAATTGGAAAGCATACATCACCTGATTAGCAAGTGGCTAAAACTGTCTGTGTGCACCTTTTTCTCTCCCTTTAAGCCATCAGCACCACGTCTCCGAACGTCATCACCTTCTTATTGGGGCCTGCAGACTAACCAACCAGTAGTTAGGCAGCCTCCTCAGCATGCAGCACCAGCGATCCAAGTCACGGCACCAAATGTAGAGATGGGCAAAAAATTACTGTTAGTATATTATCTATTACAAATACTTAGAAAGGAAACGAACGGAGATGAGGCTGATGGCGGAAGAATTTAATGATTATAACAATAATCACAGTGAGAGATTACAAGTGGTACATCCTTCATTCTTCATTCTTCAAACTAACAGTGTATAGTGGCTTGCTTATATAGTGGAAGAAAGTATCATCATTTCCTATGGTTGTCTATGATTGGTTCATAACAAGTACAAACATCAACTTAAAAGGCAATTCTCCTTTTAGTACATGTATGAACTTATCCTTGGTAAGCACAAATGTATTGATAGTGTAAATTATACTACTATATAAGGCTAGTAATAGTTGTCATTACCAGTTACCAAGGTCTAGGAGGGTGAAACAGATTTGGACTTAAGAATGTGCACACAAGCATTTTGGTCTGTCCTGATAATAAACACTAAAGATAGTCAGAAGGGTAATTTAAACTCTATCCCTGTATTTCTGTCTTGCAGACACTTAAGACACCTGTTTGTTATTACTCACATGGTCAGTACAAATATCAAAATACACTTTAATATTACAACTTGTGGCTCAGTTAAACTTGTAGCTTTACAAGTTTTAATATGATTCAATTATATAGGCCATTATTTGTTACACAAACACATTATGGTTTAGACCAAAATTAGGTTAGCCTGAAATATTGGGACACATTTCTTTATCCCTTGTTACATGCTCAGATTGCAGCAGACCTTTCCTTGGATGTGCTCACCACATTAGTATGCATGGTGTGGCAATGGCATGTAGGCTGATTGGGGAATGAGGGACGTACCTACTGATGCGTGCCCTGCATGCACCCAACAGTGACTGTGCCTCCAAATCCCCACTGCCACAAGAAGTTGGCTGCACAAGCATTCCAACATAGAAAGGGGCACCTGGTATTGCAAGTAGCCTTTATTCAAGTCCACCACTAATAGATTTTGAAATGGCTGTATCAGATATAATGGAGATGAATCTGATTAACATAGAGCAAGCTATATTGGTACTGGGGGATTCTATTATAAAGAACTTAGACAGGGCACTATGTAATCCAGATAAAGCTAAATGGACATTATCTAGTTTTAAGGGTGCAAAAATAAACAATATCACTAACATGCTGGGAGATATCCTAAAAAACACTACATCCAAGCCATTAGTCATAATACATGCAGGAGCCAATGACATCTTTAGGGAACCAAAATGAAAATAAAACAGAATATTGTAGCACTTACGAACAAGCAATAGAAAATGGTTGTACACCTGTACTATCGGAAATATTGCCCATCCCAAGAGCAACACCAGGTCAGGTAAAAAAACTTAAAATGGTGAACAACTGGTTAAGGGCTTGGTGTCTTCAACAGGAAATTGATTGTATATATCATTGGGAAGAATTTGAAGATAGTTTTGACCTACACTGTGAGAATGGATTACATCTTAGCAGAAAGGGAACTGTAAAACTAGGAGACCACATTATAGCCAGTATAGACAGATATTTAAACTACTAAAGATGAGGAAGGGAGATCATCTGTCAACCACATACAAAACTGCAGGTCTCAATAAAGTCACTAATCCACCTAATGATACTCATAACACAAAAAGATGTAGCAGAAACAATATACAAAAAGAGGTAATAAAAATGTTTCTGATTAATGCCAGAAGTTTAAGAAACAAAATCGAGGAATTACACCAACTATTAGTGGTGCAAGACATAGACATCTGTGGTGTCACTGAGACATTGTTCTCAAATGATGACTGGAATACCAATATATCTGTATACCAAAATATATAAAAAATCATACAGACTAGACTGGTGGTGGAGTTTCCTTGTATATGAGAGATAATATTACACTCATCAAACTTAAGGATACTAATGTGCCCAATAATGAGACCACATGGGCACAGCTAAAAATCACAAACAAGATTCTGAATATTAGACTAATTTATCACCCTCCCAGTCTTGAACTGTCACAAAGCATTACACTGTTGACTGAAATTGATGAAAGGAATATAATTGGTGAAAAAATAATCATGGGTGACTTTAACCTCCCCAAAATACAGTGGAAGGACAACATAGGTACACATTTTGTGAAAAAAATCAACTAATAGACATCATGGCATCACATAACTTGGAACAATTAATTAATGAACCTACTAGAGGTAAAAATATACTCAACCTGGTCTTTTCTTTTTTTTTTTCAATTCAAAGTTTATTAATACATTTTCCACAATAAAAGGAAGTTACAATGAGGATCAGGTGAAAATACAGTCACTTATAAAGAGGTAACTGCCCAACCACCAACCCTCCCTTACTGCAGTAACAAAGCCTTGTAATGCCTAAGTGCTAAGCTTTCTGCCTAAGAGCCTGCAGGGCCCTTTAGGCTGGGACATGTTTAAGACTGAGCCAGTAAAATTAAAGAATGAAGGGAATCCCATATTCTGGTATATACTGCCAATCTATTATGAAGACTGGCAATCGCTTTTTCTGTACGTAGATTAGCCAGAATTTCATTTACCCATTCTTGAAAGGTAGGGGTGGACTTGTCTTTCCAATGACATAAAATAAGCTTCTTGACAGATAAGGCAATCATGGAAATATGAAACTTTCTTACTTTAATAGAAGGCAGGTCCCCTAAAAGGCAAATATCAGGAGTAAAATACTCTTGAAGGCCCAATAAAGGGTTCAGTGAGTCAGTTGACTCCCAAAAGATTTTGGAATGGTTTCTTCATAAAACACCTGATGCATATGAGAGCTCAGGACTTGTTCATGAATTGTATATAATATGTGATATTGCAGGGCGATCTCTTGAAAATAATATTTATAACAGGATCTCACAGGTTGCCAATGCTGAACTGAAGGATAGAGTTCCAGAATCTTGTGGGTCCAAAAGAATCCCCATACCTTTGAAAATAAAACCTGATACATTTAGATATAGCACCTGAAGATCCAATAAGTGGAGAAACCTCAGGTATCAGGGCTGTGACAGTCTGGGGGGGGGGGTATTACCAAAACTATTGTAAGTAAGTGCCTTAACTGTATAACTTTGAAGTGAGAGGGAGCCCGAATACGAAATTTCCTAGTAATATCTCCTACTGACAACCATTGCCCGTCTTCATCCACGAAAGAAAGTAGCTTCTCATCCCCAATTGGGACAACCATTGACGGGGAATCTGCTTCTTATTAATAGTGAAAGATGGGGAATTCCAGATAGACTGGGCCAAGTCTAACTGGGGAGTATAGCGCAAAAATGAACATAATTGTGCATATATCTTTAATGAGGTAACTACTGTAGGGCATTCCTCCACCGTACGCACCTGGGAAATTTTAAGATAGAATAAGGTAAGGGGATCCAGATTCTTAGACTTAATTGCATCCAATTCAATCCTAAAACAAGCCGGTTGTTCTTTTTCTGGGCTGGGAGATACCCATCTCAAACACTTTGCTAAATGAGTGGCCCAATAATATATAGCCAGATGGGGAATCCGTAAACCCCCCTCAAGTTTTGGGGCTGCTAATTTGTAATAGGCCAATCGAGGATATTTATCGGCCCAAATAAATCTAGTGAATATGCCATGTAGCTTTTTAAACCAGAGTAGTGAAATAAAAGTATTGAGATGAGATAAAGGGTAGAAAATCCTAGGGAATATATTCATCTTAATTATATTGATCTGGCCCCATAGTGAAATGGGAAGTTTAGACCACCTATCAAGGTCATGAATTATCAGCTGTGAGAGGGATTCCAGATTTTCCTTAAACCATGTAAGGGGATTATGGGATAGTTTAATGCCCAAATATTTGAATGACCTGGGGGTCCAGCATAAACCTAAGGGACTAATGTCATTTTTGAATACCTTATGGTTTAATGGAAAGAATGAGGATTTGCTAGCATTCAGTTTGTAGTTGGACAGGTCACAAATCTTGCTATTTCACTCAACAAGGCCAGTACAGAGAATACCGGATGGGATAAATGTGTCAGCAAGTCATCCGCATATGCAGTGACATTAATTTCATGACACCCAACCCAAATGCCTTGTATAGAGGCATTATTGAGAATGTTTTGGATGAGAGGTTCCAGATATAAATTAAATATAAGAGGAGATAAGGGACAACCCTGTCTAGTCCCTGAGTGGAGTGGAAAAGGTTTGGAGAAGGCCCCGTTCCCAGAAATCCTTGCTGTAGGGGTTTTATATAACGTAGCAATCCAGGATATAAATACAGGGGGGAATTGAAAAGCTTCTAGAGCTCAGAACAAAAAGTTCCAATTCACACAATCAGATGCCTTCTCGGCATCCAAGGAAACCAGTCCTACAGGGAACTCAGCATCCCTGGTAGCTGAGAAAACATGAGATAGGGTACGCAGGTGATCAGATGATGAGCGCCCTTTCATAAATCCTACCTGGTTAGCACCTATTAGCTCAGGGAGAACTACAGTTAACCTATTGGCTAGTATCTTCAAGAGAATTTTAATATCTTGATTTAGAAGGGAAATGGGCATGTAGCTTTGAACAAGCTCAGGGTCTTTATCTGATTTAGGGAGAAGAACAATCAAGGCCTCAAAGAGGTGAGGGTCTGCCTCTGCCCTGGTTAAAATATATTGAAATAAACGATAAAGTACTGGTAATAAAAGATCGGGAGGAGAATCCGTCAGGGCCTGGGACTTTGTCTGCGGGTAATCCACTAATAACCTCAGCAATTTCCTCCTGTGATATAGGGGTGACCAAAAAACCCTTGTGTTGCTCTGAGAGGGAGGGCAGATGGGAATCCCTCAGATAGCTCTCCGTACTCCCAGGACAGGGAGGATACTCCATGTCACTGTATAATCTTTCATAATATAAAGCAAATTCTTGTACTATTTCAGTAGGAGATACTTTCAGAGACCCATCTGCCACTGCCCTGATTGGAGGGATAAATCTTACAGATTTTTGTTGCTTAATATGCAATGCCAGTAGGCGCCCCGCCTTCTCTCCCTGATCCGTGTAACTAGCCCTTGTACGAATAATAGCTAGTTCTTCTTTTTCCTGAAGTAACTCTAGATATCTATCTTTCAGCACTAGGAGTTTCTTCTTGTCTTCATCTGGGGCACTGGCCGAAATATTAATTTCAAGTGACCTAATTTGGGACAGTAATGATAATAATTCCTTCTCCTGTGCCCTTTTCCTACTCACCGCCATGCTAATAAGGATCCCTCTCATGTAAGCCTTGAAAGCCCCCCACAAAATATCTGGCTTTGCACTGTCTAAAGGATTGGATGAAAAAAAGAACTCAGTTTGCTCCCTTATGAGCTTGCAATACTTAGCATCTTTAAGAAGTTGTTCGTTGAGTTTCCATCTGGTTTCCCTGTTAGGTAAATTAAGGAATGCTAATTTGCATAACACCAGTGAATGATCGGAGACAGGGCCAGGTTGAATTAAGGAGGTCTTAACCCTAGGTAGGAAAGCCTGAGAAATAAATATGTAATCAATGTGGGACTGCGAGCCGTGTGCCATTGACCTGAAAGTAAACTCCCTAGAATCGGGGTGTAAGACACGCCAGACATCACAGAGCCAGCACTGGTCTGCTAAATCCTTAAAAGCCCTCTGCCCCGGAGAGACCACTCCCAGTCCACCACCTGACCTGTCAAGGTTAGAATCTACAACTTGGTTAAAGTCACCTCCCAAAATAATCCTGATGGGAAGCAATGGAAGAATAACAGATATGAGCCTCATAAAAAAACCTTGGATCATCTATATTAGGGCCATATATACTACCGAGTAAAAGGTGGAACTGACCAGAGAGTACCTTTAACTAGGATAAACCTGCCCTCAGGGTCTTTAATGACCTGCGTAGAGATAAAGGGAATGCCCCTATTAATAATGAGCATGACCCCGCAACTATTAGTAGGTCACTGAGCATCATAAACCAGCCCCACCTGTTGCCTCCTTAACTGTGAAGCTTCAGCTTCTAATAAATGGGATTCCTGAAGGAAAGTTATCTGACAGCGTAATAAACTTAAGTGTTTGAGAACTTGATATTGTTTGGGTTTTTTCCTGATCCCCTTAACATTCCAAGTCGCAAATGTCACTTCTTTGACCATCTGATAATAACTATTGAACTTAATATGCTCAGCCTTGCACTTAGGGTACATAATACATACAACCCTACTCCCAAAGTTACTGCAGTAAAGCCTTCCCTCCTCCCCAACCCTCCCACAATTAACCCATTCCCTTCCCCCCAACTATCCCCATACCCCTAACAAACCCCAAATCCCCACCCCACCCAACCCCCTACACTACCACAAGCAATGTTCAGCACAGTGCTGGTCTTTTCTTCCATCTCCCACCTCCCGATAATGCACCTCTACTAATAGTAGCAAAACTTATTTAAGAAGTTGAACAATATTAACTACCCCCAAAAAACTAGAGAACGGCCTTGGGCTTCCAATGCATACACACGCATATGAATTAGCATGACAGTGAAAAGAAAACAAAGTACACTGCCAGAATCATGACTATGCCAGATAAGCTCGGGAACCAGAGTGAAAATTAGAGTGAAAATTAGGGGTTACCTTGCCCCGTGAAAAAGCTTTGCACAAACCAGAACCAGATCGGGAACCTAATGAAGGGGAATAACTGTTTCCTCAAATTGAGAACAGAGATCGAGAGAAACATTAAGACTGTGAACCCAGGAGAAGAAGACTGAAAAAACAAATCTTCTCTAAGATTACCAGCCCTAAATTACATGAATTCCCCTTGGGGAAATTTGTTATCCTGAACTCGGGACTATTGAGAAAATTGAGGGAGATCCTCCTTGAATTAAGAGCAACATGGCTATAGATTACATATGTATGCTACACGCTCTAGTGGCCACAACCCAATCCTGACAGGGTAAATGTAAGTTACAGAGAAAGCCCAAGACCACTCTGGTTTCCAGTCCATGTAATGTGAATGCTAGTTTTAGAATCAACAACACAAATTCCCCTTTCTATTCAATTTACAAAACTGAATATACTGGAACATAGAACTCTATTCCTAAAAGAGCCAACCCCGAGACCCCAAATACCATTGCCCTTAACCAGAGTTAACATTCTGAAATTAGGGCTTAAGAGGCTGTTAGCAGGTATGCCATGCACTGATCCCCCTAGTCCAAATGAGAAAACGAGAACTTCCAAATATAACTCTTAACATTATCACCTCAAAGAAGGAGAAAATAACAGTTCCAATCAGCAACTCCAAACAGCTCTTCATCCCATGAACAAGGCCTCTCAGGGCTCTCGAAACAAGTCCGGTAGCATGGATTTAAGGCTCTACAGGGCAACTGCAGAATCATCATAATTAAACCAGGATCCATTTACAAAAACTTGTAACCTGGCCGGGTAACCCATCTTAAATTTCAAGCCTGCGGCAATAATCTTAGATACAATGGGATGAAAGGCTTTCTGCTTCAGACGAACCGATCCAGCCATATCTTGTGCAATTCTCAGTTTCGTATTCTCTCAACGAACCTCTTGTAAAGCTCTCACTTTCTGCAAAAAATGCTATTTCTCTAGGAAATTCAAAAAGTGACAGATAATAGGACGGGGGTGGGGGGCATCCGGAGAAGGCTTCGGTCATAGAGACCTATGACCTCATTCTATAATATATACTGGGCCGAAGGGAGATGGGCCAGCATCCCGTTCCACCAACTTCTGTGTGAATACCATAGCATGCTGGCCCTCTTCTCCCTCTGGTAGCCCTAGTTTCACCACATTGTTTCTGCAGCTACGGCCCTCCAAATCTTCGAGCTTAGCCTCGAGACGAGATAGCTTCTGTCACATAGAGACTAATTCAGGATCGAGATTTTCTAGCTTTTTCTCCATTGAGACTATTCGAGCTGTATTATCAGAAACAGTTAAGACTTCATCCAGTTTTCTAGAGAGAGTTTTCAGGTCGATCGCCATTTCTTTCATCTCTTCACGAAAGGGCTTAAACTCTTCTAAGAACCTATTAAGCATTAAAGATTCTTGCTCCCCAACTTGACTCGAAGGATCAGGCTTCTCTGGCCCACCTGAGGCCCAGGATTTGTTTCAGACTTTTTCGGGAGTAGCGGGGGGGGGGTATGTTTCTGCAGGGCTTTCTTCATATAAGCCTCCATCCACCAATCTAGCACACAAACCAGGCTCCCAAAGATATTTAGATAGTAGAGAAATTCAAAAGCAGAGGAAATGGAGAAATATAAATGTCTAAAAAAGACGATTTGTTGATCAGGAGGCAGGAGGTTAACGGAGGAGCTTCTACTCAGCACTCTGCATCACGTGATCCCCCCGACCTGGTCTTTTCTAATAATCCCTCATTAATTAAAAATATAAAAATACTCCCTCCCTTAGCCAATAGTGACCATAATATAGTCTATTATGAATATATGATGACTCATAATATTACCAAAGGTAAGACGATATTATATGATTACCAAAGGTCAGATTACACCAGTATGAAAACTTACCTAAACAACCCAAATTGGAAGACTGAATTAAAGGAAAAAAATTTAAATGACATTTGGGACATAATCAACAAGCTCTTAAAACATTGTATAAAGACCTGGGTACCAACTAAAAGAAAGTATCTTAATGCCCGTAGGATACCACCTTGGTGGACACTTAGAATAGCCAAATTAGTGAAGAAAAAGGAAAAAACATTATAAGACATACAAAAAAAAACACCTGACAATTGGCAGAGATTTAAACTAACAGCTAAATCAGTTAAAACATGTATTAGAATGGAAAAAAGAGACACAGAATTGAGACTTGTAACTAAAGTTAAAGACAATAAGAAAAATTCTATAGTTATGTGAGATCATTAAAAGGGAAACAACCTAAAATAGGGCCTATTGAAACTAATGAAAGGGTAATATCAGACGAAACTCAAATAGCAACAAGGTTAAATAAATATTTTCTTAGTGTTTATGATTAAAAATATATCATACATGAACAAATTCAGCTAGAGGCATTACATTGCCCAGTGTTTACAACTAAGGAAACCACTGATATTATAAATAATTTAAAAACAAATAGTTCTCCTGGACCTGATGGAATAACATTCTATTTTTTAAAACCTCTTGTCCACCAATTAGCTGGACCATTAACCCATATGTTAAATACATCAATAAAGGAGGGGTTAACAATAGAAGAATGGAAAACTGCAGTAGTGCCCTCCTCCTGTCCTCTGGAACCACCGCTGTACTGAGTGACTCAGTGAACAAGGCTGCAAGAGGTGCAGCTAGTTCCCTGCACAGGTCCCTCAATATCCTTGGATGTATGCATGAGTGAACGATTCCACTATCTCCAAAAGAAAGGAAATTGTTTGCAAAAAAACTATGTTAATGCACCAGTTAGGGTTCAGGTTAACACCACAAAAGTAGAAAATGTGGCATTAGGTTTACACCCTAACTCCCATCCCACCCCAGGCAGCAAAGGAAGAGCATTAGGGTTTGGGGTCTCTAAAGTCTTGGCAAATCAGTGGTGGGGTATTCCTTGAGGTTGTCAGCCCTAATGCCCACCCCATTCCCTGAGCAAACAAGGTCAGACATGATCCCTTTTCTTCATACAGGGCTGTACCATGAAGAGAGCTACAGCAGACTGTATTGGCAACACGTGGTGAGACATACTTCCCTACCTTTGAAGAGCATATCCCTATGAGGCACTGGCTTGGATCTGTGCCTTTTGCTTTGGACAGGTGGCTATGGGCTGTGGGCTAATCATTAGGGCTGACAACCCCTAAGGAAGACTCCAGCACTTATTCACCCAGACTCTAGAGACTCAAAACTGTAATGTTTTTGCCTTTAGCTGCTTGGGGGTGGTTGGTGGTGGTTAGAGTTGGAAACCCTAATGTTGCATTTCCTTACTTTTATGGTATTAACTTGAACCATAACTGGTACATTAATGCAATTTTTTTTGCAAAGAATATATACTCATATATATTACATACATGTATAATATACACATGTATGTCTATAATATATAGCTCTATCTATCTATCTACAGTACAAGTCACATTAAACTGTGCCTCCAATGAGTTGCATTAGCATTTCTGACTGAGTTGCATAAGTGTTGCTAGATCAGTACAAAGCCCTGCACAAACTGTTCCTTAAGGATTAAAATGCAGTTTTGCATTGCATTGTGACTGGACTGTAGATGCATTTCAACTCAGTTGCAAAATATTGTACAAACATTGCTCTTGAGCTGGTCTAATTGGTGGGACAGTTTAATGTGACTTGTACTCTCTCTCTCTCTCTCTCTCTCTCTCTCTATCTGTTTTGCTATGGGATATGCCAGAGGCCTGTTGAAAATATCTAGGCTACTTTTTTGAGTGCAGGTTGACCTATGACAACCTACTGTAAGTGGTGAAGCCATGAGTGATGTCGCAGGTCAACCTGCATGAGAATAAATAAGCTAGATATTTTCGGCAGCCCCGTGGCATGTTTGATGTGTGCAGTACATTTCATTTAAGTGTATGGGATTGATTTTGATGGGTTTAGTGAGTAATTGTGTGAGCAGACTGTGCTTTTCCATTTTGTTGTACTATTTGTAGTAGTGGTAGGGCCATTGTACTGAATGTGTGAACTTTCTTTTTCATATGAATGGTTAGGATAGCTATGGTTGGCTACTGTAGCATTCTAGAATGTATATTACTGGTTGGTAAGGAGGAGTCCCATGTTGATCGAGTGCTGTGGTTGATGGAGCATGTGTGCTGTGATTGGTGGAGTGGGTGTGTCTGTTTTGGGTGTGGTTACATGTGATTGGCCAGTTATTGATTGGTGGGTTACAAAGGAAATGACTGCACATACTTGGTAGTTGCTGGCTGGAGACATTGTGGGCAGTCCCTACTTGTGCTTAGAGGAAGAAGATGATGCAATTGAAACTGCGATTGCCTGGAAAATTGATGATCACTGGAGTGGCATGGCAGAGAATTCAGAGGGAACTCTTCATCAGCATTGTAGTCCAGGATTCTTCAAGGATGTGTTCAGTGTCATATGGACTCTTCTTGATGGTATCTTCAGAACATAATGAATTTTTTTGTGGCTGTAATGTGTATTTTCTTCAATAAGGGTTTCTTTTGATGGATCTTTTTTTTTTTCATCATTTTCCCTTTGGATTAATTTTGTCAGCACATTTTCTTTTTTTTTTTTGCTTCTTTTTTCTTTTTGTTGTGGTGGGGTTGGCCTGTGGATATTTTTTTTTTTTGGCAAGCGTTTCTTTTTTCCAGCTTCTGATCTGTGGATTACTATTGTTGGTCCTTTTGATTTTTCGTATTTTTATTTGGATTATCGTGAATTTTATTTTATTTAAAGGAAGGAGACAACCACAATGGATTCCAAGTTCAAAACATTTATTGTGGATTACAGGAATTTGTAAATTCAAGAAGACAGAAGACATCTAAGGTAAAAAAATGTATGCGAATACTGCAATAGCTATTGAGGAAAGTGTTTTTTTTTTGGATAGGTTAGTTTTTTCTTGTGTTTTTTTATTTTGAACAGCTTCAATCTAGGACAAAAAATGCTGGTTTACAGGGACTTTTTATTACAAGTAAGGAACCGTCTGCAATGAAGAAATTCCATTTAGAATAGTTAGCAATAGTAAGATAGAAAGTGATAAAACGTAGGAAAATAGAAAGGTTTTTCCTTTTAAGTCTCACAGTTCAAATATAAGACAATTGTCTGACACAGAGGGAGATATTTGGTTCAAAGTGTGTCCATTCTTACTTGCAGGTTCCTTATTTTTTCCATTTCAGGGCATCTAAGAAAGAAAAAGAATCAGTCTTTTAACTGTGAGCTCACAAAAGTGTGCAGGTTATTATTTGCTTTACCAAAGTCCATTTTAATTGGTGGTAGTATAATATTCGTGCTGTTTCGGCCTTTTTTCCAACTGGTCCTGAACATACATAAGAAAATATGAAGAAGTCAGCAGAAGAAGGCCATTTGGTCTATCAAGTCTGCTCGTATTGCTGAAATCACAGTCAGGGTAGTAACTTGCTGCTTATCCTACAAGAAACAGAGAAAATAACATTAAGTACTGAGTATTTCTTTATTAAAATAGTCAGTATATTGTGGTGGGATGCTTTGCTGTCAGGGGATTTGTGTGTGTGTGTGTGTTTATTAGAGAAGTCACTATCAGTGTCACTATCTTCAATGATATAAATCCTTCTCTTTTTTTCTCATAATGGCTTTTCTATTTTATATAGAAAGAAACAAATGCAATTATATAGAAAGAAATAAAGTGTAATTTAGAATAGATGTTATGTTTAGAATAGATGTTATGTTGGGGGGGAGTGTGAGGGTTATTTTCATAACTTACCTTGCTTTATTTGTATGGTGATTTTCTTCGCATTGAATATTGGATTGGTGAAGTGGGACTCCAGTTAATTTTTGACTTGTGGTTGTGAAGGTGTTTGTCGACCACATGCAGCTTGAGGTACTGGTTTAGTAGGATGTCCCTGGTTTGTTCGGGTCATTGTGTAGAATAGTGAAGATCTTTTGTTGTTGGTTGTCATTTAGCTGCAATAATCATTAATACTGGCAATGCTCTTGTGGCCGGTCACCTGCATTATCTCTGTGGGTGGGACTCCTGCATCATTTAACCTTTGCACTAGATGTTTGCATGCAGAGTGATTTGTTAGTCATTTTTCGGTGGGTAACTGACTCTCCATTATCATCTTTTTCACGATTGTTCAGCTTTTATTGATCCCCAGGGCTGATTCTTGTACCAGGTTCTGCTAGGTTTGTACAGCTGCTGATTATAGTTTACTGCCAACAGGAAAGGTACATTTTTTGTTTGCAGGGCATCTGATGGTGGCTACTGTATTTTTCATAATTGCTGACAGGACATTTTACAAGGTTTGTATTGAAGCTGTAGGCCTGAGATTTGATTTTTCTTATGTCTTTAATATTTAGGCCTGTGCATGGTGTTATTCACCTCTCTCTCTGCTGTATTCAGGATATTTTCTGTTGTTTACAACAGTTTTCAAGGTCACATCACCCCAATTTTAGGTCCCTGATTTTGGTATTATCAACTCAGGCTGAAAAAATGGTGCAGATGAGACACATTATTGTTTTGAATAAGGGTGTTGGTGAAAAGGAACCAAGCAGTCTTTCTTAATATCTGCCGTGTTTTCTTGGCAACCTCCTTTTCCTTGCTATTCCAGATTTTTTTGTTTGGCAGAGTGTACTTGACAGGACTTTTTAAACTTCACATCCATAGATAGAGAGATGGGGTAGTCTTTGGAGTGGAAGTACCTCTCTATACTTTGCAAATGTGAGCACAGGGTCAGTGGCTGATATGGAGAGTTGTCTTTTCTGGCCTCAATGAAATATTTGGGCAGTATCATGTTTAGTTCATCAGGAAGTACAGTTTCAAGGTCTCAGCCTTCATTAATTTTTCTTGTACAGTAGGTAACGGTGCATCATTGTCACATCACTGGTGTTTTTTTTTTTGTCCCATCTTTATTCTTACTGGCATTAATAAATGCCTCAATGTCTATTGTTAGCAGATTGAAAGTAGTTGGCAGAGTAGTTTTTCTGTAGTCGCTTCCACTATGTCAGTTACAGATAGCAGTGTTCTTCTTCTAGGAGAAGGATGTCTTGTTTAAAATCTGTCATTAAGACATGTATTTAACTTTGAAACTGACATTCGCATTGGACATCTTTTATTTTTCTCAACTATCTGTTCAGCAGGCAGAATGCAAGCATTTAGGCCATTGCTGTGAAGTCAGTCTTTGTGCGGTTTGTGACACAGTGAAAGCAATTCGAACAGTGTCCATTTTTTATGGAGACAGGTCTCACGCTAGAACTGCTGGAGTCAAGAGTTGATTGGGGTCAGTTGGGTGTGTGACTCTGTGTGTCCGTGAGACAGACCAACTGTGTGAATAAATAGACCAAGGATAAATGAAAGGCCTGAACACCCTGTAAATAAATAAATATTTGCCATTTTTTATTCTCACAAGCACTGTAAAAAATGTACTGTAGATATACAGTATGCCAGGAGTGGGGGAGGGGTAATGATGACAAGATAAAAAAAAATCTTGTCAGGTGACATCAGTGATAGCAACATATCAAAAATATGTTGTTGTTACTATTGGCAGAATGGATATATTTAAAGTTACTCTCATCACAGTGGAATGCTGAACCAATCAGACTGCAGCTTTCTCAATACTGATGACAACTAAATGCCTACTGCAGCAGTGAATCCAGCTCTTAAAATCAAATAAAAACAGCAACATCTTGAAATTGCAGATTTAAAATCTATAACTTGTAAACTGCTATTGTATATATTGAATATTCTTTGAAAAAACTGTGTCAATGCCCAATTAGGGTAAGTTAACGTTACAAGAGCAGGGGAATGTGGCATTAGGGTTTCACACCCTAACATCCCCCTCCATACAGAAAAGGAAAAAAAAAACAATAGAGTTTGGGGTCTCCAGAGTCTTGGTGAATCAGTGGTTGGGTCTTCCTTGGGGGTTGTCAACCCTAATGCCCACCACATTCCATGAGTAAACAACATCACACATGATCTTTTTTTTCTTTATGCAGGGCCCACAGGGGGGAGGTGGGAGCATTAGGGTTGACAACCCCCAAGGAAAATCCCACTGCTGATTCATCAAGACTCCAGATACTCAAAACCCTAATGTTTTTTTCCTTTTGCTGCTTTGGGTGTTGGGAGAGTGTTAGGGTGGGAAACCCTAATGCCACATTACCCTATTTTTATGGTGTTAAGGTACCCTAACTGGTGCATGAACACAGTCTTTTGCAAAGAATTTTCTTACTTTTTGATATATTATAATCGTATCCTCATTTTTCTGTGGGAGCACAGGACCCTTTGGGCCCTGCATGCCCTTCTCTCTATAAATGCGTACATGTACAGTATATTGTCAGGGAAGTGCAGGGTCTGGAGGGCCCTGCACTTGCATTCCAGCCAAAACATCAGTTCCCCCCAAAAACTTGTTTTTGTTTTATTTTATTTTCATATGCAGTACTGATTTATTTATCACCAGCACCTGTCATCAACCCCAAGAAAAAACACACACCAGCAGGCACAATGTTCACATGTAACTCATTAAATATTTACAATTAAAAAGTGTTGCATACAATAGAATCTGTAATGTAAAATTATTGTTAGTTTTAAATTCTGTTTTGATTTTAATTATAGATTGATATTATCATGAATCTCACAAATATCACAGCTCAGATGTTAAATTCTGTCAATGTACTCACTCCTCTGTCCTTGCACCATCTGTTCACCTTTACTGACCAACAACTGTGTCACAGATGCCTTAACAACATAAAAGAAATATACCAAAATATCTTATACTATGCACCTGATGATTTATTTTATTTTTCACACTTGTACATATATTACTAAATATAGCAATAGTTTACAATCTCCTGTCAGTTTCAGGCATAAACACATGTGGGTGTGAGAGTCTGTGATGGGGTGGGGGGTGAAGGGTCCAGCGGGTAAGGAGCGAGATTATATTTGTGCTATGTGGAATTTATATGCCTGTTTTGTAAATTTATATTCCTAATAATGAGATTTCATGATACGCTAGTCAACTGAGTGTGAGTAACTGGAGTGGCAATAAATACTTAAAAAAAAAGAAGAAAAAGAAGAAAACCAAGAGTAAAACACTTTGTTATCACCACATGTTCTGCTGGTAGCCATAGTAAGGAAAACTCATGGAGTAAGTTTTGCCTGGTGTTTTTGATTAAATCTGGTCTTTCTGCCAGGCTAGCTGCTAAATCAGACTCCAGAATCACACAGGAAGTGGTGAGCAGCAAACCTGTCTCACATTCTGTGGGCGCTGGATGGACCATTGTGGATTTGTGCCACACTGACCAGCTGCTGTCAGCTCTGCTACACAGTGCCAGCAATTTTGGAGTGCCAACTGCAGAGTCAGGAGAATGCACATATCTTAACTGGCTGACCACTTCTGCATCTTAAGAACTTGGTGCAAGCAGAATATGAATCCCAGTTTAGTACAGAAACTGACGATGAGCATGCAAATCTTAGGAAAGTACCCGCGATTAATTTATTCAGCCAGTGAAAAAAAACTGCAGAACTTTAAATCAGGCAGAACTGCAAGATGGATGAGCTGTAGCTGAATTTGAAGTTCTGTCTGCTGCCAAAGATGCCTTTTAATAAATTTTACTTGGGTGATGAACATTTAAGCTTTATGGCCTGCCTGTTTATTAGGAATTGGTGGTATCAGTCTTTTCATTAATGAAGGAATTAGATATAGGCTAGTGTATGACATCCCATTCATAACAAGGCAATTCTTCACCTGAGTGTTTTTTATGATGGCTGATGACCTTGAGAGTGAAGCTCGAGAGGTTCCTTTGCTGTCATAGAAAACATGAGGGGGAAGAATTCCCGAGTTGGTTGGGATGTCATACACTGTTCTTTATAGTGTAAGGTGCCCAAAAAGCAGGATTACTTATGTTTTCTAGTAAGTGTCTTCCACCGAAGACCACAATCCTCCTCTCCCCAACCAGGTGGCCAGATTATGCACCTGACTCACCAACCAACCCTGTCCTATGAACAGCACTTGTGGGTGCGACTGCATTGTGATGCAGCTACTAACGCAGAATGAAAAGTCATTCTGCATTAGTAGCTACATCACTACTACAGCAGAATGACTTTTTACAGTGTATGGAAGTCCATACACTATTATGTTCCACCATACACTATATATTTATTAGCAGCTGATTTCTGCTTGCTTCTGTGAGGTTGTCTGCCACCAAGAGATGGATTCTCTCCCCATCACCTCTCAAGTGTACTTAGAACAAAATTCAAATAAAGAGAACAGAACCTAAAGACTGCCATGATCATAAAAACAAACAACCAAACCCCCCCCAACAAAACCTTGTTTTTGTTTTATTTTATTCTTATACACAGTACTGATTTATTTATCACCAGCACCTGTAATCCCCCGGAAAAACACATCCCAGCAAGCACAATGTTCATATATAACTAATTAAATATTTATGATTAAATATGCAATTTATGCATATGCAATTAAATATTGTGCTCCCAGGTCGCTCCTGTAAAAAAGCTTTCAGCTTAGTGTGCTATACCTGGTTAAACAACTAAATAAATAAAAAAATAAAAATAAAAAATAGTGTTGCATACAATAGAATCAGTAATTTAACATTAGTTTTTGTACAAGCACCATATAATTGCACATGCTTAATTGAATGATGTCATAAATTAAGTAGTTAAGCCTATCATAGCTACTATAAGAAGTCATATGGTCACTGTAAACACCACCACCTCCTGACAAAGCCAACAAGAGATAGGCAGGGGCGTTTGGTGATCCAGTATTTTGCACAAATGGCATTGTAGGTTTTCTTGCACAAGTGGCAGAGGAAATAAAACCTGTTTGCCACTACTGGTGTGTGAGCCATAATTTTCCATAACTGCAATTGGGGTAGCTATCCTGCTGCCATCTTTTTTCTGTAGTCTTGGGTGTAGGTCATGTGGACAAGGAGATTTGTTACCATTCAATTTATCTAGTTCATCTAATGATAGTCCTGACCCCTCACACTTGCATATTTTGAGTCATCCCATTGCATATTCCTTATATATGCACTGTAAAACATATACACTTACTTGTCACCATAAATAAAAATCCAGGACACTGAAATTACAGCACTGCTTCTGTGTGCAAAAGCAGCCACAGATATAAATCCATGATACCCAAATTACAAGAGTTATTTTGTCTGCAGAGGTGCAAGCTCATAAGGGGTTGGCCCTCCTGTAGCCTCAGGTACTCAAGCACACTGTAAGATATAAACACACTTGATGGGCATGCGCTTCTGCAGCTGCAGGTGTAAGATATACACACCAGACTCTGGCTGCAGAAGTGCAGGAGCCACAAAATCCATGATACCAAAATTGCAGCAGTACTTCTGTCTGCATAAGTGCAGGCCCCTGTGGGGCATGCATCTCTTCAGCCATAGGTGTAACACATACACACCAACTTTTGGCTCCAGAAGGGCAGGTCCCTGTGGGTCCTGCCATTACAATAATTTTTTCAATGTGCGTATCAGGGCTTCACCAGCAGATCTAGAAATTGCTAAAATAAGTAGCAGGTTTTCAGTTATGTAGCTGCATATAGAAAACCAGGCAGTAGCAGATCATGCTATTTAGTGAGGTACCTCATACAGTATGCATGAATACCTCTGTCTGCAGAGGCACAGGCCCACTGGAGCCTTGTGTCTGCAGAACAAACTGTACAACATACACACTCAAGTGTGGCTGCATAAGCACAAGCTGCCCGTGGGGCCTGTGCTTATGCAGCCTCAGGTACCAATCCATGAAGGAAGCACATCAGTGCTACTGCATTTGTGTCATCTGGGAACAGCTTTATGCTGTTTGTCTTGTCAGTTGATGATTGTCTGTGGTTGTTTGCATGGGATTTTCCTTTTGCTGCTTGGGGGGATAGGTTGTAAATCCTAACTCCAGATTTGAACATGAATAAGGCAGTGTTGAGCACCAGGACCAAACTCTACAGTGCTAGGAAAGCAAAATCACAAAGTCA
This sequence comes from Neoceratodus forsteri, assembly GCA_016271365.2. Lineage (NCBI taxonomy): Eukaryota > Metazoa > Chordata > Ceratodontiformes > Ceratodontidae > Neoceratodus > Neoceratodus forsteri. The sequence goes on along the minus strand of CM057450.1, from coordinate 1,196,628,989 downwards.
AGAGTACACAGTATCTTAGTGAGTTTTTCATTTAATGTAGTGCAAAGCAAACTTACATACCAAAGACAGCATCTCAGTGTGGCCAGGGTGGCCAAATAAACCACTAATGTTTGACCTGGCAACTGCCAGGCTTTTTCAGAGTGATATTTATTGTAATTCATTATCAAATGTATGATGGGTTAAAGTGTTGTTAGCACCATGATTTTGAATTTTAACAACATATGGTAATTTTAAAGAGACATACTCCATTAAATTCAAGTTATTCTATTGAGTGTGGGTTTTTGTAACTCCTCCTTTCACCTCTATATAAATGGACACATAATTTGTAGCTTCAGATCACTCTGAAGAAGCCTGGCAGTTGCAAGGTGAAATGTTAGTGGTTTAATTGGCCACCCTGGCCACACTGAGATACTGTCTATGGTGTGTAGTGAGCTTTGAACTACATTAAATGAAAAATTCACTTACAACTACTGAGTTTGGCTGCTTTCTGTTACTATGGGTGCTAAGGTACTGTGTACTCTTAACTCCACATTTCCCTACTTGTTTCTGTAAGTTGAAGCATAACTGGTGCATTAACACATTTTTTTGCAATGAATGTCCTTTCTTTTTTGGGGACCTGCATGAACAGATCTGCCTGGCTGTGGAAGCTAAGGGCACTCCAGACTCTGCACTTTCATGTGGCTACATATGCAGATGAACAGGGCCATTTGGGCTCTGTGCCAAATGTGGAGTCCATCAGGCTGCAGAACGCAAGGGCCCTCTAGGCTCTGCACTTCCTTGTGGCTACAGATGCAAAGGACCCTGCACCAAGTGAAGAGTCCATCTGGGTATGGAAACACAGGGCCCTGTGCTTCTGCACCAAGTGAGGAGTCCATCTAGCTGCAGAAAAGCAGGGCCTTTGTGGCCGTGCACTTCCATGCAGCTACAGATGCAGATATGCAGCAAATTTCAGGCCCTGTGCCAAATGTGGAGTCCATCAGGCTGCAGATGTGCAGAAAAAAAATTTAAATGTTCACTCACAACTTGGTCAAATTATCATATTTCTACACCAGATTTTCAACATAGCCTTTTTATGACCCCACCTCAGGAACCTGGTAGGTGGAATTTTTTTTAAATCCCCACCAATATGTCATTTTGTGACACAGGTACAAAAAAAACCCCATTTTGGCAAGGATTTAAAAAATGACAGCTCTCACATCCATGAAGTGGTGTGAAAAAATGGCTTTTTTGAACATTTTGGGTTAGAATATTGAAAATTACCAAACTTATGAGTGACCATAGAAAAATGTCAATGTACGCTCATAATTTTGTTGTTTTTTTAATATTTTGAATTCTACTTTTCAACAGTGCCTTCTTATCACCCCACATCATGAACCTGGTAGGTGAAAATGTTCAAACCCCAGCCAAAATGTCATTTCATACCACAGGTGTGAACAATGGCTATTTTGATAATTAGGAGTAATAATATTGAACATTACTAAAGTTATGATCGTGCATTGAAACAGTTTAATGTATGCTGATAACATTGTTGCATTTTAATATTTTTACCCCAGATTTTCATCATAGCCTTCTTATCACCCCACCTCATGAGCAAGGGCAGACACAATGTGTAAATCCTGCCCAAAAAGTGATTTTACACAGCAACTGTGAAATCATCTTTCTGGGCAGATTTGAATAATTTTAACACTTTATTCATGAAATGGGGTCTGAAAAAAAACATATTTCTAATTTGGTGTAAAAAATTTTTTAACAAAATGACAAAATTATGAATAAATACAATCCCATTGAAATACATTGACCTGGACTTAACTTATTTTTTCATATCACAATTGCTGGTTCCAGCAGCAGAACGTGTCTTCAACTGGAGAGTGGATCTACATTGTAGGTCATGTTAGGGTGAATGAGGGTGTGTGTGGGTGTGGTGGGTGCTGAGTGGGGGGTCAGGGTTGGGTAGGTGGGTGTCTGGTGGGGTCAGACCACCAATGAACTATTTTCTTATTTTATGTTAAACCAGAAAAAAAGATAATGAGGGATGGTTTTCTTTATTTCAAGGCTCTTAGCTGACACTGGGAATTGGGTACCCTAATGTTGGGCTCCAAGTTGGTGGTACTGGGGGTGGGCTTCCTGGTGTTGCCACACATATAAGAGAAGGGAAGGGATGACCTGAAGGAGAGGAGGGTTGATGGAAGCAGTAGCAGGGGTGGGCACCATGGTCCACTTAAAATAATAAATATGATTAGATAAACATTGGGAAGGGGGCAGGCAACCTAGAGGGGAGGGGGGTGGGAAAGCAATATCAGTATTCAGCAATAGCAGTATTCAGTAAATGTGAGGGAAGAACAAGGGATTGCTCTCTGAGCTGGGAGGGAAGTGAAAAAATATTAAATAAAAAAATAAAGGTAATAGATAGATAGATAGATAGATAGACAGACAGACAGACAGACAGAGACAGACAGATATATTCATTAGATAAATAAAGTGAGAAAGAGAGACAGATCAGGGGATCAGTAGTTCACTGCTCTGACTGAATCCAGCAGTTCAACTCCAGCTGCAGCTTAGCAATTCAAGAAAGTCCTTCTCATAGATAGTCCTTTTGTGAGATCTCATGAAAGAGCAATGGTTCTTTCATATGACCTCATGAAAGAACTGCTAAAAAAAAAAACTAAGTCCCACCATCTTCTTTTGTGAGCTAAGATTCCTTGTTCTTGGCTCATGAAAGAAGAAGTTCAGTTCACGAAAGAACAATGGAAAAAAGTCCCACCTTCTTCTTTCGTGAGCTGACAGTCTTCTTTTGTGACTTGTGAAAGAAGTTCAGCTCATGAAAGAACTATGGAAAAAATGAAGTCCCACCCTCTTCTTTCATTTGCCGAGATTCTCCTTTTGTGAAACTCACAGAACAAGACATCCAGCTCATGAAAGAAGAATCAGGACCCCTCGCTAAGCCTTCCACTTAGTATTTTATGAATGTCCCAAAACCATATTTTTTTGAATTAAAAAGAAAAATCAAAAACATTAGAACTAGGTAAATGGCTACCATTTAGCTATATTCATTTGTTTATTTTTCTCCATAGCATAATTATTACGTGTTTTCAATTTTTTTTAACAGATAAAAAATGAGATGGCTGCTATACAAAAAGAGGATTTTTTTCTCATGAATGAAGAAATTTGGCTCATGACTGAGGAATCTTCTATTGTGAGAAATACAACTAAGTTCTAATTCTTATGTATCAGCCATATAAATGAAAGACCCTACTAAGCATGCTTAGAACCAAAATTTCAAATAGTTGTTCACCAAACCAAAAAAGGCACCTTTTTAGGGCAAGCCCCTTCTGCCCAGAAAATTTCACAACAACATTCCAAACCATCTGAGCTGTAGGTGAAAGAAAAAAACAGCCAAACTCCTGAGTTTTCCACCTCTTGCACTATCCTGCTCTCAGAATCTGCAAATCTGACCATCATGAACCTTACTAAATCAAAGGAACTTTGCCCTTCAGACTACACATGCAAAACTTCATACTAGTTGTTGAACAGTGCAAAGTTATTAAGGTACAAAAGTAGGAGTTTGACATTAAACACCCATATATCTCCTGTACCCTTCCCCTCAGTTCACAACTGGAAATGAGGCTTGGCTCAGTGTACCTTTCCCAGTTATCGATATTCAGTAAATAAATACAACTTATTGTGCCTTCGTGGCAAAGTCAGTTGCCATTTCAAACCAGCACCATGTCTCTCCAGAGCAGTAGTCAGCTCATTGTGACAGCACATGCACCTTCCCTTGCTTTCTGAAGGCAGGATGGCATATTTCAGCCTTATGTTACTATACACTGCATACTTATATCATTTATTCATTGCAAAAAAAACTACACTAATATAGATATTGTGGTTGAAAAAGGCAAAATGCACACGGTAAAGAAATAAAAAAAAATTAAGGTTTGGAATCACAGTATTGTTGGCAAATCAGTGGTGTTGCATTCTTTGGGGATTTCAACCCTAATGCCCACCTCTCTCCCCCAGCCTGTAGCCTCCTGACCCAAAACATGCTGCAGGTTGTGGCCTGTGCCCCATTAGTTTAGTGCTTGGAGTTAGACAACTAAGGCTTATGGGGATTGCAGAATCAATGATAACTATCTTAGTGCAGGGCCCAGAGATCGTGTAGAAGTTTTTTTCTTTGATTTGCACAGGGCCCTACAAATCCTGCATTCAGCAGGATATCAAAATCATTCATAACCTTCTTCACACAGGGTTTTGTATTCTTCATAGGGTAACCACATGCCCCAGAATTAGCTTGTTCTTGGGCCATTAGGCTAGGGGCTGTGGGAAGGGGGGCAGGTATTCATCACTCTTTGTTTCCAGACATTATTTATAATTAAACCATGGTCCCATCCATCCACATTGTTTCTTATTCAAACCATAATAGCAGCCATGCTGAGCTAGCCTTCAGAAGCAGGAGAAATAGCAGCAGCAGTGAGAATTTTAAAGTCATTTTTATTTTTGTTCATATTTGTTATTTTTACCTTTATGTATTTACTTTCATTTATATTTTTTAGTTTTACTTTTAGCTGGTAGAAAACAGTCAGTTTAGTTAGGGACTTTAGTGAGACAGTTAGTAATAATCTAGCGTCTCCGGTTAAGTTTTGTGAGTAAGTGTAATATATTAGACTGCTAAAAATGTTCTCTTTTTTGGCACTGTTAAATACACCATCTTTAAATACAATTTGCTTAATTCAAAAGAAGATAATTTACTGACCAGCTCTTAGTTGCCGGGTGGAGAGTGGCCAGCGGATTATGAGGAGATTTGTGGAGTCGACTGAGGCCCGGGGAGGAATCATACTGGCTGAATTGATGATTTGGATGGTGCATTTGACTGGAGGAGTTATACTGGAAGACCTTCAGAGCTGTGACTAGATGAGACTGTTGTCTCGATCGGCTGTGGCAGTGAGCAGGCCCTAAATGGGATTGGAGGTCCATGGAGAGTGGAGGGTTAGGGGCTTCCTTGCAGCCATCCACCTGGGGGGTTGGGTGCCTAGTCTCGGATGGGAGGTGCTGGAAGAAGGTCAGCCCAAGGGCTGGGTCTTGCCTGGGTATCTCCTAGGTCTTTGGGAGGTGTCCGGTGTTGGCTGGGGAAGCCACTGGGTCCGCTGCTTATGGGATAATTTGGGGGCTGTTACCCTCCTGGGTGGTGGTGATTTGGGAGCTTTCTTGCACTCCGGGCTGTTATCCAGTCCTGCTTGTGGGTACAGCCCATTTATTCTACCTGGATGAAGCAGCAGAAGTGTTTTCAGTAAGAGAGTCTGCACAAAGTGGGTTTTGAAGGTTAGAGGAGGAAGGGTCCCCCTGAGAAGCTTTCACCCAATCGATCTCTGCAGTTCAACTTCCCCGTACATCTGTGGAACTGGTTTGGGATACTTCTTTCTTTTTCTTCCCTTAACTAATCCTGGCAAACTGATGGTTTAAAGCAGTGAGAGTGCTTTCTCTAGAGTGCATACTTTAAATCTGTTAAATTCCATGAAGCCCATGTGAGAGCTAGTTGTCTTCTGGATTTGCTGCCTGGTGTTTAAACCCTAAGAATTGAGAGTTCTAAGGATCATGCAGTCATGCAAACTGGTTTTGAGAGACTGAGTGTATTACTTGTATGGACATTTACTTTTCCTTTTAAGAATGTTTTTATTTATTTTCTGATATACCTCATAGAGTGTTATGGGCTATTTTTGGGGGTTGGGGGTTGTGTTCTGTAGGTTGTGGAATTTGATTAATTTAGATGGTTTAATGTGAATATTGTTGTGTTGTGTATTGTAAGTCACTGCTGGTGGAGGTATTAGCAGGCGGCATGTGTTGTGAGCATTCTTTAGTGGGAAAGCACTACTTCCCCTCCAGGCTGAGGGATCTACACCCCTTTGACTGTCCCCCACTGCAATATGAGTTTTATATGCGCTGTTGGGCCTTGATGATAGTGCGTAGTGGTTGGAGGGGTGGAGGGCCCCAGGCCTGAGGTGGGGGGTCAGAGTGGGGTGCGCCGATTGGGATAGTAAGGTTAAGGAGGTGTCCTGGGGTGAAATGGGTCCAGGAAAGGGGCTCCTCCTGCCTGGATCCTATACCCAAGGGCTCCACTGTTGGTGGGCACTTAACGTGCTCTTCCATGGCCTCTCATCTGACTCAGGTTGTGTTATGAAATGCCAGGTTGATAAAGAATAAGACAGCAATAATTGCTGATCATGTTGAGACATCGGACCTGGCTTGCATCACCGAGACCTGGCTGGACGAAAGTGTTAGTCTGGTATTGGAGTCAGCAGTTCCAGCCAGGTACTTGGTGATACACTGCCTGAGATAGGATCGTAGGGGCAAGGGTGTAGCCACCTGTTTTAAGACAGAACTGGGCCTGTGGAGATACTAGTAGGGGCCACCAGATCCTTTGAGTGTATCATGGGCCCAGGTGTGGGTTGCAGGATTCTTCTCATCTAACGTCCACCCAGAGATGGGATAGTTTTCCTGCAGGAAGTCGAAGACTTCATGGCCAAAATGGTGTTGGAATCCTCCAGGTGGTTGGTCCTGAGGGATTTCAATGCCTGGGTCAATGATGAACTCTCGCTTTTTGGTCAGAACTTTCTCCAACTGATGATTTTGTTGCGCTTCACACAGGAAGTTACCGCTGTGACCCATTATCAGGGTCACTCCCTGGACCTGGTGTTCCTCTTGGGGATGGAGGTCTCTGACCTGGTGGTGGAACTGGTTGGATGGTCAGACCATCACTCTATAACAATAGTTCTTAGACTTTATCACACTGAGCCTCCCCAAATCCGTGGAAAAGATTTTGAGCCTCCCCCAAAATCTGAAATAATCTTGGGCCTCCCCAAAGAAAAATAACATGCTGTACTTTGTGCAGTACACCATGAATAAATTGAAACCCCTTTGAGTACTTGACTCACATTCAGTTCTTTGTCTTATACTGACGTGCACCCTTTCAAAAAGAGCTTCTATGCTCAAAGGTGTTATCTGTATAATAAATAAAATAAACATATTGTTATTTAGCTTATTGTAACCCCCCCACAGGCCAGCCTACTTGCTCCACTATTTTTATTCTTGAACCATTGTTACCCCTTGTTGCAGTACCTTCATGGATCAGACTACTTTTTCTGTTTCCCCTCTACATGAAATAACCTCCCTACATACTTTGCCTCGCCACCTCCGTCCCTGCTCCTAAGCAACTTCTCTGGGATTACTTTGTTCCTTCCTGCTATTGCTCTTAGCACTTCTATGCTCAACCCTTGTATTTGGGCTGTTCTACCTTCAGTCTACGAATTGATTATTTACCACAATGCTTTATTAGTTTGTTGTTCATATTTGTTTGCATTATTGTTCACTGTGTATTTCTTGATTGTTCTGCAGTTATCTTTTGAAATGTATTCACTCCCTACCCTTCCCCGGGTACACCTGAAATGACTTGGCTCATTCATCTTTCCTTGTCACCTATTAGTAAATAAATACATAAAATTCACCTACTATTATTCTCTTTCAGTTCACTCCATCTCTTCACACTAAATATACAAAACTCCAAATTTAAATACAGTACTTTTTCAAACTTGCTTGAGCCTCCTCTGAAACAGGTTGGGGCCTTCCCAGGGAGGCTGGCCTCACCATTTGAGAACCCCTGCTCTATAAGGTTCAGTTTCATGGCTCCCCCAATAGACATGCCCGTTTGGAGATGGTCTGGTACCACTCTTTAAGGGGTGTAATCCCTGAGGATCTAATGCCATTGCTGGACCTATCGACTAGGCTGTTGGAATGCTCGGATCCAGGGAACCTGGTATTGTACTATAATAGTGCAGTATCAGGTGCCTTTCTATTGCTCCTGTCCAGGTTTGTCCACTCATTCTTCATCCTCGGTTTCCTTGGTTTAATGGGACCTTGAAGGAGTTGAGGTGAGTGGGGCGAAGGTTGGAATGTTGTTGGTGGAAATCTGGCTTGGAGAAGGACAGACTTAGACTGATAGCCCATTACTCACTCTATGAGTCAGCAATCTCCAGGAAGAAGGCAGAGTTACAGTCCAGGGAGATTGCTGCAGCAGGGAATCGACCAGCACAGCTCTTCCGGACTGTCGACAGGCTGTGCAATCCAACCTGTCTTCAGAATCAGAGTCTTTTCACAATCTAAGTGTGATGAGTTTGCTCAATTCTTTGCAGATAAGGTTACCACCATTAGATTTCAGAGCCACTTGACCCATTCAAATGAGTGTTGTGGAGGTCAATGCAAGATCACAGGCACCCAGCCTGTCTGGGTGAACTTCGACTAGCCAGCGATCGTGGATATTGTGAAGATTGTTCAGGGCTTGCGACTGACTTGCTGTAGTTTGGACTCTGGTCCAAACTGCATCCTTGTAGGGTGTGTGGAGGTCATCGGGGTGGTCCTAGTGGAGATAGTCCTGTGCTCGTTGGAAAAGGGTGTGTTTCTGAGCTCCTTGAAGGAGGCAGTAGTGACACCTCTTTTGAAGAAATCTTCCCTCAACCCAGACTGTCTTGCAAACTACATACCATTCTCTAACCTGCCCTTTGTGGGCAAGGTTACTGAGAAGTTAGTCCCTTTGCAGATCAAGGACTTTCTTACCACCCACAAGGTCTATGATCCTCTCCAGTCTGGTTTTGGGAAGAAGCATAGTACTTAGACGGCTCTGGTTTGGGTACTTAATGATCTTCTGATAGCGAGAGATCAGAAGGGCCATGGGATCTTGATCCTTCTTGATCTCTCTGCAGCATTTGACACCATGGACCATGGAGTGTTGCTGGTACCCCTGTGGCTATTCTGTGGACTGTTGGGGACAGGTCCTCAGGTGGTTCCACTCTTTCATCACAGGCAGGATGCAGAGGGTGCTGTCAAGGATTTTTTTCCTCGGCCCCCCTCTTCCTGCCTTGTGGGGTGCCGCAGGGGTCCATGCTGTCCCCCATGTTGTTCATGTTGTACATGCTGCCATTGGGAGACATTATAAGATGATACGGGCTGAGTTTTCACTGCTATGCAGATAATACTCAGCTGTACATGTCCTTTGTACCTGAACAGAATGATGTCATCTCAGTCTTTAACAACTGCCTAGCTGAGATTCAGGACTGGATGAGTGTGAACTGATTGAATCCAGATAAGACTGAGGTGTTGGTGGTGGACCCAGGTCATCAGGTAGAGGGGCTATCTCCTGGTCAGCCATCTGGCTTTATGCTGGGGGGCAACCAGTTGAAATCCTCTGAACAGGTGCAGAATCTGGCCGTTGTGCTTGATTGCGAACTGACCCTTAAATTTCAGGTGTCAGAAGTCGTCAAGTCCTCTTTCTACTATCTGAGGAACATCACCTGGATAAAGCACCTGATTCCTCCTCTGGACCTTCCAACATTGGCCCACGCCTTTGTGACCTTGCGCCTTGACTACTGCAATGCTCTATATCTAGGGCTACTGGGGGTGGACATCCATCACCTGCAGCTGGTGTAGAATGCTGCAGCCAGGTTGTTGATGGGGTTGTCGAGATCTAGCCACGTCCCACCTGTGCTTCGCAAACTGCACTGGCTGCCTGTGTGATGGAGGGTCACCTTCAAGGTCGCTTTGCTGACCTACAAGGCCCTACACAGACAGGGACCATGTTATTTGCAAGACCTCCTTTGGCCCTACTGCCCCCTCCGCCCACTCCGCTCCTCCGATGAGGGATTGCTAGAGATTCCCAGAGTCTGTCTTCAGACCTCAGGGCCAGGGCTTTTCTTTCATGGCCCCAACCCTGTGGAATTCTCTACCTCATTGAATTAGAGAGTGGCTGTCCAATTTTTAAGTCCTCACTGAAAACATTTATTTAATTTAGCTTTTAGGGACAATGTCTAGAGGATACTTCCTGTGCTGCCTATTTTTAATTTATGTGTTTGATCTGTGAATATTTATGTTTTTATGATGTACAGGTACTTTGGCTTTGGAAAAACGCTTTTTAAAAAATAAAGTTGACAACTTGACTAAGCTTTCATCACTTTTTGTTTTCAAACAATGGCCCCTATGCACTAATGGGTAGAGTGACTACGTGCTGCATAACTCAGGTGCATAGCCACCTTGCAGCCGTTACCCCCTGTGTGGGATGCACCAAGGGGGGTGCACAGCACATACGTGCCTGATCCCCTGGCCACACAAAGAGCAACTTGCTGGGACAGGTAAGGGGTGGGCTAGCACTACACGCTACACACTAAGGTGAGTAGTGCTGGCCATGGGGGTGCATAGGGGGTGCAGGGTATGCCAGGGGGAATCCTGCCATAAACCCCTATGCGCCCCACACACACCCCAGGACATGCCACAGGACAGGGTGAACAGTTCACTGACCCTCTGTGGCCACAGTAAATGGACACCCAGTGCCATCCACTCACCCCAGCACATGGGGTTGTGTGCTGCAGTCCCCCCCACAAACCCAAACCCCACACAGGGGCACTGGCACATGGATGCAGCCCCCCCAATGGCACCGCATGTCCACCCTCTGCTACCGGCAGTACCGTCCCCCCTCCACCACCTGACATACCCCCTGACCCTCTGCACCACTTCAGTGCCATCAGAGGGCTGGCAGCATTGCCCTCCTCCCACCCACCACAGCCACTGGCCCCGTGGACTTCCACGGGGCACACTGCCAATGTGCATGCCGCCACGTAAGGGATCCACTGTTGGATCCATCCTGGGCATTCAACTGGATGCCTGAATGGGTCTGTGACTCCGACCACATCCGCCCTGCATGGACCTGTGCACTGGGGGGGCAGGACTGTGGACAGGTGGCTGGCAGTGGTGAATGCCGCCGGTGCACACCTGTCCACAGGTGTGGGGCTCCACGGGTGGGATGCGTGCCTCAGGTGCACTTCCTGCCCCTACGTGCTTAGGGGCCAATATGCTTTCATCATACATTAATGCCATGCCAGGACATGTAGGACCCACCAGGCTTTGCACAAGGAAACAGTCTATCTGGCTGAGCACAGGGTGCTGTGGATCCTACATAAAAGGCAGACCTCAAAGACCACAATGCCAGGATATGCAAGCCTTCCAGGCCCAGTGCCAAAACAAAGGTTCATCTGACTATGTGCAGGGCCCTGTGAGTCCTGTGCACACTGTATAAAAAATCAGAAATGACAAAAGCATCTTCATTTCATACGGAATCATAAAAAAGGCATTATTTCTATTTATGTCTTGATTACTCCTTGTTTCCATGCTTTATTTCTAATTACGCTTTCATTATTTGTTTTCATGTATTATGCTTTCATTACTCTTTACCACCATGCCAGAACATGCAAGGTCTTCTGGGGCTGTGCCAAGAGAAAAGTTCATCTGGAGGCATGCAGGGCTCTTTGGGCCTTATGCACAGGTAGATACAAAAACTGCTATACTAGGACATGCAAGGCCCAGAGGGCACTCTGCCAAGAAAACTGTCCAGTTCACTGTGAGTTGGCAGACAACAAAGACCATCATGCTAAGACACAATGTCCTACTCTAAAAATTTCCCCAAATTCCTTAAAAAAGACTCATGAAACCTTTTCCATATGTCACAAAAGCTATCTCATGAAAGCATAAATCTGTTTTTGTTTTTTTCACTCATAACTCAGCAAATTTTCATTTTTAATTAAATTAAGGCCAATATCAAACTGAATCTCCCAGAGAACACACATCGTCAACACAATAGTTACTGCTGTGAAATAAAAAAAAATTCCCACAATTAAATACCCATAAAAAAAATCACAAAAAACTTTTCCATATGTCACAAAATCAATGATATTTCATGAAAGCATAAATTTGTTTTTGGTTTCATCAGTCATGACTGAGCAAATTTTCATTTTTAGTTAAAATAAGGTCCATTTTTTGACAAAACACATCCAAAGGAATCCTTCATACAATTTAAACTATCAAATACACAAGTTACAACTGTGAAATCCATCTAGTTTTCAAGTTGTTACTGAATAATCATCTGCCAATATTTCAAACTGTCACAGCTTGTGATTTCATAAAAACACATATTTCCAGTTCACACACAGGTCGCAGGCTAATTTGACTGTATTGCCATATGGCAAAAGAAGATTGTTCATGCAGATTATAAGGCTGTATAGGACAATGTTCTCTTGAGTCACTTTCACTTTTGCCAGTTTTAAAAGTCAAAAAATAAACTACTGAGAGCAAGCATTCAGGGCAACCACTGCATCAGTCTTACAAGTTCCTCCCATGTTTTCAATGTTGTGTAACATGCTGAAGTTTCAGGGAACGGTAAGTATAATACTTCTCCAAACCAATGCTCTTGGCCTGAAACGACAGCCTGTGACACAAAATCGTATAGAAGTGGATGGAGCTTGTTAGGCCAATGTGGCAATTTGAATGCCTGCTCTCAGCAGTTTGCTTTTTGACTTTTAAAATTGGCTAAAGCACATGTGGCTTAGGAGGACATTGTTCTACAGCGCCTTTAAAACAAAACACTAATTTGTATGAATGATCTTCTTTCACTGCATGGTGATACAGCCAAATCAGCCAGCATCATGTGTGTGAGCATTCAGTTTTAGTTCGCTGGAATGGGAGGTGACAAGTTTTCTGTATACTTCAAGTTGCAAAGAATTAACAAAATATATGTACTGATCTCAAGTGTCTGTTATCCTCTACTAGCTGACTGACTGCCTCTGCACTAGGTCTTCAGGACTGTGAGTTAAAGCACTTTACCTGTATTTATGTGAAAAGACCTTTTGGAGACACTTTTGTATACAATGTATGAAAAGGATGGTTTTACAAGCATACTTATTAGGAAAGCTTCTTTTAAAGGTGTGCACTCAATGGTACTCAAGAGATTGACTGTGGAACTGGCTGAACCCCTAGTAAAGCAATTCAGGGTAGTTCCGAAAGACTAGAGGATAGCAGATGTAATCCCACTACACTAGGTGGTAGGATAAGGAGCACATGGGTAATTATAAATCTGTCAGCCTTACCTCTGTAGTGGGTAAACTGATGGAGTCACTTATCAAAGATGACCTTCTGGGGGGGCGTGGTCTAGCCTTGAACTGAAATGGCAGCTTAAGTGCTTAGCTCCCTGCCTGTGGGACAGCATCCTTTACCATCCAGCACAAGGGGATCTTTTTCGCCTACTTTTAAATGCAGAAATCTGAAGAGGGACTTACCTGCTACTTCTAAAAGTCCTTATTTTCTTTGTACCAGAGCTGCACAGCTTCAACTTGGAGATCCTTCTGGTTCTGGGGCCTGCAGAATGGTGTCCTCCATCTCAACAGCTGCAGAATCTACAAAAACAGAGCAAATGTTTAATCAGTTGCTGGCCCAGATGGCACAAATTACTCTTGCCCTAAACAGTAATACACAGACACTGCAAGCAATTGAAACTTGTATGTTCCACACAGAAGGCAACTTAAAACCCAAGACTCAGCCCTCCAGGACATAACTACAGTAAACAGAGAACAAGTACAGCTCATACATCTGCTCCAGGACAAGGTAGATGACCTTGAAAATCATAGCCATTGCAACAATTTGCAGTTTATTGGCTTTCCCGAAGGAGTGAAGCAGCAAGATGCCATTAGTTTTCTACAATCTGCATTGCCCCAGATCCTCAGCCTACCACCTGACACTAGTTTACACATTAAGCGGGCTCACCGCTTGCTTGCACCACCACCCAAATTCAGAGAGTGCCGCATCTGATTCTGGCCTGATTTCTAGACTTCCAACAGAAGGAGTTAATTGCCAGTGCGGCCAGAAGCAAGGTGTCTCTTTCCTGGAACGGAGTGCGGATCCAAGTCTTCCAGAACTATTCAAAGGAACTCTCCAAGTGATGAAAAGCTTACTCAGTCTGCCACAGAGTCTTACATGCTCACCAAGTCCCCTTTTCTCTCCGATACCTGGCGACAATGAGAATCAACATTAATGGATCTCCTACCTTTTTTTCTTCCCCCGAAAGCCTTATGGACTATCTCTGGAGGGAATATCCTAAAGATTTCCAGGACCCTGGACTGTTCAACAGAGCTGATGGCTCACCTGGTGACTCAGGTGGCATGGCAGATCCACCTGTCTCTCCCACACAGACAGCGAGACTGCCCTTTCAGCATTTTGAGACCTCTCTCCCTGTCAGAAATAGGAAGCGACAGGCCACTCTGCGTCATGAGAGAAGGCAACACCTGATTGAGAGGCAGCAAACAGAAACCAGCCCAGAGTGTGAAGGGAACTCCCTAAGCCAGTTTTATTTCCCTAACAAGTCTGCTCCTTTGACTACCCTGATGGACACTGCCCCTCAAGAAGGTGCTCAGCAGACTGTTTCCTCACTCTAGAAGTAGCATAAATCCTGGGTAGCGGTTGCAGCAACAGAGCCACAACAACCTTCCAAAAACAGCCTCTCACTGGAGGCCCCTAGTCTCCCGCATCATCAGGATCAGCACTGCAAGACCTCAACATGGTCAGACGCCTCGCTCGAGATGGATGCGCCGCTTTAAGCCTGAGGTAGAGTAAGACTTTTTTGGGGCTTAATTCTTCTTACCCACTTTGATGAGCTAAGGAGCAGGGGACAAGTGTCTGTGACTCTGCGAGCCCCCTCTGACACTGATCCTCTGGTCTCTCGCAGGTCTTACTTTCCTGCTGGAGGCCGCGGCAAACAATGCAATTGTTAGCTGAGACCTCGGGGTCAATGGCATTCGTGGCTCAAAAAGAAAAAAAGATATTGTTTCAGAGATGCTGGGACTATTTAATGCAGTGACTTTGGACATTCTCTATTTGCTGTCACTGTGATTTGCTATTCCTAGCAATTTAGGCTGATAAAATAGTTCTTTCTGTTTGCTGTCCAGCTAAATGGGTGGGGGTGGTCCCCCCCGGTGTGGGGTACGAAGATATCTAACTCAGCATGCTACACTTAGTACTCACTGGATTTTAATCTCTGAAGAGTAGGGCTGCACTCCCACACAGGGGCTAACCCCCCCCCCTTCAGGGCAGATCAGTGTTCTTAACATCCTGCCTGTAGGTCTTTGGCCACTATACGTGCTCAGGGCAAGGGATGTTCAGCATGCGAGATAACATGCTTCAGGTGGTCCTAGCCCTCACAATGTGATACGCTCTCTTTCTCATAAGCCAGATGGCTTTTCTGCTTGTATCCCACTGGATACCTGAGACATATAGCCCTTCTACTGAGATTGAGAGTGGCCCTCCTGGGAGCAGGTTAATATGATGCAGGTCTGCCCAATTTCTTCACTCTCCCCGCATAGCTCAAATTCCCACAGGGGGACACAGCTCTGCAGGTGGCCTGTGATAGTGACAAGTAAATGTTTTGGATGTTCTGTTTGACCTGTCTTTTCTTAATACCACCCCGCAAGAAGGGCATAGGCGGCCTTGGCAGCTAGTCTGCCGGCAAAGCTATCTCCTTCCACACAAAGGTTCACTACTGTTTCTGGAGTTGTTTGTAAATAGTTATATTGCAAGTTGGACCATTTGGCTGTGCTCTGTTAATGTTAAGATATATGACCGGGAATTGCCTCTTTATACTGTGGTGCAAGATTCTACTTGGAATACCTCTTCTGATTTGCAGGGGCTCAGTGGGATATTCCTGAAGACAAGAGCAACCACTACCTCAGCCTCGGACAGTGCACTTCTGGTGCATCCTTAGACACCCAGTGTGCTATACATGACAATGGGTGACCTCCATTGCTACACCTGGAACATACGGGGCCTGAACACCCCTGTAAATTACAGGCAGGTGTTATCTCATCTTAAAAGGCTGAGGACCATGGTTGCCTTTCTGCAGGAAACAAAGCAAACAAGACGAGACCATGGTAAAATAGCAAAAGACTGGGTTGGGCAGGTCTTCTCTTCCTCCCCCCCTAAGGAAGAGAGGGGTGGCTACACTTCTCCATAAATCACTCACCTGGTCCCCCACCCAGGTTAGGAATGACCCCCATGGCAGATGGGTGCTCGCTGTAGTGCATACCCCTGAGGGCCCCTTGATTCTTGGATGCATTTATGCTCCAAATGAGGATGCTCCCAACTTTTTTCATGAGGTGGCCCAGGAGTTAGTGCTCTCGCCCCCACCCTTATTCCAACTATCCTGGGGGGAGATTTCAGTCTAGCCTTGGTACCCCAGCTGGATGGAAGCAACCCAGCCTCCACTCAGCACCCTAGGGCCTGGCTGGCTTTACAACAGATGATGTCCGAATTGGGACTCGTCGATATTTGGAGAACCCTGCACCCCAGAGCATGGGATTACTGCTATACGTCTCCTGTGCATGGTACACACAGCCATCTGGACTTTTGACTGGTTTCTGCAGATATCTGCCAGAGTACTGTTGACTCAGTAATTACACCTCAGGTCATATGTGACTATGTCCTGGTCCACTTGCATGTCCTCTGCTGGTGTAACTTCTCCCAAATACTCTTTCTGAAAATTGGACCCTCTACTCTTTAAGGACCCAGACTTTGTGCAGTAGATATCCTCTGAGACAGCCCTCTTCTTAGCAGAAAATTCCTCTCAGGATACCTCCCCAGGCAATATCTGGGGAGCACTTAGAGTCACTCTCCAAGGGGCAATAATTGTGTATGCTTCTAAATGCCAGAAACAGTGGGAGTGCCTTTTGGAGTCCCTAGAATCACAGTTAAAAACAGTAGAGACACAAGCTAAGCAGACGCCTAATATGCAGCCAAGCTGTTCACTGGGCAAAGAGTTGATTAAAACTTGCCTAGAGATTAATGACCTACTCTCCTGAAAGGCAGAGCTGGCCATACTAAGGTTACATCATCAGTACTGGGACAGAGGGGAAAAAGCTAGCAAACTCCTAGCCTATAGACTGCGCAAACAGCAGGCTGAACGACATATCCCCAGCCTACGAGACCAGTCTGGTGTCACTCAAACAGACCCTCTACAAATCAATCTAATTATGAAACAGTACTATTCTGATCTGTACAACTCTACTCGAAGGCAGGGGGTGAGGGAAACATATCTTCCTCTCCTTCCTTCAGCTCCCCACTCTTCAGCCCTCCCAGGCAGCAGAGCCAGACTAGCCCATTTCCCCTTCAGAAGTGGCTGCAGCCCTTAAAACTCTGCACAAGGGCAAAACCCTGGGAGGGGATGGTTTTCTGGTAGAGTTTTGGCAACTTCTCTCCCTCAAATCACTCCACTCCACTCCTCTCCTCTCCTCTCCTCTCCTCTCCTCGGTGTTTAATGAAGCCTTAGATAAAGGCACCCCCCCACACTGTGAGAGGTGGTTATTACTGTTTTTCCTAAAAAAGGTAAAGATTCCACTTTTCCCGCAAGCTACTGCCAATCTCACTTATTAACGTGGACAGCAAACTTTTTGCAAAAGTCCTGGAGCAGGATTCACAAAGAAAGCCAAAATTCCCACAGCTGTTGGAAAAAGGCTTACTGCAGTGCAGAAATGCAGTTGTGCTGTATTCTCAAAGAAAACCAGCGCAGCTGCGGATTTCCATAAAATGTGCCCAGGTGCAGCAATTTAGCTGCCGCAGGACTTGCACAAGTGCTGCGAATCCACAGCTGCGGAGGCTGTGAAGGCACAGCAATAGGGAACCACAGTAGCTGAAGCAGCAGACTGTAACAGTGCTGCTATAATATGAAGCTGACAGTGCACACACAGAGACCAGCAACCAGTCTCCAACTGGGACCACAGCAGCACCATCGGTACCAGCGATACCTTGGCACCACAGTGGCTGACTGTCCTTGCTGGTCATCCCTCCCTGGGGTGTTCCTGTGACCTGCGGGAGTAACACTCACTGCTGGCTGGTCAGGCTCTACTGTTTGTGGGACTGTATCATGGGATGCACTGGGTCAAGTGGTTGTTGCCTGTTGCCATATCATGACAATGTGTGCTTTTAGTGCTGTAACATCAGCCACTGCTATACTGTCTGAGATGCTATTACCTGTGGTACACCTCCACCTTAATTGATTCCAGTTGCTGGGGCACTACTGCAGTGTGTTGAGGGAGAGTTACACCTCATTCCACTGTGTGTAATATTCTTTCCTCAGCTGCAGAAAAAAACTGGCTGTGAATAGCCTTTCAGGGGCTGTGCCTTACTTATCTCACACCTTTTTGTCCTGAGGGACTTCTGCAGCTGCACTTTTTTCCACAGTTCATAGTGGTTGTTCCTGCAGCTTCAGAGGGGTTTGTGAATAGCACTTGGAGCAAACTCCCCTTTCTTTCCATAGCTAAGGAAGTTTTTGGGACTTAGGGAAGGTTTTGCACCTTCTGAAAGCTTTTAGAATCCTGCCCCTGGCCACTAGACTGAATCCACTTCTTTCTTCTCTTATACATCCTTCGCAGGTGGGCTTTGTCCCTGGCCACTTCAGCAAAGATCACATCAGATCCCTGATTAATCTTATGTGGCAAGCCCGGATACTTCTCACTCCAGTGGCAGGAGTAGCTATAGACTTTGAGAAAGCCTTTGATTTCCTGGAGTCGGACTATCTGGGGCAGGTGCTCCATTGGTTTGGGTTTGGGCCTTTTCCAGAAGTGGGTACAGGCACTGTACCAACAGCCTATGGCCAGAGTGCAGACCAATGCTTTGTCTCTGACCCCTTTCAGCTTGGGAGAGGTACTCAGCAGGGCTGCCCCCTGTCCCCCCTTCTGTTCATCTTAGCGGTCGAGCCTCTTGCAGCTGCTATTAGGCAGCACCCAATCATCTGAGGAATCCCAGTAGGGTCCCATACATACTCTACTCTCATGTATGCAGATGACCTGTTGGTCCCACTAGAAGATATATCCACATCTCTTCTGGCTCTTCTTTCTCTCCTGACAGATTTCGAGGTCATGTCAGGTCTTAAGATAAGTAAGTCCAAAACTGAAGTGCTCCCTCTTAATTCTGTTTGTATCTCAGACATGGTGGCACCTCTAGGACTTAAATGGGCTTCAGGATCCCTGGTATACCTCAGTATCCACGACCCTCCTGATCTTTCAAAAATGTGGAATCTCAATATGCAATCACTAGTTGCAGACCTCAAAAATGGAATTAGGTGGGAAGATCTTCACCTCACATTAGCAGGAAAGATATCAGCCATTAAAATGGTCTCGGCCCCCAAGCATTTATATCCTCTGTCTCACATGGCACTGGCCCTGCCTACCGAGAGGCTCCACACCATAGACACGATAACTGGGAACTTCCTCTGGGAGAATAAAAAACCTTGGTATAGTAGAGGCAAACTCCAATCCCATTGGAAGGTGAGAGGCTGGTGCCTATCTTGGCTGGAAGGCTATAAGTGGGCATACTAAGTGGCTCAGTCCCTAAAATGGCTTAGCACACTTTCCATAGACATACTGCAGTGGTTGCACATGGAAAAGGCAGTTGCCCCGGTCCACTGTCTCCCTCTTCTGATTTACAACCCTTTATCTAAACTTATGCAAGCCCATCCTACGATAGCCCCAGTGGTTCAACTATGGAATAAGGTGCATGCTCAGATCAAAGCCAATCCTTGGCCTCTTCATTTTAACCCTTTACTTTAAGCATCATCCACCTGAGGTGGATGGCTTTCACAAGCCATCTGAATGGCTCCAACTTTCTAAAGGCCAAGCCAGCTCCATTTATGTTAGTATATGTGACAGCATCCCCTCGCAGTCTGAGGAGTCTAAGCAGAAGTGGGAAAAAGCTCTAAACTTGAAACTAGAAGACGCTTGCTGGACCCTTTGCTGGAAGTGAGCACATGTGAGTTGTCCAGATATGCATAGCAGACTAATCCAAAACAAAATATTGCATCACTGGTACAGAACACCAGAAGTTCTTCATAAAGTGAAGCTTCTGGAAAATAATCTCTGCTGGAGATGCATGACCTAGTCAGGAGATTTGCTTCATATCATATGGCTTTGCCCTCTGATCGTCCCCTTTTGGTCACAAGTAGGCCAGCTCGCTTCCCAAGTACTAGGCTGTACTGTTGAGAGAGAAAGAGAGAGAGAGAGAGAGAGAAAGCAGCCAAAGCTTCCTTAAATCAAGGAGGTAATTTAATAGACTACACTGAATTCAATTATTGCTTTTTGGACCTGTGTAAGTAACTAGTTTTGATTATCTGTTTTTGGGGTTGACTTTTCTTAGTTTAACTTTTATTTGCCAGGGAGTAACTGTAGCTGGGAGATATTTGAAGTCATTTGTGACTAGACCTGTTACTTAACCTCTGTGAAATATGTGTCTGAAAGGAAGGAAGGCATCCCCAGGGTGGAGGGTCAAAGTTGTAGTTGACTGTTTCTGGAGGGCACAGGTTAACTCCCACCACCCTGCCCTCACCCCACCCACCCTAAGCACATAACTTCCTTTATAGCAGGGTTCTGACATCACTTCCCAAAACTGCTAATGACATACAGTAGTAGCCACAGATATTGCCAGCTATTTCCCGAACTTTCTGTGATATTTCTAGAGAAATCTCCTGCTTTTTGCTTTTCCACAGTAGGGGCAGCAGAGAGAAACTCTTTCAAAATTTTGCTAACTATCTGGAAATACCTGGCAACGTCTGCAACTACTACTGTACACCTATTCATATCCTTAAAGGTACAGCACACTGAATAGGGGGTAGAGACACTCACAAGCTTGCACACACTAAAACAAGAACAAAAAAAAAAGAAAAGCATCTGTAACAGGAAGGGACACAGACATGTGGGGAGTAGTGCAATACACTGGCTGTGGAGCAGCAGTCTTCTAGAAGACATTCTGGAGACTGCGTTTCTGCCCTATTTGCAGACATCTCTCTGGTCTGAGGGAGGAGGATGTTTGTTACCATGCTGACCTGGCAAGGATTCAAGAAACCTGTTCCCCCACCCAGGGACCACCCATGCCACCGCCACTACCTCAGAGGTTGCCAAGAAAGAGGAGTGGTTGGACCACGGTGGGATCAGGGTGGGTGAGGGTGGTGGAACAGAGGCGCATCCCTCCAGTTGTGTGTCTCCACAATTAATTCACCACTCTGGTGGAGCATGGTTCCTCTATGGAGGCACCCACAGTAGAGACCAAGGAGGATGCTGGGAACCTCCACAATGGAGAACCACAGGAGGGTGGCATAGGACCCCACAGGGGAAGGAAACAACTCCAGGTGGGGGACTCAATTGTTACGGGGGTAGAAGGTAGAATTGGAGGAGAGAGGGGAAAGGGGGTAAGGTGCCTGCCCAGTGACATGGCTTGGAGGGACAGGAAATGAATCCTCAGGATCGTGGCAGCAGCTGCAAAGGGGAGTGAGCTGGATGTCATTATCCACCTAGGGACAAATGACCTGGCTGAGAATGGGATCAGTGCAGTGCAACAGGAGTTTGTGGAGTTGGTGAGGGGCCTTAGACAAGTAGCACACATGGTAACTTTCTCAGAAGTGCTACCTGTCTATGGCATGGACAAGGCTAGGGTACTCCACACCATGGGATTCAATGACTGGCTGGAAAACTGGTGCAGAGCTCAGGGATTTGGCTTCATTGGGGACTGGGGCTCCACCTGGAGGGATGCAGGCCTATACTGGTGCAATGGTCTGCATCTGTCCTGGAGGGGAACCAGGATCTTAGGTGATAGGTTTAAATGCTTCATTGGCAAGCATTTAAACTAGCCAAGGTGGAGGCACTGAAAAGGAGAAGGGAAATCAAAGCCCACCCCCAAAAATCAGGATAGTTAGTGAGGTAGACACCAAGATAGAGCAGTTGATAGGGGGAAGGGCAGGGGTAAATGGAGAAAAAGACAAAGGCAGTAAGGACAGGGATGGGGCAAAAAGAAATAAAGCCATAAAAAATGGAGGGTAATGAGTACAAATGCCCATAGTCTAGGTAAAAAGCTCCCTGAAATGGTGGCCTTGATGGAAGAGGGATGCCTGGATATCGTGGCAGTCACAGAAACATGGTACATGTAGAACCATGACTGGAATGTCAACATACCAGGGTACACAATCTACAAGAGGGACAGGGAGGGTAGAAGAAGAGGAGGAGTAGCTCTCTATGTAAGGGAAGGGATCAAAGCAACAGAACTAAAGGGTAAACAGGGAGGAAAGGAGGCACTGTGGGTCACCCTGGAGACTGGAAATGGCACCACAATCTGCACAGGGGTTGTATACAGACCCCATCTCAGGGGAGGAAATGGACAAGGAAATGATAGGAGGCATCCTTGGGATGGCAGAGAAAGGGGAGATATTGCTGATGGGGGACCTGAATATGCTAGATGTTAACTGGAGCACCTTTGCTGCAGCCACATCCAAGAGCAGTGCCATTCTTGATGCCCTACAGGGGGCATGCTTCAGACAGCTAGTTTTGGAATCCATGCAGGAGGGAGCAATGTTAGACCTGGTGCTCTCAAATGGGGATGGAGAGAGGATCTCCGATCTTGAAGTGGGTAGCCATCTGGGAACAAGCGACCACCAAACAGTGTGGTTCACAATAAACTAAGCTGTAGAGTCAAGCCATACAAAAGTGAAGGTAATGGACTTCAGGAGGGCAGATTTTATCAAAATGGGAGAGTGCCTCAGAAAAGCACTAGCAAACAAGCAAGAAGGTGGGGTGGAGCAACAATGGGGAAACATCAGAACTGCCATCACAGAGACAACAAGCCTTTGTGTGAAGCAAATCAACAAATCAAAATGAAAGAAAAAAACACTATGGTTCTCAAAAGAAGTGGCGGGAAGGTTAGGGAGAAAAAGATAGCATTCAGGAAGTATAAGAAACACAGAAGGAGCAGGACAGAGAACTGTACCAGTTAAAGCAGAAGGAAGCGGGGAAGGTAGTCAGATTAGCAAAGGCCCAAACTGAGGAAAAGATAGCCAACTCAGTTAAGAAGGGGGCTAAAACCTTTTATAGGTACATTAGGGAGGAAAGAAAGACTAAGGTAGGGATACTGAGGCTGACTAAGGAAGAAGGTGGTTGGGCAGAGAGTGACAGTGAAAAAACAGGGATACTGAATGAATACATCTGCTCAATATTCACAATGGAAGAGCAGGGGGAGATACCTAATCCAGTCAATAGAAGCACTCTGGCTAGGAGGGTTGATATTAGTCCTTTCACAGAAGAAAGGGTTCTGAAAGAACTCTTAAAACTGAAGGTGGATAAAGCAATGGGGCTTGATGGGATTCACCCCAGAATTCTAAAAGAACTAAGGGAAGAACTAGTAACACCACTGACTATCCTTTTTAATAAATCATGGGAGGATGGTGAGGTACTTGAGGACTGGAGGACAGTGGATGTAATTCCCCTTCACAAAGTGGGAGCAAGACAGAGGCAGGAAACTATAGACCTGTCAGTTTGACCTCAGTGGTAGGGAAAATGATTGAATCACTTCTGAAGGAAAGAACTGTAGAGTACCTAGAGGCCAGTGGGGCACAACAACCAAGGCAGCTTGGATTCACAGCAGGAAGGTCATGTTAGACAAATCTAATTGATTTCTTTGACTGGGTGACCAAAGTAGTAGACCAGGGAGGGGCTATGTACATGGCCTACCTAGACTTTAGCAAGGCATTTGATACAGTCCCACACAAAAGATAAATAAACAAATTAGCCAGCCTGGGAGTGGGTCCCAGGGTGGTAGCCTGGGTAAAACACTGGCTGGACAACAGGACACAATGGGTAATAGTAAATGGAGTCCTCAGTGAAGAAAGGGGGATTACTAGTGGAGTACCACAGGTTTCAGTAGTGGGGCCGGTCCTTTTTAATGTCTTTATAAGTGACATTGCAGAGGGACTGGAAGTGAAAGTATGTCTCTTTGCAGATGACACAAAGATCTGCAACAGGGTTGATACGCAAGGTGGGGTGAAAAGGATGAAAAGGGGCTTGACAAGGTTGGAGGAATGGTCAAATGTATGGCAGCTTAGATTCAACACAAAGAAGTTCAAAGTAATGCACCTGGGAAACAAAAACCCAGGGGAAGAGTACACAATGAGGGGTGATATACTGACAACAACAAAAATGGAAAGGGACCTGAAGGCAGTCATATCAGATGTCCTAAAGGTGGGCCAGCAATGTGAGAAGGCAGTAAGAAGGGCTGGTGGGGATACTGGGATGCATAGGGAGAGGCATCACCAGTAGAAAACAGGAAGTTGTTGGCCCTCTGTACAGACAGTTGGTAAGACCACATCTGGAGTAGTGATGGGCGAAGTGGCCCCAATTCACTCCACGGAGTGATTCGTGGAGTGAAGGTGAATTTGCAGAATGCTCCGCAACACGAAGCAGAGTACTTCGCGTTATTAATGAGTAACGCCAAGTCAATTGAAAACAATGACTTATAGCATTTCCGTCTTCCCAAAACCACTACTCCACAATCTTAAGGAGAAGTACATTGAAAACAATGTACTTCACCTTACTTCGCCTTGGTTTTAAGCTCCGAAGGTGAATTTTGCAGTGTTTCATGGCATTTCAGGTCACATGGGCTCTAGATTGTTCTGCACAGCCTCAGTTTGGGGTAGTGTGTGTAGGAAGCTGTAGGAGACAATCTGTTCTGAGAACTCTCTGCAGTTCAAACCTTCAAAAGGCTGTTAAAAAAGCCTTTATGAGTCATTTTTTTGCTGAAACTTTAGTTCATCGATTATAGGAAACCCTCCTATGCTCATATCATCGAGCGTTTATTGTTTGTGTATGGATTTTGAATGTTAATGTACAACATTCAGTCTGTGTACTGACAGACAGTGGAAGTGTGCTTTGGGGGAGGGTTGTATCTGTGGTGTAGGTAGATTAACTTGGAGAAAAAGACAGTGCTTTCTGTTTTGATGATATTTTTCTTGTATAACTGTGTTAATGTACACACAGTAATATTTTCAATATTTCTTGCCTTTTTTTTGCTGATTGTTGTGGTGCAGCAGTGCATAATTTTAGATTGTTCAAAATATGTGGTTATATTACTGAAGTTTTCAATTTGCATGCATTGCTTAGTGTATGTGTGAGTATGTGTGTGATGCACGTCATCAAATCAGACACCTTTTATTGTGCCACATAATAATTTCAGCAATGCGAAGCTGCTATCCACTGCAGCTGTGTGATTTTTGTACTTCTTTGTGGAATCTTTACTGGTACTAGTACTAGTGACTGTTACTGCAGCAGTGCATTACACTGCCCACCCCCCCCGCAGCCTGCCCCAACCGGCAAAGGTATTCTTTTCTAGATTTGAATTTCTGATGGTGAGCACTGGTTAGGTGTTGTGCCTTTGTGTCTGCATCTCTATAGTGCACAGTGCAATCTTAATCTATCTGTGCATTTGCATCTCTTTAGGGCCCAATCTCCATCTGTAACTTAAGTCACAGTTATTTCTTTGACGTCCCTTCAGAGTATTGGATAGGTGTGGTGCTTAATTCTGCATGAACATTGTGCTCATTAATATGCATTTTTAAGTCAAAACCATCATCACGAGATACAAATCACGTTCTTCATCATCACGGTCACAAATGCAGTCACAAATCATGATTCATGATCATTCACATTATGAATCACAGCATTCATTTTTTTTCTAGTTACTTGGATGTATTGTAAGCCTGTTTTGTTGTATCTCTTCAGGCTTCACCACCCCACCATTGTACTCATTGATACGTGTTTTTAAGTCAGGGAGTTTTAAGCTACAGCTCATTGGGGAAGTACAACCATAGGCGGTAGGCAGTCACATTTCTTCATCATCACGGTCACAAATGCAGTCACAAAGCATGATTCACGATCACATCACGAATCACAACATTCATTTTTTTTAATAGTTACTTGGATGTATTGTAAGCCTGTTTTGTAAAATCTCTCCATGCTTCACCACCCCACCATTGTACTCATTAATGTTTGTTTTTAAGTCAGGGAGTTGGGCAGTGTCTGCAGTACATACACAGACTGGAAAGAAGACTGACTGCATACATGCAGTTTAGCACAGTATACTTGCACTGCTCAGAATACAAAGTGTCACACATACGGAAGACAACAAAAAAAGGGTATAATTACATAAAAGGGTCTGGGATGGTGGAGGAATACATTTTATAAAACAGCAAGGAAAGTATGGGGGGGCACATGGTGTGAGGTAAAAAAAATAATGTGGGATCCCATGGTGATCCAGCAGCAGTTCCAGCATGGACATAATTTGTAACTGATGTCCCTCTATGTGATTCAGCTGCAGCTCCACAGCACTTACCCTCTCGTTGTTATCCTCAGCAGCACTCCAGAGTACTGCCAAGTCAGCCTGTGTTACACGCAGTTCTCTGGGGTCCACACATTCTACAGGCTGACCTGCTGCTGGTGGTGGTGGGGGGAGGTGCTGGTGGAGCAGCTGGTGCTGCTGTGATCCTCCTCTTCTTAGGGATGCCGCAATGCACAGCTGCACCCTCTGCCACAGAATGGCCAGCAGGTGCAGTCATGGTCCGTTCTGTGGCAGCCAGCCACTCCAACTGCTGATGACTGAGCATATGGGTGCACTGGTCCTCAGTCCCCAGGTGAGTCCCCTGGGGGCCACGGTGCACCTCCACCTCACATAGGCAGCACTTGACCACACTGCTGTTCCCCACACAGTAAAACAACTGCCAAACAATGGAGGTGTGTGGAGGACCAGGCACAGGCAGGGGATGTCCAGATGAACTGGCAGCTGGCTGGTTGCAGTGCTGAACAGGGATGGGATCCACACCTGGGCCCTGGGGAATAGGCACATCCTGCTCCAGAGAACCTGGACTTGGTGGTGATGGTGGTTCAACTGCCTCAGAGTAAGGACAGGAGGCGCTGCTAGTCCTGCTTCCGGGGGGGGGCACTCACAAATATCGAGCGGTCCAACAGGAATGGGTGCCCATGCCCTCCACACATGCGTGTGGTATGATGCTTACCACTACCACGCTCTCCCAGAGCTGCCCCACCCCAGACATTCCCTCTCCCTGGTCCATCTCTCCTACTGAGCTCCCTCAGTCTGAGTAATTACTACTCACACTGTCACACACACAGTCACACAGACAAACAACTAACTACTTATAAAGGTAAGAAAAATAAAATTTACAGAAAGAACAAATTAAGTAAAAAAGAGTACAGGAAAGACAAAAAAATGTAGCTTTTAAAAAAGCTGTTGGGTCTAAATCAAAGTTTAAATCTCCTCCTCGCTCTGATCTCAAAGTATCAGCAGTCAAAAAACACACTACTCTCTCTCTCTATCTGCACAGGAGAAAGTAAACATGTCTGCTTGTATGACTCACTTTCTTCCTGCCTAGTTAAAG
The DNA here is from genome assembly GCA_016271365.2 of Neoceratodus forsteri. Classification (NCBI taxonomy): domain Eukaryota; kingdom Metazoa; phylum Chordata; order Ceratodontiformes; family Ceratodontidae; genus Neoceratodus; species Neoceratodus forsteri. The sequence continues at coordinate 1,196,601,886 of CM057450.1, read as the reverse complement.
AGCATGTGACTTACAGTACTACAAGCCATGTGATGTGTGGGGGGGGCTGCCAAATCTGTAACACCAAGTGGATCACTTAGAATCATAATAAGGAATGCAAAGTCCATTAAAAACAATGACTTCACCTTACTTCGCATTGCCATTCCGTCTTAACGCGAAGTGGTAATGACAAGACGGAGTGAGCACTTTGCATTGCCCACTCCGAGTAGCGTATTGGCAACGTGAAGTGCCCACTTCGTGTTCACTTCGCCTGTGGAATTTAAATTCACTGCATCTCTAATCTGGAGTACTGTGTACAGTTCTGGATACCCCATCTCTGCAAAGACGTAGACAGGGTGGAGGCTGTCCAGAAGAGGGCAACCAAAATGGTGCTGGGTCTGCACCAGAAGACATATGTAGAAAGACTAAAGGAGCTTAAGATGTATAGCCTCGAGGAAAGGAGGGAGAGGGAGGACATGATAGAAACTTTCAAATACCTCAAGGGAATCAACAAAGAACAAGAGGGTAGCATCTTTCAGAAAAAGAGATGTGCAAGAACAAGGGGGCACAATTTGAAGATAGAAGGGGGACAGCTCAGAGGTAATGTGAGGAAGTATTTCTTCACAGAGAGGGTTGTAAATGCATGGATCAGCCATCCTGAGGAGGTCGTAGAGTCAAAAATAGTGGAGGAATTCAAGAATGCATGGGACAGACATAAGGCAATTCTAGTGGGGGTAGGAGGAAGTAGGCTGTTGGCTAACTAGGATCTGCAACTTATCCATTAAGTAGGGAAATGGGCAGACTACACAGGCCAAGCGGTCCTTATCTGCCATCAGATTCTGTGTTTCTATGTTTTCATACACTTAGATCCCTTGGTCTGGATCTTAGGTCTTCCGCCTCAAGGAACTCGCTTAAAACCTCAACAACTATGCTGCCTTGCTCTGCTAGGCATATCAGCCAAACGCCTGATTTTATGCCACTGGAGATCCACAGAAATCCCAACTATCTGCAAGCTCCATAACTCACTTGCACTACTAGCCTCACCAGATTGCATGTCACATGTTATAACTAATAGGCTTACTGCATACTCTGCTTGTTCGGCTCCCTTCCTTGCCTATTTAAAACCGAGGACAGGAATCTTGTGAGATTCAGACTTGGTCTTTGCAGGCACCCACTTTGTGTAATCCCGGAATGCCTGTGCACCAGTTATAGTGCTTCCATGTAGCCCAATAATTATATGTTGTATCAGGAGCATATATTCACAATGTATATTTACCTGGTCTTGGTTGCATAGTCGTTCAGTTTTTTGAGCAGAGAAGCCGTCCCGTGCCCCATGATAGGGCAATGAGCAATACCTAAGAAATGCCCTATTTTCACTCAATGATGTTGTTGCTGAGGGGGTGCTCTCCCCATATCCAGGTTTGCCTAATGCTGTGTTTGGACTCATGCTTCCCTTCTCTTTATGCAGACTTTGGGCTCTATTTGCTCTGTAACCCCTCTCTGCTCTTATACGTATGCATTGTAAGTTGTGTGTATGTTTATAGTCAATAAAAATTATTAACTTAAAAAAAAGATGACCTTCTGGACTACCTAGAGAGCAGTGATCTACAAGAAGGTAAACAGCGTGGGTTTGTGACAAGGAGGTATTGTCAGACCAGCCTGATAATTTTCTTTGACTGAATAACAAAGGTGGTAGAAAAGGACCATGCTGTGGATTTACTCTGCTTCAGTTTCAGCAAGGCTTTCAACTCTGTGCCACACAAAAGATTGCTGAAGAAACTGGAAGAGCTGGGCATGGCTAGGGATATACAGTGCAGCCCACTTAAGTGTACATCAGATTAGTGCACATTCCACTTAAATGTGCATTTTTTCAATATCCCTTTTTTCCCTATATCTCCAATGTTAATTTAACCTGTTAAATGCACACCATATACTATAAATGCACATTTCGGTTAAATGCACAATTTTTTTTGGGGGGGGGATTCCATTAATTTTATGTCTGTCCCTCCACCTAAGTGCACATTTTCACATGTACATTTTACATCTTTGCCCTGGGCACACCACCTGAAGCAGTCCACCTTAATTATGTAATTAGCTGTGCTTCCAAATTATTCAATGTTCCCTACTGTACTATTTAATGAACTGAAGGGTAGCAACCTTTCCAATCCTTGTCATTATGATGGAGCCAGTGAAGAAAACTACTCTAACTCTGGAGCAGAAGGTTTAATTGCTCCATAAAGTTGATCAGCTAGATGCCAAGCAAGCAGGCCTTGCAAAAGAGTATAGAATTGATGTGTCCACAGTATTCTGAATGTATGCCTCCAGGGATCACTTACTTGGTGAATGGGAAAGTGGAACCTGAAATGGACAGTTCTGACATGCCTCTGATTTCTGTTTTGCCCGTTGGTATGTCTGCGACCGATACACAGGAATAGAAGACACCCTTCCCACTGTTGGTCCTTTGAGCAAAGTGGAGACATGTGGCGACATCCGTGGGGGCATCCATGAAACAGACTAGCACCAGTATGAAGAGACAAGCCAAGAGGAAGAGCTGGTGACCGCTGCAGAGGCACTTTGATGCATGGACACAGTAACACAATATGTTCTGGCAAATGAGAAAACAGACTTTAACACTTTTTAATTCTCATTCATATTTACAAATAGAACTCAAAAACTCCAAATGGAAGAAAATAACTGATTTTTTCAAACAGAAAAATCCTTACAGACAGGGTATCAATGTGTCAGGATGTCAGGTAGATGAATGAATGCATGATCATTAATTTCATTAGTCTGCAATGTACATACCTGTAGTAGTATACTGTATTACTGTGTGATTAATAATTATACACTGTTGAAAAATTATGTACACATTTTCAAAGTTACTATGTTTTGCTTGATTATGCTGGTTTGTGTTTTACTGTATTTGTTTTATTCAACGAGTCTGTGTATAATGAAGTGCTATGATGAACCACCAAACTGAGACTGCATCTAAAAGTTATTTTTCGGTTAAATGCACAGCCCACTTTTGTGCACAAAAAAAAACATATCCCGAGAGTGTGCACTTAAGCGGGCTCCACTGTAGTTAGATGGATAGGAAACTGGTTGAAGGAGAGACAGCAGAGAGTAGTGGTAAATGAGATCAAATCAGAAGTGAATGTGTTCATGAGTATGGGTTGCAGGTATCAGTTCTGTTACCTGTCTCTTCAATGTGTTGATCAGCAACACTGGAGAGGGCATCTGAGGCAAGTTGTGTCTCTTTGTGGAAGACACAAAGCTCTGTGGTAGGTTAGATAGCGATGAAGGAATAAGGGAGATGCAGAGGAACCTAAAAAGAGAGGCAGTCTAAGGTTTTTGTTTCAAACTTAACGTTTATTAAGCTTTCTCATTTCTTTACAGAAACAGATACAGTCAGAAAATAGACAAGCATCTATACATCTATATTGGCACTCCGTTGCACAATTTGCAGAGACTTCTCAAGGAGAGCAGATTTCAGCAAGAATTCCAGTTCCACTGATCCACATAAGGTTTGGAGTAGTTAGTCCCCAAGAAAATGATGATCAACAAAAGTGCTCAATTCAAGGATGTTGTATTCCAGCTGGCTTGTGTTTGAATCCTGAAATAAGCAAATCATTTTATACCATGTTTGTCTAGTGTCATATTTTCCTGAAAGAGAGTAATGATCTGACTCTGATCTGTATGTCTATTAAGGGAATACATTTGTGGTCTATTTTTAGTTGGTACAGAGTCCAGTATGCAAGAATTATTTGCATTTTCTCAAGAACTGACTGAGTTTATAGGTCAATTGTTTCATACAGAAACATAGAAACTGTTGGCAGATAAGGACCAGTAGGCTCACCCAGTCTGCCCGTAGGCCCTATACATTGCATGTGGCCACTGATCCTATATGATCAATGACTTTTCATCACTCCCTCCCCTCTCAAGGTTCCCTTGTGCCTGTCCCAGACATGCTTAAACCCTTCCACTGTGCTTGCCCCCACTACCTCCTGTGGCAGACTATTCCAAGCATCAATCACCCTTTCTGTGTGGAAAAACTTCCTCACATTGCTTCTTAATCTACCCCCTTCAAATTCATATCATGCCCCCTAGTTCTAGTACTTTTTCCTACATTGGAAAAGGTTCCCCACCTGCACAGTTGTTATGCCCTTGAGGTATTTGAAAGTTTCAATCATGTTCCCCTGCTCTTGCCTCTCCTCTTGTGAGTACATATTGAGGACCCTTAGTCTTGCCTCATATGTTTTGTGGTGCATGCCCTGCACCATCTTTGTCACCCTTCTCTGGATAGTCTCCACCTTGTTTATGCCCTTGCACAGGTGTGGCTTATAGAACTGCATACAGTACTCCAGGTGAGGCCTTACCAATGTTTTATTCAATGGCATCACCACTTCCCACCTCCTGCTAGTGATACCCCTACCTATGCACCCTAGCATGCTACTGGCCCTCCCCGCTGCCTTTGCGCACTGCTTTGATATCTCAAGGTCAACAGAGATGATAACCCCTAGATCCCGCTCCTCTTTGGTGACAGTCAGCTCCTCCCCCCCAACCTGTAGCTCTTCCCAGGGTTCCCTCTACCCAGGTGCATTATTTTATACTTCTTTGCATTTAACCTCAGTTGTCACATCTCCGACCATCTTTCAAGCTTCTCCAGGTCCCTCTTCATTTTCTCTATCCCTTCTGGAGTATCCACCCTGTTGCAGATCTTGGTGTCATCTTCAAACAAGCAGACCTTTCCTTCCAGCCCCTCTGCAATGTCGCTAATGAAGGCATTGAACAGGACTGGTCCTAGTACTGATCCCTGTGGTACCCTGCTGGTCACTCCCCTCTCCCCAGATTGTACCCCATTTACCACCACCCTCTGTCGCCTGTCTGTCAACCAGTTCCAAATCCAGTTCACCACCTTGTCTCCCATGCCCAGACTACCCATCTTGTTAACCATCCTTCTATTTGGGACAGTGTCGAAGGCTTTGCTGAAATCTAGGTAGGTGACATCTAATGCCCCTCCCTGATTTACTTCCCTAGTCACCCAATCAAAACAATCTATCAGATTCATTTGATGCGACCTTCCTGCTCTGCTACCCAACTGTAGTCCTTGACCCTCCCCCTCCTTAGTGAATACTGAGCAGAAGTATTTGTTCAGTATTTCTTCCTTGTCCAGATCACCCTCCTTACACCCTCCTTCCTCCCCTTTGAGCCTCACAATCCCCCCCAGGTTTTTCTTCTTTTGCTGATGTACCTATAAAATGCCTTGTCCTCTTTTTTCACAGACCGAACCAAACCTTCTTCTGTCTGCACCTTTGCTCTCCTAACAGCCTTCCCTGTTTCTTTTAGACAACCAAGGTGCACCTCCCTATCCTCCTCCCTTTGGGTCCCCTTATATTTCCTGAAACTCAGCCTTTTAGCCCTGACTTTGTCCCCCACCTCTTTAGAGAACCATACTAATTTCCTTCTTCTTTTCCCTCTGGCCACTATCCTAACGCATTGGTTTGTTATTTCCGCTAAGGCTCCTTTCAGTTTCTCCCATTGTTCCTCCACCCCCTTTATTACCTCTCCCTTCTCCAGGACTGCTTGTATACATCTACCCATTTCAGTGAAATCCACCCTCTTAAAATCCAATACTTTTTCCCTTGTGTGGCTAGAGTCCATGTCACCATGCTGAACAACACCATGTGATCACTGGACACCAGCTGCCCTTCCACCAGTATTTCTTCAACTTTGTTTCCATTGGTCTATGTTAGGTCCAGAATTGACTTGTCCTTGTTGATTCATGCACCAGCTACCTGGAGTCCAGCCCTGCAGGAATTCTAGGATGGCAGCCACGTTGGTGGTCAGTCCACGTCCAGCATATTGAAATCCCCCATTAGCAGGATTTCACCTTTAGCTGCCATGTCATGTATGTCTTTCACTAGTTTCCTGTCAACTTCCTCCCTCTGTGTCAGAGGTCTGTAGATCACTCCTGTGCATATTATTGTTCTATTTCCTGGCTCCAGAGTGACCCACATTGCCTCGGCATCCCCCTATTTTCCCTGAACTTCTGTAGCCTTTATACTATCTCTGATGTACAAGGCCACCCCCCCACCCTTTTTACCCTCCATGCCCCTCCTGAACAGTGTATAGCCTGCTCCATTGACTTCCTAGCCATGATTGGCAGAGTACCATGTCTCTGTTATTGCTACTATGTCAAGGTCTGCATCTACCAACAAGGCCTCCAGGTCTGCAACCTTATTTCCTAGGCTACAGGCATTTGTTAACATGACCTTCCATGTTTTACAGTCTACCCACCCTCTGCCTTTGTTCTCCCTCTCCAGCACCTTCCCCCCACGCTGGTTTCCTTTCCTATGTGCTCTTGCTCCCCCTGCATCACTCGTATACCGCTACACCTGTCTGCCCCTCTCTGCCTGCTTCAGCTGTATCTGTTGTCAACTTATGTTTCTGCATGTTCCCATGGGGATGTTCCTAAGCCACCTAACTCTCCTGGCTCTCCCCATTTGGCCAGTTTAAATGCTTGCTGCTGAAGCATTTAAACTTCTCACTAAAGACTTTGGTCCCCTTCTCGGGCAGATGCAGGCCATCCTTCTTATATAAGCTCACATCTGCCCAGATCGGGCCCTAGTCCCCTATGAAGCCAAAACCCTTCCTTCCATACCAGTCCTTCAACCAGGAGTTGAAGGAACATATTTGGAGTGCCCTAGCCTCTTCTGTGCCCTGGACAGGTAGCACCTCTGAGAATGAGACAGAGCTCGCTATCTGTTTCAAGTTCTCCCAGCTTCCTGAAATCCTTCTGGACTTTGGCTAACTCCACCCTTCTCCTCACCAGGTCATTCGTCCCCAGGTGTACAATGACATCCAGCTGCTCCCTCTTAGCTATTGCCCTAGCGATCCTATGGATCCGCTTCCCATCCCTTCATGCAGAGCTTCTCAGGAGGCACTTGACCTCTATCTCTCTCCCCTGCTAGGTTTCCCTAAATCCACTCCCTGGACAATAGAGTACACCACTAGGAGATGTTTTCCCATCCTCCGGCGTCTCCTGCCTCCCTTCCCTGGAGCTCCATCCTGGAGGACTTGCCCATCCTCTCTGGTCCCAGCCTCGGTTTCCTGAATGGGTCTTTCCCATTCCTCCAAAACAGTGTAGGAGTTACTAAGTGGGACCATTTGGGAGATATGCTTTAATCCCCCTCACCCTAACTGAGCCCACTGTGGTCCAATCACTCTTCTTGCCGGGCATGCTTTGAGGTTCAGGTTGTGGACCCGGTAGTCTCTGGGTGGGAGTGGATGCCGCCTGTAGCCTGGCCAACTCTGCTCGGAGACAGCCAATCTCCTCCCTCAGCCCAGAGAGGTGCCTGCAGATAGGACAGCATCGCAGCCTCCAGAACATCTCCCTGAAGACTGCTGCTCCACAACAACTACACTGCACCACTCCCATGATGTCTGTTTCCCTCCTCAATCTACTGCCTGCTTAAGATGCCTGTTTTCCTCCTCAATCTACTGCCTGCTTAAGACTCCTATTTGTAATCTCCCAAATGTTTTTTTTTCTCTTCACTACTTCCTGTATGGGTGCAGTATGTTGCAGGCCCTATGGAACCTACCCTCTAAATGTAGGTTGAGTCGTGGGGTGGGAGAGTGGGAGTACACTGCATGCTGTGTCCAAAAACCAAGGCATCCTCTGGCATTGACTCCTCACTCCTCTCACCATGGACAACAAACCTACCAGCAACTGAATCCCTTAGTACTGCCCAAACTAAATGGGGAAGCACACTGAATGGCAGATAGGAAAAGTGCTCAATTTCAAACCACACTAATCCCTGAAATACGATGCTTGCACTTAAGGTACAGTCACAGCTATGTACAAACGAACAATCCCACACCTACCAGCAACTGAATCCCTCAGTTCTGCCCAAACTAAATGGGGAAGCACACTGAATGGCAGTTGGGAAAATACCTCAATTTCAAACCACACAAATCCCTGAAATATGATGCCTGCACTTAAGGTACAGACACAACTAGCTAAGTAGAAACAAACAGACCCAAACCTACCAGCAACTGAATCCCTAAGTCCTGCCCAAACTAAATGGGGAAGCACAATGACTGACAGTTAGGAAAAGACCTCCATTTTAAACCACACTGATCCCTGAAATGTGATGCCTGCACTTAAGGTACAGACACAGCTAAGTACAAACAAACAGTCACAAACCTACCAGCAACTGAATCCCTAAGTCCTGCCCAAACTAAATATGATATATGGCTTTAACGAATATATGCCACTTAACTAGTGTGGGTGTTGTTTTCATCAGCCAAATTCTAGTTATGATGAGCTAACAATAGTATCAATAGTAATTTAAGTATGGGTCCCCTAATTTATATAGATACATAGATACTGTTGGCAGATAAGGGCCTATGGCCCACCCAGTCTGCCCATTTGAGCTTGTAAGTTCACTTTATATTTTTCTAGAAGTCTGTTGCCCCTTACCCCTGACCTCTAGAATTCCCTTATGTCTATTCCATGCATTCTTAAATCCCGTGATTGTTTCAGCCCCCACTACTTCCTCTGGCTGGGTGTTCCACTTGTCCACCACTCGTTCTGTGAAGAAATTCTTCCTCAAGTTTCCTCTGAATCATCCTCCCTCCAACTTCATCCCATGCTCTCTAGTCCTGGAACATCTTTTTCACTGAAAAATAGTGTATTCCTGCACTCTGTTCCTCCCTGTAAGATACTTGTATGTCACTATCATATCCCTTATCTCCCTCTTCTCCTCCAGCAAGTACATATTCAAGTCCTTCAACCTATCCTCATAGGACTTGTTGCAATCCATGTACCATCTTTGTTGCCCTCCTCAGAACCTTCTCTACTCTGTCTATGTCCTTACATAGTTAAGGTCTCCAGAACTGTAGACTGTACTCCAGGTGGGACCTCACTAGTGTCTTGTATAGTGGAATTATGACCTCCCTGTTCCTGCTGGTGATGCCCCTGCCTATGCCTCCTAGCAACCTATTTGCTTTAGCTGCTGCCTTGTCACACTGTTTCCCCTACTTTGAGGTCATCAGAGATGATAACCCCAAGATCCCTTTCCTTCTTGGTGCATGCTATATCCTCACCCTCCAACTGATATGTTGATCCAGGGTTTTTGTGCCCCTTATGCATTATCTTGCACTTTTATTTGCATTGAATTTCAACTGCCAAACCCCTGACCATTCTTGAAGTTTCTGCAGGTCCTTCCTCATTCTGTCTACACCTTCTGGTGTATCCACTCTCTTACAGAGCTTTATGTCATAAGCAAACAGGGAAATTCTGCCTTCTACGTCCTGCACAAAGTCACTGATGAAGACGTTGAATAGGACTGGTCCCAGCCTGATCCCTGTGGTACCCCATTGGTCAATCTTCCCTCTATGGAGTGACAGCCATTTACTACCACCTTCTGTGTTCTGCCACCCAGTTAGTTACCTACCCATTGCACTACTGTCCTGCCCACTCCCTGAAGGAGGCGGTGGTAACACCCCTCCTGAAGAAAGCTTCTTTGGACCCAAACTGCCATGTGAACTACAGACCAATCTCCAACCTTCCCTTTTTAGGGAAGGTGGTTGAGAAGGTAGTGGCTTTACAGCTGGAGAGCCACTTGACCATCCATGATATCTATGAACCCCTCCAGTCTGGTTTCCAAAAGAGGCATAGTATGGAGACAGCACTGGTTCAGGTGCTCAATGATTTCCTGATGGCTAGAGATCAGAAGAACCACTCCATCTTGGTCCTTCTTGATCTCTCATCAGCGTTTGACACTGTGGACCATGGGGTTCTGCTCGGTCATCTGAGGTTCATCTGTGGCCTGTCGGATACAGTCCTCAGGTGGTTTTCATCTTTCCTCACTGGAAGAACTCAGAGGGTGGTGTCCGGGATTCACTCTTCGGACCCAATCCCTCTGTCATGTGGGATTCCTCAGGGATCGGTGTTATCCCCCATGTTGTTCACAGTGTACATGCTGCCCCTCGGAGACATTGTATGGCGGTATGGGCTGAGGTTTCACTGCTATGCTGATGATACCCAGCTCTACCTTTCTTTTGCACCCAACCAGAACAGAGCTTTCTCAGTCTTTAATAACTGACTGGTGGAGATCCAGGAGTGGATGGATTCGAGCTGGTTGAAGTTGAACTCGGGAAAGACTGAAGTGCTGGTTGTGGACCCAGGACACCGGATGGGGGGTAAGGGGTAGTTTCACCGTTGGGGCTGTTTCTTGGTGGTTTATCACTCCTGGCCTCTGAACTTGTTCAGAACCTGGGGGTAATCTTTGATGGATGGCTGACCCAGCATTCGCAGATATCGGCTGTCATCAAGACCTCCATCTACCATCTGAGGACTATCACGAGGATTAAGCATCTTGTTCCATCCGGTGACCTTCTCACATTGGTTCACGCTTTTGTGTCCTCGTGCTTGGACTATTGCAACTCCCTGTACCTAGGGCTACCTGGGGTGGAAATCTACCATGTGCAGCTAGTGCAGAATGCAACAGCCTGGCTTTTGACAGGAACCTCCCGGTCCTGCAATATTTCTCCGGTGCTGCACGGTCTGCACTGGCTGCTGGTACAAAGATGGATCACCGTTAAAGTCAGTCTTCTGACTTATAAAGCCCTGAACGGACAGGACCTGGACTACCTGAAAGAGCTTCTGGTACCCTACCACCCCAGGAGATCATTCCACTCAGCTGGCGAGGGGTTGCTAGAGATTCCAGGAGTTTGTTTAAAATCTTCTGGGGCTCTGGGGCCCGGGTGTTTATGCATGCGGCCCCTTCTCTCTGGAATTCCCTACCCCACCAGTTATGTGAGTGCGCGACCATGGGGGATTTAAACAAGCTCTGAAAACTCATCTTTGGCACCAAGCATTTGGTGACTGATTGGTGGTATTTATTTTAATTTTGGTTGTTTGTTGTATCAACTAAGCTGCTGCAATATGTGCAATATGTGGTATGTTTTTAAATTTTGTTCGGCACCTTGATTCTGGAAGGCGCCATAAAAATAAAGTTTTATTATTATTATTATTAATATTTTTCCTAGTTTGTTTAATAGCCTTCTGTGTGGCACAGTGTCAAAGGCCTTGCTGAAATCCAGATTCCCTGGGATGGATGCCTAGAAGAACTGAAGAGGAAATTATTACCCTAGGATAGGTAAAGATTAGTTGCATAGCTATATCTATCTCCCTCCAGAGGTTTATAATGTAGGGGCAGGACCAGAAAATGTGGCAGTGAGTATCATTTATTTCCCCACATCCCCATCAATAACAAGCTTTAGATGGACCCATATAATGAACTTGGACTGCTGGGGTTCAAAGTAACGCATCCTGCACTTCCAGACCAAACCTCTCTAATACGAAGAAGATGTAAGTCTGTAATTTTAAATGTCATATTGTTGCCAGACTTCTAAGGAGCAATTGGTCTGAGTGTCAACATGCCAGTGGTCTACAGAAGCTATGATGTTGCCTGGAAGCAATTCTAATAGGTCTTTATATATTAAAAGTCAAAGTAAAGGAAACCGACACCTGCTGCTGTGTGGTGTTGCAAATGCACAGCACGTACTCACAAATAAAAGCACTGATGTCTGATGCAGCACTTTGGATGAAGTTCCTTCTTTATTAAATAATTCACAAAACATCCAATCAATCCATGTGCAAAAGTAGTAATGTCAGAAGATCCTAACAGTGCAAATGGAAACAACCCCCACAATCTATATTATCTATATTAACCCTATTAAATGTTACCATAGTACCCCTTTTGATGACCTTATATCCTACTGTTGAAAATTTCCAGGTTCCCTTGTAGGGATTTAATTTCTTCACCCAGCCCAAAAATATAGGACCTCAATTGTAAATAATGGAAATGTGCTGAAGCAGAGAGTTGAAATTCCTGTTGCAAGCTCTGGGACATTTTTAGTCATGTCGTTGTGCATCATACAGTTGCTGTGTATCTCAGAGGCCAAGATGCCGCTAATTACAGATCATATTGTTTGCTACATCATCAGGTTGATATTAAAGGAATAATGCCTGACAGGGTGGATGTTATGCTGGGATAACATCCCACCTCAGGTGGTTGGGCCCAAGGCCACCGGCTGAGGGCATTCAACAACCGAGAAGGGATGTTATCCCAGCATAAAACCCACCCTGGAGGGCATTATTCCTATTATACAATGGCTCCTGGTTTTATGCAGAAAAAAAAAATAATTTTAAAGAATTTTATTTAGTGTTTAAAATTTTTTTTTAAGAAAAGATGCAACTATGTATTGTAGTCATCAGCTAAATGATCAGCAAGGATGTTATGCCAGGATAACATCCCTGCTGTGATGGCCAACTGACCAATCAGGAGCCAGGATTATTTCTTGCCACTGTATAATCTTAATCATAAACTAGGGCTTGAAGCCAAATCTTAATAGTTTTAGGGAGACAGTAAAGGCTACTAGTTAACCATTGCTTCATTGTGACTGCTGTAAACTTTGTAAATACATGCAGTGGAACATTGCTGGATTTGCAAATAGATATTTATCTAGCTCACCGAGATTGTTCAGCATAAATTCAATGAATTTTGCAGTATGTTTGGTAATGAGTAGAAATCCAACAGCAAATCAAGTGGATCTGGGCTGCCAGGAAATAAAGAGAGATATTTTGTAAGTTAAGTTCTCCTCTCATCTTTTGGAGTTGCAATATTGCATATTGTATGAGCCCCACCCCCCCAAAAAAGCATGATATTGCTTTATTCCAAAATTGAAAGTATAATGGGTCAGGGACCGGGGTAATGTTTACAACTGATTTAATATTCTGGGAAGTATATTCTGTTGGACTGCTTTGACTCTCAACAATAAAGTTACAGAAAGTTGGGATTAGGTGCTAAGCTTACATATTGTACTTTCATAGACGTATGGTTGTCAGACAAAAATAGGCATTTGCCCTTTTTAGGTGTCCAGCTGTTCTCACAGAACTATCCCTGATGACATTGTTCATCCATGTGTCTGTCCAGGTTATGTTTAAAACTACCCAAAGTTTTACTTTCAGCTACTTCCCTTGTATGTGTGTTCCATCCTGCAACGATCCTTTGGGGAGTCACTGTTTTCTACAGTTGGTTTTGAATAACTCTCCATTATATCTGTACTGACGTGATCTGTTACCTAAGGTATTTTGTTAAGGTTTTAAATGTAAGATTAGGTTTTCTGGCATAAAGCACCTAGCTTCACCTGAGCTCTTTTCTTCTAGGGTTTGCTTGAAAGGACAGAGCAAGGAGAAACCTTAAGGCTTTTTTGGGGGTAAGCAGTATTACTGTTGTGTGACTATTTCATTTTTTGCTTACAGGTTCTGCTTACAGGTTTTGTTACTGTTTTGTGCTTACAAGTTTTAGAGTTTATTGTTTTATTTTTCTCTGATTGAAATTGATTTTGCAAGATATAGATTACGGTAAAGTGTTACAGGTTGTGCATACAGGTTTTGTTACTCTTTTGTGCTTACAGGTTTTACATGTTGATCTATCTTTAGTCTAAGCAAAGTTACTGTTTTGTTACTATTTCGTTTTGTGCTTACAGGTTTTTGTTTTGGGCTTAAGGGTATTGCAGTCTCTTTCTCACATTGAAGGAGCTAATTGCTTTTCTTCCACAGCTCTTCCAGGGGATTATTAGTGTAACTGGGGGGGGATCTGACAAATGCTTAGTGCCTTCCTACAGAAGGAAGATTTAAATGTCAGGTTAGTTGGCGTGTTGTGGTGAAGACTAGGTTGGCTGGCATAAAGCACCTAGCTTCACCTGACCTCTTTTCTTCTAGGGTTTGCTTGAAAGGACAGAACAAGGAGCAACATTAACAGAGCAAGGAGAAACATTACGGCTTCTTTTGGCTAAGCAATGTTACTGTTGTGTTACTATTTTGCATTGTGCTTACAGGTTTTATTAATGTTTTGTGCTTACAGGTTGTACAGTTTACTGTTTTATTTTTCTCTGATTGAAATTGTTCCTTTGTAGGACATATTTTCTTTTAAGTTGTTGTTCAGGTTCTCGTGCTGAAAGGAAGGAAAACACTCACTGGGGTGGTGGGTCAGAGTTGTAGCTGATTATTTCTGGGGGGCATAGACTTGGTCCTGCACACCCTACCCCTCACCCCACCCACTCCAAGCACATCATTTCCTTTATTCCAGAGGTTCTGACATCACTTCCACAAAAGGGAAAAGGATGTATATCTGTCATAACCGTAACAGCCCAGCACACTGCATGGAGGTAGACACATGCACACACTCACTCACACTAACAACAAAGAAATAAAAACTAAACAGAAAGGGAGAGAGACATGTGGGAAGTGGTGCAATGCACTGGCTGTGGGGTGGCAGTCTTTCAGGAGATGTTCTGGAGGCTGCAGTGCTGCTCTATTTGCATGCACCTCTCTGGTCTGAGGTAGGAGGTTGCCCATCTCCAGGCTCACCTGTTGAGGATTCAGAAAACCTCCTCCCTCACCCAGGGAACATGAGGGCCACTGCTGCTGCCTCAGAGGTTGCCAAGAAAGAGGAGCAGTTGAACCATGGTGGGCTCAGGGAGGGTGAGGGTGGTGGATAAGAGGCACATCCCTCCAGTTGTACCTCTCCACAATTCATAAGCCATTCTGGCAGAGCATAGTTCCTCTATGGAGGTACCCACAGTGGAGACCAAGGCAGATGCTGGGAACCTCCACAAAGAAGACCCAGAGAAGGGTGGCACAAGACTCCAAAGGGGAATGAAACAACTCCTGGTGGGGGACTCCATTGTTAGGAGGGTAGAACTGGGAAGGAAGGGTAGAGGGAGGTAGGGTGCCTGCCTGGCACCATGGCTTGGAGGGACAGGAAGGGAATCCTCAGGATTGCGGGAATAGCTGCACAGGGGAGGGAGCTGTATGTCATTGTCCACCTAGGGCCAAATGATCTGGCTGGGAATGGGAACACAGCAGAGCAGAGCAGAAGGCATTTATAGAGTTGGGGAGGGGCCTTAGACAAGTAGCACACAGGGTAACCTTCTTGGATGTGCTGCCTGTCTATGATATGGGTGAGGCTAGGGCACTCCGCACCATGGGATTCAATGAATGGTTGAAACTGGAGGGATGTAGGCTTATAATGGCACAATGGTTTGCATCTGTCCAGGAGGGTAACCAGGATCCTAGATGATAGGTTTAAATGCTTCATTGGCAAGTATTTAAACTAGCCAAGGGGGAAGGCACTAAAAGGAAGCATGGAAATCCCAGCCCCCCCAAATAAAACAGGGTAGTTAGTGAGGTAAGCACTAAGGTAGAGAAGTTGATAGGAAGCAGGGCAGGGTTCAATGGAGAAAAAAACAAAGATAGTAAGGAGAGGGATGGGGCTAAAAGGAGTGAGGCTATCAAAAAATGGAGGGTTATGCATACCAATGCATGTAGTCTGGGTAACAAGCTCCCTGATCTAGTGGTCTTGATGGAAGAGGGACACCTGGATATCATGGCAGTCACAGAAACATGGTACACAGAGAACCATGACTGGAATGTCAACATACCAGAGCACACAGTCTACAGGAGGGACAGGGAGTGTAAAAGAGGGGAGGAGGAGTAGCTCTCTATGTAAGGGAAGGGATCAAATCAATGGAACTAAAGGGTAAGCAGGGAGGTGAGGAGGCACTGTGGGTCACCCTGGAGACAGGAAATGGCATCACAGTCTGTATGTGGTTGTATACAGACCCCCATCTCAGGGGGAGGAAATGGACAAGGAAATGAAAGAAGGAGATGAATGGCAGAAAAGCTTGAGATATTGTTGATGGGGGACCTAAATATGCCAGATGTTAACTGGAGCACTTTTGCTGCAGCCACATCCAAAAGTAGGGTAATTATCAATGCCCTACAGGGGGCATGCCTCAGACAGCTAGTGTTGGAACCCACTCAGGAGAGAGAAATCTTAGACCTGGTACTCTGATAAGGGGACAGAGAGAGGATCTCAGATTTAGAAGTGTGTAGCCATCTGGGAACAAGTAACCACCAAACAGTGTGGTTCACGATAAACCCAGCTGTAGAGTCAAGTCACACAAAGGTGAGGGTATTGGACTTTAGGAGGGCTGTCTTTGGCAAAATGGGGCAGTGTCTCAGAAAAGCACTTCAGAAAAGCACTAGCAAACAGGCAAGAAGGTGGGGTGGAGGAACAATGGGGAAAAATCACAGCTGCCATCAAAGAGGCAACAAGCCTTCATGTGAAGCAAATAAACAAAACAAAGGAAAAAAACACTATGGTTCTCAAAAGAAGTGGTGGGGAAGGTTAGGGAGAAAAAGATAGCATTCAGGAAGTGTAAGGAAACACAGAAGGAGCAGGACAGAGAAATGTACCAGTTAAAGCAGAAGAAAGTGGGGATGGCAGTCAGAATAGCAAAGGCCCAAAGTGAGGAAAAGATAGCCAACTCAGTTAAGAAGGGTGATAAAATATTTTTGAGGTACATTAGGGAGTGAAGAAAGACCATGGGAGGGATAGTGAGGCTTAATAAAGGGGAGGGAGTAGGCAGAGGGAGACAATGACAAAGCAAAGATACTGAATGAATACTTCTGCTCAGTATTCACAAAAGAAGAGGTGA
The DNA here is from genome assembly GCA_016271365.2 of Neoceratodus forsteri. Lineage (NCBI taxonomy): Eukaryota > Metazoa > Chordata > Ceratodontiformes > Ceratodontidae > Neoceratodus > Neoceratodus forsteri. The sequence goes on along the minus strand of CM057450.1, from coordinate 1,196,585,332 downwards.
GGGAGGTACCTAAACCAAATAGTAGAAGCACACTGGATAGGAAGGTCAATACCAGTCCATTCATAGAAGAAAGGGTCCAGAAAGAACTCTTAAAACTGAAGGTGGACAAAGCAATGGGGCCTGATGGGATTCACCCCAGAATTCTAAAAGAACTAATGGGAGAACAAGTGGCAACACTGACTACCCTTTTTAACAAATCATGAGAGGAGGGTTTGGTACCTGAGGACTGGAGGAGGGCAGTTGTGATTCCCCTTCACAAAAGTGGGAGCAAGGCAGAGGCATGAAACTAAAGACCTGTTAGTTTGACCTCAGTGGTAGGGAAATGATTTTATCACTTCTGAAAGAAAGAATTCTTGAGTACCTAGAGGCAAGCAGGGTACAGGATCCAAGGCAGCATGGATTCACAGTGGTAAGATCATATCAGATGAATCTAATAGACTTCTTTGACTGGGTGACCAAAGTAGTAGACCAGGCAGGGACTGTAGATGTGGCTTATCTAGACTTTAGCAAGGCATTTGACACAGTCCCACACAAAAGATTAATAAACAAATTATCCAGCCTGGGAGTGGGTCCCAGGGTGGTAGCCTGGGTAAAACACTGGCTGGACAACAGGACACAGAAGATAATGGTAAATGGAGTCCACAGTGAAGAAAGGGTGATTACTAGTGGGGTACCACAGGGTTCAGTAGTGGGGCCGGTCCTTTTTAATGTCTTTATAAGTGACACTGCAGAGGGACTGGAAGGGAAAGTATGTCTCTTTGCAGATGACACAAAGATCCACAACACGGTTGATACGCAAGGTGGGGTGAAAAGGATGAAAAGGGAATTGGCAAGGTTGGAGGAATGGTCAAATGTATTTCAGCTTTGATTCAAAGCAAAGAAGTTTAAAGTAATGCGCCTGGGAAACAAAAACCCAGAAGAAGAGTACACAATGAGGGGTGAGATACTGACAACAAAAATGGAAAGGAACCTGGGGTAGTCATATCAGACATCCTAAAGGTGGGCCAGCAATGTGAGAATGCAGTGAGGAGGGCTAGGGGGATACTGGGATGCATAGGGAGAGGCATCACCAGTAGAAAACAGGAAGTTGTTGGCTATCTATACAGACAGTTGGTAAGACCACATCTGGAGTAGTGATGGGTGAAGTGGCCCCAATTCGCTCCGCGGAGTGATTCGTAGAGTGAAGGCGAATTTGCGGAATGCTCTGCAACGCGAAGTGGAGTACTATTGAAAACAATGACTTCGCATTACTTTGCCTTCCCAAACCACTACTCAACCAATTCTTAAGGTGAAGTACATTGAAAACAATGTACTTCGACTTACTGTGCCTTGTTTTTAAGCTCCAAAGGTGAATTTTGCAGTGTTTCATGGGATTTCAGGTCACATGGGCTCTAGATTGTTCTGTGCAGCCTCAGTTTGGGGTAGTGTTTGTAGGATGCTGTAGGAGACAATCTGCTCTGAGATCCCTCTGCAGTTCAAACCTTCAAAAAGCTGCTAAAAAAGCCTTTTTGAGTCATTTTTTTTTGCTGAAACTTTAGTTCATCGATTATAGGAAACCCTCCTGTGCTCATATCATCGAGCGTTTATTGTTTGTGTATGGATTTTGAATGTTAATGTAAAACATTCTGTCTGTGTACTGAGAGACAGTGGAAGTGTGCTTTGGGGGAGAGGTGTATATGTGGTATAGGTAGATTAACTTGAAGAAAAAGACAGTGCTTCCTGTTTCGGTGATATTTTTCTTGTATAACTGTGTTAATGTACACACAGTAATATTTTCAATATTTCTTGCCATTTTTCTTTTTGCTGATTGTTGTGATGCAGCAGTGCATATTTTTAGTTTGTTCAAAATATGTGGTTATATTACTGAAGTTTTCAATTTGCATGCATTACTTAGTGTGTGTGTGTGTGAGTATGTGTATGACGCGTGTCATCAAATCAGACACCTTTTATTGTGCCACATAATAATTTCAGCAATGCGAAGCTGCTATCCACTGCAGCTGTGTGATTTTTGTACTTCTTTGTGGTATCTTTACTGGTACTAGTACTAGTGACTGTTACTGCAGCAGTGCATTACCCTGCCCTTCCCCAGCCCGCCCCAACCAGCAAAGGTATTCTTTTCCAGATTTGAATTTGTGATGGTGAGCACTGGTCATGTGTTGTGCCTTTATGTCTGCATCTCTTCAGTGCACAGTGCAATCTTAATCTGTCTGTGCATTTGCATCTCTTTAGGGCCCATTCTCCATCTGTAACTTAAGTCACAGTTGCTTCTTTGACTTCCCTTCAGAGTACTGGACAGGTGTGGTGCTTAATTCTGCATGAACATTGTATTCATTAATATGCGTTTTTAAGTCAGGACCATCAACACGAGTCACTAGTGATACAAATCATGTTCTTCATCATCACGGTCACAAATGCAGTCACAAATCACGATTCACGATCATTCACATTACGAATCACAACATTAATTTTTTTTCTAGTAACTTGGATATATTGTAAGCCTGCTTTGTTGTATCTCTCCAGACTTCACCACCCCACCATTGTACTCATTGATATGTGTTTTTAAGTCTGGGAGTTTTTAGCTACAGTTCATCTGGGAAGTATAGCCATAGGTGGTAGGCATTCACGTTTCTTCATAATCACGGTCACAAATGCAGTCACAAAGCACGATTCACGATCACGTCATGAATCACAACATTAATTTTTTTTAATAGTTACTTGGATGTATTGTAAGCCTGTTTTGTAGTATCTCTCCATGCTTCACCACCCCACCATTGTACTCATTAATGTTTGTTTTTAAGTCAGGGAGTTGGACAGTGTCTGCAGTACATACACAGACTGGAAAGAAGACTGTATGCACACATGCAGTTTAGTACCGTATACTTGCACTGCTCAGAATACAAAGTATCACATACGGAAGACAACAAAAAAAGGTCATAATTACAAACAAGGGTCGGGGATGGTGGAGTAATACATTTTATAACACAGCAAAGAAGGTGTTGGGGGGCACATGGTGTGAGGAAAAAAAAAATAATGTGGGATCCCATGGTGATCCAGCAGCAGTTCCAGCATGGACATAATTTGCAACTAATGTTCCTCTATGTGATCCAGCCACTGCTTCACAGCACTCACCCTCTCATTGTTATCCTCAACAGCACTCCAGAGAACTGCCAAATCAGCCTGTGTTACATTCAGTTCTCTGGGGTCCACACATTCTACAGGCTGACCTGCTGGTGGTGGTGGTGGGGGGGGTTGGGGTGCTGGTGGAGCAGCAGGTGCTGCTGTGGCCCTCCTCTTCTTAGGGATGCCGCAATGCACAGCTGCACCCTCTGCCACAGAATGGCCAGAAGGTGCAGGCATGGTCCTTTCTGTGGCAGCCTGCCACTCCAACTGCTGGTGATTGAGCATATAGGTGCACTGGCCCTCAGTCCCCAGGTGAGTCCCCCGGGGGCCACGGTGAACCTCCACCTCACACAGGCAGCACTTGACCACACTGCTGTCCCCCCACAGAGTAAAAAAACTGCCAAACAATGGAGGTGTGGGGAGGACCAGGCACAGGCAGGGAATGGCCAGATGAACTGGCAGCCAGCTGGTCACAGTGCTGAACAGGGATGGGATCCACACCTGAGCCGGGGGGAATAGGCACATCCTGCTTCAGAGAACCTGGACTTGGTGGTGGTGGTGGTGGTTCAACTGCCTCAGAGTCAGGACAGGAGGCGGTGCTAGTCCTGCTTCTGGGGGGGCACTCACAAGTATTGAGTGGTCCAACAGGAATGGGTGCCCATGCCCTCCACACATGTGCATGGTACAATGCTTACCACTACCACGCTCTCCCAGAGCTGCCCCCACCCCAGACATTCCCTCACCCTGGTCCAGCTCTCCTACTGAGCTCCCTCAGTCCGAGCATTTACTACTGACACTGTCACACAACACACACACACACACACACAGCCACACAGACAAATAACTAACTACCTATTTATAAAGGTAAGAAAAATAAAATTTACAGAAAGAACAAATTAAGTAAAAAAGAGTACAGAAAAGAAAAAAATAATGTAGCTTTTAAAAAAGCTGTTGGGTCTAAATCAAAGTTTAAATCTCCTCCTCACTCTGATCTAAAAGTATCAGCAGTCACAAAACACACTACTTTCTCTCCATCTGCACAGGAGAAAGTAAAAGTGTCTGCTTGTATGACTCACTTGCTTCCTGCCTAGTTAAAGAGCATGTGACTTACAGTACTACAAGCCATATGATGTATGGGGGGGCTGCCAAATCTGAAACACCAAGTGGATCACTTAGAATCATTGTGAGGAACGCAAAGTCCATTAAAAACAATGACTTCGCCTTACTTTGCATTGCCATTCCGCCTTAACGCGAAGTGGTAATGACAAGGCGGAGTGAGCACTTTGCATTGCCCACTCCAAGTAGCAGATTGGCAACGCGAAGTGCCCACTTCGCATTCACTTCGCCTGCGGAATTTAAATTTGTTGCATCTCTAATCTGGAGTACTGTGTACAGTTCTGGAGACCCTTCTCTGTAAAGATAGAGACAGGGTGGAGGCTGTCCAGAAGAGGGCAACCAAAATGGTGCAGGGTCTGCACCACAAGACATATGAAGAAAGACTAAAGGAGCTTAATATGTATAGTCTCGAGGAAAGGAGGGAGAGAGAGGACATGATAGAAACTTTCAAATACCTCTAGGGAATCAACAAAGTCCAAGAGGGTAGCATCTTTCAGAAAAAGAGATGTGCAAGAACAAGGGGGCACAATTTGAAGATTGGGGTGGCTCAGAGGTAATGTGAGGAAGTATTTCTTCACAGAGAGGATTGTAGATGCATGAAACGGCCTTCCTGAGGAGGTCGTAGAGTCAAAAACAGTGGGGAAATTGAAGCATGCATGGGACAGACATAAGGCAATTCTAGGGGGGGGGTAGGAGGAAGTAGGCTGTTGGTTAACTAGGATTTGCAGTTTATCCATTAGGTAGGGAAATGGGCAGACTAGGCAGGCCAAGCAGTCCTTATCTGCCATCAAATTCTATGTTTCTATGTTTCTATGACCTAAAGGTGGGTCAGCAATATGAGAAGGCAGTAAGGAGGGCTGGGGGGATACTAGGATACATAGGAGAGGCATCACCAGTAGAAAACAGGAAGTTGTTGGCCCTCTGTACAGACAGTTGGTAAGACCACAACTGGAGTACTGTGTACAGTTCTGGAGACCCCATCTCTGCAAAGACATAGACGGGGTGGAGGATGTCCAGAGGAGGGCAAGCAAAATGGTGCAAAGTCTGCACCAGAAGACAGATGAAGAAAGACTAAAGGAGCTTAAGATATATAGCCTCTAGGAAAGGAGGGAGAGGGGGGACATGATAAAAACTTTCAAATACCTCAAGGGAATCAACAAAGTCCAAGAGGGTAGCAACTTTCAGAAAAGAGATGCAAGAACAAGGGTCACAATTTGAAGATGGGGGATGGCTCAAAGGTAATGTAAGGAAGTATTCTTCACAGACAGGGGTAGATGCCTGGAACAGCCTTCCTGAGGAGGTCATAGAGTCAAAATAGTGGGGGAATTCAAGAATGCATGGGACAGGCATAAGGCAATTCTAGTGGGGGTAGGAGGAAGTAGGCTGTTGGTTAACTAGGATCTGCAGCTTATCCGTTAGGTAGGGAAATGGGCAGACTAGGCAGGCCAAGCAGTCCTTATCTGCCATCAGAATCTATGTTTCTATGTTTTTCTACACTTAGATCCCTTGGTCTGGATCTTAGGTCTTCCACCTCAAGGAACTCGCTTAAAACCTCAACAACTATGCTGGCTTGCTCTGCTAGGCATATCAGCCAAACGCCTGATTTTATGCCGCTGGAGATCCACCGAAATCCCAACTATCTCCAAGCTCCATAACTCACTTACACTACTGGTCTCACCAGATTTCATGTCACATGTTGTAACCAGTAGGCTTACTGCATACTCTGCTTGTTCAGCTCCCTTCCTTGCCTATTTAAAACTGAGGACAGGAATCGGGTGAGATTCAGACATGGTCTTTGCAGGCACCCGCTTCCAAGAATCCCGGAATACCTGTGCACCAGTTATAGTGTTTCCATGTAACCCAATAATTGTATGTTGTATAAGGAGCATATATTGACAATGTATATACCTGGTCTTAATTGTATAGTTGTTCAGTTGTTTGAGCAGAGAAGCCATCCCATGCCCCATGATAGGGCAATGAGCAATATCTAAGTAATGCCCCATTTTCACTCAATGATGTTGTTGCTGAGAGTGTGCTCTCCTCCCCATATCCAGTTTTGCCTAATGCTGTGTTTGGACTCATGCTTCCCTTCTCTTTATGCAGACTTTGGACTCTATTTGCTCTGTAACCCTGTAACCCCTTTCTGCTCTTACACGATTGCATTGTAAGTTGTGAGTATACTTATAATCAATAAAAAATATTAACTTAAAAAAAGATGACCTTCTGGACTACCTAGAGAGCAGTGATCTACAAGAAGGTAAACAGCATGGGTTTGGGACAGGGAGGTATTGTCAGACCAGCCTGATAATTTTCTTTGACTGGATAACAAAGGTAGTAGAAAAGGACCATGCTGTGGATTTACTCTGCTTCAGTTTCAGCAAGGCTTTCAACTCTGTGCCACACAAAAGATTGCTGAAGAAACTGGAAGAGCTGGGCATGGCTAGGGATATACAGTGCAGTCCACTGTTAAATGCACACCATATACTATAAATGCACATTTTGGTTAAATGCACAATTTTTTTTGGGGGGGATTTTCCATTAATTTTATATCTGTCCCTCCACCTAAATGCACATTTTCACATGTACGTTTTACATCTTTGCCCTGGGCACACCACTTGAAGCAGTCCACTTTAATTATGTAATTAGCTGTGCTTCCAAATTATCCAATGTTCCCTACTGTACTATTTAATGAACTGAAGGGTTTCAACCTTTCCAGTCCTTGTCATTACGATGGAGCCAGTGAAGAAGACTACTCTAACTCTAGAGCAGAAGGTTTCATTGCTTCATAAACTTGGTCAGCTAGATGCCAAGCAAGCAGGCCTTGCAAAAGAGTACGGAATTGATGTGTCCACAGTATCCTGAATTTATGCCTCCAGGGATCACTTGCTTGGTGAATGGGAAAGTGGAACCTGAAGTGGACAGTTCTGACATGCCGCTGATTTCTGTTTTGCCCGTTGGTATGTCTGAGACCGATTTGCTTGCATACACAGGAATAGATTACACCTTTCCCACTGTTGGTCCTGTGAACAAAGAGGGACAATGTGACGGCATCCGTGGGGACATCCATGAAACAGACCAGGACCAGGATAAAGAGACAAGCCATGAGGAAGAGCCGGTGACGGCTGTGGAGGCACTTTGATGCATGGACCCAGTAAGACAATATGTTCTGGCAAATGAGAAAACAGACTTTAGCACTCTTTATAATTCTCATTCATATTTACAACTAGCACTCAAAAACTCCAAATGGAAGAAAATAACTGATTTTTTCAAACAGAAGAATCCTTACAGACAGGGTGTCAATGTGTCAGGATGTCGGGTAGATGAATGAATGCATGATCGTTAATTTCAATAGTCTGCAATGTACAAACCTGTAGTAGGTTACTGTATTACTGTGTGATTAATAATTAAATACTGTTGAAAAATTATGTACACATTTTCAAAGTTACAATGTTTTGCTTACTTGTGCTGGTTTGTTTTTTACTGTATTTGTTTTATTCAACACTTCTGTGTATAATAAAGTGCTATGATGAACCACCAAACTGAGACTGCATCTAAAAGTTATTTTTTGGTTAAATGCACAGCCCACTTATGTGCACAAAAAAAACATATCCCGAGAGTGTGCACTTAAGCAGGCTCCACTGTAGTTAGATGGATAGGAAACTGGTTGAAGGAGAGACAGCAGAGGGTAGAGGTAAATGGGGTCAAATCAGAAGTGATGGTGTTCATGAGCATGGGTAGCAGGTATCTGTTCTGGGTCATGTCCTCTTCAATATGTTAATCAGCAACACTGGAGAGGGCATATGAGGCAAGTTGTGTCTCTTTGTGGAAGGCACAAAGCTCTGTGGTAGGGTAGATAGCGATAAAGGAATTAGGGAGATGCAGAGGAATCTAAAAAAGATGGAGAGGCAGTCTAAGGTTTTGTTTCAAACTTAATGTTTATTAAGCTTTCTCATTTCTTTACAGAAACAAATACAGTCAGAAAATAGACAAGCATCTATACATCTATCTTGGCATTCTGTTGCATGATTTACAGATACTTCTCAAGGAGAGCAGCTTTCAGCAAGAATTCCAGTTCCACTGATCCACATAAGGTTTAGAGTAGTTAGCCCCAAGAACATGATGATCAACAAAAGTGCACAATTCAGGGATGTTGCCATATTCCAGCTGGCTTGTGTTTGAATCCTGAAATAAGGAAATCATTTTACACCATGTTTATCTAGTGTCATATTTTCCTGAAAGAGTAATTATCTGACTCTGATCTGTATGTCTATTAAGGGAATACATTTGTGGTCTATTTCTAGTTGGTACAGAGTCCAGTGATGCAAGAATTATTTGCATTTTCACAAGAGTTGACTGAGTTTATAGGTCAATTGTTTCATACAGAAACATAGAAACTGTTGGCAGATAAGGACCACTAGGCTCACCCAGTCTGCCCGTAGGCCCTATACATTGCATGTGGCCACTGATCCTGTGTAATCAATGACTTTTCATCACTCCCTCCCCTCTCAAGGTTCCCTTGTGCCTGTCCATGGCATGCTTAAACCCTTCCACTGTGCTTGCCCCCACTACCTCCTGTGGCAGACTATTCCAAGCATCAGCCATCCTTTCTGTGTAGAAAAACTTCTTCACGTTGCCTCTTAATCTACCCCCTTCAATTTCATATCATGCCTCCTAGTTCTAGTACTTTTTCCTACATTGAAAAAGGTTCCCCACCTGCACCGTTGTTATGCCCTTGAGGTACTTGAAAGTTTCAATCATATTCCCCTGCTCTCGCCTCTCCTCTTGTGAGTACATATTGAGGACCCTTAGTCTTGCCTCATATGTTTTGTGGTGCATGCCCTGCACCATCTTTGTCACCCTTCTCTGGATAGTCTCCACCTTGTTTATGTCCTTGCACAGGTGTGGCTTACAGAACTGCATGCAGTACTCCAGGTGAGGCCTTACCAATGTTTTATTCAATGGCATCACCACCTCCCACCTCCTGCTAGTGATACCCCTACCTATGCACCCTAGCATGCTACTGGCCCTCCCCGCTGCCTTTGCGCACTGCTTTGATATCTCAAGGTCAACAGAGATGATAACCACTAGATCCCATTCCTCTTCGGTGACAGTCAGCTCCCCCCCCCAACCTGTAGCTCTCCCCATGGTTCCCTCTACCCAGGTGCATTATTTTACATTTCTTTGCATTTAACCTCAGTTGTCACATCTCTGACCATCTTTCAAGCTTTTCCAGGCCCCTCTTTATTTTCTCTATCCCTTCAGGAGTATCCACCCTGTTGCAGATCTTGGTGTCATCTCCAGACAAGCAGACCTTTCCTTCCAGCCCCTCTGCAATGTCACTAATAAAGGTATTGAACCGGACTGGTCCTAGTACTGATCCCTGTGGTACCCTGCTGGTCACCCCCCTCTCCCCAGATTGTACCCCATTTACCACCACCCTCTGTCGCTTGTCTGTTAACCAGTTCCAAACCCAGTTCACCACCATGTCTCCCATGCCCAGACTACCCATCTTGTTAACCATCCTTCTATTTGGGACAGTGTCGAAGGCTTTGCTGAAATCTAGGTAGGTGACATCTACTGCCCCTCCCTGATTTACTTCCCTATTCACCCAATCAAAACAATCTATCAGATTCATTTGATGCGACCTTTCTGCTCTGCTACCCAACTGTGGTCCTTGACCCTCCCCCTCCTTAGTGAATACTGAGCAGAAGTATTTGTTCAGTATTTCTGCCTTGTCCAGTTCCCCCTCCTTACACCCTCCCTCCCTCCTCCCCTTTGAGCCTCACAATCCCCCCCAGGTTTTTCTTCTTTTGCTGATGCACCTATAAAATGCATTGTCCTCTTTTTTCACAGACCATACCAAACCTTCTTCTGTCTGCACCTTTGCTCTCCTAACAGCCTTCCCTGTTTCTTTTAGACAACCAAGGTGCACCTCCCTGTCCTCCTCCCTTTGGGTCCCCTTATATTTCCTGAAACTCAGCCTTTTAGCCCTGACTTTGTCCCCACCTCTTTAGAGAACCATACTAATTTCCTTCTTCTTTTCCCTCTGGCCACTATCTTAACACATTGGTTTGTTTTTTCCACTAAGGCTCCTTTCAGTTTCTCCCATTGTTCCTCTACCCCCTTTATTACCTCTCCCTTCCCCAGGACTGCTTGTATACATCTACCCATTTCAGTGAAATCCACCCTCTTAAAATCCAATACTTTTTCCCTTGTGTGGCTAGAGTCCATGTCACCATGCTGAACAACACCATGTGATCACTGGACACCAGCTGCCCTTCCACCAGTATTTCTTCAACTTTGTTTCCATTGGTCTATGTTAGGTCCAGAATTGACTTGTCCCTTGTTGATTCATGCACCAGCTACCTGAGTCCAACGCCCTGCAGGAATTCTAGGATGGCAGCCACGTTGGTGGTCCAGTCCATGTCCTGCATATTGAAATCCCCCTGTAGCAGGATTTCACCTTTAGCTGTCATGTCATGCATGTCTTTCACTAGTTTCCTGTCAACTTCCTCCCTCTGTGTCAGAGGTCTGTAGGTCACTCCTGTGCATATTACTGTTCTATGTCCTGGCTCCAGAGTGACCCACATTGCCTCGGCATCCCCCTATCTTCCCTGAACTTCTGTAGCTTTTATACCATCTCTGATGTACAGAGCCACCCCCCACCCACCCTTTTTACCCTCCATGCCCCTCCTGAACAGTGTATAGCCTGCTCCTTTGACTTCCTAGTCATGATTGGCAGAGTACCATGTCTCTGTTATTGCTACTATGTCAAGGTCTGCATCCACCAACAAGGCCTCCAGCTCTGCAACCTTATTTCCTAGGCTACAAGCATTTGTTAACATGACCTTCCATGTTTTACAGTCTACCCACCCTCTGCTCTTGTTCTTCCTCTCCAACACCTTCCACCCACCCCAGTTTCCTTTTCTATGTGCTCTTGCTCCCCCTGCATCACTCGTTATACACGCTACACCTGTCTGCCCCTCTCTGCCTGCTTCAGCTGTATCTGTTGTCAACTTATGTTTCTGCATGTTCCCATGGGGGATGTTCCTAAGCCACCTAACTCTCCTGGCTCTCCCCATTTGGCCAGTTTAAATGCTTGCTGCTGAGGCATTTAAACTTCTCACTAAAGACTAAGGTCCCCTTCCCGGACAGATGCAGGCCATCCTTCTAATATAAGCTCACATCTGCCCAGATCGGGCCCTAGTCCCCTATGAAGCCAAAACCCTCCCTTCCATACCAGTCCTTCAACCAGGAGTTGAAGGAACATATTTGGAGTGCCCTAGCCTCTTCTGTGCCCTGGACAGGTAGCACCTCTGAGAATGAGACAGAGCTCGCTATCTGTTTCAAGTTCTCCCCAGCTTCCTGAAATCCTTCTGGACTTTGGCTAACTCCACCCTTCTCCTCGCCAGGTCATTGGTCCCCAGGTGTACAATGACATCCATCTGCTCCCTCTTAATTATTACCCATAGCGATCCTATGGATCCACTTCCCATCCCTCCATGCAGAGCTTCCCAGGAGGTACTTGACCTCTATCTCTCTCCCCTGCTAGGTGTCCCTAACTCCACTCCCCGGACAATAGAGTACACCACTAGGAGAAGCTTCCCTGTCCTCCGGGGTCTTCTGCCTCCCTTCTCTGGGGCACCATCCTGGAGGACTTGCCCATCCTCTCTGGTCCCAGCCTCGGGTTCCTGAATGAGTCTTTCCCATTCCTCTAAAACAGTGTAGGAGTTACTAAGTGGGACCAGTTGGGAGATATGCTTTCAATCCCCCTCACCCTCCCTGAGCCCACTGTGGTCCAATCACTCTTCTTGCAGGGCATCCTTTGAGGTTCAGGTTGTGGACCCGGTGGTCTCTGGGTGGGAGTGGATGCCGCCTGCAGCCTGGCCAACTCTACTCAGAGACAGACAATCTCCTCCCTCAGCCCAGAGAGGTGCCTGCAGATAGGGCAGCATCGCAGCCTCCAGAACATCTCCCTGAAGACTGCTGCTTCACAACAACTACACTGCACCACACCCATGATGTCTGTTTCCCTCCTCAATCTACTGCCTGCTTAAGATGCCAGTTTCCCTCCTCAATCTATTGCCTGCTTAAGATGCCTGTTTTCCTCCTCAATCTACTGCCTGCTTAAGACTCATATTTGTTACCTCCCAAATGTTTTTTTTCTCTTCACTACTTCCTGTATGGATGCAGTATGTTGCAGGGCCCTATGGAACCTACCCTATAAATGTAGGTTGAGTTGTGGGGTTGGGGAGAGTGGGAGTACACTGCATGCTGTGTCCAAAAACCAAGGCATCCTCTGGCAATGACTCCTCACTCCTCTCACCATGGACAACAAACCTACCAGCAACTGAATCCCTTAGTCCTGCCCAAACTAAATGGGGAAGCACACCGAATGGCAGATAGGAAAAGTGCTCAATTTCAAACCACACTTATCCCTGAAATACCCTCCCTGCCAGTGTCTCAAACTCACTAACCTTAGCTTGCTTTAAGCCCAGGCTCAGAAACTTCCTGCTTAGCTCTCGCAAATGCAACTGCCGCTAGCCTAGTGTAAAAAAATATATATATATATACTCTGTTTGACAATGCTCACTGAGCGGCTCCCCCTTTCTTCCCTACTAATTCCTCCTCCCTATCTCCTCCCTTCTACCCCCACCAGCTCTCCCCGACCACAAGTTTTGCACCTTTTGTTATCTTTTGCTTCATTGGAGATTGTATTCTATTGTAACAAAACTGTAATTGAACTGTAACTTTTTTGTTTGTAAGTACTGTGTCCCTCGTACTACTGTTCTGATGTCCTCTTTGTGACGAGGTACCTTTGTAAATGAGCCTCTGGCTCAAAGGTTTCTAAACTGATGTTTAACTAAATAAATAAATACGATGCCTGCACTTAAGGTACAGTCACAGCTAAGTACAAACAAACAATCCCACACCTACTAGCAACTGAATCCCTCAGTCCTGCCCAAACTAAATGGGGAAGCACACTGAATGGCAGTTGGGAAAAGACCTCAATTTCAAACCACACAAATCCCTGAAATATGATGCCTGCACTTAAGGTACAGACACAACTAGCTAAGTACAAACAAACAAACAGACCCAAACCTACCAGCAACTGAATCCCTCAGTCCTGCCCCAACTAAATGGGGAAGCACACTGACTGGCAGTTAGAAAAAGACCTCCATTTTAAACCACACTGATCCCTGAAATATGATGCCTGCACTTAAGGTACAGACACAGCAAAGTACAAACAGTCACAAATCTACCAGCAACTGAATCCTTAAGTCCTGCCCAAACTAAATATGATATATGGCTTTAACTAATATATGCCACTTAACTAGTGTGTGTGTTGTTTTCATCAGCCAAATTCTAGTTATGATGAGCTAACAATAGTATCAATAGTAATTTAAGTATGGGTCCCCTAATTTACATAGATACACAGATACAAAGACACTGTCGCAAGATAAGAGTGTATGGCCCACCCAGTCTGCCCATTTGAGCTTGTAAATTCACTTTATATTTTCCTAGAAGTCTGTTGCCCCTTACCCCTGACCTCCAGAATTCCCTTATTTCTATACCATGCATTCTTAAATCCCGTGATTGTTTCAGCCCCCACTACTTCCTCTGGCAGGGTGTTCCACTTGTCCACCACCCTTTCTGTGAAGAAATTCTTCCTCATGTTTCCTCTGGATCACTCTCCCTCCAACTTCATCCCATGCTCTCTAGTCCTGGAACATATTTTTCGCTGAAAAATAGTGTATTCCTGCACTCTGTTCCTCCCTGTAAGATACTTGTATGTCTCTATCATATCCCCTCTCTCCCTCCTCTCCTCCAGGGAGTACATGTTCAAGTCCTTCAACCTGTCCTCATAGGACTTGTGATGCAATCCATGTACCATCTTTGTTGCCCTCCTCTGAATCCTCTCTACTCTGTCTATGTCCTTACATAGTTAAGGTCTCCAGAACTGTAGACTGTACTCCAGGTGGGACCTCACTAGTGTCTTGTATAGTGGAATTATGACCTCCCTGTTCCTGCTGGTGATGCCCCTGCCTATGCATCCCAGCATCCTATTTGCTTTACCTGCTGCATTGTTGCACCGGTTCCCTACCTTGAGGTCATCAGAGATGATAACCTCAAGATCCCTTTCCTTCTTGGTGCATGCTATATCCTCACCCTCCAACTGAAATTTTGTTCCAGGGTTTTTGTGCCCCATATGCATTATCTTGCACTTCTTTGCATTGAATTTCAACTTCCAAACCCCTGACCATTCTTGAAGTTTCTGCAGGTCCTTCCTCATTCTGTCTACACCCTCTGGTGTATCGACTCTGTTACAGAGCTTTGTGCCATCAGCAAACAGGGAAATTCTGCCTTCTAGGTCCTGCGCAAAGTCACTGATGAAGACATTGAATAGGACTGGTCCCAGCACTGATCCCTGTGGTTCCCCACTGGTCACTCTTCCCTCTGTGGAGTGACAGCCATTTACCACCACCTTCTGTGTCCTGCCACCTAGTCAGTTACCTACCCACTGCACTACTGTCCTGCCCACTCCCTGAAGGAGGTGGTGGTAACACCCCTCCTGAAGAAAGCTTCTTTGGACCCAAACTGCCATGCAAAATGCAGACCAATCTCCAACCTTCCCTTTTAGGGAAGGTGGTTGAGAAGGTAGTGGCTGTACAGCTGGAGAGCCACTTGACCATCCATGATATCTATGAACCCCTCCAGTCCGGTTTCGGAAAGAAGCTTAGTACAGAGACAGCACTGGTTCGGGTACTCAATGATCTCCTGATGGCTAAAGAGCAGAAGAACCGCTCCATCTTGGTCCTTCTTGATCTCTCATCAGTGTTTGACACTGTGGACCATGGGGTTCTGCTCAGTCATCTGAGGTTCATCTGTGGCCTGTCAGGTACAGTCCTCAGGTGGTTTACATCTTTCCTCACTGGAAGAACTCAGAGGGTGGTGTCCAGGATTCACTCTTCAGACCCAATCCCTCTGTCACGTGGGGTTCCTCAGGGATCGGTGTTGTCCCCCATGTTGTTCGCAGTGTACATGCTGCCCCTCAGAGACATTGGATGGAGGTATGGGCTGAGGTTTCACTGCTATGCTGATGATACCCAGCTCTACCTTTCTTTTGCAACCAACCAGAATAGAGCTCTCTCAGTCTTTAATAATTGCCTGGTAGAGATCCAGGAGTGGATGGATTCGAGCTGGTTGAAGTTGAACTCGGGAAAGACTGAATTGCTGAATGTGGACCCAGGACGCCGGATGGGGGGTCGGGGGTAGGTTCACCCTTGGGGCTTTTTCTTGGGGGTTTATCACTTCTGGCCTCTGAACAGGTTCGGAACCTGGGGTAATCTTTGATGGATGGCTGACCCTGCATTCGCAGATATTGACCATCATCAAGACCTCCTTCTATCATCTGAGGAATATCACCAGGATTATGCACCTTGTTCCATCCGGTGACCTTCCCACGTCGGTTCATGCCTTTGTGTCCTCGCGCTTGGACTATTGCAACTCACCGTACCTATAGCTACCTGAGGTGGAAATCTGCCATTTGCAGCTAGTGCAGAATGCTGCAGCCCAGCTTTTGACAGGAACCTCCCAGTCCTGCAATATTTCTTCGGTGCTGCGCGGTCTGCACTAGCTGCCGTTACAATGGCGGATCACCATTAAAGTCAGTCTTCTGACTTATAAAGCCCTGCAAAGACAGGGCCTGGACTACCTGAAAGAGCTTCTGGTACCCTACCACCCCAGGAGATAACTCCACTCAGCTGGCAAGGGGTTGCTAGAGATCCAGGAGTTTGTTTAAAATCTTCTGGGGCTCTGGGGTCCGGTGTTTATGCATGCCCCTTCTCTCTGGAATTCCCTACCCCACCAGTTATGTGAGTGCGCGACCATGGGGGGATTTAAACAAGCTCTGAAAACTCATCTTTGGCACCAAGTATTTGGTGACTGATTGGTGGTATTTATTTTAATTTTGGTTGTTTGTTGTATCAACTAAGCTGCTGCAATATGTGCAATATGTGGTATGTTTTTAAATTTTGTTCGGCACCTTGGTTCTGGAAAGGCACCATAAAAATAAAGATTTATTATTATTTTTTTCCCCTAGTTTTTTTAATAGCCTTCTGTGTGGCACAGTGTCAAAGGCCTTGCTGAAATCCAGATTCCCTGGGATAGATGCCTAGAAGAACTGAAGAGGACGTTACTACCCTAGGATAGGTAAAGATCTGTTGCATAGCTATATCTATCTCCCTCCAGAAGTTTATAATGCAGGGGTAGGACCAGAAAATGTGGCAATGAGTATCATTTATTTCCCCACATCCCCATCAATAACAAACTCTAGATGGACCCGTATAATGAACTTGGACTGCTGGGGTTCGAAGTAACGCATCCTGCACTTCCAGACCAAACCTCTCTAATACGAAGAAGATGTAAGTCTGTAATTTAAAATGTCATATTGTTGCCAGACTTCTAAGGAGCAATTGGTCTGAGTGTCAACATGCCAGTGGTCTACAGTAGCTATGATATTGCCTGGAAGCAATTCTAGTAGGTCTTTATATATTAAAAGCCTAAGTAGAGGAAACCGACACCTGCTGCTGTGTGGTGTTGCAAATGCACAGCACGTACTCACAAATAAAAGCACTGGTGTCTGATGCAGCACATTGGATGAAGTTCCTTCTTTATTAAATAATTCACAAAACATCCAATCGATCCATGTGCAAAAGTAGTAACGTCAAAAGATCCTAACAGTACAAATGGAAACAACTCCCACAATCTATATTATCTATATTAACCCTATTAAATGTTACCATAGTTCCTCCTTTTGATGACCTTATAGCCCACTGTTGAAAATTTCCAGGTTCCCTTGTAGGGATTTAATTTCTTCACCCAGCCCAAAAATATAAGACCTCAATTGTAAATAATGGAAATGTGCTGATGCAGGGAGTTGAAATTCCTGTTGCAAGCTCTGGGACATTTTTAGTCATTGTGCATCATACAGTTGCTGTGTATCTCGGAGGCCAAGATGCCGCTAATTACAGATCATATTGTTTGCTACATCATCAGGTTGATATTAAAGGAATAATGCCTGACAGGGTGGATGTTATGCTGGGATAACATCCCACCTCAGGTGGTTGGGCCCAAGGCCACCGGCTGAGGGCATTCAACAACCGAGAAGGGATGTTATCCCAGCATAACACTCACCCTGGAGGGCATTATTCCTATTATAAAATGGCTCATTGTTTTATGCAGAAAAAAAAGATTTTGAAATATTTTATTTAGTGTTTAAAAATATTTTTTTTAAGAAAAGATGCAACTATGTATGGTGGTCATCAGCTAAATGATCAGCAGGGATGTTATGCCAGGATAACCTCTTTTCTTCTAGGGTTTGCTTGAAAGGACAGAACAAGGAGCAACATAAACAGAGCAAGGAGAAACATTAAGGCTTGTTTTGGCTAAGCAATTTTACTGTTGTTTTACTATTTTGCATTATGTGTACAGGTTGTGCTTACAGGTTTTATTAATGTTTTGTGCTTACAGGTTGTACAGTTTACTGTTTTATTTTTCTCTGATTGAAATTGTTTTTTGTAGGGCATATTTTCTTTTAAATTGTTGTTCAGGTTCTCATGCTGAAAGGAAGGAAAACACTCACCGGGGTGGTGGGTCAGAGCTGTAGCTGATTGTTTTGGGGGTGCAGTCTTGGTCCCCACACCCTGCCCCTCACCCCACCCACCCCAAGCACATAATTTCCTTTATTCCAGAGATTCTGACATCACTTCCACAAAAGGGCAAAGGATATACATCTGTCATAAGTGTAACAGCCCAGCACACTGCATGGGGGTAGACACATGCACACACTCACTCACACTAACAAAAAAGGAAAAAAAAATAAACAGAAAGGGAGAGAGACATGTGGGAAGTGGTGCAATGCACTAGCTGTGGGTGGCAGTCTTTCAGAAGATGTTCTGGAGGCTGCAATGCAGCTCTATTTGCATGAATCTCTCTGGTCTGAGGTAGGAGGTTGCCAATCTCCAGGCTGACCTGTTGAGGATTCAGAAAACCTCCTCCCCCACCCAGGGAACATGAGGGCCACTGCTGCTGCCTCAGAGGTTGCCATGAAAGAGGAGCAGTTGAACCATGGCAGGCTCAGGGAGGGTAAGGGTGGTGGATCAGAGGCACATCCCTCCAGTTGTACCTCTCCACAATTCATAAGCCATTCTGGCAAAGCAGGGTTCCTCTATGGAGGCACCCACAGTGGAGACCTAGGCAGATGCTGGGAACCTCCATAAAGGAGACCCAGAGAAGGGTGGCACAAGACTCCACAAGGGAATGAAACAACTCCTGGTGGGAGACTCCATTGTTAGGAGGGTAGAACTGGGGGAGGAAGGGTAGAGGGAGGTAAGGTGCCTGCCTGGCACCATGGCTTTCAGGGACAGGAAGGGAATCCTCAGGATCACAGGAGAAGCTGCACAGGGGAGGGAGCTGTATGTCATTGTCCACCTAGGGACAAATGACCTCGCTGGGAATGGGATCAGAGCAGAGCAGAAGGAGTTTGTAGAGTTGGGGAGGGGCCTTAGACAAGTAGCACACAGGGTAACCTTCTTGGATGTGCTGCCTGTCTATGATATGGGTGAGGCTAGGGCACTCCACACTGTGGGATTCAAATAATGGTTGAAACTGGAGGGATGTAGGCCTATAATGGCACAATGGTCTGCATCTGTCCAGGAGGGGAACCAGGATCCTAGGTGATAGGTTTAAATGCTTCATTGGCAAGCATTTAAATTAGCCAAGGGGGGAGGCACTAAAAAGAAGCATGGAAATCCCAGCCCCCCCAAATAAAACAGGGTAGTTAGTGAGGTAAACACTAAGGTAGAAAAGTTGATAGGGAGCAGGGCAGGGTCCAATGGGAAAAAAGGCAAAGACAGTAAGGACAGGGATGGGGCTAAAAGGGGTGAGGTTATCAAAAAATGGAGGGTGATGCATACCAATGCATGTAGTCTGGGTAACAAGCTCCCTGATCTAGTGGTCTTGATGGAAGAGGGACACCTGGATATCATGGCAGTCAGAGAAACATGGTACACAGAGAACCATGACTGGAATGTCAACATACCAGAGCATACAGTCTACGGGAGGGACAGGGAGGTTGAAAGAGGAGGAGGAGGAGTAGCTCTCTATGTAAGGGAAGGGATCAAATCAATGGAACTAAAGGGTAAACAGGGAACAGAGGAGGCACTGTGGGTCACCCTGGAGACAGGAAATGGCACCACAATCTGTATGGGGTTGTATACAGACCCCCATTTCAGGGGGAGGAAATAGACAAGGAAATGAAAGAAGGAGTTGAATGGCAGAAAAGGGTGAGATATTGTTGATGGGGGACCTGAATATGCCAGATTTTACCTGGAGCACTTTTGAGGCAGCCACATCCAAGAGCAGGGTAATTCTTAATGCCCTACAGGGGGCATGCCTCAGACAGCTAATGTTGGAACCCACGCAGGAGGGAGAAATCTTAGACCTTGTAATATCAGATTTAGAAGTATGTAGCCGTCTGGGAACAAGAAACCACCTAACAGCGTGGTTCATGATAAACACAGCCGTATAGTCAAGTCACACAGAGGTGAGGGTATTTGACTTTAGGAGGGCTGTCTTTGGCAAAATGGGGGAGTGTCTCAGAAAAGCACTTCAGAAAAGCACTAGCAAACAGGCAAAAAGGTGGGGTGGAGGAACAATGGGGGGAAATCAAAGCTACCATCACAGAGGCAACAAGCTTTCATGTGAAGCAAATAAACAAAACAAAGGGAAAAAAAACACTATGGTTCTCAAAAGAGGTGATGGGGAAGGTTAGGGAGAAAAAGATAGCATTCAGGAAGTGTAAGGAAATACAAAAGGAGCAGGACAAAGAACTGTACCAGTTAAAGCAGAAGAAAGCAGGGATGGCAGTCAGAATAGCAAAGGCCCAAACCAAGGAAAAGATAGCCAACTCAGTTAAGAAGGGTGATAAAATATTTTTGAGGTACATTAGGGAGTGAAGAAAGACCATGGGAGGGATAGTGAGGCTTAATAAAGGGGAGGGGGTGGGCAGAGGGAGACAATGACAAAGCAAAGATACTGAATGAATACTTCTGCTCAGTACTCACAAAAGAAGACGTGAGGAAGGTACCTAAACCAAATAATAGAAGCACACTGTATAAGGAGGTTGATACCAGTCCATTCATAGAAGAAAGGGTCCATAAAAAACTCCCAAAACTGAAGATGGACAAAGCAATGGGGCCTAATGGGATTCACTCCAGAATTCTAAAAGAACTAAGGGGAGAACTAGTGGCACCACTGACTACCCTTTTTAACAAATCATGAGAGGAGGGTGTGGTACCTGAGGACTGGATTAGGGCAGATGTGATCCCCCTTCACAAAAGTGGGAGCAAGGCAGAGGCATGAAACTAA
This sequence comes from Neoceratodus forsteri, assembly GCA_016271365.2. Classification (NCBI taxonomy): domain Eukaryota; kingdom Metazoa; phylum Chordata; order Ceratodontiformes; family Ceratodontidae; genus Neoceratodus; species Neoceratodus forsteri. The sequence continues at coordinate 1,196,564,665 of CM057450.1, read as the reverse complement.
AGGCCTGTTAGTTTGACCTCAGTGGTAGGGAAATGATGTAATCACTTCTGAAAGAAAGAATTCTTGAGTACCTAGAGGCCAGCAGGGTACAGGATCCAAGACAGCATGGATTCACAGTGGGAAGATCATGTCAGATGAATCTAACAGACTTCTTTGACTGGGTGACCAAAGTAGTAGACCAGGTAGCATGTATTCACAGAGGAAAGATCATGTCAGATGTATCTAATAGACTTCTTTGACTGGGCGACCAAAGTAGTAGACCAGGCAGGGACTGTGGACATGGCTTACCTAGACTTTAGCAAGGCATTTGACACAGTTCCACACAAAAGATTAATAAACAAGTTAACCAGCCTGGGAGAGGGTCCCAGGGTGGTAACCTGGGTGAATAATTGGCTGGATAACAAGACACAGAGGGTAATAGTAAATGGAGTGCACACCGAAGAAAGAGGGGTCAGTAGTGGGGTACCAGAGGGCCTCAGTATTGGGACCAGTCCCTTAATGTCTTTTATAGGTGACATCATGGAGGGACTGGAAGGAAAAGGATACCTGTTTGCAGATGACACAAAGATCTGCAAGAGGGTTGATACACAATGGGGGTGGAAAGAATGAGAAGGGAATTGGCAAGATTGGAGGAATGGTCAAAAGTATGGCAGCTTAGGTTCAATGCAAAGAAGTGCAAAGTAATGCACCTGGGAAACAAAAACCCAAGGGAAGAGCACACAATGGGGGGGAAGGGGTATTAATGACGACAAAAGTGGAACAGGAACTGTGGTAGTCATATCAGATGACCTAAAGGTAGGCAAGCAATGTGACAATGCAGTAAGGAGGGCTGGGGGATACTGGGGTGCACAGGGAGAGGCACCACCAGTAAAAAACAAGAAGTTGTTATCCCTCTGTACAGATAGTTGGTGAGACCCCATCTGGAGCACTGTGTGCAGTTCTGGAGAACCCATCTCTGCAAGGACATAGACAGGATGGAGGCAGTCCTGAGGGGGGCAACTAAAATGGTGTGGGGTCTGCACCAGAAGCCATACCAAGAGAGACTAAAGAAACTTAATATGTATACCCTTGAGGAAAGGAGGGAGAGGGGGGACATGATAAAAACTTTCAAGTACCTCAAGGAACTGAACAATGTCCAAGAGGGTAGCATCTTTCAGAAAAAGAGATGTGCAAGAACAAGAGGACACAATTTGAAGATGGGGGGGGGGGGATGGCTCAGAGGTAATGTGAGGAAGTATTTCTTCACAGAGAAGATTGTAGTTGCATGAAACAGCCTTCCTGAGGAGGTCATAGAGTCAAAAACAGTGGGGAAATTCAAGAATACATGGGACAGACATAAGGCAATTCTAGTGGGGGGTAGGAGGAAGTAGGCTGTTGGTTAACTAGGATCTGCAGCTTATTCAATAGATAGGGAAATGGGCAGACTGAGTTTGCCCACCGGTCCTTATCTGCCATCAAAGTCTCTGTTTCCACGTAATATGTTTGATAAACCCGTATCCCTACTGGGTTTGTATACTAGAAACATGTCCCCTCTATATCTCCTTCTCTCAAGGGAATACATATTCAGTACTACCAGCCTCTCCTCGTAACTTTTGTTTTCCTGATTTCTGAGCATTTTCATGATTCTTCTTTGCACATTTTTTATTTTTACATTTTCACATTTACTGTGACAGTTCCATACTCGGACTGCATATTCCAAGTGTGGTCCTACTAGCGATCTGTACAGGGGCAAAAGCATCCAATTTCCTTTGCTCCTAATTTTATTTATGTACCTTATAACCTGGTGTGCTCTGTTCATTGCTGTGTTTGTTTACCGTGTCCATGTAAGAACCTATGTGACTACCACTTTGAGATCTTTTCCCTAGGAGCTATTTTAAGTGTGGTACCCTTAAATTGGTAACTGCATTTGGGGTTCCTTTTACCAAAGTGCATGACTGTGCACTTATCAGGGTTGAAATTCATACCAGTGAGTGTTGCCCATTTGCCAAGTATGTCCAGATTTTCCTGCATGATTTTTGTTATTAAATGAGTCTATTATAACTTCAATTTTTGCATCATCCACAGATTTTGCAGCCATCTGATTATTCCTTCACCCCTGTCTCTAATACAGACATTGAAGGGTGTAGGACACAAGATCGAACCCTGGGCACCCCACTAATCACATCTCCCCATTCTGATGTTTCACCTGATTTTTTGTTTTCTGTTCTCTAACCAATTTCTGATCCAGTTTAGGAAGATATATTGAGTTTAACCATCTTTTCTATTATTAGATTGTGTGGCACAGTACCAAAAGTCTCACTTAAGTCCAGGTATATCACATCTGCTGATTTATCATTGTTGAGGTCCTTATTAATTGGTTTGAAAAAGTTAATAAGGTTAGTTAGACAGGATCTATTTTTGGAGAATCTGTGTTGAGTTGTATCATCTAAACAGTATACTTGAACTCATTGCTCCAGGTGCTCATTTATTATTGCCTCAACCATCTTACCCTCTTAAGGTCTGCTGTGATTTGTTGGGTGAGGGGTTCATAATTAAGTAGTATTAAAAATCTTTATTTTTATACAGGATATGCTGGAAATTCACATCATCAGGACACAAGTCCTATTTACAAGATGGTCCTGTTATTTCATTATATATACAGAGTTTCACATAAAACTATTACAAAGAAAATAGATACATAAATACAATTATGCAGTAAAACATGGCATTCAGTAAATTCATAATAAGGCAATATTATGATGCTATCTAACCATTAGACATAATTAAGCAACTCTAAATGGAAGTTTTTCATTAGTTGAAAAACGAAATATTTCATGGTGCCTCTAGTTCAACAAAAAGGGAACTGGGCTTTAAGGGCCTTGGGGGGCGTGGGGGGAGAGGTGATAGTTATAAGTCAGCAGTTCTGTTTTTTAAGAGATTAAGACTGAACCCCAAGAGCTTTCCATATTCTCAAGTAGTTCCCATCTCCCAGGATTGAAGTCTCAGGAGATGTCAATGTAAGTATAATATTATCTATGAACAGGGCTACCCAGTAGTCCCATCTCCCCTGGGAATGCCTTCAATCTTCAGGGCCTGCCGCAGTGCTATGGCAAGTGGCTCTATATAGAGCGCAAACAGCAGAGGAGAGGGGACTACCCCTGTTAAGCTTCCCTGGCTTTAAGTGATTGGGTCTGACACTGCCCTATTAACCCTTATGTATGTCTGAGGAGTTACATATAAGGATTGAAACAGCCGTATATTTCCTAGGAGAAAACCAATGTGGTGTCCCATAAAATTTGCCAGGACACCCTGTCATATACTTTTTCAGTGTCTAAACTTAAAATCACTAAGGAAATGGATCTCTGGACTGCATAGTCTATGAAATGCAATGTTTGTTGGACAATATCGTGAGTCTGCCTTTGTTTCATAAATCTAGCTTGATCTGTATCAAGCAAAGTGTGGAGAATAGTATCTAGTCTGGATGCCCAGATTCCTGTAAATATCTTTGTAATCAAAATTTAAAATAGATATGGGGTGGTAGGATAATGGTTGTGATGAATCTTTCTCAGGTTTTAATATGGCCAAAATCATTGCATATCTGTAAGTTTGTGAAGGGATGCCACTGTCCCTTACATGGCGATATGTTACTAGCATGATTGAAAGTAACATTTTGGAGAACTTTTTTTTATAAAATTCCACTGGGTATCCTTCTGGCCCAGGACATTTGCTGATTCTAGATCTTAATGGCAGCTACGATTTCATCCCCTGTAATTGATGCGAGCAATTTAGTAAGTTGGTTTTCCAAACTGCACACTTGTGAATGAATATGCTGGAATTCTGTCAATCTGGGAAGATGTAGGTGATAAAACAACACTTCTTTCAATTGTGGGTTTGGGGAGGGTCTTGGGAGTGTAACTCTTTATAATACTCTGCCATGAGGTGGTGTATCCCTTAATGATATCTAGTGAGGGTTCCTGTAGTGGGGCTGTGAAGGTGTGGGATATCAGTCTGTTTTTTCCCTCACTCTCAGCTGTCTGGACAATCCCTGGGCTCCTCAGAATCCTCCTTCATAATAATGTTAATGCAGGTAATATAACATGTGTTCTATCTGTTGGTTCATTAAGGTTTGAAGTTCAGATTTAGTTGGTGCTATATGATATTATACAGCCTTGTCTTCTTGAGAGTATACCAGCTGAAATGTGTGTATGTTTTTTGTAAGAGTTGCATCTTTTCTTCCCTATGCTTCCTTTTCAGAGACGTATAGGCCAATAAGTAACCACACAACTCTGTTTTAACTATGTCTTACACTAGAGGAGGAGTTAACTCCCCCAGTGCATTGTCAGCTAAAATAACGGGTACTTGCTCCTCAACTAATTTTAAAAAGTCCTTTCTGAGGAAAGAAACAATTAGCTTGCATGTTGTGTATTTATGGTGATGTCTCAAATGTACTTTGAAGATCACAGGGGAGTTGCCTGATATGAAATAAATACAATGCAAAATGCATTGTACCCTTTCAAGGTATTCATGTATTGTACCCTTTCATGGTGTTCTGTAATGGCAAAAATATAGTCCAAATGAGCTGATGTCTGGGTGAGAAATGGGTGTATTCTCTACTAGTTGGGAAAATTGCCTTCATATCTCCACTATACCCAGATGCGTAACTGCAGCCTTAAAATATTTTTGGGCCACTGTAGTTTGGGAAGACCCCACATTAGGAGTCCATGGCCAGAGTCAATATCATTTTTAATTCACCCCTCACATTATGAGTTGCCCCTGGATGACAGACCTCAGCTTGTCAAAAAAATAACTTTATCACATTTCTCTCAGAACCTGGGGGAAGAATACACTGACAATAGTTACTAGTATATCATATAACAATCCTACTAATATGACAGCTCTACATTTATTATCAATTGTTTCATCTAGCAAGCGAAAGGGATGCCTCTCGGAATCAAGTCTGTGGCTCCTCAATGTCATCCACTACTATTCAAGAA